>CM077032.1:59468914-60668914 GCA_039090855.1 Macrothele yani | reverse complement strand
CAGTTAAAAACACTATGTACATAATCACACTATTTACATTCCCAGGCAGTTAAACCTTTGTCAACTGTGACTAAAAAAGTGCTCCATCCGTTTCAAACTCCGTTCTAACCCTACTGCAAGTGCCAACCTCATTCAGCCCGTCATACACAATCCTCTAGTACTTTCAACAGGCTACTGTCGTCATCAGGAGGCAAATGTGTCTCACCACCTACCACAGCTCAAGTGAGCAAAGTTATTGAGGTTCGGGCCTCAGTCGCAACCTCTGCATCTTTGTGTCTCTGGCGCCATCTATTGTCAGTGCTGCTCTCTTTTCTTTTTTCCTCTTAGCTGTTGTTCAGTTTTTATTAAGGCCTTCCACTTAAATGAAGAATGGAAGGCCTCAATAAAAATTGAACAACAGCTAAGAGGGAAAAAAAGAAACGTGAGCAGCACTGACAATAGATGACCTCCAGGAGAGGCAGTTGGACACATCTCTCCTTGTGGTCCACAACAGTGATTTATAACAACAGGCATGTTCCAGGAGCATGGACTTGCTTCCCTTGTAACACTCCCCCTACAATACCCTCCAACTCACTATATAACTGTGGGGTTAGGCACTTCCCTGTCATGTTGCAGATGGGACCCATCATGTCATGTAGAAATATTCACTCAAAATATTTCTTAAAAAGCTAGTTGGTATGTAGGAAAACGTAGCATTATCCATATTCACCAAAATAAATGATGTCCTACCATCCTCAGATGCTAGAATTGCTAAACCCGGAAAAACTAAAAAGGAAAAACAAAACAAGTGGTGACTAGTCATTCCACAACGCATACATATGAAACATCTTAAGGAATTTGAGTTATCAAAAATTACAACAAAGTTAATGTCTTTGAGTTGAACTTACCTCATTTTGGTTGTTAATTAATCTATCTACTCAATTAAATTTTATTTAAAAATTTAACCCGCGTTTGGTGTAGAAAATGGTCATTTCGTCTTTAGGATTTGTTCATAGACAACACTTATCTCTGCAGTACTGAAACGCATTCCCCTGAAGGTCGTAATATATCTAATCTTCCAAAACATTCTCCTAATCAAATTGATCTTTAATGGTATTCTGATTTCCATTTCGATTAGTGTCAGTAATAGCCACTCACTTACAATAATAAAAGAAATCTGCACGCTTATGATTTATTACTTAATTTACATTAAAATTCAGTAAAATTTTTTTGTTGAACATAGTGTTGTTCACACTGGTAGCAAATATTTGTGTGGTGGACATTATTTCTGTAACTGTTGCCAGCAGAGATTTCTAAATAATGGGGATGTTTAAAAGTGCATCTATCTGAATTACAAGAGTTTTTGCTTAAGAGAATTTCAATGCTTTCCCTGTAGTGTAACACAAATTTGTTTGAGAAAGGTGCAGTCCTTTTGATACAACCAGTTGTTGCATTACAGGGAAAGCACTGAAATTCTCTTCCTGTAGTATAAGGAAAATTTGTTTGAGAAAGGTGGAGTCCTTTTGGTATTACCAATCCTTATGCTACAGGGAAAGCACTGAAATTCTTTTCGTGTAGGAAAATCTGTTTGAGAAAGGTGCAATCCTTTTGGAACAACCAATCCTTATGCTACAGGGAAAAGACTGAAATTCTCATCCTGTAGTGTAAGGAAAATTTGTTTGAGAAAGGTGCAATCCTTTTGGTACAACCAATCCTTATGCTACAGGGAAAGAACTGAAATTCTCTTCCTGTAGCATAAGGAAAATTTGTTTGAGAAAGGTGCAATCTTGATGGTATCACCAATCTTTATGCCACAGGGAAAGCACTGAAATTCTCTTCCTGTAGGGTAAGGAAAATTTGTTTGAGAAAGGTGAAATCTTTTTGGTACAGCCAATTCTTATGCTACAGGGAAAGGACCGAAATTCTCATTCTGTAGTGTAAAGAAAATTTGTTTGAGAAAGGTACAATCCTTTTGGTACACAACCAATTCTTATGCTACAGAAAAAGGACTGAAATTCTCACCCTGTAGTGTAAGGTAAATTTGTTTGAGAAAGGTGCAGTCCTTTTGGTACAACCAATTCTTATGATACAGGGAAAGGACTGAAATTAAAATTTTGTTGAGAAAGGTGCAATCCTTTTGGTACAGCCAATTCTTATGCTACATGGAAAGCACTGAAATTCTCTTCCTGTAGTGTAAGGAAACTTTGTTTGAGAACGGTGCAATTTTGTTGGTATTACCAATCCTTATGCTACAGGGAAAGCACTGAAATTCTCTTCCTGTAGGATAAGGAAAATTTGTTTGAGAAAGGTGAAATCCTTTTGGTACAGCCAATTCTTATGCTACAGGGAAGGGACTGAAATTTCTCATCCTGTAGTGTAAAGAAAATTTGTTTGAGAACGGTGCAATCCTTTTGGTACAACCAATCCTTATGCTACAGGGAAAGCACTGAAATTCTATTTCTGTAGAGTAAGAAAAATTTGTTTGAGAAAGGGGCAATCCTTTTGGTACAACCAATCCTTATGCTACAGGGAAAAAACTGAAATTCTCTTCCTGTAGTGTAAGGAAAATTTGTTTGAAATAGGTGCAATCCTAGTGGTACAACCAATCCTTATGCTACAGGAAAGCACTAAAATTCTCTTACTGTAGTGTGAGGAAAATTTGTTTGGAAAAGGTGCAATTGGTGTTTGTCCAGTTTGGAGAGGCACAGGTATCTTCAATTGTGAGAAGAGAAAGAGCAGAAACAAGGGAGCTTTTTCTGACATCCTTTTTATGTTCCATAATTGCGCAGTTGATTGAAGTTCTGCCAATATAACATTTTTGGCCTGAGGAAGTAGACACAGGGATGATCTAAAGGGTGCAAAGGACCTCTGTCTTTAAATACCGATTGGGTGATTGTAAGAGAAGGATTAATTGCAAGCCTGTAACCAAAATTTTTAAAAATTTTGACAAATTTGTAAGTGGAAGAATGATGATAGGGAATTGAACCAATGAAAGATCAGCAAAAACTCTTGTAATCTGAAAAAACCATTAGAAAGTACCACATACTCACCAAAAATTATGGTAACCTCCAATGACAACACACTTCCAACACGTCATTCATCGTGATGTAACTGGGCTTCCAAGTTAACAGACTTCTTGCTTATGCTTCTTACTTCCGGGTGTGAAACATCGTTTTTTTTTTTTTTTTTTTTTTCCCCCTTAGCCTTATGAGATGTTACTCAAAAAGCTTGTCAATTCTATAAAAATCACACATACAACTCATTCATACCATTCAAGTAAAAACTATGTACATAACCTTACATTCATAGGTGATTAAACCTTGGTCAACTGTAATTATCAAACTCCTCCTTCTGTTTCACAACCTCTGCTACTCCCACTGCAAGTGTCACACCCATTCAGCCCCTCACAAGAGAAAGAGGTTAATACCTTAAAAGTGCAAATATAATAATCTTGTAATCTGGATGCACCTTTCAGCATTCCAATTATTTGGAAATCTATAGTGGCAACAGTTACAGAAGTGATGTCCACCACATAAATACTTACTACCACTGTGACCAAGGCTCAAAAATCTAACTGAAATTTAATGTAAATTATGTAATAAATCATAAGCGTGAAAATTTCTTTCATTATTGTATTCATTTTACTGTATGAAGTGCTCCTTTTGCCGAAGCCACTCTCTTTTGTGTGTGTGTGTGTGTGTGTGTGTGTGTGTGTGTGTGTGTGTGTGTGTGTGTGTGTGTGTTTTCTGTTACTTTATAGCATGATGTATTCAATCGGATATAAATATAGTATATGTATAATTTGATATGCTATGTGTATCTTAGTATCTTGAGTATTTGTAGTATGGCTTTATTTTCACTGATTTAATTTTTTCTGAGCTAGGGGCTGCGCCTCTAGGCTCGCTACACTCATTTCCAGAGTAGTTCTTGGGCCCTGCAGGCCATTCTTCAAGTATATCACATGAAATAAAAACTGGAAAATTCATATAAATTTCAATTTTTATTGCATGTCTAAGCAAATAAGTATGGAAAAACTGATAGAAACATGAACACTTAATTTAAACATGTACATGAAATTAAAGTAATAACATTTTAAGATAGTATTTCCTTGTACACTATAATTATTTTCATTTTTTTTATGTACCGATTGTTTTTTCCTTCGAAGTGGCGTGGTTAAACAAACACAGTAGAAATGTCACAGCTTTGCAAACATCATTTCGTCAGAATTGTCGACAAACGTGTTCAACTGTCTCTTTCCGGTGATGACATCTGGTGAAATGAAAATGTTCTTCCAATGGTTCAATACTTTTTGTGCTGTATTGATGCCAAGATGGCATCTTGTTTACAGTTTTTGTTTCGCTCCTGGTGAACTCCCTGTTGTATTTTTGCGGAACATTTTAAAATTTCCTTCTATTTTTATTGAAGGACTTTGCTCTGTCGCCATTCCAAAGTTTTTGAGTTTTTACTGTAGTTATTTTTTGGAAGGGCAGACTTTTGTTGTTTGAACTTATAGCACTTAGTAAATTTACCACTAAGGGAAACAAAAGCTGTGCAAAAAGCATTTCCATGAGATGTATACGTCTTACGGAAACGCTAAACCATTAAACAACTGAGATAGCTTTACCAACAAAACATATGCATAACAAATTCTCTGTGTCACCATGGCAGCAGGTCATGGGACCAGAACGTTCCTCTGTGGCTATTGTGAAGACAGACAAGCCATTGGTTTCTTTCATTTGTGCCTTTCAAAAATGCTTAAAAATCAGAAAATGACTTTTCCTTAATTTTTTTTTTTTTTTTTTGTAAAAAAGGAATGATAGTTTTAAGTTTATGCTGTAAAAATTGCAATGCGTTATGATTTATAGTTTGCCACATATCAGTTTTTTTAAATGGATCCCATCGCGAAATAGCATAAATATGACATAACAACCAGATCCACAAACACAGCAATGAAACAACCATACTAACTGCTCCAAAGTCAAAAAACTTAATTCTCTTTACTGAAAGCCTGCAAATCTTTGCCCATCAGCAACAGTGTTGCAATGATGATTTTTCCGTGTGTGTCGTGCCAAACCCTTGGAAATATTTACTTCAGAGTGACTTACCAAAATTCTGACATTAATTGACAACAAATGCTATCACATTGCTAGGAATTGTGTCACAGCGATTCACCAATAGTGCGCATGCCCGCCATGACAATATATACGTCATATCCCTCTTTTGATGTATTTAACCCACTGCTCGCATAATATATGCATAACAAATTCTAAATTCATATATGCATAACAAACCCAAACCTGATGAAGTGTCCGATGCGGATTTGAAAGTTCTTGTGTAATTTTAACTTTTATGTAAAGTTTTTAACTATGGTGCTTTTACATTAAAGTGTTTTTACCTTGTAATATTGTGTTGAGACGGCAGTAGTTCACCCAAGCGAAATAGAGAATTTTGTGAAATTTAAAAATTTCATTTCTTGTAAACTAAATCGAAAGTAAAAAAAGGGCGACGAGGTGAAAAAATTCGGTCATGGCACTACATGCCCACGATACAACTTTGGACAAAGAAACTCAATAACTACTGACGTTGGACTGAACACGCACTTCCGTGAGTAACATCTTTAGGATTTTTAACCGATTTATATTGTAATTGAATAAGTTAATGCACCACCACAGACTGTATCCACTTTACAGAACGTGTAAAACAGAACTTGCAGAGTTCAAAGCGTCTTCCTGAAGAATTTTCGTGTTCAATATGTTATGCGCTGCGAACTAGGGAAGCAAGAGTGCCATGAAATTTCTAAAACAGTGGCAGCAGTGGTGGCAGTTACTTTTTTATAATAGAGATATTATAATTTTGTTGTACTTTTCATGTGAGGAAGTAGAATTTTGTGATAGCTTTGAAGAAAAAGGATGACAATATTTATTTTCTTCTTTTTTGCAGTAAATAACAACGATGAAACTAAATCAATACCAGGATACTTCATAAGGTAATTATTTACTTTTTATTTTGCTTTGATTTTATGTTTTGTGTGGCATTGCATAGGCTTTGTGTTATTATTATTTTTTTTATGTGTAACTAAATTTTCTTTTATTTGTAGATCTGATTCTCAGTGCAGTGACATCTTCATTCCTGTAGAAAACTTTGAATTGTTGGCACATGCTAACAGGAGTGATAAGAACTATGAGTCGGCTAACATTTCAGTAAAGTTAGAAAACCTTTTGCCACAACTGGAAAAACTGTGTGCTTCAGGTAAGCTTCACAGAATCGTGTTATTATTGTTAGTATTTTCATTATTGTTGTTATTGTAGTGACAGAGATTTACTGTTACAAGTTTTCAGTATATAAATTTATTAGTCATCAAAGAAAATTAGTTATAAACACACCTCTATTTAATGACTACCTTGTGGGTACATATGTGATACATCTTTACTCCGAAAGGATGGTTGTCTTGGCCACGAGTGAAGTACTGGCAATACTATTGGGTTGTTGGAAAAGCCATGATGTATTTTAGCCATGTTTTGCAAAGGCCATTTATTGATAGAAAGAACAAAGATCAATCAATGATATAATGCCCATTTTGTTCAATAACCTTTTGCCATCTTTCAGTGAGCTACAGAATGCCTCCACAGAATGCCTCTTTCATAGAAGGACCTGTCTTTCGTTGCGAAAAACTGTACAAGGTGCTGATTTACAGCCTCATCTAAATTGAACGTTATACCATGCAAGGACTGTTGAAGAGATTGAAACAAGTAAAAGTCTGACGGCGCAAGGTCAGGCGAGTATGCTGGGTGTGGCAACACATCCCACTCAAGCTCCATTAATTTTTGGTGGGTGATCAAACTTGTGTGTGGTCTCGCGTTGTCGTGATGGAACACAACACCTTTACGACGAATGAGCTCTGGACGTTTCTGGATGATGGATTCGTTCAAACTGTCGAATTGCCGACAGTACACATTCGAATTGATTGTTTGGTTCCGTGGTAGGAGCTCAAAAAACACGACACCTTTAAAATCCCACCACAATGAGACCAGAACCTTCCGCTGATGAATGCCTGCTTTAGATGTCGTTTGAGGCGAAGCAACACGTCGGGACCAAGACCGTTTGCACAGCACATTGTTGTACACAATCCACTTTTCGTCACCAGTTATCAGTCGCTTAAAGAAAGGATCGTTTTCCTCATGTTTAATGAGCATATCGCAGATGTTTATACGCGCCGTCAATTGAGCTTCTTTGAGTTCATGAGGAACCCACACATCGAGCTTGCTTACGTATCCCAGCTTCTTCAGGTGGTCGTGAACACTTGAATGATGGATGTGCAATGTGTCTACAATCTCTTGTGTAGTGTAATGTGGGTTTGACTCAATCAATGCCTCAATTTGGTCGTCATCAACCTCGGTTGGCCTCCCGGACCGAGGAGCATCGTTGAGGTCAAAATCACCAGCACAGAATTTTGCGAACCGCCGCTGGCACTGACGTTCTTGTAGAGCATTATCACCGCAACTTTTCACAAGCTTGATGTGCGTTCTTCCCTTTACGGAAGTAAAACAGTAAAATATGGCGAAAATGCACAGTTTGGTCTTCCATCTTCAACTTGATGTCAAATCTTCGCAAATGAACCAAATCACTCACTATTCCTTTTAGACTGCAGCTAGAACTGGCACCTGTCAAATGCCATAGCGATAACAGAGCTGCGCATGTCTCTAGTACTTCCAAAAGCGCCCAACCGCCATTGGGTGCCAAAATACGTTATAACTTTTCCGACAATCCAATATCTTAATTGCATTTAACCATTAAAACTTTAATTAAAATATTTTTTATGTTAATTCAATTTTAAAAACTTCTATAATGCACTATAAATAAGTAGTGTTCTCCCTAGATTTTTTTTACAGCTGGGCGGCAAATTATTTTAGCTGGATGGTACTTTTCATGACTCCTTCCCCAATCGAGAAAAAATGTTTTGCTTAACATTATTATACTTATTAAACATCTTTAGTGATGTGGCAGGGATTAATGTAACATAACATGATAAACAACATTAGAAAAGTGTACATGAATTATAAAAAAAAGGAGCACTTAACTAATAAATCACATTCAACTCAGATTTCAGCTAGTTTTCATCAATATTTATGGTGCATGTGAGAATAATTTTTCCACTCTTTCTATTATGTGTGTAGGGGTGAGACAAAGGCTCTCGTGCTAAGTCCCGCCTTCTTTCCGATAGGCGTCCGTGAGTTGTTCTAACAACCTCTCACTGACAGCAAATTATCTGAGGTTCTCACTCTCGTAATTTATTAATTATAAATTTATTATCCAGGCCTCTCTTCCTCCGCCTTTTTTGTATAAATTATCCGCGAATCAAGGAAGGGAAAGAATGGCTACCATAAAGCACTTCATCCACTTTCAATAATTACTCCGTAATAATAAAGACAATAAATTTAATGAAGCAAAAGTATTGGTAAGAGTCTGGTTCCGGTGTCAAAGTACACATCGAAGAATTTCTTTCACACGCGGCGTCCGTCATGAATTGTTCAATCAAAAATCAGTTGCCTTAAGGCAACTTTAATATCAGAGTCGTTCCAACTCCACGCTTTCTCTCGAAGCACTCGGCTTCACGCTAAAACCAGGAACTGAGTTCCTTGGAGCCTAAACTCCCCACGTCTATCCGCCTTCCAAGCTCTCTTCTCACTGCCCTCCTCCTCTGTCAGAAGCTATCTCTTATCCCCCTCACTCCAGTGGACCCCTCCTTTTCTCTGCCCCCCCCCCCACCACGAGGAGCTGACCTCTGACCACGTCAGATTCCGGAGCGAACCTGACCTTTGCCCTCAGGCCAACTTGCTTCGTATCAGTTCCTGCTTCTTCAAACTGCCTGGCCCCCACTTATTGTCTTCGTGTCTGATGACCGCATGTTTGACATTCCTTCTAACGGGCTTCTGCGCGTGGAAACCAGACTCTATACAGACAGAACAAAACATACAACAATACTGGTATTCTTTCACACAAAGGATGTATTCAGCCCTTCCAGACAAACTGGCACCCTTCTATCATAAGGCATTGTCTGTGTTTGTGCACGTATTCTTTCGGACCAGAATTTCTGTGTCCGGCAATGTACTACGAAACAATGTCTTTCTGCAGCTTTGGATTAGTTATATCCCTCCTGATGTCATCAACATACACCAGGCATTTTGCATTGTATATGCACACAGTTAATGAAATAAAGTTATTTCCTGAGTAAAAGAAACATTTTTCTTGGGCGACATTTCGTCGTCCCACTGCACGTGACATAGCCCCTTTTTCTTCTTGTTTTTATATACATAGATTCACACTTGATCATATCTTAATTGATATTCATCTCATTATTATTTTTCGCCCTTACAATGTGCATTTTGAAAATGTTCATTAAAGAAAATTTAGCTGGGTGGGCCACCCAGTGAAAAGGCTCTGGGGAGAACACTAAATAAACATACTAAAAAGCACAACTATGTAAACTTAAGTTACAGGATTTTTAAGTGTATATAGTTATACTTTTTAGTATTTTTAGTTTTGGTACATTATAGATGTTTCTTAAATTGAGTTAATATTAAAAGTTATTTTAAATTGAAGATTTACTAGTTAAATAGAATTAAAATAGTATCATCAGTACTTCACTTGGCCTCCAAGATGACTGTTGGAGTATACATGCATCACATATATACCCATGAGGTGGTCATTTAGAGGTGAGTTTAAAACACTAATTTTCTTTGATGAATAAGAAATTCATTAGAATACTTCCATGTTAATACAATACAAATGACTACTTGGACATTATTGACTAATGTTTTCAAGAAGTATAATAGTCGTGAGTACAGCTGGGGTGATGAGTGGAAGTCAAGTAATTGTTCAGAGAGTAAGTTGTTAGGGTGCTAACTTCACATAAAGAGTGCATGGATTTGAGCCTTGCATCAGATTTGGATGTTGTTTTATTCTTTAGTTTGCAATTTCTCCTTTCTCTTGAGGTAGCAGTTTCAGTTTGTAGATGTGCATCCTGTTTTTTCATTTAAATGGGGACTCCAAAATTGAAAATAAATAAATAAATAACAATAGATACCCTCTTTCTTCTACTTGGTTACTCAGTCCAAGGACTGGTTGTTCAGTAGATGTACTCTGTCTCTCCATTCCTCTCTATTCTCCGCCGTTCTCTTCAAGTCATAGTATGTCCTAGTATTGGTGTCTTCTTGGTTACTCAGTCCAAGGACTGGTTGTTCAGTAGATGTACTCTGTCTCTCCATTCCTCTCTATTCTCCGCCGTTCTTTTCAAGTCATAGTATGTCCTAGTATTGGTGTCTTCTTCTTGGTTACTCAGTCCAAGGACTGGTTGTTCAGTAGATGTACTCTGTCTCTCCATTCCTCTCTATTCTCCGCCATTCTCTTCAAGTCATAGTATGTCCTAGTATTGGTGTCTTCTTCTTGGTTACTCAGTCCAAGGACTGGTTGTTCAGTAGATGTACTCTGTCTCTCCATTCCTCTCTATTCTCTGCCGTTCTCTTCAAGTCATAGTATGTCCTAGTATTGGCGTCTTCTTCTTGGTTACTCAGTGCAAGGACTGGTTGTTCAGTAGATGTACTCTGTCTCTCCATTCCTCTCTATTCTCTGCTGTTCTCTTCAAGTCATAGTATGCCCTAGTATTGGTGTCTTGAAGTAACTGTGTCACAAAACCATTCCTTGGCTGTCCTCTTCCTCTCTCGCCTTGAAATTTCCCTTCCAAAACTTTCAGAATCGGGCCTCCATGGCACAATGTGTGTCCCATCCATAACATTCATCTTCTTTTTAACATATTGATCAGATTCCTGGATTCTCCCATTCTCTCCAGGACCTCCTCTTTAGTCTTTCTATCGAGCCAACTTATTCTCTCCATTCTTCTATATCTCCTTATCTCAAATGCCTCCAGTCATAGAGATAGGTCAATGTCCATGTCTCAGAACTGTAAAGAGCTACTGTCCAAACATATGCCTCTAAAATTCTCTTCCTCAGTTTTAGATCTATATTTTTGGCTGTCAGTAGTCTTTGATTCTTCAAACAGAAGTCATCGCTCTTTCCACGTTTATAAGTGAGTCACAGAAAAATTCTTATTGGCCGCCACTGAGAATCGAACCCAGGGTCTTCCAGTTACGCGCCGGGCATGCTACCTCTGCTCTGTGACTCACTTATAAATGTGGAAAGAGCGATGACTTCTGTTTCATGAACCTGGTCCACGTCACTTGTCTGTATTAATTATTCATTCGCCTCTGAGTTATTTGTTCAAAAACTGGAAGACCCTGGGTTCGATTCCCGGTGGCGGCCGATGATAATTTTTCCGTGACTCACTTATAAACGTGGAAAGAGCGATGACTTTTGCTTGATGAACCTGGTCCACGTCACTTGTCTGTATTAATTATTCATTCGCCTCTGAGTTATTTGTTCAAAAACTGGTAGACCCTGGGTTCGATTCCCGGTGGCGGCCGATGATAATTTTTCCGTGACTCACTTATAAACGTGGAAAGAGCGATGACTTCTGCTTGATGAACCTGGTCCACGTCACTTGTCTGTATTAATTATTCATTCGCCTCTTAGTTATTTGTTCAAAAACTGGAAGACCCTGTGTTCAATTCTCGGTGGCAGCCAATGAGAATTTTTCCATGACTCACTTATAAACGTGGAAAGAGCGATGACTTCTGCTCCATAATCTTGGTCCACGTCACTTGTCTGTATCAATTATTATTATTATTATTTTTTTTTTTGATTGGAGGTTTAACGACCACTGTGAGCAACTCAATGGGCAATAAGCAGTCGTCCGTCCTTAATTTAGGTTCACTGGTTCCAGGGAAGGAAGAGAGCCAGTGCCGTAAGACAAACACAACATCCACGCCTCACCGGGATTCAAACCCAGACCCCTTTCGTACGAATGATCAGAGGCCATCATTTAGACCACTGCGCCACCGGGGGGGGGGGATATTAATTAAATTATTCATTCGCCTCTTAGTTATTTGTTCAAAAACTGGAAGACACTGGGTTCGATTCCCGTTGGCGGCCGATGATAATTTTTCCATGACTCACTTATGAACATGGAAAGAGCGATGACTTCAGTTTGATGTTACTAATCCACGTCACTTGTCTGTATTAATTATTCATTCGCCTCTTAGTTACTTGTTCAAAAACTGGAAGACCCTGGGTTTGATTCCCGTTGGCGTCCAATGATAATTTTTCCATGACTCACTTATAAACATGGAAAGAGCGATGACTTCAGTTTGATGTTACTAATCCACGTCACTTGTCTGTATTAATTATTCATTCGCCTCTTAGTTATTTGTTCAAAAACTGGAAGACCCTGGGTTTGATTCCCGTTGGCGGCCAATGATAATTTTTCCATGACTCACTTATGAACGTGGAAAGAGCGATGACTTCAGTTTGATGAACCTGGTCCACGTCACTTGTCTGTATTAATTATTCATTCGCCTCTTAGTTATTTGTTCAAAAACTGGAAGACCCTGGGTTCGATTCCCGGTGGCGGCCAATGATAATTTTTCCGTGACTCACTTATAAACGTGGAAAGAGCATATGACTTCTGCTTGATGAACCTGGTCCACGTCACTTGTCTGTATTAATTATTCATTCGCCTCTTAGTTATTTGTTCAAAAACTGGAAGACCCTGGGTTCGATTCCCGGTGGCGGCCAATGATAATTTTTCCGTGACTCACTTATAAACGTGGAAAGAGCGATGACTTCTGCTTGATGAACCTGGTCCACGTCACTTGTCTGTATTAATTATTCATTCGCCTCTTAGTTATTTGTTCAAAAACTGGAAGACCCTGGGTTCGATTCCCGGTGGCGGCCGATGATAATTTTTCCGTGACTCACTTATAAACGTGGAAAGAGCGATGACTTCTGTTTGATGTTCATAATCCACATCAATAGTCTTTGATTCTCTCTAAAAACTATTTTTTCCATCCCCAGTCTCATTCTAATTTCCTTTTCACATCTCGCATCTTCAGTACTAATTTGACCCAAATAGTGAAATGATTTAACTTGTTTTATGTTTTGTCCTTCAATTTTAAAGAAAGCTTGTTTTGGAGCCTTCCCTATTACCATTAGTTTTTTTTTATTTATTTTTTATCTTCATTCCATAGATATCTGCATTTTTTGTGTATTTTTGACATCATTCGCTGTAATGATTTGGCTGATCCTGGAACCATTGCTTGGTCATCAGCAAACTTAATGGCCTTAATTCTCTCTCCATTAACCCAAACTCCTTCGCTGTCACTCCCCAAGGCCTGATCCATCATAACTTCGGCATAAATACCAAAAAGGCCAGGTGACAACAAGCATCCCTGCCTTACACCTTTATTTATTGGGACTGGATCAGTCATTCCCTCTTGAATTGAAATCAATGCTTCCTGATTTACATAGAGATTTTTGATAAGCCTGATACCGTTATCCTCCATGCCGAGGCTCTCTAGTATTGGAAAAAGTTTTGTCCAAGGCATTCTGATATTCCAAAAATTTATTATGATGGAAATTACATAAATTTTAACAATACTGAAATTTAAACGTTTCAACATACACTGATGAGCAATTGAACTAGAGACAGCTGGTGCTATGCAAATGTGGCACTGTGGGCGGCCCTGTAAATGGAAATGACATGACGTATGTAGCAATCTGGACCCTAGACATGTGGGAAAATGTTGCCTGGACTGATGAGTTGAGATTGACGTTGGTACATGCGGATGGCAGGGTACGAGTATTGCGCAAACCACATGAAGCGATGGATCCTTCTTGCCAGCAGGGTACTCTTCAAGCTGGTGGGGGTGGCATTATCGTCTAGGGACTGTTTACTTGGACTGAAATGGGACCCTTAGTACATGTGACATCGTCCCTCACAGGTCAACGTTACCGGGATATCCTGGACGACCATTTGCTCCCATTTGTGCGTCTTCAACATCCCACTGGGGACCTCATCCTGCAACAAGACA
The DNA here is from genome assembly GCA_039090855.1 of Macrothele yani. Lineage (NCBI taxonomy): Eukaryota > Metazoa > Arthropoda > Arachnida > Araneae > Macrothelidae > Macrothele > Macrothele yani. The sequence goes on along the minus strand of CM077032.1, from coordinate 60,654,953 downwards.
ATGCAGCTCTCGAATTGTATCCGAATGGTTGGATGAACACTCCACCGACGTGACCTCACTTCCTTGGCCAGTTAGGTTACCTGACCGCAATCCCATCGAGCACATCTGGGACGCCATCGAGAGAGATGTTCAAGGCTCTGACCCACCTCCATCAAATCTTCGTGAGCTGTGGGAGCTTGTTCTGGGGTCGTGGATTCGTATGGCTTCCCAACGCTTCCGGTGTCTTGTCGAGTCCATGCCGAGACAAATCGCCGCCGTCATGAGGGCGAAAGGTGGTGCTACACGTTACTAGACAGGTATCTCAGATTCAATTGCTCTTCAGTGTATAGTTTTGTTTCTGTGGATAGTTACGTATGAAAAGACAGTGCTTATAAAAACAAAATTCATAATTTATTCAGGAAATAATTAGAATACTTACGTACAAGGACATATGTTGTTTCCATCTCTTCTCTCTCTCTCTCTCTCTCTTTCTCTCTCTCTCTCACACACACACACATGTAATAAACATTCCTTAAAGGAAAATTATGTACATAATTTCCAGTTAATGTGGTCTTTTTTCAAAGTAGTCCCCCTGAACCATAAAACAGCACTTGAATGGATGTTTCCACATTTTGAATGTAAGATCCTGCCCATGATGTGAAACGGGTTTTTTGTGTGTGTGTGTGTGTGTGTGTGAATACTGCTTTTATCCAGCTCTATATCTGAGAAAAATGTTTAACTATCGATTCCTGTTTTGCTTTTGAGAAGTTTTTATTTAAGGATATAACAACCATTGTGAGAGCAACTCAGAGTGCCTTAAGCAGTCATCTGCTGCTCCACTGGTACAGTGGTCTAATCACTTCTAATGACTGGCTTCTGACCACTTTCAGGGATAGGAGTTGTCCTGAAATTCTTGATCTTTCTTTTTTATGTCCTCAAAGTCTTTAAGTTTTACTATGTTGTCTTAAAATTCCTGAAATTTGGAAACAATAGGAATTCATTTTGGAAATTTAACTTTTTTTCTTTTTAATCAAAAACTTGAGGGGAGGAGGGAGAAAACTGAAAAGTTCAAAGAGAAGAAGATACTTTAAAAATGCAAGGTGTAGTCTATGAAGTAAAATGTAGTTGTGGACTATCTTACATAGGTGAAACAGGTCACAGACTAGAAACTCGTATAGCAGAGCATAAAGCTGCTATAAAAAAATGCTCCAGCAAGACTGGTTTAGATAGGCATGTTAGAGAAACTGGGCACAGCATGGATTGGAATTCCCTTAAAGTCATCAGTTTCTGAAACAATTTTCAAAAAAGGAAGCTAAAAGAAAGAATAGAAATTGAGAAAAATCAAAATCCCGTCATCAATGACTGCAGAGGGTTTTCCCTGCCTAACATCTGGCAGAATTTGATGAAAAATAACCATAACCGCGATAGTGACAGGAATAAGTGACAACAAAAAAAGACAGTCTGAAGAAGGAGAAGAGTTTTCTTTGAAAATTTGCAATTAAAATAAAAAAATTCCTAGTAAAAATTCCCATCATAGTAGTTTTTGATTAGTAATGGAATTGGCAACAATGAAAATTTGCATACAACAAAAATTTCAACATTTCTGCTATGTAACTCCTACAAGTACTTTCACATGCTGATGGGATAAAACTAAAAATCTGTGCAAATAGCTGATTTATTAAATGTAGAGAAGTCCAGGGTGATTTAACAAGATAGATCACACAAGGTCTTGGTTGGAGCTTCAAAAATATTAGACAATTATGTTAAAAAAAATAATATGAGGGAAGTTAGAGTTGACCTGATGATTATCTAAGGGCAGGGCCATAGCTAGGTACCAAAACCAGGGGGTGGTGCTCCATGTTCAGTGAAAAACAGTATTCATCCACGAATACAGATGCGAGTTTCACTTTGTATTTTTGTTCCTTTTGTTAATTTACTTCACTGGTGAACATTTTCTCCATGCTGAAAAGTAATAACAATAATGAAATTCAAAATGTGAGGGGAGGAGGGAGAAAACTGGAACTGAACTCTCTTGAAATATTTAAAAATGAATAAATCTCATTATTATTTGTTTGACAGTGCATGTTACATCGTATAGGTTACCTGCATGTTACATTGCATAGGTTAGCTGCATGTTACATCATATAGGTTGGCTACATGTTACATCATATAGGTTAGCTGCATGTCACATCAATAGGTTAGCTGCATGTCACATCATACAGGTTAGCTGCATGTTACATTGTATAGGTTAGCTGCATGTCACATCATTAGGTTAGCTGCATATCACATCCTATAGGTTAGGTGCATATTACATCATATAGGTTAGCTGCATGTCACATCATATAGGTTAGTTGTATGTTACATCATATAGGTTAGCTACATGTTACATCATAAAGGTTAGCTGCATGTCACATCATATAGGTTAGCTGCATGTCACATCATATAGGTTAGCTGCATGTTATATCATATAGGTTTGCTACATGTTACATGGTATAGGTTAGCTGCATGTCACATCATATAGGTTAGCTGCATGTTACATCATATAGGTTAGCTGCATGTTACATCGTATAGTTAGCTGCATGTTACATCACATACATTACCTGTCCATAAGCCATCACTTTCTGCAGAAAACAAGAAGGAACCCCTCCAGTTTGCTCAAAAACACACGAATTGGACAGTAAATGAATAAAAAAGGGTGATGTTGTCCGACAAATCACATTTTCAACTACACCATGCAGGTGGAAAGGTGAGGATATGGAGACAGCAGCACGAAAGCATGGACCGATCCTTCATAGTAGGTAATGTTATTTTGGGTAATGTTATGGAGGTAATGTTATGGTGTGGGGCATGTTTTCGTGGGAGTGTTTGGCCTCTTTGACCACCCAAAGGTATTTAAATATCATTGTCGACCAAGTCCACCTTGATATGTTGATGGTTTATCCCAATATGATGGATACTTCCAGTATGACAATGCTCTGTCATAGTGCTCACATTGCGCACAAATAGTTTGAGGAGCATCACAGTGACTTTTCGCTGCTGCATTGGCCTCCTCAATCACCGAACCTCAATCCAGTGGAGCATTTGTGCGATGAAGTCGAAAGGGGCATCAGCTAGCTGGTTCTGCTGCCATCAAATTTTCAAGAGCTGGGGGTGGAATTCATCGCATTTGGGCTAATATACCTCAAGCCACTCACCGACATTTAATAGAGTCCATACCAAGACAAATTCAAGCAGTATTAAGGGCAAAAGGTGGCCCAACAATGCATTAACCAGGTGGTCATAATAATTTGGCCACTCAGTATATGTGACAGTGCCGGCTCGTGGAAACTGAAACAGGTGGGGCCAGTAGCCGAAGTCAAACAATGAAATAAAAAAAACTGTCATTATTAGGCCAACTATTCAGACCCCACCCTACCCCCAAGATTCCTTTACTCTGCCTCTGTTTACCTCCTTGACTCACAATAATGCCCAAATCAGGCAGGAATGTGTCAACTATTGTATTGCACACGAAACAAATTTCCTCAGAATAGAATGCATAATTATTAACAGAAAAATGTTAAAACTCCTTAAATAAAATTTTTACCTTAAAAAATATGAGCATTAATTTATGTTAGTTGTGCTTTGTGTTTCTTCAGATTTCTCAACTGAGGAATAATCACAGGATTCACAGGATAAAAAAATGTAGTGAAAAAATAATAACTCCAAATATATGCAGGGAGGGAATGTTTCATGAATTTCGTCCCATATGGAATGAGTACAATACTACCATTTGCATTATTTGAAAGGTTTAACCTTTTTTTTTAAAGAACTTGTGAAACCTAAAAACATATATGTACTCATGTGCAAATTATACTTACAGGTTTTCTCATTTATTTATTTATTTTTAACATAGAAAATCCTCTCAGTTAAAACTGAAATTAGTTCTGCAAAGCGTTTTGTAAACTTCATACTCTTGGAAACTCAAATTCTTGGGCTGATAAGCATCGAGTTTTTTAAGTGAAGCTTTTCGACTCAAATTCTTGGGCTGTGATGAGCACTGTGTTTTTTTAAGTGAAGCTCAAACTAAAAATTCTTGGGGTGATAAGCACTGAGGTTTTTTAAGTGAAGCTTTTCTTCCAGATTTAAAGCAAAGAACGGAGGTTTTAGCAAAATATCCACTCCATTCGTTGTAATCGACAAGCAAAAAAGTCACGACAGAAAGGAACAACACATCACTGAGAGAGACACATAGAAAAAACAACTAACTGAACTGAGCTTGGTCGGGGTAAGCTTCTATGTCAACCCACGGCGCTAAGGAAATGGATACTCTCCTGGCCAATCAAATTAGCGCGGGGCCAGAAAGATAAGCTTTTTTTGCACACGCGTTAAGGCAGTGTTGTATGTAGGTCATCATACTGAATGAGACTGGGAGGAAATCGTCTCCTCTTCACTTGCGTAGTGATGTTACTGGGGCCTGTTGGAGCTGGCCCCAATAACCTCACACTCTGAACGTGATCCCTTTCCTCAGGGAATAGTTTTTCATTTTTGAAGGAAACTTTTCATTTAGGTAATGGTTTTTGAAGGAAAAGGTTTATCACCATGTAGTTAAGAGAGAGAGAGAATAAGAATCAGGGCAAAAAATATTTCTAAAAATAGAAATTTTTAGGTGGGGCCCGGCCCCTCTGGCCCCTAATGACGAACTGTCCCTGGTATGTGAATAGGTAATTTGGAGAATTGCAAGGATTCAATCTGGCTTTCTATTTTGTCACAAGTGGTTTATGATTTACAGTTAGAAGATCTTCACTTAGTATTAAATAAATTATGCTTTGCAGCTTTTTTTATTCTTGTAGTCAACTCCTTATTTCAGACTAGGGAGGGCAAAACATACATTTCCCTTCTGCCTTGTGCATGGTACAATCGATGAGCCCACAACAGGGAAAACCACAAAAAAGGCTGCATGGTTGGCCATCTTTCTAGCCTTTTGGTGACAGAAAAACAGTGATTGAATAATAATATCATCTCCAGTAAAGAACAGTAGCATCACCTTTCATGATATTGCATTATTTAATTAATTCATGTAATTTTTAATGGCTGTTAATGTTGGATTAAAATTCATTCATTTTCTTTTTCTTTCAGCCTGTTTTCTGGCTTCCGATCCCACTTCCCCAGAGAAAATTTTGCATGCTCTCCCAGGAAGTAATGCTCGTAATGTTAGTAAGAGTGTGATTACCAGTCTGACTAATAGCTTAGGTACATGAGATTTTATCATTTTTATCAGTGACCTTTTTATACACTTTTACCAGTCATCTACAGTAAGGCTTGAAAGGTCAATTTATATGCTACAGTATTTCAGAAACTGGCCAGAGATTTAGCTGGGTATATCTGTCATGAAACTTTGACTTTACTGATGTCATAAGCATGTAAAAACACTTCATTATTTCCTTTTTTAATCCGTTGCTCAATTATCAGTAATTTAGTATATATGTATGTGAGGTAAGAACTCTCTGAACAGAATTTTTGTAGGTGCTTTTGGGTTAAGGCTGTCTTTGAATGAGTGTAACAGAAATTCTGTCCTATATCTGTAATGCAAATCCTTTTGTACACATTTTCTCAAAAACTATTACTTTGTAGAGTTTGAAATTTTGAGAACAAATAAAAACAACTCATAGCTAATACGTGTCGCAGTTATTTTCCCAAAAAATTTGTTAGAATTTCTTTTAAAATTCAATTTATCTGACTTGAAAGTATTCCGATTAGGCACTAGATGGCGCCAGATGTTAGCTTGGCAGTGTTTCTGTGTGGAAGAAATGAAATCTCTCATTTGTGTCTGATTTTTTTAATTATCTAGGCCAAATAGAAATCAAAGAATGGGCAGTGAAGTGAGATTGGAATCTTGTCTTCTGTAGATCATCTTAAATTCTACTGTACGTTCATTTTTCGAAGAGAAAATGTGTACATTACCAGAAAACACTTGAATTTGAGACAGAAACTACGCCTACCTGCTAAGCTCCTCCCACAAACAATGTCATTGGTTAAAACGTAACAGCACGTGTTTTGTCCTTTCATTGTGGAGCCAACGAGAGACCGCTTCCATTCTGAATATGGTAAGGTCTTCAGTGATTCACTGACGCCAACTTCTGGGACAATCCCTCGAGACGTAAAAGCCACGCCCGAGGAGTGATATTTTGCGCCATCTATCGTAGAAGATGAAGCTTAACACTCATTCAAAGACAGCCTTAATGGGATGCTTGGATTTTCTGAGAATGATGCATGCCATTCAGGTAGGCTTACAGAAAATTTTATTGAGTATTTTTTGCGCCCTCAGAGTTTATGGAAAGTGACGAACCATTTTAGGCTTCTTATTGAGCTGGAGGAAATTTTATTAAGTCTCGGATATGGCAGACATAATTTTGACAAAGGAAAGCGTATCATTCCACAACAGAATCAAACTCTTTGACCAACCATAAATACTTAACAGGAATTATAGAGGATAAATTTAATAAGATACTTAGCTCTCAAATTTTTGATCTATACACTAGATCATCATCAGGAGACACAATAACTCCTGACGATGATCTAGTGTATAGATAAAAAATTTGAGAGCTAATGTACCTTATTAAATTTATCCTCTATAATTCCCGTTAAGTATCTATAGTACTGAAAGTAATTAGAGGAAGCCATGAAGTAATGAATTATTAGAATCAAACTGTTTAAAAAAAAAGAATAATTAAACCATTTGGATGCAGTCATAAAATGATGAAGAAAAAATAAGTTTCTTGCAAATAGTAAAACTAATGCCATCTTATACACAATTAAAATAGTTTTAATGTTAAAAACACATTAGTTAAAATACATAAGACCTCATAGTGAGAAGAATTGGCAGGAAAACACGTAACACACAAAACATGAAAAGAATTCTTGAAATCGTAATCACACGCATGAGTTACGTTGAAAAATTATGAGCGGGACGTTTCGGTAGCGACTTCTACCTTCATCAGCCATGGAATGAGACACGTGGTTAAAGCGTCAGTTGTTGCCAGATTTCAAAATCGCTTTCCAAATAATAGGGATGTTAAAAGGTGCGTCAGTATTGCAGGTGTTAGGGGTAAGGTAGATTTCAATGCTTTCGCGGTATCTGAGGGCATGCCGATTGCTGAACGGGGCGATTCGCTTAACATTGTGCCCATCGGATGCCGCGGACATATCGCTGATGGTTAAAATTGAAAGGGAGGTGGAAGGGCTACCTTTCTTAACATCAGCAATATGCTCCATCAAATGCCAGTTTATGCTGCGGTAAGTACTACCAATATAGTGGGTAACGCCTGCGGAAGTGTTGATTGGGATAGAGTAGACACCTTGTAAATCTAGGAGTTTATTGAGATCTCTGTCCTTAAGGATGAGTTAAGAAGATGTGGAGGTGGTTTCATCCTTAAGGACAGAGATCTCAATAAACCCCTAGATTTACAAGGTGTCTACTTTATCCCTATCAACATTTCCACAGGTGTTACTCACTATATTGGTTGTACTTACAGCAGCATAAACCGACGTTTGATGGAGCATATCACTGATGTTAAGAAAGGTAGCCCTTCCACCTCCCTTTCAATTTTAACCATCAGTGGTACGTCCGCGGCTCCTGATTGGCACAATGTTAAGCAAATCGCCCCGTTCAGCAATCGGCATGCCCTCAGATACCGCGAAAGCATTGAAATCTACCTTACCCCTAACACCTGCAATACTGATGCACCTTTTAACATCCCTATTATTTGGAAAGCGATTTTGAAATCTGGCAACAACTGATGCTTTTACCATGTGTCTCATTCCATGGCTGATGAAGGTAGAAGTCGCTACCGAAACGTCCCGCTCTTAATTTTTCAACGTAACTTACGCGTGTGATTACGTTTTTAAGAATTCTTTTAATGTTTTGAGTGTTACGTGTTCTTCTACCAATTCTTCTCACTTGTGGCAACACATTTTATTCTTCGATTTGAGGTAATTCCATGAAACCAGCCAGCTTTTGCAAAGCAATCTCTTACTGTCAATTTTAGAACATTGTTTTCCCACTCCTTAGCTGCTTCAGCTATACAAATCCTCAGATCAATTACCTTATCTGTAGATTGTGTATTTTCTAAGGCCCTGATAAGTCTTCTGAGAATGCCTTTCCAATAATGAATTTTTAGATTTTTTACAACTTCCTGGTCCATTGGCTGCAATTTTGAAGTTTTTATAGGGGGGGGGGAATCAAACTCACATTTGATAAATGTTTTTATGTTACGTTAGTATGGGCCAGGCAATTGTCTACAAAGAGAAAAATATTTCTTTTCTGCCTAATCATTTTTTTTTATTGAAGTTCAAAATCCACTCCTCAAAATTATCACTTGTCATCCTTGCCTTAAATCATAATGGTAGTCAGTTTCTAAAGACTTCACTCCTTTGAAGAATCTAGGTTGCTTGCTTTTTTCCTATTACCAATTATCTCAATTTTTCTTTGCTGTTCCTGATAGCATCCACAAAAACTGTTATCCTCTCTTTGCTGTTATTACTTCCATGTCAATCACTGTTTTTAAAAGCAAGAGTCTTGTTTGGCCAATATTTAAAGAAAAGTCCTGTTTCGTCGACATTAAAAATGTTATCTCTCTCAGGAGTGTACTCTTCTAATATCTTCTTTAAAACAATGCTTTTCCATTGGTCGCAGTTGGCATCACACAAGCTTCCACATTACATTACATTACATATCACTAAGCTGTTCTCCGAGATTCACAGGTGAGATTTACAAAGAAATACAAACTACCAGATACATTTTTAACTGATTATTTACTTACTGTTGTCGTATCAAACTTCTCCATTTACAGCGATCGTGACACACAACTCGGGCTTCACTAACATCCATGACACGACGTACATAAGACCTTCTATACTTCACGCTCATAATCTTTTTCTCATGCAGACACTCCTAAATCTGATTCTCCCATGACTTCCTTGGCCTTCCTCTACTTTCCATGAAGCCCCAGAAACAGTCTTTTTTTTTTTATGCCATGTCACTTCTTAAATTTACCCAACTGACCAAAACTAGCTCGGAAATCCACTTGCCCCAAATGATTGGAAAACTCTAATGGCTTTCTTTGTAAGAGGACCTGAGATTGGTAAGTTTTTGTCCCGAACAATTTTAATCCACTTTAGAACAGGGCCATCCACTTTTCCAAAATGGCACATTTTAGAACGTTTCCTTTCAGGCTCGACATCTTCAAAGTTTTTCATAAGGAGCACCCGGCTTTTTATAAATGTTGACACTACACTTGGGGGGGGGGGATGCCATATGTACCCACAATATATTTTTTGTGCATTCCACTGTCCACATTGTTCAACAACTCCACCTTTTCCGTAACACTAAGAGATTTTCTGTTTGACATCGTGAACACACATAGCTGGTTAGGTAGACTGAAATAATTGCGAGCACGCACCATTGGTTAGAGAGACTGAGACAAACGGGACCTGTTTTATAGAGGAGGATGGTTACTTGAGGATGAGGGTGAGGGGAGTGTGGAGACAATACTCCCCTCTTCTCTAGGCGACCTGTCACCGTCACAATGACCTTGATCTGCCTACTTTTTCTCACTTGTTTTTCTTATAATATTGTCATTATGGGAGCAGGGGGATCGTGATTTGTCTTGAAAAAATCGACATATAGAAATTTAATTGAAATTTTTTTCATGCAATTATCACTGCAAAAAAATTGATATATAGAAGTTTTTTTGATATACCGGGTGCCCAGTAAAATCCTTTCTCAGCCCAGTAACTTTCGAACGCTGACAGCTATAGCCATAAAAACGGTGTCTAGTTATAGTAAAGTGGCTATGCGCTATTTGATAAGACCGCTTACAGTGCCTCCTAGTGGCAAAGTGAAGAGTTAGCGTGCCGATCTCGAAAACTGTACGAGATACGGGAAAATAGTCAATTATGAAGTTGTAGAGCAGCATCAATTTTGTACGAAAAGACACCTTGCACACATGAATGCTAAGAATAAAAACGCGTACGTACAACGCTCGTTTGTTTGTTCGCGATGTCGAACACTGTTACGTCATGAAACGCGTTGGAAAGGAGCAATTAGTTGTCACTAGTCACATTTACCGTCAGTGCTCAATGTGCTCTCCATCAGCCACAATACACATTTGGACTCTAGATTGAATCTCACGCTGCACATTTTGCAGCATGTCAGGTGACACGCTGGAACAAGCATCAGCTATATGGCGTCGAAGGTCCTGCAACGTTGTTGGAGGGGTCTGATACACCTGCTCTGTGAGGTAACCTCACAGGAAGAAGTCCAATGGGTTGAGGTCCGGTGAGCATGCAGGCCACTCTACGCAACCACCATAGCCGATGATTTGTTTCTCGAATGTCCCGACCAGGTACCATCTTATGTTTCCTGGCCAGTGCGGAGGGGTGCCGTCATGCTGGAACCAAACATTCCGGAGTTGAGTCAGACTAGCGCTTTGCGGAAGGCGATATTATCTCCTTTCTGACGCATTTCGTGACGTAACAGTGTTCGACATCGCGAACAAACAAACGAGCATTGTACGCGTTCTATTCTTAGCATTCGCGTGCGCAAGGTATCTTTTCGTACTAAATCGATGCTGCTCTACAACTTTGTAATTGACTATTTTCTCGTATCTTGCATAGTTTTCGAGATTGGCACACTAACTCCTGACTTTGCCACTAGGTGGTGCTGTAAATGGCCTCATCAAATAGCGCATAGCCTCTTTACTGTACCTAGACACCGTTTTTATGGCTATAGCTGTCGCTGTTCGAAAGTTACGGGGCTGAGAAAGGACTTTACTGGGCACCCTGTATACAGAGGGTGAGTCAAAAGTTTTGCAATATTTGGATCACTTTATGTCTTTATACGTACCTTTACGATGAAAGCTGACTAGCATTCAAAGTATAGGCCATCGTGTTTCACTGTCTTTAGCCATCTGCCTGCCAGTTCTTCAATTCCACGGAGGTACCAGTTCTTGTCCTTCGAGGCAAAGAACTCCTTCACCCCAGCTGCCACCTCCTCCTGGTTGTTGAAGTGCCACCCGTGAAGGAAGTGGGCCATGGACCGGAACAAGTAATAATCCAACAGCGCGGCGTCCTGACTATATGCTGGGTGTGGCATCGATCTGATGCCCTCAAGTTCCTGGAGTTTTGCCCGTGTCGTTCGTGCAGTATGAGGCCAAATGTTGCCCTGCTGTAGGAGAGTGCGCTTTGTGTTCACCAGTGCTGGGTACGTCGCCTCCAAAACGGCATACATCTGCTGCAGCTGTTCAGAGTAGAAGTTGGTGTTGATAGTCCAATTGTCTGGAACAAATTGATAATGGATTATCCCCTCGAAATTCATAATGAATTATCATAATATTCATAATGGATTATCATAATATTCATAATGGATTATCATAATATTCATAATGGATTATCCCCTCAAAATTCATTATGAATTATCCCCTCCAAATTCATAATGGATTATCATAATATTCATAATGGATTATCCCCTCAAAATTCATAATGGATTATCATAATATTCATAAGGGATTGTCATAATGGATTATCATAATGTATTATCATAATATTCATAATGGATTATCCCCTCGAAATTAATAATGGATTATCATAATATTCCTAATAGATTATCCCCTCGAAATTCATAATGGATTATCATAATATTCATAATGGATTATCCTCGAAATTAAAAATTGATTATCATAATATTCATAATGGATTATCCCCTTGAAATTCATAATGGATTATCATAATATTCATAATGGATTATCCCCTCGAAATTCATAATGGATTATCTTGAAATTCCACCAGACGCAGAGCATCACCTTGTACTCAAAGCAGCCACATTTGGCAACAGGTTCAGGAAGCTGACCCAGGCTCAACCACTGCCGTTGCGTGTTAGGATTATGGAAATAGACTCACTTTTTATTGCATTATAACAATTCTTTTGATGAAGCATACATTGCGCTGGTTTTCAAGGAGTTTCATACACACTCCCGCTCAGCGGTTTGCTTTAGCTGGCGTGAGTTCGTGCGGGATAATGTGGCAGCTCCTGTAGACTTTACCAAGGTTCTGAAGGAGATTAACCATGGTGGTCTGTGAATCGCCTGATAATCTTCAAGTGCTGGTTGTCGGATTTGCCTGGCGCACGGCCTGTGAATCCACAGTTCGTGACCTACCTGACCTTAGCTGATCGTCGACGTTTCTGTGACCTGAGTGAGATTCCTTGAACCATCTGGTTGTGGTGCTGTGGTCCACAGAACCTTCTCCTTTCCCATGACAAATGTTTCGTGTTACTTGAGCAGCGTTATGGCTGAGTTCAAACTGGTAGAGGCAAAAGCTTCCTAATTAGCCAGGCGGTTGTGTCTGTTCATCTTTTAGGCATCCCAACCACAGACAGAACATTGGCATACAGTGTTGTTCACAGCAACGACTGCCACTTTATATCCCTTTCGACTGACTGCTGCGCGCGACTTGAACTAGTTTAAACGTGTATCATACCCGCCGCAGCACATGCATTAGGGTGGAGCGAAAAACACTTTTTTTTTAATTTGAAACGCCACCATGTGCAGTAGTTGCAATTTTATTACTGAAATGACCCTCCCCCCCCCCCGAAATATGGATGACATTATTTGATATCTTAGGCTGCCCCAAGAACCTGGAAGTTTGAAAGTTATAGGGAAAAGTGGTTTAAAAACACCCGCTTTCTCCATTTTGTAAATATAAAAAAAAACTGTATCACCATGTTATTTAATATCACCTTTGAGTGTATAAACACGGGTAAAAGTTCAGCAGACATGAGTTAATTTCTTAGGCTTCCCCAGATCCCTTAAAGTATGTAATTTTTGGCAAAAATGGCATGATAAACTGCGTAAGCATTAAGTTCGACAGCAGCCTTATTGTTACCAATTTGGGCTTAACATTAACAAACCCCCCCTCCTCTCTCATACTTTCTGGTGGAAACCTCTTGTTGATTTTCAGAAATATAGCTTCCTGTTTTGCGCTCTGCTTTGTTTTTGTTACCTTTTTCATCTCAGCCCACCCCCTCTCTCACAGCGGAGCTCTGTTTGCGAACTCGCTGAGTCATCTCATCATAGTCGCACAGGTCTGTTTGGGAGAGAGTGTTGGCGTGTTGGCGTCATAATGATGCAACAGTTTCTTTCACTCCTAGTGACGTTGATTGGATCGTACCGGCATTTTCGTTTTGTCGTCCAACTACTTAAGATGGCTGAAACAAGAAATAAAGCTGATTGCCCTATCTTTGGGAGTTATAAGGATATGCATGAAAATGTGTTGCCTACGTACGAAGATGTAATGCGCCATTACTACCTTGTGAGGAATACTCTTAGGCAGGGAGGTGCAAATTATGAGCCTGCTGCAGCAGAAATAGCAAGTATTGTCGCGGACAAAGTGCTAAGTATATGGAAGAAAGCATCTCTTCCGACATCTCTCCACAAATCTGTTGCGAAGCGTATTACCGCATACAACACTGAAATCCGAAAGCTGAAAAAACACTCTGCAAGAATGGATGAAACCTACCGAAAGAAGATTGAACAATTTCGTGCAGATTCGCAAGGTATCTTTGACATATGCTCATGCAAGTGCAAATGTTGTAGAACCTGCAAATGCAGCTCTGCAAAAAAGGTACCCTTGAAAGAGCGAGACTTTCTGATGGACCAGAGAACAAACAGAAGAATGATAGTAGGTGGGCTAGACGCAAAAACCACCAGTGTACCGAAGAAAAGATCAGCTCGAAAGAGTGATAGGGAAGAGCATGTCCGTAGGAAATTACAGAAAACTGCATCACTGAAATCGGCCCTGTGAGTCGAAGATGATCCTTCAGAAGAGGATACAAATATTGATTCTGCAGGAAAACCAGACGAGCCGGGTCCTAGTCATTTGTTGGCCTCGGAGAAAGATTACGATTTCACTCCACGTCGTTTTTCGAAACCTAGGGGTCAGACGACAATGTCTGCATTTTCTAGAAAGTGCGATAGGCGAGGCATCAGCGACCGAGCGGCAGCTGATCTTGCGTCGGCGTTGCTTTATGATGTAAGTGAACCGGTTCATTCAAAAGAATGTAATGTATCTGTTACTGACCGTCATAAAGTACGACGAGAAAGGAAAAAGACCCGTCAAACAATTCAAGATGAGGTAAACTTGACTGGTCGCAAGACTGTAGCTTTATTTTTGGACTGAAGAAGGAATGAAACTCTTACGAATACACAGACAGATGATGGCAAGTGGCACAAGCGAAAAAATGGGAGGAGCATATTACACTTGTTGAAGAACCGGGTTCAGTCTATTTGGGACATTTTGCACCGAAGAGCAAGAGTGGAAGGGACATTTCCGACGGTATCTTCAGCTTATTGAACCAGAAGGCATTTGACTTGTCGGAGTTAGTCTTTATTGGAAGGGACGGGGAAGCGACTAATACCGGCACAAATGCAGGTGTAATTAGGCGCCTTGAAGAGAAGCTCAATTCTCCCGTACACTGGATTATATGTCAACTTCATTTTAATGAACTGCCTTTACGCCACCTCACTGAAGCACTTGATGGGAAAACATCAGGTCCAAGAGGACTTAGTGGATTGATTGGAAAGCGCCTGAAGACGTGCGCAAACCTTCCTATCGTTAATTTCCAGAAAATAGAATTTTCACTTCAGTCCGACATTAACTATGGAGATCTTAGCTCGGATCAAGTTTATTTGTGGGAAATTTGTAAGGCAGTCTCTGCAGGTGATTGCCCACAAGATCTGGCAAATCGGGATCCTGGAGCACTTGCACATTCCCGTTGGCTGACCCTCGCAAATGGCATTCTGCGTTTGTGTGTTGGAACTAGTGATCCAACACCACAACTTGTCTCATTAGCCACCTTCATAATGAAAGTATATGAACCATCGTGGTTCACGATCAAATGTAATGGTACCTGTAAAGATGGTCCAAGAAATTTGCAGCTTTTTATATCTAGGTTTGAGTATCTTCCAGATAATTTAAAGGATATTGTAAAAAGGGTCGTCCAAGACAACGCGTATTTTGCCCATGCAGAAAACTTGCTCGCTGCAATGTTGTTTGACGACAGAAGGTATGTCCGTGAGATTGCTGTTCGACGTATCATGAAGGCCAGGAAATCTTCCGAACAAACAACTACCATTAGGAAGTTTCGGATTCCTAAGCTGAATTTCCAGAGCAATGATTACATCGACCTAATCGACTGTGTGTAATGTGACTGAGCCTACCATCACATGGAAATGGAAAGACGATGAGCTTCTGGAATTACTACAGTCGGATAAATATCCAAGTTCTTGCCACGAATTTACAAAAATACCCTGCCATTCTCAGGCAGTAGAGAGGATGATTAAGATTGTAACAGATTCTTCTGCTCATGTGTGCGGCCATCTTGCAAGAGATGGATTCATCAGAGCAAAAATTTTGGATAGGAAGCTGATGCCAAGTTTTGAAAAAAGTCTGATTTCCTAGTGAAATAAACTCACTCCTCAAGTTATGCTACTAGGTAAGGCTGGTGTCTATCATATTTACATAACTTATGCCATTTGCATTTTTGAACTTCACTTTTAGTTGGTAAAGTTCGATGAACACTTACCCCAGCTGGAGAAATTTAATTAAAATTGAGCAAAAAAGAAAAAGTTCGAAAAAGGAGATCACTGACCAACAAGAGATGGCGCCACAACGCCCAAGAAGAAGCGATAGCAGATGACAGAAGCAGCCCGCGAGAACCACCGAAATGCCCAGCTGACACGGTCCGTGCTAGTTGGAGCAAAATGTCCCCTCGAAGACGGTATAGTAGTAGTACCGAAAGTACTCGGGTATGAATAAATATTGAAGTAAATGAGGATGCAGCAAAGGAAAAACTCATTTGGTGATGAGACAAAATAAATTCCAACGGAGAAAAAAAAAAAAAAAGAAGAAGCAGACCCGTGGCCAAATGAAAAAATCCCGTGCCGCATCCACGTAACGGAAATATGGATTGAAAGCCAAGCCCCACGTGCGGTAAGTGTTCATCGAACTTTACCAACTAAAAGTGAAGTTCAAAAATGCAAATGCATTAATGCACGTTAAATAATTAACCTCCAATATCGGAAGTAAATTGTAACTTATGCCATTTTCGGAGAAATATGACAAATCTTGAGCTCTTTGAGGAAACCTAATAAATTAACTCACGTCTGCTGAATTTTTACCCGTGTATATACACTCAAAGGTGATATTAAATAACATGGTGACAGTTTTTTTTTATATTTACAAAATGGAGAAAGCTGGTGTTTTTAAACCATTTTTCCCTATAACTTTCAAACATCGAGGTTCTTGGGGCAGCCTAAGACATCAAATAATGTCCATATTTCAGTAATAACATCGCAACTATTGCACATGGTGACGTTTCAAATAAAAAAAAAAAGTGTTTTTCGCTCCACCCTAACACGCATTTATGCTAATATTGCAAAACTTTCGACTCACCCTCACTAGAAACAGTTTTTCTATGTAATGATCACGGGGATTCACAAAACTTCGATATATAGAGAATTTCGATATACAGAAGTTCAATATATAGTATATGTGTGAGTATACTTGTGGTTGAAAAATGTATTAGATTACACACAAACCATTCTCAATGCAGAGTTCAGTTAATCTTTCACCATTATCATTCACACAAGGGTCATTAAACTTACCCAGAACATTATCAGAAATCGCTTTCTGCACACCTGCTCTAGCACTGAAATCCCTTGCTATTATAACTTTCTCTTTAGTGTACTGTGGAATTAACTTTTTTACGGGACTTATAGAGGTTATTATTCATAAAAGTTGGTGGTCGAATTCTCGAACTAAAGCCTAGTTCGTCATCAGGACTACGTCGCTGGAGTAGTTGCTGCCACTCAGGCCATCCAATAGGACTTGTAATAGACACAAGAAATTCACCACTCTCCAACATTAATTTTTATTTACTTGGTCACCTCAGAGATATTTTCCCTTCTCCTCCCTACCTTCTAAAAAATTCCATGCAGCTGAAAGGAAAACTAGACAACTTGCCAGAGTTAATTCATCCAGTAATGGCAAGCCTGGATATAGCACCTATGTCATCATCATCATCATCATTGTCAACCATTATCAATCCACTGCTGGACGAAGGTCTCCCCAAGTTTCCTCCACAACGGTCTGTCTTGTGCCAGTCTCCTCCATGTCACTCCCGCATACTTTCGAATTTCATCCACCCATCTTCCATGTGGTCTTCTTCTGGGTCTTTTCCTGTCCCTTGGAATCCAATCTAAAATTTCGGCTGTCCATCAATGGTCTGTTCTTCTGGCAGTATGTCCAGCCCATTGCCATTTCAGGGATTTAACTCTGATCATGATGTCTTCCACTCTTGTCATTTTTCGGATCCACGTGTTCCTCTTCTTATCTCTCCTGGTTACACCAAGCATGCACCTCTCCATGCTTTTTTGAGTTGTCTGCAGCCTTTGTATGTCTCTTTTAGCTAAGGTCCACGTCTCTGCACCATACGTAAGCACTGGAAGGATGCATTGATCAAACACTTTTCTTTTAAGACATAATGGCATATTGCTATTGAAAATTATGCTGTTTCTTCCAAAAGCTCTCCAGGCAAGTTTTGTACGCTGATTAATTTCTTCACCAATGTGACTCTCACTTGATATCTGCTGTCCAAGATAAACGTACGTGTCTGTTATCTCCAGCTTTTCTCCATCAATCGATAAATCTTCATTTCTTGTACATCACTTTTGTCTTCTGAAAGTTCATTTTTAATACCACTTCTTTACTCTTGTCAGCAAGTTCCTGGATCATACTCTGTAGCTCTGATGGGGTAGTTGCAAAAATGACTATGTCATCAGCAAAACGAAGGTGGGTTAGATAATCTCCATTAATCTTTATCCCTTTGTTTTCCCAGTTCAGTGATTGAAAGACATTTTCCAATGTGGCATTAAAGAGCTTCGGAGATATGGTGTCACCTTGTCTCACTCCTTTTCCAATTTTTATGTGTGTTGTATTTTCAAACAGCTGAATCTTTGCTCTTGCATTTTCATAGATGTTATTAATAATATTAATGTATGCATCTTCAATACCATAGGATTTCAGAGCCATTGCAACTGCTGATGGTTTCACCGAATCAAAGGCTTTTTCATAATCGATAAAAGCCATGCACAATGGAAGTTCATATTCCCTCGCTCTTTCAATTAGTTCTCTCAGTACGTGGATATGATCTATTGTGCTGTAACCACTCCTGAATCCAGCTTGTTCTCTCGGTTGAGCCATGTCCAGTGTCACCTTCAAGCGGTGTGAAAGAACTTTAGTGAAGATTTTATAAACCACTGATAGGAGGCTGATAGGTCTGTAGTTCCTGAGATCCTCAATGTCACCTTTTTTTTATGTAGCAAGATCATTGTAGCGTTGTTCCAATCCTCAGGAATTTTCCCTTCATTTAGGCATCGAGTGAAAATTTGGGCGAGTACTGTTTCGATTTCTCCACTTGCTTCTTGTATGATGTCTACAGTAATTCCATCTTCTCCTGGAGCTTTTCCCCGCTTCATGTTCTTGATTGCATGTGCAACTTCTGCTGGAAGGACTGGAAGAACTCTGGTACTGGCACCTTTCATGATGTCTGGAGTACATGTATCATCCCTTTCGTATAATTTGGAGTAGAAATCTTTCACTCTTGTCAAAATTTCGCCTCTATTTCTTGTTACAGAACCATCTTCTTTTCTCAGTGCCATAATCTGTTTTTTCCCCTTACTGAGATGTCCCTTTGCTATCTTTAGGCTTTGGTTGTTTTCAATTGCTTTCCTTACTAGTTCACAGTTGAATTTCCTTACGTCTTCAGTGATACTTTTTCGTACTGTCTTGCATAGCTCTATATATTCCACTTTGGAAGTCACATCTTCTTTAGTTGTCCTCATCTCTCTTCTTTTTTGCATCAACATTTTGGTTTTTCCTGATAATTTGTTCACATGCAATTTATTTTTAGACCCAGCTAATTTTGTTGCTGTTTCCATAAGAGCTTTGGTTACTTTTCTGTTAACTTCAGAAATATCCACTTCTTCCGATGTTAGGACTTCTAAAGCAGAGAATCTGTTCTTCAGTTCCAATTTGAAGGTATTATGGTGTTTTTTAAGGTTGGTTATGTCAATACATTTTGTTTGTCTTATGAGCTTGCTACGTTCGAGTTTAGTGTTGAGGTGTATCTTACATCTCACCAATCTATGGTCACTGCCTGTGTTGAACTTGTTTAGCACACTGCAGTCTTCTATGACGAATTTTTTGTTACACATAATAAAATCAATTTCACTTGTCGTCCCATTTGGATGTCTTCATGTCCATTTCCTGTGTGGCTTTTTCTTGAAAAAGGAGTTCAAGATGAAAAACCCTTCTGCCTCTGCAAACTCTACAAGAGTATTTCCACGCTGGTTTCTGTTGCCGTGACCAAATTTACCTACTGAAGTTTCATTCTGTTGCCGTTACCCTATTTTTGCATTGAAATCTCCCATAATTATCTTCAAGTGCTGCTTACCTTTATTATTTAGATGACAAATTTCCTCATAAAATTCTTCAATTTCTTCTTCAGCATGACTTGTGGTGGGTGCATAAGTTTGAATAATCTGAGCCTGGTATCTTCTCGAGAGTTGGATAACGAGTTGTGCAGCTCTGTCAGAGGAACTTTCAACTTCTACAACTTTATCCTTCAGTTTCTTGTTTATTATAAATCCAACACCACTAGTTCTGCCAGTATCTGTCCCATGATAGTAGAAGAGATGTCCACTTTTCAGTTCAATGAGATCTTCTCCTTTTCTCCTTACCTCACTTAGCCCGACGATGTCCCACTTGATCCTTTGTAGTTCGTCTTCCAATTCAAGAAGCCTTGAATCAGAAGATAGGGAGCGTCCGTTATATGTAGTACCTATGTATACCAACATTAACCTGGACTTCCTGCTGGAATTCATTGCGGATGACCTCACGGAAAAAATAGTATTCCATAATCACAATAGAGAAATACTACTTGGCATATATATATGAACTGCTCCTATTTTCCTTCAAGAATAATTTCTTCCAATTTGGAAAGAAATATTACAGGCAAACTTCAGGACTTGCAATGGGTTCTCCACTAGCACCTCTGCTTGCAAATTATTATGTAAGTAAACTAGAGGCAAAAATCCTTATACAACCCTCAATATTTGCTCTCTATGTAAGATACATGGATGATTCCTAATTATAGTAGATACTGTGGACCAATCTCTACCCTCTCAGATTCTGGCAGAATTTAACTTACTGGAAAATACCTTGCAGTACACCCTGGAACAGGAAAAATACCATAGCATCAATTTCCTAGATTTAACCTTAACCTCAAGAGAGGGGAAATATTCACTCAGCTTTTTAGAAAACCCACCAACACAGGGAAGATGTTAGACTTCTGCTCATTCCACCCTGATTATATTAAATTGAATACGGCGAGACAATTTTTGGAAAAAATTGAAGTCCTGGTCTCTTCAGCTACTCAAAAAGATCTTCACAAAGAAGAATAAAAAGAAATATTGGCAGAAAACAATTACCCCTCCCCTTATGTTCAGAAATTATTTAGACAAGTGCCAAAAAAGAAGCAAGAAATAAACAACAAATTCACCAGCAAAATTACGTACCACAAGGGACTTTTCGAAAAACTGAAGAGGATCGTAGCAAAATATAATATCAGGCTTGCTCCAGATCTAAATAACAAATTAAAGAAATTCCTGCCAGCTTAAAAGCACAAAGAAATGGACATCCAATTGCAAGAAGGAGTAATATATTGCATCGACTGTAACTGCGGACTCAGCTATATAGGAGAAACAGGGAGAAGTATTATGGTTCGAATGAAAGAACACCAAGCAGCTATTAAGAACATTAGTAACAAAACAGGGCTAGACAGACATATACAAGCAAGTGGACACTCCATAGATTGGGACTCGGTAAGAATAATCGCCCACCAGTCAAACTTAGTAAAGAGGAAACTAGAAGAAGAGATCGAAATAGCAGGAAGAAGAAGTACCACAATTAACGATAATTGTGGTTGGACTCTTCCAACTGAGTGGCAGCAACTACTCCAGTGACGTAGTCCTGATAAATTCAACTAGGCTTTAGTTCGAAAATTTGACCACCAACTTTTATGAATAATAACCTCTATAAGACCCGTAAAAAAGGTAATTCCACAGTACACTATGAATAGAGGTGCCATAAACTCATTTCTCTTTAGTATTAAACTGGCTCAAAACAGCTTTTAGCTCTTTCCAGAAATCTTCCTTCCTGTCAGAAGGTTCTGAGTCACAAGGCGCATACACTATGAGAATTGCTATTCTCGGAAGTTTCACTTTCAAACGAATCCAAAGAATTCTCTCACTTATGCAGCTATAGTGAATTAAGTTGTTCTTCATCTTTTCACTTAATATCACACCTACACCAGCCTGTCCTCTCACATTATCCAACACTTCAGACCACATACTCACCATCCCATTCACTTCTATCCCTATTTCCTTCTTTTTAGTTTCACTTAGACACAGCACAGCCAGTCTATACTTATTCATTTCTTTAATCACCTCATTCACCTTTCCATTTATTCCTCCAGTATTCCATACACCAATCTTACACTCACTCAACCGAGATCTCTTTCTCATATGCCATTTGCCATTTCTGTATCATTTCCATGGTGGACCATTCTTCTCAAGTGTGGTAGGTCCACCGTATCCCACACTAGAGTCTGTAGAGTATTTCTTTGTGTCTTTTAAATCAGGAAAGTACACCAGTGTGGAGGATTAGCCCACAGCTGATGGTACCAGTTGGTTATTCCACCTAAGGATTCTGGAGCAAATCCCAGTGAGTTGGAGTCTTTTGGCCAATGTCACACAGATATGCCATTTGCCATTCTGTATCAATTTCGTGGTGGACCATCCCTTTTAAGTGTGGTAAGTCCACCATATCCCACACTAGAGTCTGTAAGAGTATTTCTTTGTGTCTTTTAAATCAGGAAAGTATACCAGTGTGGAGGATTAGCCCACAGCTGATGGTACCAGTTGGTTATTCCACCTAAGGATTCTGGAACAAACCCCAGTGAGTTGGAGTCTTTTGGCCAATGTCACACAGATATGCCATTTGCCATTCTGTATCGATTTCGTGGTGGACCATCCTTTTTAAGTGTGGTAAGTCCACTATATCCCACACTAGAGTCTGTAAGAGTATTTCTTTGTGTCTTTTAAATCAGGAAAGTACACCAGTGTGGAGGATTAGCCCACAGCTGATGGTACCAGTTGGTTATTCCACCTAAGGATTCTGGAACAAACCCCAGTGAGTTGGAGTCTTTTGGCCAATGTCACACAGATATGCCATTTGCCATTCTGTATCGATTTCGTGGTGGACCATCCTTTTTAAGTGTGGTAAGTCCACTATATCCCACACTAGAGTCTGTAAGAGTATTTCTTTGTGTCTTTTAAATCAGGAAAGTACACCAGTGTGGAGGATTAGCCCACAGCTGATGGTACCAGTTGGTTATTCCACCTAAGGATTCTGGAACAAACCCCAGTGAGTTGGAGTCTTTTGGCCAATGTCACACAGATATGCCATTTGCCATTCTGTATCGATTTCATGGTGGACCACCCCTTTTAAGTGTGGTAAGTCCACCACATCCCACACTAGAGTCTGTAAGAGTATTTCTTTGTCTTTTAAATCAGGAAAGTATACCAGTGTGGAGGATTAGCCCACAGCTGATGGTACCAGTTGGTTATTCCACCTAAGGATTCTGGAACAAACCCCAGTGAGTTGGAGTGTTTTGGCCAATGTCACACAGATATGCCATTTGCCATTCTGTATCGATTTCGTGGTGGACCATCCTTTTTAAGTGTGGTAAGTCCACTATATCCCACATTAGAGTCTGTAAGAGTATTTCTTTGTGTTGTGTCTTTTAAATCAGGAAAGTACACCAGTGTGAAGGATTAGCCCACAGCTGATGGTACCAGTTGGTTATTCCACCTAAGGATTCTGGAACAAACCCTAGTGAGTTGGAGTCTTTTGGCCAATGTCACACAGATATGCCATTTGCCATTCTGTATCGATTTCGTGGTGGACCATCCTTTTTAAGTGTGGTAAGTCCACTATATCCCACACTAGAGTCTGTAAGAGTATTTCTTTGTGTCTTTTAAATCAGGAAAGTACACCAGTGTGGAGGATTAGCCCACAGCTGATGGTACCAGTTGGTTATTCCACCTAAGGATTCTGGAACAAACCCCAGTGAGTTGGAGTCTTTTGGCCAATGTCACACAGATATGCCATTTGCCATTCTGTATCGATTTCGTGGTGGACCATCCTTTTTAAGTGTGGTAAGTCCACTATATCCCACACTAGAGTCTGTAAGAGTATTTCTTTGTGTCTTTTAAATCAGGAAAGTACACCAGTGTGGAGGATTAGCCCACAGCTGATGGTACCAGTTGGTTATTCCACCTAAGGATTCTGGAACAAACCCCAGTGAGTTGGAGTCTTTTGGCCAATGTCACACAGATATGCCATTTGCCATTCTGTATCGATTTCATGGTGGACCACCCCTTTTAAGTGTGGTAAGTCCACCACATCCCACACTAGAGTCTGTAAGAGTATTTCTTTGTCTTTTAAATCAGGAAAGTATACCAGTGTGGAGGATTAGCCCACAGCTGATGGTACCAGTTGGTTATTCCACCTAAGGATTCTGGAACAAACCCCAGTGAGTTGGAGTGTTTTGGCCAATGTCACACAGATATGCCATTTGCCATTCTGTATCGATTTCGTGGTGGACCATCCTTTTTAAGTGTGGTAAGTCCACTATATCCCACATTAGAGTCTGTAAGAGTATTTCTTTGTGTTGTGTCTTTTAAATCAGGAAAGTACACCAGTGTGAAGGATTAGCCCACAGCTGATGGTACCAGTTGGTTATTCCACCTAAGGATTCTGGAACAAACCCTAGTGAGTTGGAGTCTTTTGGCCAATGTCACACAGATATGCCATTTGCCATTCTGTATCGATTTCGTGGTGGACCATCCTTTTTAAGTGTGGTAAGTCCACTATATCCCACACTAGAGTCTGTAAGAGTATTTCTTTGTGTCTTTTAAATCAGGAAAGTACACCAGTGTGGAGGATTAGCCCACAGCTGATGGTACCAGTTGGTTATTCCACCTAAGGATTCTGGAACAAACCCCAGTGAGTTGGAGTCTTTTGGCCAATGTCACACAGATATGCCATTTGCCATTCTGTATCGATTTCGTGGTGGACCATCCTTTTTAAGTGTGGTAAGTCCACTATATCCCACACTAGAGTCTGTAAGAGTATTTCTTTGTGTCTTTTAAATCAGGAAAGTACACCAGTGTGGAGGATTAGCCCACAGCTGATGGTACCAGTTGGTTATTCCACCTAAGGATTCTGGAACAAACCCCAGTGAGTTGGAGTCTTTTGGCCAATGTCACACAGATATGCCATTTGCCATTATGTATCGATTTCATGGTGGGCCATCCCTTTTAAGTGTGGTAAGTCCACCATATCCCACACTAGAGTCTGTAAGAGTATTTCTTTGTGTCTTTTAAATCAGGAAAGTACACCAGTGTGGAGGATTAGCCCACAGCTGATGGTACCAGTTGGCTATTCCACCTAAGGATTCTGGAACAAACCCCAGTGAGTTGGAGTCTTTTGGCCAATGTCACACAGATATGCCATTTGCCATTCTGTATCGATTTCATGGTGGACCATCCCTTTTAAGTGTGGTAAGTCCACTATATCCCACACTATAGTCTGTAAGAGTACTTCTTTGTGTCTTTTTAATCAGGAAAGTACAACAGTGGGGGGGGGGGATTAGCCCACAGCTGACAGTACCAGTTGGTTATTCCACCTAAGGATTATGGAACAAACCCCAGTGGGTTTGAGTCTTTTGGCCAATGTCACACAGAACTGGGTACCTCAACACTAATTTATACTGAAGCTTAAAATTCTGTCAGTTTTCAAGAATCACAGAGGCCCTTGTTGCTGTCATGTGTGCCATTGTTGCCCAGTAGAGCACACCTTGGAGTCAAACCCATCTGTCACGACGATCACGCACAGATGTGCTAATTGCAACCAAAAATTGGTATGATCTTTTTTTCCTTTGTGTGTAATTTCAACCTTATCTGTTTAAACATTGTGGAGAACCAAAACATGTTACCTTAGTTTGCAGAAATCCCTCATACATGTTATCTATCATAATCATGCATGCAGGGCCGTTCCGTGATATTGTTCATGCGTGGGCAAGGTGGAGGTCGGGCCACCTTTATATGAAGTTAAGATGTTTTGTTATACACATATCCCCCTACACACACTTTTCTTGAGGCACGCAGTCCACATAGTGATAGCCTTATTTATGTAATTATCTTCCAAAAATTCAATGAAAACCTGCACAAGTTGCCAGTTTGTATTTCGAGGGAGAATCCTGTGCCGCCCGATGGCACGGTGGTCTAAGCGATGGCCTCTGATCATTCGTCCAAAAGGGGTCCGGGTTCGAATCCCGTTGAGAGCCATGGATGTTGTGTTTGTTTTACGGCACTGGCTCTCTCCCTTCCCTGGAACCAGTGACCCGGTGGCGCAGTGGTCTAAGCGATGGCCTCTGGTCATTCGTCCGAAAGGGGTCCAGGTTCGAATCCCGTGAGGCATTGATGTTGTGTTTGTCTTACGGCACTGGCTGTCTCCCTTCCCTGGAACCAGTGACCCGGTGGCGCAGTGGTCTAAGCGATGGCCTCTGATCATTTGTCCGAAAGGGGTCCGGGTTCAAATCCCGTGAGGCATTGATGTTGTGTTTGTCTTACGGCACTGCTCTCTCCCTTCCCTGGAACCAGTGACCTGGTGGCACGGTGGTCTAAGTGATGGCCTCTGATCATTTGTCTGAAAGGGGTCTGTGTTCGAATCCCATGAGGCATAAATGTTGTGTTTGTCTTACAGCACTGGCTCTCTCCCTTCCCTGGAACCAGTGGCCCTAAATTAGGAACGGGCGATTGCTTATAGCCCAAGCGTTGGCTTATAATCATTCGTTCGTGAAGGGTCCGGGTTCGAATCCCGATGTGGCATGGATGTTGTGTTTGTCTTACGGCACTGGCTCTCTCCCTTCCCTGGAACCAGTGGCCCTAAATTAGGGGTGGGCGACTGCTTATAGCCAGAGTTCACGAAAATGCATAATTACGCATCTAGGACATGTCGAAAAGCGTGTTTACGCATTGAAATTTTGCCAACGCGTAAAAATACGAATCGAGAATTTTAAGCTGAAAATTTTTTCTTTTCAACTTTTTATTCGAATTTTGTATTTCAAATATGTGATCAGCGATATCCTTTATTACCTCAGGCCAGATCTCACGTTGTAGACGATCCATACCTGGCCGTGGTTTGCTTGGCACGACCGGAGCTATGGCGGCGTGATCCGCCAGCCAGTCAGGGCGTGATGTCAGGGAGACACTGTTCCTTACCTTGGCGTCATCAGCTCATTGGGAGCGCAATCGCATCGTAAAATTCCTGTCACTGCTTCTACAGCTCGTGCTCGATCAGATGAGTGAAGTACGCTTTCGCAATCGCAATTCCGGAGCGCCTTGTGGTCGTGATTTGTACTTCGTCATGACGGTGGTACGTGGTCGTGATTTGTACTTCATCATGACGGTGGTACGTGGTCGTGATTTGTAGAGGTTGAAACAGCTGTATCAGACACTGTAGTATTGAATGATGTGTCGAAAAGCGTACTTTAACGTCTTTTTTTTTTTTTTCGGCGAGACTCAGTCCAGTGGTGTAGAAAAGAAACAAAACGCAGAGGAAGGAAACAATGAAATCTGCAAAAAACTAGCGGTGGAAATATGAAAGCAGACAACAAACATGGACACTTCATTAGAAAATGAAGAATGCGTTGCGTTACATCGACGTCAAAGTTGGAAATTCATTCTTGTTCTTTACTAAAATGGTACAAAGAATTTCCAGGGATTACTTTCCATGCGCTTGTAGTGTTTACGTTATTTATGTATTATATATATATATATTTTAACTAAAAAAAGAAGCAAAACATCCAAATGCATTCAGTAGTAGTGAAATATTTTTTAATATGAAAGAAAACCAACAGGTTTTTTTTTATAATTTCTCGGTGTTTTTGCAACGTTTTTTTTTTTTTATTTCACTCTTTAATTTTTCTAAAATACTCCTTACTTTTAAAAATTACTCCCTAAATTTTTCCAAAGGAGTAAAAATACTCCTTCAAATTATTTTTTCGGCGAACTCTGCTTATAGCCCGTTGAGTTGCTCATGGTGGTCGTTGAACCTCCAATCAAAAAAAAATAAAAAAATAAAAAGAATCCTGTAAGAATACACATCAGAAAAAAATACTTTCTATGGGAATACTTCCAAAAACTTCCAGAACAGGCAACAGAAAAATGAAATATTGAAAACCGATTGTGGAATGTATATCAGAAATGACGACGGGGTATGTTTCCTTCATACAGCCGGGGCGGGGGTCAAACTAACTTACACGGAAAATTTCCAAATACTCATTTTACACTTTAAAGTTCTCAGAAAATTTATTTTTTTCCTTTCAATTAAAACATTAAGTTGGAGTCCCTTGATTAATGCAAGGCTCGAGACCAACCCATTAAGATAGCACTGTATGTACAAAGGTATCTAAAGAAAAACAGGGATTGAGGAGTTACCGGAATTTTGTAGTGTACGTACGCATTTTTATTTAGTTTCTCTTTTTTTTATATTAGCAATCTGGATTTCATTAGCAATTAGGTTGAAACAAATAATTCAAAATCCTTCGGAAAAAAAAAAAAACTTATTTCCTTCTCCACTGAAATCCCATTTTTCTTTTTTCCTCTAAATAATTGGAGTATTTTTCCTGTATTCAGTCTTTTCACCTCATACAGGTAAAATGA
Source organism: Macrothele yani (assembly GCA_039090855.1). NCBI lineage: Eukaryota > Metazoa > Arthropoda > Arachnida > Araneae > Macrothelidae > Macrothele > Macrothele yani. Next base: position 60,627,030 of record CM077032.1, on the reverse strand, counting down.
GGATTGCTAAACCACATGTTTTACCAACCAAACATGCCGATTTCCTACTCGGTCCTAGGAAGACAAATATTCACTCTGAAAACAAATATTCCTATCGGAGCTGTCATACCGTCCTACCTTTTACGGTGTAATTAGTTTAAATTGCGGATGCGGTCACTTTGAAAATGATACCGTGATATAGTGGTAGCAGTGGCAGCGGAACTGCCCGGGCTCGGTCAATAATTTTTGCCAAGATTTTTATTTGGCATATGTGCCGGTTTTTTGTTGTGATGTGCCTTAGAAAGTTGCTCTAGGTAAATGGTCAGGTGGTCCTATTCCTTAACAAAGCACCTTAGGCATTGTTTTTCTCCTGTTTGTTCCGGCAAGCAGGAAGGGAGGGGTGCACCACGATTCACAATTTCGGGCCCGGTCAACGAACTTCACTTTCCGCCGCCCCTGAGTCGTAGGGTAATGGGAAGAGCGCCTAGGGTTGTTTCCGTCCTACTCCTGGTCTCCTGCTTTGCAAAACAAGGGTTTGGTCAAGAAGCGAGTGAAAATCGTACTTTGGAGACCTTTTCATGACTGTAGCCTCAAGGCGAGTAATGTTGTCTCAGGTCTAGGAAGAGACACAAAGATGCAGACTTCGAAAATAGAAAGGCTAAATATACTGGCTTAGAGAGAATGAGAACTGCTATAAAATATTGCAATTAGGAATTCGCTTTTATGTAATAATACGGATGAAACAAACACGATTAATTCACTAAGAAAAAGGGCAAATAATATGTAATGCGATATAACACATTAATGTGTATTTAAGGTGGAAGATTCCATCTTAAATTGCGGAGGACTAGTTCCAAAGATATGGCTAAGATACGCAGATGATATCTTTTTTTGTTTGGAGTCACGACAATGTATCCCTAAATGTTTTCTTAGATCGCATGAACTCCGCCCACCAAGAAATAAAATCCACTGCTGAGTATGAAGAGGATGGATGCCTCCCGTTTTTAGACATCCTGGTGCAAAGGAAGCCATCAGGAAATCTTAGAACGAAAGCGTATTACAAACCTTGTTACGTTCATAACCCGATTTTCCCTTCATCTGCAGCACCCAGCTCGCACAAGTACGCCATGTTTAGAGCCCGTGCGAAGATAGCTTATGATCTCTCTTCAGATAAAGAGGATCTGCTTGCATAAATCTGCAACCTAAGAGAGTTTGCCACTGCAGCTGGTTACAACATTGAGCGCATCGAAAGGATAATACATAAAACATCTTTGAAAGGAACAGGGCAAGCACAAAAGTCACCTCTGGAAAGAGCAAGTTTTGTCGGATCCATACCATATATCCTGGGATTTTCTTACCAACTCAAGAATACTCTGTGTAAGCTGAAGCTGGATGTAGGTCTAAGATCCCCGAGGACGATCGGGACCATTCTCACCGCTGATCATGACCGGCAACCACTGTCCACCCAAGCCAGGGTATATGGCATCCCATTAATATACCCAGAAGCATGCACAAGGTGGTACATCGGAATGACAAAGAGGTCTTTCCACATCAGAGAGGCAGAACACAAACGGGGAAATAAAAACTAGAAAGCTAACTACCGTGTTAGCAAGAGACGTGAATTTTAAGGATGCTCAACCGATCTGGAAGGATATAAGAAGACTTGCGCCCTACAGCGGTCCTAGTTCAACAGCAGTCGGAGAGTCAATCGAGATTATATCAGGCAGTGATGTATGTAACACAGGCATAACTACTGAAATTTCACCTATCTGGCACAAGGTATTAAACATTAAGAGCTCGCTGGACAATCCTTGAGCACGAGGCGTAATACGAGTCTCATGCTATGCTATAATGATTTTAAATTTTACATTTGCATTTATTCTTTGTCTGTTTCTGTTAAGTGTTTATATTCAGAAGCCTGAAGAAGCTGTCCGTTGGCAGTGAAAGCTTGCGAAACGTTTGTAATTTTACACCTATTAACAGATTAAAAATACACATTAATGTGTTATATCGTATTATTGTAAGTGGCATGCAACCCACAATCCAACTTTCTATCTAAATAATATGTATTTTATGAAACAGTATATTTCAAATCCTTATCATATAAACATAATATATATATTTATATGAAAAGGCTAAAGCAAAATAAGGGCAGTCTACCTACTGGCCAGCCGCCCTCCATATGACCGCCGACGTGGGCTTGCGCCGACGTCGTCCACGCCTAGGGCCGGCTCTGCATGTATGCGCAGAATGTGTGAGTTCTGTGTTAGCTGAATGATGATTGTGCATCATTATTGACTATCGTTAATCTCAGATTCTTTCTTTTTTTTTTTCACGTACAGCATGAATCACCACTGGTGTACTAATTTTGTACTGTGTTGACTATATTCAATATATATGGTCACCTGAATACGTTTAGCAATTTTTTTTATCTGTATGAAATTTACTGTATATTTGATTGCATCATATTTTTATGAATTTTCTGTTCTTTCAGATAATGAAATTTCTGGGAATGCTGCATTGCAAGTGATAGATGAGTTGTACAGAATTTTGGATGATTCTTGTATACTGGGGACATCATTTGAGCATCGTTATACCATATTGAAACTTCTTTTCAAGTTGTTGGATTTAAACTTTCCCAAACTGACATTACACATTGCAAAAGTGGTTTTGGGTGTGAGTATTACATCAGAAAATTTTCAAATTATTAGTGTAATTGGTGTCACGTTGTTTGCCCTTTTTTCTGAATAGGTAGTATGTACAGTTAGAGCAACCCTTATCTGAAGTTCCCAAACCCATGAACTCCAAAATCTGAAACTTTTTTTTTTTTTTTTGAATGCTGAAATGACATCACAAATTGAAAATTTCATTATGCAGGGCGCACCCTGACGCTTTCAACACGTGACCTCAGATATTCTGGATGGGGCTCTGACAGTGTGTTCCGTTGCAGTGATGGGCAAACCAATTCTTTTCAAAGAATCAATTTGAGTCACTGAGCCAATTAAATCACTCTTCCTGTGAATGATTTCCACAGGAAATGACTCGCAAATTGTTTCTTAAGTCAGTTCCACGTGTGTCGTTCACTGATGCTTCTGATGAAAGATTTCACCAGGGAATGAGACGAATTAGCTCTGAGTTGGATCGGTTTGTGTCATTCATCGACACTTCTGGCGGACGATTTCCCCGGGGAATGATGATTTGATTCTGAGTCAGATCTGTTTGTGTCATTCGTTGACTCTTTCAGTGAACGATTTCCACAGGGAATAACTCACGAATCAGATCTGAGTTGGTTCCATTTGTGCTGTTTGTTGACTCTTCTGGTGAATGATTTTCTCAGGGAATGACGCTCGCAAATTGGTTCTGAGGCAGACTGATTTGTGTCATTCATTGACTTCTGGTGAATGACTTCTGCAGGGAATGAGGCTTGCGAATTGGTTCTGAGTCGAATCTCTTTGTGTCATTTGTTGACTCTTCTGGTGAACGATTTCCACAAGGAATGACTTGCAAATCTGTTCTAAGTCGGGTCTGATTGCGTCATTCATTGACTTCTGGTGAACAATTTATACAGGGAATGAAGCTTGTGAATTGGTTTTGAGTCGAATCTGTTCATGTTATTTGTTGACTTCTAGTGAACAATTTCAAGAGGGAATAACTTGCAAATCTGTCCTAAGTCGGTTCCATTTGCATCATTCGTTGACTCTTCTGGTGAGCAATTTCCACAAGGAATGTCTCGCAAATCTGTTCTAAGTTGGTTTCGTTCATGTCATTTGTTGACTCATCTGGCAAACGATTTCTGCAGGGAGTGAAGCTTACGAATCGGTTCTGAGTTGGGTCCGATTGTGTCATTCGTTGACTCTTTTGGGGAACGATTTCCAAAGGGAGAGAATGACTCGCAAATTGGACCTAAATCAGTTCTGTTTGTGCCATTTCTTCTGGTGAATGATTTCAGCAGGGCATGATTCGTGAATCTGTTCTAAGTTGGTTCCGTTTATGTTCGTTGACTCTTCCTGTGAACGATTTCCACAGGGAATGTCTTTCAAATCTGTTCTAAGTCAGTTCCGTTTGTGTCATTTGTGGACTCTTCCAGTGGATAATTTCCACAGGGAAGGACTTGCATGTCAGTTCTAAGTTGATTCCATTTGTGTCATCCAGTTTAGTGAATGATTTTCAGTTCAAATTTATTTTTAAATCTTATGGAATAGAAATTAACTTAGTGTTTAAACTTGTTCCTATCCCTATCCTATGTCATTATACATATATGCATACTGTATGTGAATACACCAAAAACTGAAAAAATTCCAAATTCCAAAGCAGTTCTGGCCCCAAGCATTTCAGATAAGGGATTCACAACTGTATTGTATTTTTAATGATTTCCAATCATATGATGTATTGTTTAAACACTAGTAAAGGTCTCAATATTTGCATCTTTATGGCAATTAACTACCATTCAGGTGCACTTATTCACGTGCAAGTCAATAATGACTTGAAAAACAAGAAAGAAAATTCGTCACAATCTCAATATTTTCATCTTTATGGCAATTAACTACCATTCAGGTAGTTGATTGCGAAAGGTGTCGACTGGAGCAGGAACCCCAACTGATTCGTTCACTTGTTCTGCGGCCCCAGCAGAGCTGAAGGTTGACATCGGCTTCTTGATAATGGCAGGGGGATTGCTGAAAGTGCTCAAAGTATGGTGTGACTGTGTGAGTAGGGCTAACGCTTGGGGGATGGACTTACAAGATAAGGGGCAAGTAAGACGCAATATGAATATACATTATAGTTGATGGAAGTTTGACCACCGTGATGTAAATAGTGTAGTATATATGTATTTGTAGATAGAGATATTTTATATATTGTATAAAATGAATGCACTGCAGGAATTGTATATGAGGTATGTTTTACTAGGTGGTAAATATGTAATGAAATGAGTGAGTGTTTATTGAGAATGTGTGTATTTGTAGATAGGAACTATGGTTTTTAACTGTTTTTATTGAAGACAATGCCATATAAAAAGAATAAAAGGAAAAAAAAAAAAAAGGAAGAAAATGACAAGCATTTAAATGCTAGTAGGTGTGTATATAATATATAGAGCTATCACGAGCGTCAAACTATGAAAAATGGTCAATAAATAACAGCGGTCTAAGAATGAAACAAAAATATTCATAGCCTGTGAGATAACATCAGCAAGTAGCAAACAGTTAAGAAGAATGATAAAACCCGAAAGACAGTCGCATAGGACTCATTTTAGATAACGTGCATGAAGTGTTTATTGAAAGAAGACATGACCTTAAGGGTAAGTCGAATTTTCTTTCTTGTTTTTGAAGTCACTAGTAAAGGTGTTATACAGGGTGGTTATAAATTAGTTGGGCAAAAAGAAAACTGATAATAAGTACAAGTAATATATAGTTAAACACACCTAGTTTACCTTTTTTCGCAAATACTCGATGTGGTTTCCCTTGGTTACTTTGCAGATGTCCCATCTGTAAATCAGTTTTTCCCACATTGCTCTCAGCATGTCGGCATCGACCAATGCGAGTGCAGCGATGATTCTTGATTTCAGTTCAAGGAAGCGATTTGGGAAGAGGCGGGAGGTAAACCTAATCTGTAACAAAACCCCAGAGACCAAAATCTGGGGGTTTAGGTTTGGTAACCGGGCGGGGGCATACAATTGGGCCGATGGGACCAATCCAAACTGGGACTTCAGCATCGAGGTAAGAAGTAACGTCCTTGTAATAGTGAGGAGGCATCCTGTCTTGCTGGTAAATGAAACCTCCTTCCATTGTTTCCTTGAACATTGGCATTAGGTAAATCTGAAGCATGTCCAGGTATGTGATTCCAGTAACAGTTCTTTCAGCAAAGAAAATTAGGCCAAAAATGGAAGCATAACTCACGGCAGAAAAAACATTTACCTTGGGACTGTCCTTTTCACGTTCCAAGATGGTATGGGCAGTGGCGTAGGAACGGGGAGTACAGGGGTACAATGTACCCCCCCAAATTTTGGAGAGGGGTACATTAATATCTACTGTACCCCCCAGATATGAGCAAACACAAACCAATCATTCATAAAGAGTGAACTGTAAAGCTTATATGCTACTTATTTTTTTTTATTCTCTTTTTTTTAAAAGGAATATCACGGGTCATCTGGATATTTTTTATATCCCAAGCTTGTAGTGGGAGGCTTTTCATCCACCAAAAACTGGCCAACCATCTGGGAAACTCCAGCAAATTAGTTCTGCAGGGAAACGACGAGTGCGAGGTTTTTGTTAATAACTTCAAACAGCATATGGTAGGGCCTAGGGCTTGATAACATACTTGTGATCAGTGTTTCTTTTCTCTTAAAATTCCATGCATCTTGATCAGGTCGTCCTTTCTGCACTTTTAAAAAAAATTAATGCACAAGTGGACATTTCGGTGCCCGCAGCTCCCGCACTAAAATTGTTTTCTGTCTTCTTAAGATCTGTAGCAATGCAACAAGTGCATTACGGATTTCACATACCCCTCATAGAACTCCAATTCCTCGATATCTCCACCATCATTTAGCTTCGCACCAGACCAATGTGCTTTTTACATCAATTGTCAGCATATGCATCGTTCAAAGTTTTTAATATAGACTTCATAATGCTTCAATGGTACTATCTTCGCGGGTAGAGCAGTTTTTATCTTACTGCGGTTTTATTTTATTAACGTAAATAAAAATGATAAGAAATTTAATTCGTTCTTGTAAAGAGTTATATAACATTTCCTGAAAAATCCCTCTTTTCCAAACCCTGCTGACAGAAATTCATCCTAATGTTGACTTGTCCCTGCTCAATATTTTAATGGAAAAAAAAGTACAAAAATTAAAAAAGAGAGAACACACACACAAAAAAAAAACTTCTCCATTCATTTTCTGATAAGAAATTAGTAATGTGAACTTTTTGTCAGCAATAAAAATAATAATTAATAATATGATGATAACAATGTTCATTTGAATGAATTCCTGATCAGTATACATATTTTATAAAAACTCTAATATACCACCCACCCCCCAAAAAATTCGGAGGGGCTCATCCATAGATGGCTTAATCCTTGAGATGTAAGTTCATGAGCTTGTACCCCCTAAATCAAAAGCGTTCCTACGCCACTGGGTATGGGGATTTTCTGATCTTCAAACCCTCACATAGTCAACATCAAACAGAAGTCATCGCTCTTTTCACGTTTAAAAGTGAGTCACGGAAAAATTCTCATTGGCCACCACCGGGAGCTACTTATAAACATGACTCACTTATAAATGTGGAAAGAGCGATGACTTCTGTTTGATTGTAGTTAATTGTGCATTACGAGGATTACTAGGATATAAGTTTCCACTTTGTCAAATTTTCGGGTTGTTCCCCAACCCTTCTTCAGGACTGACTAAGATAGAAGGTGCTGCCACTCAAGTGGTAATGTCATACCACTATGTTCGTTAATCATGGAACCTCTTCTCTCAATGTGTAGACTTTCTTCAGGTTTCCGTTTTAGATAGTGTTGTTGGTGTGCAAGAATTTTTTAAAGATTCCCGGTTCATTGAATGTCCAGTACTTTGTACATGTTTATCAAGGCCTGTTTTGCTTGTAATGTTCCGTATTGCTGCTTTGTGTTCAGCTACACGGGTGCGGAGTTGTCTTCCAGTCTCTCCTACATATATGTTACCACAATTGCAGTTTACACTGTAGATAACTCCTTCTTGTAGTAGCATGTTATTTTCTTTTTGTTTAAACTGTGGAAAATATTTATTTTATTTTATTATGTAAGTGAGGAGCAAGACGAATATGGAAGTTAAGGCTAATTCTCTGCAGCCTTTCAAACAACCCTTTATGGTAAGTTATTTTTCTGGTGATTTTAATGTTTTTATCAGATTGTTTATGGCTTGACTTAGCTTTTTTCTCTTTAAAATTCTTTTTTTATCCAATTTTCTGGGTAAGTGTTATCTGTCAGCATCTTCTTTAATTCTTTTTTATGGATTTCTTCGGAAATTATTGCGGAATCTAAAGTTTAAATTTTTTCTAGGAACTGTGCGGCTACATTATATTTAATGTAGGATGGATGGTATGATTGGTAGTTTAGCATTTTTTGAGTATTAGTAGGTTTTTTATAGAGTGATGTAGAGATTTTTCCTTCTATGGCAGAGTGTCAGATCTAGAAAATTGAGGCTATTTTCTTGCTGCACTTCCAGGGTGAATTTAAGAGAGTCATCTAGGGTGTTGAATAGGTTAAGTATGTCTATTAGCAGAGATTTTTCTTCTTGGTCTACTATTATCAAAATGTCATCCATATATCTAACGTAAAAGCAGAACAATGAAGGTTCTGGGGGCAATAACTTCCAAAGAAATCCATAAAACATAATTAAAGAAGACGCTGACAGATAACAATTACCAGGAAAATTAGATAGAAAACATTTTTAGAGAGGAAAAAGCTAAGTCAAGCCTTAAACAATCTGATAAAAACATTAATATTACTAGAAAAATAACTTACCATAAGAAGTTGTTTGAAAGGCTGCAGAAGAATTAGCCTTAACTTCCATATTCGTCTTGCTTCTCACTTACACAATAAAATAAAGAAAATATGTTCCACAGGTTAAACAAAAAGAAAATAACATGCTACTACAAGAAGGAGTTATCTACAGTGTAAACTGCAATTGTGGTAACATATATGTAGGAGAGACTGGAAGACAACTCCGCACCCGTGTAGCTGAACACAAAGCAGCAATACAGAACATTACAAGCAAAACAGGCCTTGATAAACATGTACAAAGTACTGGACATTCCATGAACTGGGAATCTTTAAAAATTCTTGCACACCAACAACACTATCTGAAACAGAAACTTGAAGAAAGTCTACACATTGAGAGAAGAAGAGGTTCCACGATTAACGAACATAGTGGTATGACATTACCACTTGAGTGGCAGCACCTTCTGTCTTAGTCAGTCCTGAAGAAGGGTTGGGGTACAACCCGAAAATCTGACAAAGTGAAAACTTATATCCTAGTAATCCCAGTTGTAAATGAATTTATGGCACCTCTATTCATAGTGATTGTGGAAAAACTTTTTTACGGGTCTTATAGAGGTTATTTTTCATGAAAGTTGTCAAATTTTCGAACTAAAGCCTAGTTCGTTATCAGGACTATGTCACTGGAGTAGTTGCTGCCACTCAGTTGGAAGAGTCCAACATCAATTATTGTTAATTGTGGTACTTCTTCTTCATGCTATTTCGATTCCTTCTTCTAGTTTCCTCTTTACTAAGTTTGACTGGTGGGCGATTATTTTCACTGAGTCCCAATTTATGGAGTGTCCACTTGCTTGTATATGTCTGTCTAGCCCTGTTTTGTTCCCAATGTTCCTAATAGCTGCTTGGTGTTCTTTTATTTGGACCTTAATACTTCTCCCTGTTTCTCCAATATAGCTGAGTCTGCAGTTACAGTCAATGCAGTAAATTACTCCTTCCTGCAATTGGATGTCCAATTCTTTCTGCTTTAAAGCTGGCAGGAATTTCTTTATTTTGTTATTAAGATCTGGAGCTAGCCTGATATTATATTTTGCTCCGATCCTTTTCAGTTTCTCGAAAAGTCCCTTGTGGTACGTAATTTTGCTGGTGAATTTGAAGTTGGTTTTTTCCTGCTTCTTTTTTGGCACTTGTCTAAATATTTTCTCAACATATGGGGAGGGGTAATTGTTTTCTGCCAATATTTCCTTTAATTCTTCTTTGTGAAGATCTTTTTGAGTATCTGATGAGACCAGGATTTCAATTTTTTCCAAAAATTGTCTCGCCGTATTCGATTTAATATAATCAGGGTGGAATGAGCAGAAGTCTAACATCTTCCCTGTGTTGGTGGGTTTTCTAAACAGCTGAGTAAATATTTTCCCCTCTCTTGAGGTCAAGGTTAAATCCAGGAAATTGATGCTATGGTCTATTTCCTGTTCCAGGGTGTACTGCAAGGTATTCTCTAGTAAGTTAAATTCTGCCAGAATCTGAGAGAGTAGAGATTGGTCCACAGTATCTACTATAATTAGGACATCATCCATGTACCTTACATAGAGAGCAAATAAGGAGGGTTGTATAAGGATTTTTGCCTTTAGTTTACTTATATAATAATTTGCTAGCAGAAGTGCTAGTGGAGAACCCATTGCAAGTCCTGAAGTTTGTCTGTAATATTTCTTTCCGAACTGGAAGAAATTATTCTTGAAGGAGAATAGGAGCAGTTCATATATGCCAAGTAGTGTTTCTCTATTGTGATTATGGAATACTATTTTTTCTGCGAGGTCATCCGCAATGAATTTCAGTAGGAGGTCCAGGTTAATGTTGGTATACATAGATACTATATCCAGGCTTGCCATTACTGGATGAATTAATTCTGGCAAGTTGTCCAGTTTTCCTTTAAGCTGCATGGAATTTTTTAGTAGGTAGGGAGGAGAAGGGAAAATACCTCTGAGGTGACCAAGCAAATAATAATTAATGTTGGAGAGTGGCGAATTTCTAGTGTCTGTTATAGGTCTTATTGGATGTCCTTCTTTATGAACTTTTATTGTACCATAGATCTGTGGAACTCTTGACTGGATTTTGGAGAAGTTTTTGAAGAGCTCATTAAGCTGTTTTTTATTTCTTAAAGAGCTGACTAATTTTTTAAAATTTTTGACAGTTTGATCTATAGGGTTACCATTGAGTTCTTCGTAATAAGGCTTGCTCAATTCAGCTTCCATTTTATTGTAATACTTCTCTTTTTCTACCAATACCAAAACTTTGCTTTTATCTGCTTTCAGTGCTACAACTTTATCATTGGCTTTGAATTTTTTAAGGTCAGTAATGGCATTTATATTAAGATTGTAAGCAACTTTTCCTGGCTTTTTTACAAATTTTGAGACACAGTCTGAGAATTCTTTCCTTAAAGTGGCTGCTGTATTTTCATCTTCTCTTTCTACCTTACTACAGATGCTTTCTAAATCAATCAGCATACGTTTTTTATTAAGTGTTGCGGAGGAAAGGTTGTAATTATATCTCTTATTGAGGAGATTAATCAGGTTTCCATCTACTCCTTCCGTCAGATCTATGACATGTTTGTTAGTGGGGGATGGTATTAATTGTGGGCCAGGAGCTGTAGACATTAACTTTGGACTCAACCACTTATTCTCTTTAATCTTCAATTTTTCCTTAAACTTTTTGTTTTTATCTCTCACTGCTTTAGCTAACCAATTTTCAATATTTTTCTTTTCTGCTTCCGGAATTTCACCTAGTGAAGAGGTCCAAATATGAGCTTCTATTCGTTCGCATTGCTCAATAGTCTTGAATTTATTACGAATCGCGCCATTCACCGTTTTTAGCTCTATTTTTTTAATAAAATTTCATGACAGATTTTCCGCGATGTTTTTCGTGAGTCTCAAAGAAGGTGGAACAAAATTAGCTCTCTTACATTTCCTAAGAAAATATAGTTGTGACTTACATTTGTCGCTTTTGCACTTACTCCTTTCAATCTTTCTGATGTTTCGCCATATATCCAGCCCGTATGTGGTTTTAATCCTAGTTGTAAATGCATTTATGGCACCTCTATTCATAGTGATTGTGGAATAACTTTTTTACGGGTCTTATAGAGGTTATTTTTCATGAAAGTTGTCAAATTTTCGAACTAAAGCCCAGTTCGTCATCAGGACTATGTCACTGGAGTAGTTGCTGCCACTCAGTTGGAAGAGTCCAACCTGTCAAAAATCTTAAAAAATTAGTCAGCTCTTTAAGAAATAAAAAACAGCTTAATGAGCTCTTCAAAAACTTCTCCAAAATCCAGTCAAGAGTTCCACAGATCTATGGTACAATAAAAGTTCACAAAGAAGGACATCCAATAAGACCTATAATAGACACTAGAAATTCGCCATTCTCCAACATTAATTATTATTTGCTTGGTCACCTCAGAGGTATTTTCCCTTCTCCTCCCTACCTACTAAAAAATTCCATGCAGCTTAAAGGAAAACTGGACAACTTGCCAGAATTAATTCATCCAGTAATGGCAAGCCTGGATATAGTATCTATGTATACCAACATTAACCTGGACCTCCTACTGAAATTCATTGCGGATGACCTCGCAGAAAAAATAGTATTCCATAATCACAATAGAGAAACACTACTTGGCATATATGAACTGCTCCTATTCTCCTTCAAGAATAATTTCTTCCAGTTCGGAAAGAAATATTACAGACAAACTTCAGGACTTGCAATGGGTTCTCCACTAGCACTTCTGCTAGCAAATTATTATATAAGTAAACTAAAGGCAAAAATCCTTATACAACCCTCCTTATTTGCTCTCTATGTAAGGTACATGGATGATGTCCTAATTATAGTAGATACTGTGGACCAATCTCTACCCTCTCAGATTCTGGCAGAATTTAACTTACTAGAAAATACCTTGCAGTACACATTGGAACAGGAAATAGACCATAGCATCAATTTCCTAGATTTAACCTTGACCTCAAGAGAGGGGGAAATATTTACTCAGCTTTTTAGAAAACCCACCAACACAGGAAAGATGTTAGACTTCTGCTCATTCCACCCTGATTATATTAAATCAAATACGGCGAGACAATTTTTGGAAAAAATTGAAATCCTGGTCTCTTCAGATACTCAAAAAGATCTTCACAAAGAAGAATTAAAGGAAATATTGGCAGAAAACAATTACCCCTCCCCATATGTTGAGAAAATATTTAGACAAGTGCCAAAAAAGAAGCAGGAGAAAACCAACTTCAAATTCACCAGCAAAATTACGTACCACAAGGGACTTTTCGAGAAACTGAAAAGGATCGGAGCAAAATATAATACGTATCAGGCTAGCTCCAGATCTTAATAACAAAATAAAGAAATTCCTGCCAGCTTTAAAGCAGAAAGAATTGGACATGCAATTGCAAGAAGGAGTAATTTATTGCATCGACTGTAACTGCGGACTCAGCTATATAGGAGAAACAGGGAGGAGTATTAAGGCCCGGATGAAAGAACACCAAGCAGCTATTAGGAACATTAGTAACAAAACAGGGCTAGACAGACATATACAAGCAAGTAGACACTCCATAAATTGGAACTCAGTGAAAATAATCGCCCACCAGTCAAACTTAGTAAAGAGGAAACTAGAAGAAGGGATCGAAATAGCAAGAAGAAGAAGTACTACAATTAACGATAATTGATGTTGGACTCTTCCAACTGAGTGGCAACAACTACTCCAGTGACATAGTTCTGATGACAAACTAGGCTTTAGTTCAAAAATTTGGCAACAACTTTCATGAAAAATAACCTCTATAAGACCCGTAAAAAAGTTTTTCCACAAAACTAGTAATCCCTGTAATACACAGTTTAACTACAATGATTCTTCACTAGGATTTGCCATGTCTTCATTAATTTTGTTTGATGTTCCTAATCCACGTCAATTGTCTGTATTAATTATTCATTTCACGTTCTAGTTATTTGTTCCGTTGCTGCTTACCATCTTTGGTGAATCTCCAGCATTGTTTGGGCCTCCAAGAAGCAACCTGCCAAATTGGATTGGCAGTTGGCGTGCGTGAGTCTGGAGGAATTCGAGGCCTCTGTGGTGCAGTAGAAGCACATCCGGCGCGTAACTGAAAGACCCTGTGTTCGATTCCCGGTGGCGGCCAATGAGAATTTTTCTGTGACTCGCTTGTAAACGTGGAAAGAGCGATGACCTCTGTTTGATGTTCCTGGTTCACTTCAAATGTCTGTATTAATTATTCATTCGCCTTCTAATTATTTGTTCTGTCGCTGCTTACCATCTTTGGTGAATCCCCAGCATTGTGCGGGGCTCCAAAAAGCAACCTGCCAAATTGGCTTGGCAGTTAGTGTGTGTGAGTCTGGAGGAATTCGAGGCCTCTGTGGTGCAGTAGAAGCATATCCGGTGCGTAACTGAAAGACCCTGTGTTCGATTCCCGGTGGCGGCCAATGAGAATTTTTTCTGTGACTCGCTTGTAAACGTGGAAAGAGCGATGACCTCTGTTTGATGTTCCTGGTTCACTTCAAATGTCTGTATTAATTATTCATTCGCCTTCTAATTATTTGTTCTGTCGCTGCTTACCATCTTTGGTGAATCCCCAGCATTGTGCGGGGCTCCAAAAAGCAACCTGCCAAATTGGCTTGGCAGTTAGTGTGTGTGAGTCTGGAGGAATTCGAGGCCTCTGTGGTGCAGTGAAAGCATATCCGACACGTAACTGAAAGACCCTGTGTTCGATTCCCGGTGGCGGCCAATGAGAATTTTTTCTGTGACTCGCTTGTAAACGTGGAAAGAGCGATGACCTCTGTTTGATGTTCCTGGTTCACTTCAAATGTCTGTATTAATTATTCATTCGCCTTCTAATTATTTGTTCTGTCGCTGCTTACCATCTTTGGTGAATCCCCAGCATTGTGCGGGGCTCCAAAAAGCAACCTGCCAAATTGGCTTGGCAGTTAGTGTGTGTGAGTCTGGAGGAATTCGAGGCCTCTGTGGTGCAGTAGAAGCATATCCGGCGCGTAACTGAAAGACCCTGTGTTCGATTCCCGGTGGCGGCCAATGAGAATTTTTTCTGTGACTCGCTTGTAAACGTGGAAAGAGCGATGACCTCTGTTTGATGTTCCTGGTTCACTTCAAATGTCTGTATTAATTATTCATTCACCTTCTAATTATTTGTTCTGTTGCTGCTTACCATCTTTGGTGAATCCCCAGCATTGTGCGGGGCTCCAAAAAGCAACCTGCCAAATTGGCTTGGCAGTTAGTGTGTGTGAGTCTGGAGGAATTCGAGGCCTCTGTGGTGCAGTGAAAGCATATCCGACACGTAACTGAAAGACCCTGTGTTCGATTCCCGGTGGCGGCCAATGAGAATTTTTTCTGTGACTCGCTTGTAAACGTGGAAAGAGCGATGACCTCTGTTTGATGTTCCTGGTTCACGTCAAATGTCTGTATTAATTATTCATTCGCCTTCTAATTATTTGTTCTGTCGCTGCTTTCCATCTTTGGTGAATCCCCAGCATTGTGCGGGGCTCCAAAAGCAATCTGCCAAATTGGCTTGGCAGTTAGTGTGTGTGAGTCTGGAGGAATTCGAGGCCTCTGTGGTGCAGTGAAAGCATATCCGACACGTAACTGGAAGACCCTGGGTTCGATTCCCGGTGGCGGCCAATGAGAATTTTTCTGTGACTCACTTATAAACGTGGAAAGAGCGATGACCTCTGTCTGAGATAACAAATTTAGCTAAGATACTTAAACATTGCATCTTTCACTGTGAAATTGCAGTCTCCATAAATTTTGTATATTCATAGTTTTTATATTGCCTTACTGAAAACTTGTAAGTTTTTACAGCATTATGATGTTAAAATAATTTGTGTATTGATAGATGTAATGATAAATATTTCTCTAAATAGCCATACCTCATCCTAGATTTGAGTTGAATGTTTTTATTTCTTTAAACACATTAGAATTTGGTGAATGGCATACGTAATTGCATTATTCAGTCATGTTAACAAGCAATTTTAGTGACATAAGAATTACATTCAGCTTTTATCTCAACTGGCTTTCAGGTAGGGATTCATAAAAAAGCATCCCCTTACTGTATTGCCATTTTGGCATCAATGATATAGACACATCAGTTTTGCCTAAACTATTGTCACATTGAATTAATTTCAGTGTTTGTAAAAAATAAATAGTTACCTGGGATCTCAAGCCAAGGGTACTAGATTATGAGTCTAGAATGGTTGTCATTGTGCCAAGCATTGTCAAGAAGTCATGAATTTAACTGAAGATGTCATGGAAAAGTCATGCATTTGGTTCATTGGAAATCAGTAGACACCCTGCTGTGTATTATTTGTTCTTATTATCATATGCACCCTTCTACCTATGCATAATAATGTTTTCTTTTTGCCCATCTAATTTATAACCACCCTGTATATAGTATCATGGTTGAGGAATTTAGGGTGATTTTTCAGTATCAATTGGGATACTAAAATCTAAATCGGTATGCAGAAACTTTTCATGTTTAAGGCATATCAAACAAAGAACAGAAAGACAAACAGAAGTCCTGGGAGTACTTTTTGTGTCACTACTGCTTCATTATTTAGAAACCAAAACCACACACACGCACATAACAATAAGTCCTAAATTGGTTTGTGTTGGGCAGGGGGAGAGGGCAAGCAACATTTGTACACTATAACAGTAGCAGATGCAAAATTACAGGATTGTGCCTTTTAAATCGCAATGATTAGTTCCATGTTCAAGTCGACAGACTGTTCAAGGCATGTCAATGGAAATGCAAATTCATCTGTAAAAAGAGACTTCCAAACCAGTGGTATTTGGAATGATCTAGTGTCGTTGTTACTATAAAAGAGTGGTAGGCAATGCATGTAACTAACAAACAAATTAAGAAGATGGTAGTACAGAACACACTAAGTTGCGTATGAAAGTTTTAAGGCAAATATACACTGGCAGAAAGTGAGAAAAGAACACCAAGAAGGAGACGTCTGATACCAATGAAATTTATACAGCATAATAATGGAATACAGAGGATAACGTGATCAAAACATTATGGCAAAATACAGCTGTATTTGCTGGTAAACTGAAAAATAACATTTCCATGTAACATGGTTAGTACGAGGTTGAACCGCCATGAACTGCGTCACACTGTGAAATTCTGGCATGGAGTCTGTCGTACAGATGTTGGATGTAAGTTTGGGGCATTGAGTTCCAAGCATTCTCAACCTGGCCGCGTAAATCAGGGCTGGTCGTGGCTAGCTGTGGAGACCAGATAAGTCGTTGTCCCATAAAATCCCACACGTGCTCAATAGGGGAAAAATCCGGTGAACGTGCAGGCCATGGAAGTTGTCTCCCACCCTGAAGTGCATGTTGCGTTGCACGTGCCGTGTGTGGGCATGCGTTATCTTGCTGGAAAACACCATGATGGACCGACCTTACAAATGGCACAACAACGGGCTGAATGATGTTGTTGATGTAGGAGGTGCTGTTTAACATACCCGGTACAAACACTAGTTGTGTACGGGAGTGATAGCTGAACGCTCCCCACACCAGGAGACCAGGTGTAGGCCCTGTGTGTCGCTGGCCGATGCAAGAAGGGTGGAGACGCTTCCCTGTGCGTCTGCGAACACGCATACGGCCATCGGAGGCTCCCAAGCAGAATCTGCTTTCATCGCTGAACACAACAGATCACCATTGCGTTCTCCAGTGCAGACTTTGGCGACACCACTGCAACCGTTCCTGACGGTGAGCTGGAGTCAGAGAGACACGTGCACGTAGTGCTGCATCCAGTAGACGGTTGCGGATTGTTCGCACAGTCACCTCAGGTGCAACGGCAGCTCGGATTTGCGTCGCAGTGGATGTTCTGCTTGACAACGCCGCTCTTTCTATGCATCGATAGGTCCGCTCATAAGTCCGTCTGTGACTCCCGGTTCCACGTCTTCTCGTGTGGGAATGTTCCTCGGACCATCTACGTCACCATCGTACCACCACCGATACTTCCCGTCCAATTCGCTCCGCAATACGACGATACGATCACCTGGCCTCGCGGAGTCCGACTAGACGACCTCGCTCAAAGTCCGATAACTGCTGAAATCGTACACGTCTTCCATGTCCAGGCATTGCAGCTTCTTCAGGGTCTTCGCACGTGTCCGTACGCCAATGACTGATTACATTCACTTCGCCATACTCCTTAAATACCACCGACGATAATTTTCATATTATGCCGTGCTGTGGCGTAAGCGCTCACCAGTTGGTCCCGAAATTAACATCACACCTACGTAAACTCGACCCCATTAACATATGTAAATTTCATGATCGTCCGCCAATTCCTTTTTGGTGTTCTTTTTTCACTTTCCGCCAGTGTATTTCAGCCATTAACTATGGCCTTCATCAGTGCGACTACGATTGGTTTACATTGCCAGATTGGAAAGGTAAGTTTTGTAATGGTAACTCCCGGTGATGTGATGTAATGAGAGATTTCCAGATGTATGGAACGTAAATGGGGAGCTCAGAGTTGCAATTTTTGGAAAATAAAATTTCCAAACTTTCTCTGAACCTCACAGCAAACCGATTTTGGAAGTTTGGAAATTTTATTTTCCAAAAATTGCAACTCTGAGCTCCCCATTTTCGTTCCGTTACAAAACTTACCTTTCCAGTCTGGCAACGAAACAAATCGTAGTCACACTGATGAAGGCCATAGTAATGGTTGAAATATATTTGGCTTAAAACTTTTATGCGTAACTTAGTGTGTTCTATACCACCATCTTCTTAATTTATTGTTGTTACTGCAAGATGTCTCATGTAAATAGGGATGGATCTAGAAGTTTACTGGTTTGAAAAAGAAAAATTGGGTCAAGGAAGGGGGGGGGTTGCTCTTATATATATACACACACAATTAGAAATATAAATACATTCAGGGCAACTTACCATTTTCGTGGCCTTCCTCCCAGTTCAACATTTCCACCACGTGAGTTTTAAAAACTCACGTGGTGGAAATGTTGAACTGGGAGAAAGGGCACAGAAATGGTAAGTTGCCCTGAATGTATTGATTACATAGCTGCATGTTAAAAAATATATAAGGTATTTACAATTAGAAATATGTTCTAAAATGTTTTGTTTTTAGGAGGCGTGCCTAGTGTTTTCAATGAAAATTTTTTGTTCAGTCCTTTCTCAAAGAATGAATAAAGTAACAAAAAGAAGCCAATGAAGTTGACACCTGTGTATCAAATTGCATGATTTATGTATGGAAATATACATACATGACATTCTTCCGTGGATTCGCGGTTTCCCGCTTTTTGTGTCATCAATTGGGTTATTCTCAAGATCGATGCAAAACTGAAGAGAAATGGGTGGTAGGGGAGTTCGTTTTCCGTCTGCGGATGGTGTTTCGTCTTTCAAAACTTCGGAAAACTGAAGTTAAACAAAGTTGTGATTTTTCCCATAATCATACGTTCTTTTTTCTCTGGATGTTGCCTGTTCCCAGTATTGTTATTAAATATCATTTTATTGCAATAAATGTTTGTATTACAGCATGAAACTGTGGGCAACAGTTTCCAAAAATGGAAGTTAAGACGGCACGGAGATTTCCCTGTAGTCTTCAAGCATGGGATTCTCCCGTTGATTCAAAGAATTCCGCCATTTCTGTTATCATTTTGGGCATTCTCGAGATCAATGCACAACTGAACATAAATTGGGGGGGTTAATGGTGGGGGGAGAGGGATTCGTTTTTCGTTTGACGACGAGATTCCGTGTTTCGAAACTTTCGAAAACGGAAGTTAAATGCAGCGAAAATTTCTCCTGTAATCTTAATTTTTTCCCCCGTGATGTTCCTTCTGCCCAGTATTGTTCTTAAATATCCTTTTATTCCAGAAATACTGCATTTCAACCTAAAAGTGGAGGGAAAAGTTTCCGAAAACGGAAGTCGGTCGGAGCGAAGATTTCTCGCGAAATCACATTTTTTTTTTCTTCCCACGATGTTTTCACTATCCTGTGTTGCTGTTAAGTGTTACTTTCACCCCTAAATGTCTGCACTTAAGCTTGATAAAGGGCGGGAAATTTTCCCGCGACGGAGTTTGAAAATTTGTTAGAATTGATGCATGGTGTTCAATCGTATTCATATTCTGAAAAGTCACACCATTTATCTAAAGTAGCGAACGCTTTGATATCATGCGTTCGTGGTCCTCAGGAGTGAAAGTTCTTTCAGCATGATGGATAAATTATTGTCATCTGAGGGAATAAAAGGGGAGGAGGAAAGAAAAGTGGTAAAGAAATAGGAAGAGAATTATATCAACAAAGAAAAACTGAGCAAAGATTGCTGTGCAGCTGCAGAGTCAACAAAAGACAAATATGGCCATGGAACTTGCTGAGAAGAAAGCAACAGAAGAGGAAAACTGAGCTGATGTTCTAGCAAGTACAGAGAGAGAGAGAGATGTGTTTGAAGCAGTGTCTTTTAAAATTACTTTATTTTGTTTTGAATTCAGTAATCTTATATTGTGAATACAGTGAACAATTCCATCTTGCTCGTGCTGCTTTATATTCACACTTTCTTGTCGCATGTTCTGTTTTTTTTCACTCGATTAAAAAGTTCAGCTTTTTGTTCCTTGGTCAGTCTTGTGTATGAAAATGGGAGAGGATGGAAGAAAACCTAAAAAAAAAACTAATGGAAACAAAACAGAAGTCAGTGTAGTTGGGAATATCTTTTTTGTTTTTTATGGCCCATTTGAGATACATACAGTATCGAACAAAAGTATATGGCGAAACACTTTTCGACCATAATTTTTGTTCTGCTGGACCAAATTGGGTCATTTTGGGATATGATATGTGCTTTTCAGTTGTAAACATGACCCATATGCAGATGGATCGGAAACCTTAACACAAATCAGGTACCGAGTTTAATCACAAAGATCATACAAATTGACCAACAAAGTAGGTGTGTATCACATTCATTTAATGCAACGATAACAGAAAACAAGTACGAGAAAACGACAAAAGAATAACTAATACTTAGTGGGATAACCACAAGACTTAATAACAGCTGCACAACGGGTCGGTATCGAGTACACTAGCTTCTCGACGGTGACCTGCGGAATTCACGCCCATTCTGCAGACAGCTGGTCGGACTTCTGGGCCCTATTCCGGCAGGTTTTCTTCGCACATCGTCTCTCCAGCTCCTCCCACATGCACTCGGTGGGGTTGAGGTCTGGAGATTGGCTTGGCCAGTCTGGAAGTGTGACCTGTTGCTGCTAGAAGGCTGCCTTCGCTACTCTGGAGGTGTGCTTTGGGTCGTTGTCTTGCTGCATGATCCATCCGAGTGGCATGTTCTGGTTTGCCCATGGGAAGACATCGTTAATGAGCATGTTTGTGTAGCTCTGGCCGGTCATTATTCCGTCAATCTTGATGATGGGGGCCCATTCCATTGCGAGAGAAGGCGCCGTAAACCATGAGCGATCCTCCTCCGTGCTTGACAGTCGGCTGAATGAACTGGGGGTTGAATCTCTGGTCAGACGGACGTCGTACGTATCGGATGCCATGACTACCGAACAAGTTGAACTTGCTCTCATCGGTGAAAAGCACCTTACTCCAGTCCACCGCGGTCCAGTGTCGATGACGGCGCGTGAAGGCAACTCTGGCTCGTCGATTCTTGACTCCAATGAGTGGTTTCTTGGCAGGGCGTCTTCCATTTTAATTCACCAGCAAGATGACGGGAGATGGTCATTCGGCTGACGTTCAGGTCGTCGCTGTCGCGGAATTCGGTGGCGATGTCCACAACAGTCAAGGTGGGATCAGCAGGAGATCGACGGAGGATGCGTCTATCCTGACGCAACGTAGTGGAACAAGGCCTACCATATCGCGAACTGTTCTTGACTGTCTCAGTCTTCTTATAACGTTGCAGGATAGCTGAAATGGACTGGTGTAGGATCTTCAGGGCCCTCGCAATGTCGGTGACGCGCATTCCGGATTCCATCATGTTCACGGCCGCCTGGCGAGCTCCAACAGGGATCTCCGCCTTTTTACCCATTTCTGAAAACCTAAGATTGACTTATTACCACACTACACATTACAAACCCCACAAAAATCACAAGAAAAACATTAATACATGCAGCAAACAAATAGGTAATAATTTGCGACTGTTGAATATGGCCCATTTCGAACAACAAATTCGCTCTGAGGGAAATACAAACTACGCGGCATTGTAACCCATGAATCAACACATATCATATCCCAAAATGACCTGATTTGGTCCTGCAGGGGAAAAAACTATGGTCGAAAAAGTTCTTTTGCCAAATACTTTTGTTTGCTACTGTACCTTGTCTCTCTCTCTCTCTCTCTCTCTCATCTCGTCTCGTCTCGTCTCGTCTCGTCTCGTCTCATCCATGAAACTTACAGACTATTCCACATATTCACCTCGAAGTTGAAGACATTTGGCACAGCTCGATAAGTTCTCGGCCTCACCAAGAAGAAAATGGGCTAGAGCCATGAAACTTACAGACTATTCCACATATTCACCCTGAAGTTCAACACACTTGGCACAGCCTGATCAGTTTTTGGCCTCGTGAAGAAGGAAATGGGCTAAAGCCATGAAACTTACAGACTATTCCACATATTCACCCCAAAGTTCAACACACTTGGTACAGCTTGATAAGTTCTGGACTTCACCAAGAAGGAAATGGGCTAGAGCCATGAAACTTACAGACTATTCCACATATTCACCCCGAAGTTAAACACACTTGGCACAGCCTGATAAATTCTCAGCCTCACGAAGAAGGAAATGGGCTGGAGCCATGAAACTTACAGACTATTCCGCATATTCACCTCGAAGTTCAACACACTTGGCACAGCCTGATACGTTCTCAGCCTCACCAAGAAGGAAATGGGCGAGCCATGAAACTTACAGACTATTCCGCATATTCACCTCGAAGTTCAACACACTTGGCACAGCCTGATAAGTTCTCAGCCTCACCAAGAAGGAAATGGGCTAGAGCCATGAAACTTACAGACTATTCCGCATATTCACCTCGAAGTTCAACACACTTGGCACAGCCTGATACGTTCTCAGCCTCACCAAGAAGGAAATGGGCGAGCCATGAAACTTACAGACTATTCCACATATTCACCCCAAAGTTCAACACACTTAGCACAGCATTTCTGGAGTTTCTTTAACCCTTCCAAAAAAAAAAAAAAATTCTGAAGTCTGATCACTCAAATACTGCTCTGATGCAGACATCACCTCTGAATCATTCAAAAAATGCTTCCTTTTCAAACTTTTTTTAAGGTTTGGGAACAGGAAATAATATAATGGAGCAAGGTCTGGCAGGTAGGGTGGATGGTCTGTGCACTTAAATCCCAGATCCCTCAAAACATCCTTTGTGTTCCCAGCCTTGTGAGTCAGTGCATTGTCCTGCGGAAAGAGAACACCTTTCCATAGTTTCCCTCACCTTTTTTTTCTTCAACGCCTTCTTTGATCGGCACAGCAAGTTGGAATAGTATTCAGCATTTTTTGTTTGGTCCTTCGGGAGATAGTCAGTCAGTAAAATGCCTTTGGAATCCCAAAAAACTGTTACCATGACCTTTGAGTCTTGAATTTCTTTGGTCGCGCAGAACCCGAATGTCGCCACTGCAAGGACTGTTGTTGCTTCATCTTTGGATCATAGTGATGTAACCACGTTTCATCAACAGTGACAAGTCGTTGCAAAAAATGATCACCAGATCGCTCAAAATGCCTCAAAACCGATTTGGAAGCATTCACTCGTTCGTTTCTCATCGGCATTCAAACATTTGGGCACCCACTCTGCTGACATCTTCAATATCCAAGTGCTCATGAATTATGAACCCAACACGTTCCCTGGATAACTCCAGTGTCTCAGCTATTGTTTAACATTTGGACACCCACTTGGCTGACATCTGCATATCCAAGTGCTCATGAATTATGAACCCAACACCTTCCCTGGATATCTCCAGTGTCTCAGCTATTGTTTCAGCTGAGATTCACCGATCTGACAAAATCAAGTCATGAACAAGATCAACAATTTGCATGTCCAAGTGCTCATGAATTATGAACCCAACACATTCCCTGGATATCTCCAGTGTCTCAGCTATTGTTTCAGCTGAGATTCACCGATCTGACAAAATCAAGTCACGAACAAGATAAACAATTTGCATATCCAAGTGCTCATGAATTATGAACCCAACACGTTCCCTGGATATCTCCAGTGTCTCAGCTATTGTTTCAGCTGAGATTCACCGATCTGACAAAATCAAGTCATGGACAAGATCAACAATTTGCATTTCCAAGTGCTCATGAATTATGAACCCAACACGTTCCCTGGATATCTCCAGTGTCTCAGCTATTGTTTCAGCTGAGATTCACCGATCGGACAAAATCAAGTCATGAACAAGATCAACAATTTGCATATCCAAGTGCTCATGAATTATGAACCCAACACGTTCCCTGGATATCTCCAGTGTCTCAGCTATTGTTTCAGCTGAGATTCCCTGATCTGACAAAATCAAGTCACGAACGAGATCAACAATTTGCATATCCAAGTGCTCATGAATTATGAACCCAACATGTTCCCTGGATATCTCCAGTGTCTCAGCTATTGTTTTAGCCGAGATTCGCCGATCTGACGAAATCAAGTCATTAACAAGATCAACAATTTGCATATCCAAGTGCTCATGAATTATGAACCCAACACGTTCCCTGGATATCTCCAGTGTATCTGCTATTGTTTTAGCCGAGATTCGCCGATCTGACAAGATGAAGTCATGAATGCGATCAACAGTTTCGGGTGTTGTCACTGTTAAAGGCCTTGCTGCATCTTTGGTCTCAAAGTCTCCATGCTGAAGGTTGGCACACCATTTCTTCACTGTGGAACATGAAGGGCACTTGTCACTTAATGTTTGCGTCCTACACTCATAGATTTCCTTTGCAGTTTTATTCCGCAGGAACAGAAGTTTTGTGACAGCCCAAAGTTCCACATTCGAAAATTCAACACTTTGCATTGACATGATTCAGTTCAGGACGTCAAACATCTGCACAAAAGAGAGCTATTAGTCTGTAAATTGGCACTTAACAATACAAAAGAACACTCTTTCGAGCCACAGTGACAACAGGAAGTTGGTTAGGCCGAGAACTTTTTAGCATCCTCTCATAGTGTGGCATTGTTTCCAAACGAATTTGGTAGCTATTCAAGATGTGCAACTGTTTTAATATTTAATGTGTTTCATGAAACTATTGGGTTGTCGGAAAAGTCATGACGTATTTTGGCACCCGATGGCGGTTGGGCGGTTTCGGAAGTACTAGAGGCATGCACAGCTCTGTTATCGCTATGGCATTCGACACGTGCCAGTTCTAGCTGCAGTCTAAAAGGAATAGTGAGTGATTTGGTTGATTTCTGGAGATTTGATATCAAGTTGAAGATGGAAGACCAAACTGCGCATTTTCGCCATATTTTACTGTTTTACTTCCGTAAAGGGAAGAACGCGCGTCAAGCTTCTGAAAAGTTGCGGTGATAATGCTCTACAAGAACGTCAGCGCCAGCGGTGGTTCACAAAATTCCGTGCTGGTGATTTTGACCTCAACGATGCTCCTCGGTCCGGGAGGCCAACTGAGGTTGATGACGACCACCAAATCAAGGCATTGATCGAGTCAAACCCACGTTACACGACACGAGAGATTGCAGACACATTGCACATCCATCATTCAAGCGTTCACGACCACCTGAAGAAGCTGGGATACGTAAGCAAGCTCGATGTGTGGGTTCCTCATGAACTCAAAGAAGCTCATTTGACGGTGCGTATAAACATCTGCGATATGCTCATTAAACGTGACGAAAATTATCCTTTTTTGAAGCGACTGATAACTGGTGACGTAAAGTGGATTGTGTACAACAATGTGCTGTGCAAACGGTCTTCATCCCGACGTGCTGCTTCGCCTCAAACGACATCAGAAGCAGACATTAATCAGCAGAAGGTTCTGGTCTCATTGTAGTGGGATTTTAAAGGTGTCGTGTTTTTCAAGCTCATACCATGGAACGAAACTATCAATTCGAATGTGTACTGTTGGCAATTGGACAGTTTGAACGAATCCATCATCCAGAAACGTCCAGAGCTTGTTCATCGTAAAGGTGTTGTGTTCCACCACGATAACGTAAGACAGTTTTTCGCCACGAAAGACAGGTCCTTCTGTGAACGAGGCATTCTGCAGCTCACTGAAAGATGGCAAAAGGTTATCGAACAAAACGGGCATTATATCATTGATTGATCTTTGTTCTTTCTATCAATAAATGACCTTTGCAAAACATGACTAAAATACGTCATGACTTTTCCGACAACCCAATATGTCTTAATGCATGGGTTTGCAAATTTCATGACCCATGGACCATATCTACCATTTGACAGGGACTTTGAAGGCCACATTAGACTTTTCATGAAACTTTGCCTGCCAAAGTGACCGTGAAAACATCAAATGTATACAAAATCAGTTTATTCTGCTTTTAAAGTTAAGTGGTTTCATGCTTTGCATCTCAGCACGGAGAAGGAGTTGGCATACACTGGAAAGGCAATTTATTATTTACACCTCCCTAATAACATGTAAGTTCACCCTTTCCCCTCATTACAGTAGCAACAAATCATGGTATGGGCACTGCCAAGTGTTGCAAGCATTTGGATGGTATTGTAGTCCATGATTCCAAGTTGGCCACCAGTAAAGCATTGAAAGTTGTCAGTGTTGGATTTTGGGATCAAATGCATCGCTCTACTTCATCTCACAGATTCTCAGTGGGGTTCAAATCTGGAGACTGAGTAGGGCAATTAAGGGTTATGAACTCACTGGAATGCTCTTCTAACCAGTCCTTTGTGAAACAATAGATGGTTACTTCTCGATTTGCCCTTTCAATCTATGAATTCAGCTCTTGTAAAAGAAATGCATATCAGTTTTGCTTTTTGAAGGTTCATCTGTAATCCCATTTCTTAACTCTTGCCAGTAAGTTTTGGGACCACACCCTGTAGCCCAGAGGGTCTACTTAGAAAAAATGACTACTTGAGCAGCAAAAGAAAGGTGGATTATCCCAGGGCGCAAAATTTCCGATCACCAGCTCGCCATTGGCGAAGTAAAACTTTTCTTATTGAATTACCATAATTTCCTTTACTAATTAAAATAAATATTTTGAGAATTTTACTAGGAAATTTTTTTATTTAAATTGCAAATTTTCAGAGAAAACTCTTCTCCTTCTTCAGGCTGTGTTTTTTTTTTCCCCTTGTTAACAGCTATGACTGTTATGATGGTAAAAGTTTTTTTTTTTTTTTTTTCAAAAAATATGTGGCGTATGATGTGGTGCTGCTGATATGCTGAATTTGTTTTCTGTAAATACACTATACCAACAAGTAATTGGACACCTGTGATAGCAAAGGAAAACAAAGTTTATTCACCTTCAATAGTTGGAGCCTCCACGAGCGGCGATTACAGCTGCGACCCTCCGGGGCATACTCTTAACCTGGCGTTATATAACGGCTAGTGGCATTTTCTTCCACTCGGCTTGGAGAAGGCAGGTCAATTCCTTCACCGATTTCGGACAGTGGGGGCACCCCTTAAGTCGACGCTCCAACTTGTCCCAGAGGTGCTCGATAGGGTTAAGGTCCAGGCTCTGCGCAGGCCAGTCCATTCGATTAACCCCATTGTCACCATACCAAGCCACGGTGGATCTCGCAACATAACAGGTGGCATTATTATCCTGAAAGTAACATGGGTCCACCCCGTAAAACTGCCACAACGTAGGAAGCGCATGGTCATCCAAAATGGTGCAGTAGGTCTCGGCGTTGAGTCTACCAGGAATTGCGACCAAGGGTCCCGTGCCATAGCAGGAGAAACGCCCCCATAGCATAATTCCACCGCCGCCAAACTTCACAGTTGGCACAATACATTCCGGCAGGAGGCGTTCTCCAGGCGGACACCAAACCCAGACCCTGCCATCCGAACGGTAGAGGGTGAACCTTGATTCATCGCTCCAGAGAACCTGTTTCCACTGTTCAACATTCCGACAGTCACCTCTCATCTTCCACTTGCCAATCACGTAGGCCACTGTCGATTTTGGGTACTTCAACTCGCTGGATATGTCACGTATGGATCGGCCATTTCTGTGACACTCGACGATTACACCTTTCTCGAAATCGGAGAGCTCTGAACTGCGTGGCATCTTGCATGCGACTGGTTGCGTTATGGTTTCCCACACGATATTTAATGGCAGCGGCCGTGACGTGTATCAGGACCGCAGATATCGTCGATTGCAGGGGTGTCCAATTACTTGTTGGTAGATAGTGTACATTTTTTTCCTTTGAAACTTTCACACAGATGATAATCTTTTTCAAAGCATTTTAAAAAATAATAAAAATATAATTTTTCTGCAAATATAAAATAATTTTTGTACAAAATAATGAGACATCTGGTATTACAAATCAGAATAGTCTAAATTCTCAACAATGTGCTATTGGGGCGACTTCTGCTTTTAGATGCAATCTTGCTCATCTTAACATCTCACTGTGATCACGTGCAAACTGAACTTGCTGTGATATTAAGAATTTAATTCGAATTTCGTAGTTCAGAAAAAACAGAATTCAAGTCATTAATAATTGAGTGTTTTTAAATTAGCATGCAATCACCTTGACACCTAAAAGTAATCATATGCTACCGGGTGCGCCATATGAAAGAGGCCCCGTGGCCAGTCATTGTTAGGCGGGTTAAAGTTGTTTGGCTGTTTTCCAGTTAAAACTGCTTTGTTCCACTTCCAACCAGTTTCTGCGTGTACAGCTGCAAAGGAATTCTCCGGAGTGATTAGTCACTGCCAGAGCAGTGTAGGTACACGGTCATAAGTGTAAGTGAAGAGAGAACAAAGGCAACAGAAATGGTTTTAAGCAGTGTTTCTTTCAGGCATACATCCAGGGGGCGAAGCCCTCCCGTAAACGACCAATCGCCCCCCCCCGAGACATTTTAGGTTACCGAGTTAAATTTTAAAATAAATTCAGGCTATGATGAAAAAGGAAGTTTCATTTCTTTTTATGTTACAAATATTTCTCCAATTATATATTTTTTTATATTTGTTCAAATGGTACTAGTTATAGTTTATTTTATTAAAAGTGTATTACGACGCATGATATTCTTCAAAATATAATAAGTACCTAATTGTCTGGGAATCGTGATTCAGGATCAAGAGTGCGTTGAATGCATTTTAATAGATAAAAATTTCAAGCCTGCGGACCCTTCCCCCTCCTTTACTGGAAAAAGTTTGTTATTCCTGAAATGTTTCAAGAAGTAATTACTATATCAGGGATGTATATAGATTTTTTTCTTCTGAGGGGGTTGGGGGCGAAAAAAGGAAGTTTTTGAAATCCACCATCTGAAACAAAATTAAAGTTAATGAAAAATTGAAGAAAAATTAAAGCACTTTTTTTCTCTAATGTAAATTGATACATTTTTATAAAATTAAGGCATTTTTTTCTAATGTAAGTCGCATTTTAACCAAAAAAAAAAAAAAAAAGAAACATTTACCGGGGAGGGGGCAAAGCCCCCTCTAAATGCGTCCCTGTGCTAGATATATAGTAATTCCTTCTATATATATAAATATAGTAGTTAAAATTATATATATATAAATATAGCAAATGGAAAACTTGCCCCTTTAAGGTTCCATTTGCCCCCCCCCCCCCCCGGCGAAAAAGTCCTGAAAGAAACACTGGTTTTAAGTACGGAAGAGCGGATTTTTGTTCTGGAACAGTATTTCAGAAATAACTCATACAAGGTTTTAAAATAGTTCTTTACAGAAAAATTTCCACATTGTGCAGCACCGGCAAAATCAGTGGTGCAGAAGTTAGTGCGGAAATTTCGTGAAATCGGCACGGTGTGCTACAGGAAAAGAAACATACTTAAGACGATTCGTTCTGAAGACAATATGAAGGATGTGTGCACAATGATGTTACAAAGCCCTCGTAAGTCGATTCGCCGATTATCGTCTGCAACGGGAATATCTGCCACGTCATGTTCACGCATACTAATAAGGTGGTATAACGAAGTAAATTTCTCCGTCATTTTTGTCCACGCCGGGAATCGAACCTGAGTACACTTATTCCGGAACAAGTCGCTCTACCAACTGAGCTACACAGACGTTCGTTCTTGCTGCTATCTGCCTTTATGTTGTGTGCGTCCTGCAGGGCAGGCACGTCACATCTCACTCCCCCGAAAGAGGGCCGGGGGCACGGCCCACGGGTCAGCCGTGACCATGAATCATTGCAGGCAGCCATCCGCTGTAGAACGTGCATTGAGAACTCCCAGTCAATCTGGTGTGTGGAATGCAACGTCACACATTTATTTTTCGAAGCGCTGGAGAAGGGATTCTCTTTATTTTTCCTATCTCGCGGTGTGGAAAGAACATCACACCACTGCGAGATCTTTAACGGCCGGGTCATCCGTTAAGTTCGGGCGCCATTATAACGGAAGTAAATTTCTCCGTCATTTTTTGCCCACGTCGGGAATCGAACCTGAGTCCACTTATTCCGGAACAAATCGCTCCACCAACTGAGCTACGCGGACGTTCGTTCTCGCTGCTATCTGCGTTTATGTCGTGCGTCCTGCGGGGCAGGCACGTCACAGTGGATTTGCATTTTCGGTCGTACAAAGGTGTGGCGCTCCAAGAACTTAAAACTCCTGATTATGCAAAACGAATGCAATATTGTAAGTGGTTTCAGGAGACCATTGTCAGCGTTGAAATGGACCGAGCACTTTATTACATGACAGATGAAGCATGGTTTCATCTGTCCAGGTATGTCAATGCTCAAAACAGCGGGATTTGGACCGACACGAATCCCAGACGGACAATGCAGACTCCTCTGTACGACCAAAAGATAGGCGTTTGGTGTGCCGTGTCTGCGAAGAGGATAGTCGGCCCATTCTTTTTTCACTGACGCCATCGACTCGGAGCGCTACGTTCAGCAACTGTTCAACCTTTTTGTTGCCGCACTTACAGGAGAAGAGCGAACATATGCTTTCTTTCAGCAGTATGTATAGTATATTAACACTGCCTGACTGTTGTCGTTCCTTATACTCGGGCCTCTTTTGTATGACACACCCTGTATTATATAGCAGGCAATTATTTTGACATCATGAGAGCACACACGAATTGATTGATAAGTAATGGCGCAACAATGCTGACGTTGCTGTGGCATCAAGCTTTCCAGAGAGACAGATGGATGGATCTGGGTGTTTGTATTATTAATGCTTTCCCTTGTACTGATTTTAATTTTCATCTTGAACTGATTTTGTTGTACTGTTATAAATTTGATGTATTCTTGAGTTTAAAATTTTGGTTTTTAATAATATTGCACACATTACAGATCAGAGTTTCTGGGAAAAATATGATGCACATATGCAAAGCCATTTACAGAGTTAGTATGGATACATCTAATGATTTGGAGTTTGTAGAGAGCCAGCTATTAGGTAATAACACAATGAATAATTTCTCAACTTTTTCTTTTCTTTTTCTTGTGATTTTGATTGGTAATATTTTCTTTCAACAGTAAGCTCCATAGAAGAATAGATGCCAAGGGCCATGTATGTCACAGTTTTTTTTTTTTTTTTCGGTCCTGCAAACAAAAATAGTATCCCTAACACAAATTTTCTGTATTTCAAAAATTTTCAAAAACGGAAGTTAAATGGAGTGAAGATTTATCCTGTAATCATAATTTTTTTCTTGCGATTTTCCATCTGTCTGGTATTATCATTAAATATCATTTTATTGCATAAATGTTTAGTTTGTTTCAGTTTGGCAAAGGTGGGAACAATTTCCGAAACGGAAGTTGGAGGGAAGATTTCTCCCGTAATCATAATATTTTTTATCTCGCACTTTTCCATTTGTCTGGTATTATCATTAAATAACATTTTATTGCATAAATGTTTATTTCAGTTTAATAATGATGGCAACAATTTTCGAAAACGTAAGTTAGACAAAGCTCTATAATCTTAATTTTTTTTTCTCGCGATGCTTCTTCTGCCCCATTGATTGTTCAATATTATTTTATTACATAAATATCTGTATTTAAGATTGCACATGGAGGCAAAACATTTTAACAAGAAAAGCTAAAGGCAACACAGATTTCTCTTGTAATTGTTTTCTTTGTGTGTGTGTGTGTGTGTGTGTGTGTGTGTGTGTTGTGCTCCTTGCACTGTATTTAAATGTCATTTAATTGCATAAATGTTTGTAATTAAGATCAAAAATGGAAAAAAAAATTCTGAAAACCAAAGTAGGACAGAACAAAGATTTCTCTCACACTCCTTCCCCCCCCCTTTTTTTTTTTTGTAGATCGCTTTGTTGTAATAGTATTGTTGTTAAATTTAGTAATTTTATTCGATATACTGTATCTTTGTGTTTCACATTGAAAAATTGGTACAGAGGACAGAGTGTTCTTGATCATACTTACTATTGCAATTGCTGCAGTGTCTAGGTTATACCTTTTTTTTTATGCAAAAGAAATATGAGGTCAGTTCTTTTCTCTCTCTCAGTCTCTCTCTCTCTCTCTCTCTCTCTCTCTGTGTCTCTCTGTCTTGCTTTCTGTCTTTCTCTCTCTTTTTCTGCCTCTCTTTCTCTCTTTGTTTCTCCCTCTCTATCTCTTTTTCTGCCTCTCTCTTTGTCTCTTTAAATTTCTACGTAAGTAAATTTTATCGTTCAAATCTAGTAGTTATCTTGCCCAGTGACCACCACCCCACAGATAATTTTGTGGCACCATGATATCTTATGTTCATACAGCATTGCAAATGTCACTTAGCTGCTTAATATTTAACGTGCTATTTAGACATAATCTACATTTTGAGGTTACTCACCTTTATTCCTAAAATCTTTTAGGAAGTTTTCATCTCTACACATTTCCAACATGTATTTTTCTTAGTTACATCGTGGTTCAAGCCCCCCCCCCCCCAAAAAAAAACCACATGTTTTTTAACTCATTCAAACTTCGTTTTATTTTTTTCCCTTAATAACCAAATGCCGATTCAAAACACTCAACCAGAAGTATACGTAATTAAAACTTCAATAAAAAAAACTTATATTACACATTTCCTAAAACTTCAAAGTTAAAAACTGTAACCCATAGTTATTTACAACTGCACACCGGTAATAAATTGAAACAAACCAAAACCTGACACAACCACCATACTCGACAATCTCGGAACTCTCCCCACTCGGCCATAAGCGTACTATCCTAGCACTTTCAGCCTCTTCCCAGGCCATTCTCAAGGAGTGGATGCAACAGATGAACCTCCGTCACCACCCTGAAACGTAGCAGAATGTTCCAGTGCTTGCGCTGTATTGTCTCATTCCCGTTCTTCACTGCTCAGACACAGTGGCGCCATCTATCAGATGACCTAACAGTCTTCTTTTTCTTTTTGTACTTATAAATATCTGCTCAATAGCTAATTGTAGTTGATTCTTGAAATTAATCTTCTTATATTCTATCGTAACATTTGTTTTTATATTATGCTACATAATCCCCCCTTTCTTTTCCCCTCTGTTCTTCTCTGCGGCTCTCCATTCTGATCAAATCTTTCCAATATGTGTTTAAGCTTCTAGGGTCATTAACATTATACAACCTGTCTCTATTTTTTTCAATCACTACTGTCTCTGCTAATCTTAAATGCCTTTCCGTACGACAGTTCTTAGTAATTATTATTTCATCAAACTTTGGGTATTGTTTTTGTTCAACACAGTACTGGATCAATGCAGTTTTTGTTCCTTTTTTCTGCCAGTTCCGTAGGTGCTGTTGTAAACGATGTTTTAGTTTATTTTTAGTGCTTCCTATATATGATGCTGCGGGATTGTTACGTATAGGAATTTCGTAAACACCAGTTCTATCAAAGCACTTCTTGTTTTCTTTCGTATTGAGTACAATATTTTTAATGGTTTGCACTTTTTTGCTCAATTGTAAATTATACTTATTACACAATTTATTAATTTCAGCTGAAATTCCTTTTATGCATGGAAACGATCCCATATACAGGGTGTCCAATAATTATTGGAAACATTGCAAAATTATGTACAAAAAAACTATGAGCATTGTCTGTTTTTCTATGTCACGTATTACTCACACGGTTTCTATGTTTTTGTTTTGCAGAATTGTTATTCCCAGAATCCGAAAGATGGCGCTAGGTGTGGCCTGATGAAGAATGTATGAGAAATGCACAATGATGTCATTCGTATAGCAGAAGGCGATGTGTGTGTTATGGCTTGCGGAATTAAAGTCTGTCATTAAAGTTAAAAGATGGTACCATTTAGAATATGGGTGTAATCCTCGATCAATGAATTCAGTTAAGCAGTGGATTAAACAGTTTAAAGAAACTGGCAATGTGGAACATCGTGGAGGAGCCGGTAGGCCTAGTGTCAGCGGTGAAACGGTTGACCAAGTTAATGAAAGTTTCCAACAAAGCCCCAGGAAATCCATTTGTAAAGCAACAGCGAACAACTGTGCATTCCGAAATCGACAGTTCACGAAATCTTGCACAAGATATTAAAGTTTCATGCCTATAAAATTCAAATAGTGCAACAGATGCATGTAAATGATCACACTTTGCGATACGATTTCACTTTGGATATGCTGAATCTAGTGGAAAACGACGAAAACTTTCTCAGTACTGTGATTTTTAGCGATGAATCCACATTTCATCTATCAGGTATTGTGAATCGTCACAACTGTAGGATATGGAGCAGTGAACCGCCTCATGCTGCTATTGAACTGGAACGTGATTCTCCAAAAGTTAATGTGTGGTGCGCTCTATCAAAAAGAGAAGTGATTGGACCTTTCTTCTTCTGCAAAAAAACCATAAATGGTGACATTTACTTGGATATGCTAGAAAATTTTGCTGTACCCCAAATCAAAAGATATGATGTCGACGGTCAACGTGTGTACGTAAGTGCCTAAATGAGCATTTCCCCAATAGATGGATTGGGCGTGGTGGTCCCATTCCATGGTCTCCTCGCTCTCCAGATCTAACTCCATTGGATTATTTCATATGGGGTTATGTGAAGGATCGTTTCCATCAGACGCCTTGTGCTGATTTGCAGGAACTGAAGCAGCGCATCACAGCTGCTATTGATTCCATAACTCCTCAGATACTTGCCAATACCTGGCATGAAATCGAGTATCACTTGGAGGTACTACGAGCAACCAAGGGATCTCACATTGAAATTTATTAACTTGTGTAGTTACATTGTGAGTTAGTACAGTCAGTTTCTTTCTATCTGTTTAATGTTTTGTTTTATGGCATGAAATTGAGTATGGCTTGGACGTACCAAGAGCAACCAAGGGATCTCACATTGAAATTTATTAACTTGTGTAGTTACATTGTAAGTTAGTACAGTCAGTTTCTTTCTATCTGTTTAATGTTTTGTTTTATATAATTTTGTAATGTGTCCAATAATTCTCGGACACCCTGTATTTAATCTGCTTATTATTATTTCTTCTTATGTTTGAAGAATTAATACAATTGTTCTGTACTTCATTAATCCACTTTTTTATTTTTTTTACTGTAACAATTGAAGTTGAACAACAGATACCTTGAAACCTAGTAACAATTGAAGTTGAACAGCAGGATACCTTGGCTTACCTTGATGTACAGATTATAAAACAACCCAGCACATTGGATTATACTGTTTATAGAAAAACGTCATATGTACCTGTGAGAATACCATATGGTTCTTATCATCCATATGCTCTCAAATGTAACAGTATTAAGACTTTATTAAAATGAGCTTTTACGCACACGTCAAATATGCAGTACATAAATGATGAATTGAAATATATTACAGATGTTGCAAAAAATTATGGGTATCCCAGTAAAAAAATAAAAGAAATGGATTAAAGAAGTACAGAACAATTGTATTAATTCTTCAAACATAAGAAGAAATAATAATAAACAGATTAAATATATTGGATCGTTTCCTGTACATAAATGGAATTTCAGCTGAAATTAATAAATTGTGTACTAAGTATAATTTACAATTGGGCAATAAAGTGCACACCATTAAAAATATTGTATTCAATATGAAAGAAAACATCAAGAAGTGCTTGGATAGAAATTCCTATAAGTAACAATCCTGCAGTGTCATACACTGAAGAGCAATTGAATTAGAGACAGCTGGCGTTATGCAAACGTTGCGCTGTGGGCAGCTCTGTAAACGGAAACGACATGACATATGCAACGATCCGACAATATAAGGAGTGATGCGACAGGAATCAGTAAGAGTCGGACGCAGTATGGGTAAGACGAAGGATTTAAGCGCATATGATCATAGGCAAAATGTCGGGGCCTGAGGAATGGGTCACTCCATCTCGGAAGTCATGCAGGCACTGGGATTTTCGCGAGCCACTGTGTGAGTACATCGAATCCGGTAAAACCATCCCTGCAAGGGCCAACTGCCGTGGACAACAGCGTGCGGATGAGCGGGGTCATCGTCGGCTAGCTTGCATTGTAACAGCGAATAGACGGGCCACAGCGCAAGAAATCACTCAGCAATTTAACGTTGGTGCACAAAAACGTGTAAGCAGCCACACCATCCAGAGCCATCTCCTCGCTATGCGGTACAGAAGCCATCGTCCCACAAGGGTACCGCTGCTGACCGCACATCACAGGGTGCAATGATTAGCATGGGCGCGGGAACATCGCCACTGGAACCTAGAGGGGTGGGAAAATGTTGCCTGGGCTGATGAGTCGAGATTTACGTTGGTACATGCGGATGGCAGGATACGAGTACGGCGCAAACCACATGAAGCGATGGATCCTTCTTGCCAGCAGGGTGCTTTTCAAGCTGGTAGTGGTGGCATTTTCGTCTGGGGACTGTTTACGTAAACTGAAATGGGACCCCTGGTACGTGTGACATCATTCATCACAGGTCAACGTTACCGGGATATCCTGGACGGCCATTTGCTCCCGTTTGTGCGTCTTCAACATCCCACTGGGGACCTCATTCTGCAACAAGACAATGCACCGTGCCATCGCGCTCCCGAATTGTATCCGAATGGTTGGATGAACACTCCACCGACGTGACCTCGCTTCCTTGGCCAGCTAGGTCACCTGACCTCAATCCCATCGAGCACATCTGGGATGCCATCGAGAGAGATGTTCGAGGCTCTGACCCCCCTCCATCAAATCTTTGTGAACTGTGGGAGCTTGTTCAGGGGTCGTGGATCTCTATGGCTTCCCAACGCTTCGGGTGTCTTGTCAAGTCCATGCCGAGACGAATTGCCGCCATCATCAGGCTGAAATGTGGTGCTACACGTTACTAGACAGGTATATCTAATTCAATTGCTCTTTAGTGTAGATAGGAAGCACTAAAAATAAACTAAAACATTGTTTACAACATCACCTAGGGAATTGGCACAAAAAAGAAGCAAAAACTGCATTGATCCAGTACTGTATTGAACAAAAACAATACCCAAAGTTTGATGAAATAATAATTACTAAGAACTGTTGTACGGAAAGGCATTTAAGATTAGCAGAGACAGTAGTGATTGAAAAAAATAGAGACAGGTTGTATAATGTTAATGACCCTAGAAGCTTAAACACATATTGGAAAGATTTGATCAGAATGGAGAGCCGCAGAGAAGAACAGAGGGGAAAAGAAAGGGGGGTTGGATGATGTAGCATAATATAAAAACAAATGTTACGATAGAATATAAGAAGATTAATTTCAAGAATCAACTACAATTAGCTATTGAGCAGATATTTATAAGTACAAAAAGAAAAAGAAGACTGTTAGGTCATCTGATAGATGGCGCCACTGTGTCTGAGCAGTGAAGAACGGGAATGAGACAATACAGCGCAAGCACTGGAACATTCTGCTACGTTTCAGGGTGGTGACGGAGGTTCATCTGTTGCATCCACTCCTTGAGAATGGCCTGGGCAGAGGCTGAAAGTGCTAGGATAGTACGCTTATTGCCGAGTGGGGAGAGTTCCGAGATTGTCGAGTATGGTGGTTGTGTCAGGTTTAGGTTTGTTTCAATTTATTACCGGTGTGCAGTTGTAAATAACTATGGGTTACAGTTTTTAACTTTGACGTTTTAGGCAATGTGTAATATAAGTTTTTTTTTATTGAAGTTTTAATTAGATTTTAGTGTTTTAGGGAGTTGAATTATGTATACATGTGGTTGATTATTTTGAACTAAGAAAAATATGTGTTTGGAAATGTGTAGAGATGAAAACCTCCTAAAAGATTTTAGGAATAAAGGTGAGTAACCTCAAAATGTAGATTACCATGATATCTGTTACAGAATGATCAGGATCTTTCTGCTGTGGGGACCATAAGTAGCTTAGAACATTTTTTTATTTCAAGTGTTGCTAAACCCAGAATTTGGTGACTACCGTGGAAGCGGTTAACCATTATGATGAATGAAATCTAACCCTAACAAGATATGAGAACCGGGCACATGTTTCAGAACTTTCCAGAACAACATTCAGAGAGTTATGTGACTGGGACAATGAGAAATAATTAATATATTAAATGTATTCTCAAAAAAAAAAAAAAAATTGTCAAACATGTTAATCAAAGGGTGTACGGAGTAGGATCCAAAAGTACAGCGCGTGCCCATGACAATACAGGCATGTAGTTAAAGTTACGGCATCTGAAATACATCCCGCCATCCCTCCCGTCTGCAACCAGAATGGTTTGGCCCATGGAGAGTGATTGGAATGCAAACACAGACATTTGCTGCCTGGTTAGTCGTTTGTCTTCTGCGATGTGAGAAACATGGCTTTTGTAGAGCAACGTTGTAGCATTAAATTTTGTCAGCGTTTGGGTAAAACAGCTGCAGAGACCTTAGAAATGCTTTTTGAAGGTGTGCGTTCACTCTGTGATGGGGAGATCTAAGGCGTTCGAGTGGTATCGCAATTTCAAAGCGGGGCAAGAATCCATCGCAAACGTCGCAGATGGGAGCATTATGGTCGACTTGGGACTGAACGTAGTGAGGAAAACATTACGATTGTGGAATAACTTTTTTACGGGTCTTATAGAGGTTATTTTTCATGAAAGTTGGTTGTCAAATTTTCGAACTAAAGCCTAGTTCGTCATCAGGACTATGTCACTGGAGTAGTTGCTGCCACTCAATTGGAAGAGTCCATCCGCAATTATCGTTAATTGTCGTACTTCTTCTTCTTGCTATTTCGATCCCTTCTTCTAGTTTCCTCTTTACTAAGTTTGACTGGTGGGCGATTATTTTCACTGAGTCCCAATTTATGGAGTGTCCACTTGCTTGTATATGTCTGTCTAGCCCTGTTTTGTTCCCAATGTTCCTAATAGCTGCTTGGTGTTCTTTCATTCGGACCTTAATACTTCTCCCTGTTTCTCCTATATAGCTGAGTCCACAGTTACAGTCGATGCAATATATTACTCCTTCTTGCAATTGGATGTCCATTTCTTTGTGCTTTTAAAGCTGGCAGGAATTTCTTTAATTTGTTATTTAGATCTGGAGCAAGCCTGATATTATATTTTGCTCTGATCCTTTTCAGTTTTTCGAAAAGTCCCTTGTGGTACGTAATTTTGCTGGTGAATTTGAAGTTGGTTTTATCCTGCTTCTTTTTTGGCACTTGTTTAAATATTTTCTCAACATATGGGGAGGGGTAATTGTTTTCTGCCAATATTTCCTTTGATTCTTCTTTGTGAAGATCTTTCTGAGTAGCTGAAGAGACCAGGATTTCAATTTTTTCCAAAAATTGTCTCGCCGTATTCGATTTAATATAATCAGGGTGGAATGAGCAGAAGTCTGACATTTTCCCTGTGTTGGTGGGTTTTCTAAAAAGCTGAGTAAATATTTTCCCCTCTCTTGAGGTCAAGGTTAAATCTAGGAAATTGATGCTATGGTCTATTTCCTGTTCCAGGGTGTACTGCAAGGTATTCTCTAGTAAGTTAAATTCTTCCAGAATCTGAGAGGGTAGAGATTGGTCCACAGTATCTACTATAATTACGACATCATCCATGTATCTTACATAGAGAGCAAATAAGGAGGGTTGTATAAGGATTTTTGCCTCTAGTTTACTTATATAATAATTTGCTAGCAGAGGTGCTAGTGGAGAACCCATTGCAAGTCCTGAAGTTTGCCTGTAATATTTCTTTCCAAACTGGGAGAAATTATTCTTGAAGGAAAATAGGAGCAGTTCATATATGCCAAGTCGTATTTCTCTATTGTGATTATGGAATACTATTTTTTCCACAAGGTTATCTGCAATGAATTCCAGTAGGAGGTCCAGGTTAATGTTGGTATACATAGAGACTATATCCAGGCTTGCCATTACTGGATGAATTAATTCTGGCAAGTTGTCCAGTTTTCCTTTTAAGCTGCATGGAATTTTTTAGTAGGTAGGGAGGAGAAGGGAAAATATCTCTGAGGTGACCAAGTAAATAATAAATAATGTTGGAGAGTGGCGAATTTCTAGTGTCTATTATAGGTCTTACTGGATGGCCTTCTTGCTCTCTATGTAAGGTACATGGATGATGTCCTAATTATAGTAGATACTGTGGACCAATCTCTACCCTCTCAGATTCTGGAAGAATTTAACTTACTAGAGAATACCTTGCAGTACACCCTGGAACAGGAAAAAGACCATAGCATCAATTACCTAGATTTAACCTTGACCTCAACAGAGGGGAAAATATTCACTCAGCTTTTTAGAAAACCCACCAACACAGGGAAGATGTTAGACTTCTGCTCATTCCACCCTGATTATATTAAATCGAATACGGCGAGACAATTTTTGGAAAAAATTGAAATCCTGGTCTCTTCAGCTACTCAGAAAGATCTTCACAAAGCAGAATTAAAGGAAATATTGGCAGAAAACAATTAGCCCTCCCCATATGTTGAGAAAATATTTAAACAAGTGCCAAAAAAGAAGCAGGATAAAACCAACTTCAAATTCACCAGCAAAATTACGTACCACAAGGGACTTTTCGAGAAACTGAAAAGGATCGGAGCAAAATATAATATCAGGATAGCTCCAGATCTTAATAACAAAATAAAGAAATTCCTGCCAGCTTTAAAGCAGAAAGAATTGGACATCCAATTGCAGGAAGGAGTAATTTACTGCATCGACTGTAACTGCGGACTCAGCTATATAGGAGAAACAGGGAGAAGTATTAAGGTCCGAATGAAAGAACACCAAGCAGCTATTAGGAACATTGGGAACAAAACAGGGCTAGACAGACATATACAAGCAAGTGGACACTCCATAAATTGGGACTCAGTGAAAATAATCGCCCACCAGTCAAACTTAGTAAAGAGGAAACTAGAAGAAGGGATCGAAATAGCAAGAAGAAGAAGTACCACAATTAACGATAATTGCGGATGGACTCTTCCAATTGAGTGGCAGCAACTACTCCAGTGACATAGTCCTGATGACGAACTAGGCTTTAGTTCGAAAATTTGACAACCAACTTTCATGAAAAATAACCTCTATAAGACCCGTAAAAAAGTTATTCCACAATCACTATGAATAGAGGTACCATAAATGCATTTACAACTAACATTACGATGGTGGCGCAGTGTGTCTGTCAGGATTGTCGTCGAGCTGTTGAGGGAATTTGCGTACGCAACTAACTTATCGAAGACCACATGCCAGTGCATTTTGATGCAGAATCTTAACATGCACCACGTGTGTCAGCACACTGGCCCTCGCCTTCCGGCCTCCGGACAAAAGGATGAATAGATGTGGATATCGTGTGAATTAATCGACAAAGTCGACAGCAATCCTTCGTTTTTGGATAACATCATCACAGGTAATGAAATGTGGTGCTTCCTGTTTGATATTCCACCAAAGCATGCTTCTTCAACGTGGAAATCACCATCTTCACTGCGATCAAAGAAATTCAAGCAGGATCGCAGTAAAGGGAAAATCATGCTGGAGGCGTTTTTTTATTCTCATGGCATTGTCCATTCCGAATGTATTCCTGAGAATATAACAGTTAACAAGGAACGTTATCTGGACATTTTACATCACTTATGGTAGTCAATCCATCGTAAATGGCCAGAGATGTGGCAAATTGGACAATGGTACCTTCTCCATGACAATGTGCCTGCACACTGGTCCCTACTGGTCACAAAGTTTCTTGCCAGAAGTCATACTAATAATGTGCTTCCACATCCAGCCTATTCACCTGACTTAGTCCCCTGCGATTTTTACCTCTTTCCACTGATGAAACAAAGTTTGCAGGGACATCGTCTTGTGTCAGCAATGCAAAGCAGGAGGCATTACAAGGGGTTGCAAAACATGGCTTTCAGCAATGCTTCCAGAAGCTTTAAGAGCACTGGCAAAAGTGCATCATCACCCAAGGGGATTATTCTGAAGGTGATTGTGCATCGGTGCTTTAAAGTATTCTAGGTTAGAAACTATACACCAAGTCCCCGAACTTTTGGATCCTACTTCATATCATTTGACAAACTATGCTTTTTATTTAAAAAAGTAATATAAGGGTGAGTCAAATGAAAGTTTCTTTGTCTTTTTAATCAGTCTTGGTGATATCCGTGTGTGCAGATTGCTGTACGCTGATGACACTGTCCTGTTGGCAGAGAGCAAAAGTGAGTTGCAGATTATGTTGACTCGGATGCACGAAGTTTGCATGAAATTCAAACTGAGTATAAATAAAGGAAAAACCAAAGTTATGGTGTTTAAAAGAGGAATGGGTAGCACTGAATGTAATGTAAGTATAAATGGCACTGTGATTGACCAGGTGAGTGAGTTTGTGTATTTAGGAAGCATGTTTGACAGAGAGAACAAGTTGGATGGTGAAATCAGTAGGTGAGTGAATTCTTATTTGAAAGTCATAGCTGCTCTGGGAGGTTTTCACAGGAATGATGGGTTCTCAAGAGAGTTCCGGATGGCTGTGTATGAGGATGTAATTGTTCCTACTCTGATGTATGGCAGTGAAACCTGGGTACTGCAGAAAAAACATAGGAATCGTTTGTGTGCTGGAGAAATGCGTTACTTACGGGGGGTTTGTGGCAAGACACGGTCTGATTGTGTCAGGAATGAAGATGTGTTACAGTTGCGTGATGTGAAGCAAAATTTTGTTAGCAAGGTGGAGACTAATATGCTTTGGTGGTTTGGCCATGTTGAAAGAATGAGTAATGAGATGCTTACTAAGAAAATCTTTTTAGCCCAAGTGGCAAGAAGGAAAGGTAAAGGAAGGCCAAGGAACTCCTGAGAGGATCAG
This sequence comes from Macrothele yani, assembly GCA_039090855.1. Lineage (NCBI taxonomy): Eukaryota > Metazoa > Arthropoda > Arachnida > Araneae > Macrothelidae > Macrothele > Macrothele yani. Next base: position 60,584,331 of record CM077032.1, on the reverse strand, counting down.
ATTCAGGAGTGTCTGCATGAGAAAAAAAAAAAGTATAAAAGATCTTGTGTACGGCGTGTAATGGATATCAGTGAAGCACGAGTTGTATGTCAAGATCGCTGTAAATGGCGAAGTTTGATACGACAACAATAAGTAAAAATATCTGGAAGTTTGTATTTCTTTTTGGAGCTAACCTCTGAATCTCAGAGAACAGCTTAGTGATATGTATGTATGTATGTATGTATGTATGTATGTATGTATGTATGTATGTATGTATGTATGTACGTATGTATGTCAAATGAAAGTGAGCCCAGCCTTCCCTGTGGCTGAATGGTTGTGCCACTGACCTTGACACCATATCTCGATTTCGACCGGTAGTTATTAGCAAATTGCTAGCTAGCGAATGCATTTTGCTAGTGATAAAAAGTGGCTCCAGCAAAAGTTGCTAGTGGAAAAATTTGAATGTTTTAGTGTGAACTGTAAAGCGCCACTGCATTGCATGTGTGGAATATTTTAGATACGTACAAAAAGGAACAAGTGCCTTCTGGACACGAATGTTTCTTGAAAAGTACAAACATTATAAAAACATTTTGGCACTAGTAGAAACATCCAGTATATTTCCCTTATCTACTTCTGCATGTGAGGTTGGGTTCAGTTTCATGAAGAAAATCGAGGGTGTTCGGAGGGGCAGTTTTAAACTTACAAACATTAAATGCTCTCATGAGTATTGAAGTTGAAGGTCCATCTGGAGACAAGTTTGACCCCAAGCCTGCTGTTTGTTTTAAAGACCCAAAACCCAGATCGTAAACCATGTAGAAAATAACTTAAGATTTTGAATAGTGTTCTTGAATTTTGTGAATAAAGTTAAATAAAAAAATATTTTTTTAAATACGCTGCTGGCCACCCAAAATGCAACACCAAAAGGAAACATCTGATTGGCCTTAAATTCGCAGCATGCGTCACCCGCGAGAGGACATGCAAACGATTAGCATTGCAGGGCATACACAAATCATGTGCGCCTGGCACGCCACCGAGAAGCACTATAAGAAGGGTGCACAGAAGGCGGGGTGTAAGTAGTGGAAGTGTGTTGTGCTGCCGGACCTGTGCGTGGGAAGCTTCCTGATGCCTCGTCGCAGAATACGGCAGTCATTCCAGCATGTTTTGGAGTTCGACAGAGGACAAATAGTGGCTTATCGCGACAGCGGTTTATCGTACCGAGACATTGGCACCCATGTGGGATGACATCTAGCCACAGTGAGGAGAGTATGGATTCGGTGGGTGCAGGAGGGACGGACGGAACAACGTGAGTGATTGCCGCAGCCGCGGCACACCACCGATCGAGAGGACCAGCATGTTGTGCGGTGGGCATTGACAGCTCGCACTGCCACATCACGAATGTTAGTGCAGGAATTAGGGTGTGTTGTGCAACAACAACCTGTGTCAGCACGTACCGTTCAATGTCGTCTGCAGGAGCAGGGATTTGTTGCACGGCGCCCATTGCTCCTATTACTATTGACGTTACACCACCGGTGAGTGTAGGGGCAGTGGGCAGTTGAACGCCGCACCTGGACTATGGAATGACACGACATTGCCATCTCCGACGAATCCTGCTTCTGCCTGCAACACCACGATGGTTGGATCCGCGTGTGGCGGCACCGCAGCGAGAGACTGTATGACGCCTGCTTTATGCATCACCATACTGGTCCGTCGCCTGGCGTTAGGGTTTGGGGCACAATTGGATATGACACCCGCACCCCTCTGGTATGCATCGCCGGTACACTCAACAGCTGCCGCTACATCTCCGACGTTTTGAAGCCTGTAGTCCTCCCTTACCTGCAGGACCTGCCAGCGGCCACGTTGCAACAGGACAATGCGCGCCCGCACGTGGCACGCATCGTGCAACAATTCTTCATGGCCCACCAGGTGTCACTGCTGCCGTGGCCCGCCTGTTCTTGCGATATGTTGCCCATCGAACACGTCTGGTCACTGATCGGCAACCGAGTGGCCCTGGCAAGCACCAACCGCAGCTATGCCTGATGAACTGTGGCAACGTGTGGAAGCAGCCTGGACAGACATACCGCAAGCCCATATCCAAAGCCTCTTTCTTTCGATGCCGCGGCGTGTAGCGGCCGTTATTGTCAGCCATGAGGGCCACACGAACTATTGATGTCTGCGTGTTCCGCAATTCGCACGGGCCTGTAAGCTCAATCGTTTCATCTTTGTATCTGTTGTTATGTGTCCAGTAAATCTGGCTTTGCTATCTCGTGTCCTTCGTGGTGTTTCGTTTTGGGTGGCCAGCAGTGTATCTGCATTCAAATTAAATTGTTAGAATTAATCTGTGAGGTTATGAAAAGGTGAGTTATATCTAAATATTTGTAATCTTTTCAGCATTGCAATGTGACAGTTACAGGGGTGAAATCCAAATTTGGCATGATTGGCTAATAGAAGGGGACATGTTAAAGTTTATTTTGTATAATGTTAATAAACTTTTGCTAGTAGATAATACAATTTTTTAGTAAAAAATAAGGCCACTAGCAAGTGTTGCTACTGCTAAAAAAAAATAATAATAATTCAAGGCCTGTTTGACACGTGTTTGTTGGATGCAGTGATCTGTCAGGTCAGTAGTCAAAGCACGGTTGTGAGGAGAAGTATTGTGGAATCTGAGCCGTATTGGTTTAAAATACGAGCCTGCAGTGCAGTGAACACTCCAGCAGAAGAACAGCATGGTATGATTAGATTTTTAATGGCTGAAGGTGTTTCACGACACAATATTTATTACTGCATATCTGCAGTTTATGGTGAGCATTGGATTTCATTGCCCACAGTGAACGATGGAGCAGACTCTTCAAGGAAGGACATGAAATATGCAATGACTACCAAAGACCAGGACAAAGCCATCATGCTAGATAAAAGCTGTCACAATGTGCAATCCACAAGGAAGTGGAATCCCAAGTGGCCAAGGCCGAGATGGAAATATGAAATTATGTGGCTGGGAAGAAACAACTGGAGTGAAGCAGCTGAAGACCGACTCGATAGGAAAATGTTGGGAGAGGCTTTTTCCAGAAGTGAACCAAAAGATGGGTGAAAGGAATAAATACAGCGTGTCTGAGAATTATTGGACACATTACAAAATTATGTAAAAAAAAACAAAAAAACTATGAGCATTGTCTGTTTTTCTATGTCACATATTACTAACATGGTTTCTATATTTTTGTTTTGCAGAATTGTTATTCCCAGAATCCGATAGATGGCGCTAGGTGTGGCCTGATGAGGAATGTATGAGAAACGCACAATCATGTCATCCATACAGCAGAAGGTGATGTGTGTGTCTTATGGCTTGCGGAATTAAAGTCTGTCATTAAAGTTAAAAGATGGTGCCGTTTAGAGTATGGTTGTAATCCTCCGTCAACGAATTCAATTAAGCGGTGGATGAAACAGTTTAAAGAAACTGGCAATGTGGAACATCGTGGAACATCGTGGAGGAGCCGGTAGGCCTAGCGTCAGCGGTGAGAGGGTTGACCAAGTTAATGAAAGTTTCCGACGAAGCCCCACAAAATCTGTTTGTAAAGCAAGCACAGAACTGTGCATTCCGAAATCGACAGTTCACGATATCTTGCACAAGAAATTAAAGTTTCGTGCTTATAAAATTCAAATAGTGCAAAAGATGCATGTAAATGATCACACTCTGCGATGCGATTTCGCTGTGGATATGCTGAATCGAGTGGAAAACTACGAAAACTTTCTCAGTACTGTGATTTTTAGTGATGAATCCACATTTCATGTATCAGGTATTGTGGAATCGTCACAACTGTAGGATATGGGGCAGTGAACCGCCTCATGTTGCTATTGAAATGGAACGTGATTTTCCAAAAGTTAATGTGTGCTGCGCCCTATCAAAAAGAGAAGTGATTGGCCCTTTCTTCTTCTGCGAAAAAACCATAAATGGCGACATTTACTTGGATATGCTAGAAAATTTCGCTATACCCCAGATCAAAAGATATGACGTCGTTTTTCGAACAACACGGCACGCCTCCGCATTGGTCAACGTGTGTACGTAAGCGCCTAAATGAGCATTTCCCCAACAGTTGGATTAGGCGTGGTGGTCCCATTCCGTGGCCTCCTCGCTCTCCAGATCTAACTCCATTGGATTATTTCATGTGGCGTTATGTGAAGGATCATGTCTATCAGACACCTTGTACTGATTTGCAGGAACTGAAGCAGCGTATCACAGCTGCTATTAATTCCATAACTCCTCAGATGCTTGCCAATACATGGCATGAAATCGAGTATCGCTTGGGCGTACTACGAGCAACCAAGGGATCTCACATCAAAATTTATTAACTTGTGTAGTTACATTGTAAGTTAGTACAGTCAGTTTGTTTCTATCTGTTTAATGTTTCGTTTTATACAATTTTGTAATGTGTCCAATAATTCTCGGACACCCTGTATAAAAAGATAAGATGGCGCATTTGTGCCTGCAGAAACACGCAAATGCTCCAAAGCTCCAAATATAAAGCAATTAGACTATATCAAGTCTTTTGATATTTGTGTGAAACACAGCATTCGCAGCTGTGTGGCTTAGAGTTTGTTTGTATTATTTGGAGACAATGATTGTATTTATTTCATGTACACTCACGGACAATAAAATTTGCGCACCAAGAAGGAAGTATCAGATTGAACTAAAATTTTATGAACGTAATGATACAGATGAATGATACACATGATGGCAAAAACAGAGCTACAGGACAATCACTAAGGGATCTGTGGCAGCAGTCCGGTCATTATCAGTAGTGCGTCGCACCGCCTTGTGGGGATATATATGCTGCAATATGGTCCGGCAAGCAGGTGAACATATGCCTGATGTTTTCCTGTGGCAGACTGGCCCACATGTGTGGGACGGTGTGCTCCAAATCCCAGATAGTGTGGCACGGCGTGCTCCAAATCCCGGATAGTGTGGCACGGCGGCAGCTGGCATTTCAACTGATCCCGCACATGGTTGATAGGGGACGTGTCCGGAGAGCAGGCAGGCCATGGGAGTGTCTGGACATGAAGTAGGCAGTACTGGGCAACCCGAGCCATGTGCGGGTGGGCATTATCTTGCTGGTTTAGCGCACCTGGAATCCCAGCCAGGAATGGGAGCACATGGGGCCGTAGGATCTCATCCACATACTGCTGGCCCGTCAATGATCCACATACCACCGCTAGAGTTTATTTGTTGTCGTAGGCAATGGCTCCCCATACCATAATGCCTGCAGTGAGGAAGGTGTGGGGCTTGATAGCCAGGTTGGGAACGTGCCGTTGACCCGGGGACCTCCACCACACCCGGACACAATGATCATCTGTCCCCAAAACAAAGTGGCACTCATCGCTAAACACCACACGTTGCCAGTATGTGGCATTCCGCGTCATTCTGGCCTGGCACCACTGCACACGGAGCCGGCGATGTTGCGTTTCGAACAACACGGCATGCCTCCGCATTGGTCAACGTGTGTACGTAAGCGCCTAAATGAGCATTTCCCCAACAGTTGGATTGGGCGTGGTGGTCCCATTCCGTGGCCTCCTCGCTCTCCAGATCTAACTCCATTGGATTATTTCATGTGGCGTTATGTGAAGGATCATGTCTATCAGACACCTTGTACTGATTTGCAGGAACTGAAGCAGCGTATCACAGCTGCTATTAATTCTATAACTCCTCAGCACACGTAAGGGGCGCCGGGATCGCAGATTCGCTCTCTCGAGGCGTCGGGAAATGGTTCATGGGCACACAGGAGTCGCTAGATCTGCCTGTATAGTGGAACGGGTCCCCACGGGATCCGTTCGTGCCTGGAATACGATCCGTCAATCCTCTCTACCGGTGGTCCTCCTGGGCCATCCAGAGCTGCTCTGCTATGCGGCAGTGCCGTTACGTGTCCATTGCTCCCAACACAGTCGGACGGTATGGTCACAACGATCCATGTGGTGGGCTGTATGGCATGTCGACCACCCCATGGTTTCAGCCTGATAATCAGGCCTCTTATAAAGTCCGTAAGTTGCATAAATCGACGTCTCTGGCATCTACCCGGCATTCTTATCACTCTGTACTCATGCTTGCATCAGCCGGTGCTTTTCACTTTCATGAGTCATCGACTACACGCCGGTTTATAAGGCTACCTGTTCGTGCTTGCAGCGGCATCACAGAGGGTGCGGTCATGCAAGATCGTACCAAACATGAACCATTTGTATACCGGCACGCACTCTAGCTATTTGCAAAGTTTCACGGTTGTAGCGTGTTTTCTTCTAGGTGCACAAATTTCATTGTCTGTGAGTGTATGCTTTCTAAAATGAACTACATGAAAATAGAAAAAAAAAAGCATCATTTTATATTTTCTGCTGCTTTTTTTTTTTTCTCTTGCACATTTTATTTTATTTTTCTTATCATGACTTAGTGCTTATTTATTAAATTAAGAACATGTATGACTGCCTAATTAAAAAAAAATGCTTTTGGATTAAATTTTTGTGTTGATTTTAACAAAAAAGTATTCTTTATTTACCAAATTTTCCTCAATGTTAATCCCTTTTGGTGAAACTTGTTCAGTCATGTATGGTGGAAAAAAATCTGATGATCAGTCTCTCTCTTCCCCTCCCCTCTGTCTATCTCTGTCTCCCCCTCTCTCGCCCTCACTCCCCTCTCTCTCTGTCTCCCCCTCTCTCGCCCTCACCCCCTCTCTCTTTGTCTGTCCTCTCTCACGTAGGATGGATTATTTGTCATTACAGCAATGTTACACTAAGTTTGACAAACAAACATTTAAATGAATAAGCACATGATAAACAGGCACTTATTAAACTTTATGTTATGTCCCTGTAATGAGAACAATAGTGGTCTTCAGCTTTTTTCTTCCATAAACAACTGAATATTTTTTTACCAAAAGATATTGACATTAAGGTCAGTTACACCTTTGGGTAAATTATTATTTTTTCTTTGAATAAAGCTCATGTTGAAAATTGGCTTCCTTTTTCTTAATTCAATTACTTAATCGAACATCTAATATTGGAAACTTTCTACTAGGAAATATTTTAATCTAATCGCAAATTTTTGGAGAAAGTTCAGAGAACAAAGTTAACAAAATTTCTTCCAAGATAGTGAAAAGAGAAGAAGATATTTTTAAAAATGCAAGGAGTGGTATATGAAGTAAAATGTAGCTGTGGACTATCTTACATAGGTGAGACAGGTCGCAGACTAGAAACTCAAATAGCAGAAGCTATAAAAAATTGCTCCAACATGGCAGGTTTAGGTAGGCATGTTAGAGAAAGCGGTCACAACATGGACTGAAATTTTCTTAAAGTCATCAGTTTCCAAAGCAACTTTCAAAAAAGAAAACTAAAATAAGGAATATAAATTGAGAAAAATCAGAATTCCGTCATCAATGACTGCAGAGGTATGCCCTTGACTAACGTATGGCAAGATTTGGTGAAAAATAACTACCCACCAAAAAATATATTGTTGTTCAAATTTCGCTGATTTGCGATGAACATAATTTTTACATGGCTACGATAATATAACTTGAATTGACATTAAATGTCCGTCATTACTGTTTCACACGTTATGCAAGTTCGGCAACCGGCAGATTGTTAAAGGATGTTAGATACGTGTGGGGCATAGTATTGGCAATTAATATCAAGAAGCAATGAACTATATATGTACTTACTATATTCGTAGTGGCTGTCGGGGCTTTTATTAACGCCTGTAATGTGTTTATTCACAAGACATTGCCGTAACTATCTGACTCATTCAAAGAACTTTTTCCAATTGTGCAGTTAAAAAAAATGAAATTCAGTAAAATCTGCACCAGATAAAATTGAACAAGATGAATTTTTACAATGAAGGTAAAAAATTCCTTTAACAACAACGAAATATGAAACTGCATTAAAACCTTGCAGAATTTAAAAAAAAAAAACTAACTAAAATCTTGAAGAGGAAATCATCTTGACTGTGAAGCAACCACGACAACAACGAAACATGAAAATGAATTACAACGTTTGCCGAAATTTAAAAAAACAAAGTCTTGAAAAAGAAATAATCATCTTGATTACAAAGCCCAAAGAAATGCATCTCCCGACTGCGAAGCACCAAACTAGTTTCTGCTAATATTCATAGCTATCATCAGTGGTAGGTGCACAGACGTTGTAATTACCGCATTCTCTCGCTCAGGTATGCTGTTCAATCCGAATGCATGTTCAGCCCTGTCGTGCGGATATTTGCGCATCATGGTTTGTGCAAATATCTGCACGACAGGGCTGAACATGCATTCGGATTGAACAGCATACCTGAGCGAGAGAATGCAGTAATTACAACGTCTGTGCACCTACCACTGATGATTGCTATGAATATTAGCAGAAACTAGTTTGGTGCTTCGCAGTCGGGAGATGCATTTCTTTGGGCTTTGTAATCAAGATGATTATTTCTTTTTCAAGACTTTGTTTTTTTAAATTTCGGCAAACGTTGTAATTCATTTTCATGTTTGGTTGTTGTTGTGATTGCTTCGCAGTAAAGATGATTTCCTCTTCAAGATTTTAGTTCGTTTTTTTTTTAATTCTGCAAGGTTTTAATGCAGGTTTTATATTTCGTTGTTGTTAAAGGAATTTTTTACCTTCATTGTAAAAATTCATTTTGTTCAATTTTATCTGGTGCAGATTTTACAATATCATGAATTTTATTTTTTTAAACTTCACAATTGGAAAAAGTTCTTTGAATGAGTCAGATAGTTACGGCAATGTCTTGTGAGTAAACACATTGCAGGCGTTCATAAGAAGCCCCAACAGCCACTACGAATATAGTAAGTACATATATAGTTCATTGCTTCTTGATATTAATTGCCGATACTATGCCCCATACGTATCTAACATCATTTAACAATCTGCAGATTGCCGAAATTGAGTAACGTGTGAAACAGTAATGATGGACTTTTAATGTCTATTCAAGTTTGTAACGTACTAGGAGATGTGACGTACCTGCCAGAAGGACGCACACGACATAAAGGCAGATAGGAATCAGAATAAAATGTCCGCGTAGCTCAAATGGTAGAGCAACTTATTCCGGAATGAGGGGACCCGGGTTCGAATCCTGGCGCGGATAAAAATGACGGAGAAATTTACTTCGTTATAATGGCGCCCGAACTATCCGGATGACCCGACCGTTCACAATTTCGCAAATGGTGTGATGTTATTTCCACACCGCGAGATAGGAAAAATAAGAGCAGCACTTCAAAAAAATAAAAAAAATAAGGGGGAGGTGATGTAACGTACTAGGAGATGTGACGTACCTGCCAGAAGGACGCACACGACATAAAGGCAGATAGGAATCAGAATAAAATGTCCGCGTAGCTCAAATGGTAGAGCAACTTATTCCGGAATGAGGGGACCCGGGTTCGAATCCTGGCACGGATAAAAATGACGGAGAAATTTACTTCGTTATAATGGCGCCCGAACTATCCGGATGACCCGACCGTTCACAATTTCGCAAATGGTGTGATGTTATTTCCACACCGCGAGATAGGAAAAATAAGAGCAGCACTTCAAAAAAATAAAAAAAATAAGGGGGAGATGATGTAACGTACTAGGAGATGTGACGTACCTGCCAGAAGGACGCACACGACATAAAGGCAGATAGGAATCAGAATAAAATGTCCGCGTAGCTCAAATGGTAGAGCAACTTATTCCGGAATGAGGGGACCCGGGTTCGAATCCTGGCGCGGATAAAAATGACGGAGAAATTTACTTCGTTATAATGGCGCCCGAACTATCCGGATGACCCGACCGTTCACAATTTCGCAAATGGTGTGATGTTATTTCCACACCGCGAGATAGGAAAAATAAGAGCAGCACTTCAAAAAAATAAAAAAAATAAGGGGGAGATGATGTAACGTACTAGGAGATGTGACGTACCTGCCAGAAGGACGCACACGACATAAAGGCAGATAGGAATCAGAATAAAATGTCCGCGTAGCTCAAATGGTAGAGCAACTTATTCCGGAATGAGGGGACCCGGGTTCGAATCCTGGCGCGGATAAAAATGACGGAGAAATTTACTTCGTTATAAGTTATATAAACTAACCACCAAGGCTAACCGTAAATATGATAGTGAAAAAAAAAAAAAAATTGACAACAAAAGACTGCCCGTAGAAGGAGAAGAATTTTCTCCAAAAATTTGCGATTAAAATAAAATATTTCTTAGTAGAAAATTTCCATATTAGAAGTTTGATTAAGTGATTAATATTTTTGGTAAAATTTCCCTAAATATTTATCCCACAGATTTAAAAAAAAAATTGACTATTAAATATGTTTTTATAATTTATTGAATAAGCACACAGGTGTGGTGACAACAAATATACAGAAAAAAGCAGCAGAAAGTAAACAATGATGCATTTTTTATATCAAAAGAAATCATATGGATCAGTTTAATTAAAAAACTCATTTTTACAGCTATAAGGTTCTTGACTCTAGATGAAAATGTTTTGTTTATTTCCTTGTTTTAATTAAAAAGCATGTTATAATTCTCACCTTAATTTTAACAGATCCATTTTTAAAGGCAGTAAGGCATATGGATGCAATTGTCGACTCTGATGCCCTTTTGTATTCTTTGGCAACAACGAAATTTTTATCTGCTAATCAACAACTTTTGGTTGAACTTTACAATTTAGAATGTCCATCAATACTTCTTCACCATTTATCTGACATTGTTGCTTTGGTAAGTGTAAAAGTTCTGCAAATGTTGAAGAAATTTTGGCATGCATTTTATCTTCTTTAAAAATAATCGTATCTGAGTATTTATTTGCTAGATTTAAAAAATACGTAATGATGGTTTTAAGTCTGGCAAACAGTTTCAAGGATGTATACAGTATGTGAATTATCTTGTATTATGCTTCACGCCCATGTTTAACAAGAAAGATAACTCCAAATCGTCAGTTGCAATGAGCACATCTTTTGAATCCTTTCTGATGTGAATAAAACTTCTCAGAGTAATAAGTCAATGAAACTAGTTAGAAAAAAAAAAAACCAGCTGGATTTATGCAAACAATAAAACATCTAGAAATGGAAACAGCTTCTGGCCGCCCCGGTGGCGCAGTGGTCTAAGGCGTTGGCCTCTGATCATTCGTCCGTAAGGGGTCCGGGTTCAAATCCCGGTCAGGCATGGATGTTGTGTTTGTCTTACGGCACTGGCTGTCTCCCTTCCCTGGAACCAGTGACCCTAAATTAGGGACGGGCGACTGCTTATAGCCCATTGAGTTGCTCACGGTGGTCGTTAAATCTCAAAAAAAAAAAAAAAAAAGAAAAGAAAAAAAAAAAAAGAAACAGCTTCTGACTCCCATTAGTTGCTGAATAGCATGTTATGAAAGTTAACAAGTTGTGCACAAAAAGTTTTCCATAGCAGAAGGAAGATATCAGAGACAAGGGAAGTTTCAAATTGAACAGTTAGAATGAGAAATATGGATGGAAACATGATTCAACTCTACACTCCTTGTGGAAGAATTTTGCATTATGTAACAGTTGAAAATATGCAAAAAGTATTCTTCATAGCAAAAGCTTTTCTTAGGAAAAGGAATTTTTCAAATACGTCTTCTTGGAGAAGAGATAGTAAGAAAAGGTTTTGACATTTACACCCCTAACAGTAAAGCTGTGCATCATTTAAGGGAGATAATGTTCTCCATCTTTATTGTAGCGAATGGAAACAGGTCAGTAAAAAATGATATTTTTTCAATAGGATTTTAAAAACAGAGATACAGCTGCAGAGGTACACAAACACCACCTAGTGATAGAATTGTGAACTACAAAAATCTCCACATGTACAAAGTGTTCCACAAAGTAAATGGTATCTGGTGTTTAAAGAATGTTTTTAAATCGAACCTTTAGAAGCACAGATATTGAGAAAAACAGATTAAATATTTGCACTCCCTAATGTAGAAATTTTACAGTAATTCAGACTCCTATACACACAGTGTTTTTGTAGTTAGTAGTATCTGCCTGAAAAAAGGATTTTTTTAATTGGGAGTTTAGACATGCAGATATTGCTGTAAATGGAAACACAAACTTATGCCCTCTAGTGGCAAATTTGGGCGTTAAGAAAGGTTTGAAATTATTTGGAAACACTTTGCACTAGAAACACTTTCCGACAAAGAAAGAATTTTTCAAATTGGACCGTTTGAAGCAGAGATATTGACTTGCATTCATTCTGCGGCATTGTAAAAAATGTCAACCCGTTCACACAAAAACAATTTTTTAAAATTTTAGTTCAAACCACCGCAATATGTTCTTTATATATTTGAATAGATCTTGTCAAGAGCTTTAAAACAATACCACGCACAGTTGTTTTGCACTCACAGTTGTCCCAATAAACTGCGATATTGTCAGAAGTGTTCACCTGTCCACAAGAAAACAATTTTTAAAATGTTCAGCTCAAACCACTGTGAAATGTTCTTCATATATTTGAATAGATCTCATCAACAGCTTTAAAACGATACCACACACAGTATTGTTGTGCTCACAGTTGCCAAGATGGACTGAGTCGCTGTCAAAAATATCTTCACACTAAAACAATTTTTGAAAATTTTAGTTTAAACCACTACGATACACTCTTTATGTATTTGAATAGATCTTGTCGAAAGCTTTAAAAGTGATACCACGCACAGTCTTGTTGCACTCACAGTTGTCCAGATAAACTACGCTATTGTCAAAAGTGTTCACCGGGTTACAAGAAAACAATTTTTTAAATGTTCAGTTTAAACCACTGTGAAATGTTCTTCATATACTTGAATAGATCTCGTTCAGAGCTTTAAAATGAATACCACACACAGTCGTGTTGCACTCACAGTTGCCGAGATAGACTGAGTTAAACGCAGCTGCACATCCAGAAATATTGTATCATCTTCCCTGCGTACAGGGAGCGAGGGGAGTGTCGCGTGCATGATTATTCTGCAGTATGCAAATTGGCCTCCACGCTGTTTACGAATATGATTAACATGATTAGCATGCGGCAAATATTTTTTAACACTGTAATGATTTCAATTAGGACCTATTTTTGTTACAGGTGGTTGGCTGTAAATCAACCCATACTATTCAATGAGTTAGACGTAGTCCATAGGGAAGGACCATGTCAAAAGGGAAGAACCATATCAAAAGGGAAGGACCATGTCAAAAGAGAAGGACCCTGTCAAAATGTCAAAAGTAAGGACCATGTCCTATGTCAAAAGGGAAGGACCATGGGAAGGACCAAAAGAGAAGGACCATGTCAAAATGTCAAAAGGACCATGTCAGAAGAGAAGGACCCTGTCAAAATGTCAAAAGTAAGGACCATGTTAAAAGAGAAGGACTCTGTCAAAATGTTAAAAGTAAGGACCATGTCAAAATGTCAAAAGTAAGGACCATGTCAAAAAAGAAGGACCCTGTCAAAATGTCAAAAGTAAGGACCATGTCAAAAAAGAATAACCCTGTCAAAATGTCAAAAGTAAGGACCATGTCCTATGTCAAAAGGGAAGGACCAAAGAGAAGGACCATGTTACAAGTAAGGACCATGTTACAAGTAAGGACCATGTTACAAGTAAGGACCATGTCCTACTTGTAACATGGTCCTTACTTTTGACATTTTGACAGGGTTCAAAAGGGAAGGACTATGGAAAGGACCAAAGAGAAGGACCATGTCCTATGTCAAATGGGGAGGACCATGGGTTAAATTAAACACATCTAACAGATTCCACCCAACAAGCCCCATCACAATCCTTTGGTACTGATATTTCACATGTATTTCCCCCTTTATTGTATATGCAAATAACAATTATTCTAACAATTCTTCAAACTCATTTGAGTGTTGAACTTCACTACATGGTTATAATCCATAGTGTATATACTTGTCAACCATTAGTTGACACATTGTGTACTGTTTCTCACGTCAATGTCAAAGTTCTTGCGGTAAACTTTCATCTTTGTTTAACATAGGGTTATTGTCATTGAATGCAATAGAATATTATAATACCGATGTAAAAAACATTATATAAATAAAGACTGTTACTCACTTTTTGTTTTATGGAGTATTTCAGAAAATTAAACATTATTCGATGAAATCTTGAATTTGTCGATAATCACTTCTTGTAGTCACTTCATGACTATATTCATCTTGTTAAGTTGAAAAATATGGGCAACATTTCTTCTTAAGGAACAGTGATTTGGTTTAATCTTCGAATTGAAGAGAAACGATCTTGCAGTTTAGCCCAAGACTATGAGAATGATAGTCTAAACTAGTCTGGGAATATTTGTGCAGTGGGAAACGAAGTCCACACTATCGTCAAGACAGAACATTTCTTACCTCATCGACTTCCCTTCAACTTAAAGGTTTGAACGTTCAATAGTATTTAGTATTTTAAATATTATTTTTTACAGTGACGACTCAATAGAAGAATACTCACCCACCAGTTTTAACTTATCAAGTAGAAACGATGTATTGGGATATTGTCAAGATTGAATATCTTGCAAGATCGTTTCACTTCAATTCAAAGACTAAACCGAATCACTGTTCATTAAAAAGAAATGTTGTCCACATTTTTCAACTTAACAAGATTAATATCGTCATGAAGTGACTACAAGAAGTGATTATCGACAAATTCAAGAAAAAAAAATCAAGATTTCGTCGAATAATGTCTAATTTTCCGAAATACTCCATAAAACTAGAAAGTGAGTAACAGTCTTCATTTATATAATGTTTTTTACCTTGGTATTATAATATTCTATTGCATTCAATAACAATAACACTGTTAAACAAAGATGAAAGTTTCCCGCTAGCACTTTGACATATAACGTGAGAAACAGTACACAATGTGTCAGCTAATGGTTGACAAGTATATACAGTAACAATTATTCAGTTGTACTATGAGAACATTAAGTGCAAAACTGAAATCTTGAACACATAATTTTGACTTCTGTTTTGCAAATTGAACTATGAGGTGATTACATGCAGAATTCTAATCTTGAATGCATAACTTAAACTACAGTTTTGCAATTTGCATACACTTTATTTCATGTGCGATTATTCTGTCAGATAGGAAATCTGATTTGACCAGCAGCACTATCTTTTAAATTGCACAAATTCAAATTCTAATCTACAAACTTATAATATATGGAAAAATATTGTGAACTTCATTAGCGTACTTTAATTTGCATAGTTAAGTCTTGTAAAAGTATATTAGTGCACATGTCATTGTTGCATGCACAATTGGTAAAGTCAAAAATATTTGGGGGGGGGGGGCTTTAAAATCCTTAAAAAGTGCTTACTTTTTGTTGGAAAAAAAGAGTGGGAACCTGTAAAACAGAATGAAGTAAAAACCTTTAAAATCAAAATAAAATCAGGATAAAATCGAATAAAAGGACGTAACAAATCATTAAACACTTTGAAAATAGTGTCAACAATTACCATGTAATGCAGCAGCAAGCTTAATTTGAGCTTGAGCTATATCCGGGTGGAAATTTTATGTTTGCATACCTGATGTGACGTACCGCAGTTGGTGTTATAATTGTACCTTAAGATCTACTTTAATGTGTGTGGGAAAATGTTGCGTATAAAATTCCATATAATTTTATAAGAATTTGAACCCTATGTGTAATTATTTTTATATTTTTATTCATTTTCAGATCCCTGGCCAAAGTGAGAGAAAAGAGCTTACTAAAATACTTACACAGGTATTGTTTTTTGGAGCATCTTTCTTAAATGTTTATGAAAAGGTTAATGTACACTGCTGTCCAAAACTTAAGGGTGAATTACCATATTTTACGGCTTATAAGATGATACTTTTTTCTCCAGAAGTCAGGGCTTCGAGTTATACGCCACATTGACTTATCTATTGAAATTTCTCAAAGATAAAATGTAATGTATATATACCAGTATGTTCAAAAAGTTCCGGAACTTTTTATATTAAAAAAGAATGAGTACAGATAATACCTGTTTATGCTGTGTTTCCTTTGAAGTAGTTACATTGTGCAACTATGCATTTTTGCCAGTGCTCATACAAAGATTTAAATGCAGATTGCAAGCTTTCTTATGCCACATCCTCCAGTGCCTCTGTTGCAGCTCGTTGCATTTCTTTGGAACTTGAGAAGTGTCGCCCCTTAAGCAAATTCTTCATCCGGGGAAAAAGGAATAAGACACATGGGGCGACATCAGGGAAATAAGCTGGTTGTGGAAAAACGGGAATGTGATGTTTGGGCAAGTAATCGGACACCAGGCGGGAGCTGTGAGCTGGCGCATTATCGTGATGCAGTACCCACGAGTTGGTCTTCCAAAGATCGGGTCGCTTGCATCTCATTGATTCTCGGAAACGTTTCAGGACGTTGACGTACTCTTCTTTAGTGACTGTACGACCATGTTGAAGGAATTCCTTGTGTACGACCCCCTTGCAATCGAAGAAAACTGTTAACAAGACCTTTCCTTTGGAGCGGTCAGCCTTGAACCTTTTTAGGTTCTGGTGATAACGGTGATTTCCACTTGTTTGACTGTCAGTTGGATTGGGGGTCGTACAGAAGGCACCAAGACTCATCGCCAGTGATCAATCGATTCAAGAGATCGGGATCTGAATCCACTGTATCGATGTCATCCCCGCAAACTTACATACGCTCATCCATTTTTTCTTGTGTCTGGTTTTTGGGAACAATTTGTTGGCACACGTGATGCACGCCCAGTTTCCCTGTTAAAATGGCATGGCAACTTCTGCAACAGTTTTTTGATGGTCATTCTTCACAATTTCTTTGACAACAGCGATTTGTTCATCCGTTGTGGATGTTGAAGATCGTCCTGACCTCTCGTCATCCTCACCTGTTTTCGAATCATCAATGCCACTCATAAACTCTAGTTCGACTCATTGCACTCTCACCGTACGCTGACTTAATCATTTGAAAAGTCTCAGCAAAAGATTTTCCGAGCAGAACACGAAATTTTGTACTTGAACGCTGTTCAAAATTCGACATCGTTGTCCTTGCGACGGAGAGCCTCGAATGGCTGTAATCAGGAACTACGCACATACACTGTACGTGTTGGATCTGGATCAAACCAGTTCTGGCTGGTTGGTCACATGATGCTCTTCGCTTGCTCAGTGGGGAATGTGTAATTCACTGACATTTGGGAAATATTCAAAAAGTTCACAGTCATATCAGAATATGACCACTCCCAGAATTTGGATTTGGAAATTACTGAAAATATACACAGTCATATCAGGATATGACCACTCCCGGAATTTTGGATTTGGAAAATATTAAAAATATACACAGTCATATCAGAATATGACCACTCCCGAAATATGACATTTGGCGAATATTAAAAAAATACACAGTCATATCAGAATTTGACCACTCCCAGAATTTGGATTTGGAAAATATTAAAAAAACACAGTCATATCAGAATATGACCACTCCATCATGAATATGACCACTCCCGGAATATGACGTTTGGCAAATATTAAAAATATTCACAGTCATATCAGAATATGACCACTCCATCATGAATATGACCACTCCATCATGAATATGACCACTCCTGAAATATGACATTTGCCAAATATTAAAAATACACACTGTCATATCAGAATATGACCACTCCTGGAATTTGGATTTGGAAAATATTAAAAATACACAGTTCATATCAGAATATGACCACTCCTAGTCATATCAGAATATGACCACTCCTAGTCATATCAGAACATAACCACTCCCAGAATTTGGATTTGGAAAATATTGAAAATATACAGTCATATCAGAATATGACCACTCCCAGAATATGACATTTGGCAAATATTAAAAATATACACAGTCTTATCAGGATATGACCACTCCCGAAATATGACATTTGGCGAATATTAAAAATATACACAGTCATATCAGAATATGACCACTCCTAGTCATATCAGAATATGACCACTCCTAGTCATATCAGAACATAACCACTCCCAGAATTTGGATTTGGAAAATATTGAAAATATACAGTCATATCAGAATATGACCACTCCCAGAATATGACATTTGGCAAATATTAAAAATATACACAGTCTTATCAGGATATGACCACTCCCGAAATATGACATTTGGCGAATATTAAAAATATACACAGTCATATCAGAATATGACCACTCCTAGTCATATCAGAATATGACCACTCCTAGTCATATCAGAACATAACCACTCCCAGAATTTGGATTTGGAAAATATTGAAAATATACAGTCATATCAGAATATGACCACTCCCAGAATATGACATTTGGCAAATATTAAAAATATACACAGTCATATCAGAATATGACCACTCCCGAAATATGACATTTGGCGAATATTAAAAATATACACAGTCATATCAGAATATGACCACTCCCAGAATTTGGATTTGGAAAATATTAAAAATACACAGTCATATCAGAATATGACCACTCTCCATCATGAATATGACCTCTCCTAGAATATGACATTTGGCAAATATTAAAAATATACACAGTCATATCAGAATATGTCCACTCCCGGAATTTAGATTTGGAAAATATTAAAAATACACAGTCATATCAGAATATGACCACTCAGAATATGACATTTGGCAAATATTAAAAATATACACAGTCATATCAGAATATGACCACTCCTGGAATTTGGATTTTGAAAATATTAAAAATACACAGTCATATCAGAATATGACCACTCCCAGTCATATCAGAAGATGGCCAGTCCATCATGAATATGACCACTCCTGGAATATGACATTTGGCAAATATTAAAAATATGCACAGTTATATCAGAATATGACCACTCCCGGAATTTGGATTTGGAAAATATTAAAAATACACAGTCATATCAGAATATGACCATATGTCCACTCCATCATGAATATGACCATTCCCGGAGTATGACATTTGGCAAATATTAAAAATATACACAGTCATAGCAGAATATGACCACTCCCGAAATCACGGTGTGCCCATCCTGGCATGTCACAGAGTGCACGTGACAAGGTCAATCACACGGAAATATAAGCGGCCAGCCAGGACAGATGAGCCATAGTGTGTAACGTGAGCACAATGACCAGAAGTAGTGATTGGACAGACTTTCAAAAAGGAATGATCATTGGCTACCGCCCCAAAGGTGGAATCATCTCAGAAACAGCAGACTTTGTGGGCTGTTCGCAAGGTTCTGTAGTGAGGGTGTACCAAGAATGGACTGCTGGCATACAGAGTACCTTCCAACCTCATAACTGTGGAGCTTCAACCCCAGAGGAGATTGACTCTGTTGACTGGTAAAAGACAATCAACATGCAACAGTGCAGCAATTGACCATGCAAATGAATGCTAAGGCACACAGGTACGCGTCACCAATAACAGTAGAGGAAACCCTGTTATGCTTGGGGCTCCGGAGTCAAGGCGGCCATGTTAACCCAGGTGCATTGGCAACGACGCCTGCAGTTCACAACCACTGCGATATGTTCTTTATATATTTGAATACATCTCGCTGAGAGCTTTAAAGCGGCACTACATACAGCCGTTTTGCACTCACAGGTGTCCAGATAAACCACAATATTGTAAAAAAAGTGTTCAAAGGTTCACAAAAAAACAATTTTTAAAATGTTCAGTTCAAACCACTGCAAAATGTTCTTTGTATATTTGAATAGATCTCATCGAGAGCTTTAAAACGATACCACGCACAGTTGTTCCACGCTCACGGTTGCCGAGATACGCTAAGTCAAACACAGAGGCACACCCAGAAATATTGCATCATCTCCCCCGCGCACAGGGAGCGAGGCGAGCATTGCGCGCACTATGTGTTGCGCAGTACAAGAATTGGACTCCATGTTGTTTAGTCCTATGGTAACATTGTCACTGCTCTGTCATGGAGCAGAGAGCAAATATCCAGTTCCGTTTGAATGTTGGTAGAACTGCATTTGAGACAGTTGAATGTTGCACGATGTTTACGGGGTTAATCGCCTATCTCGTGTATAAATATTCCGACGGTATGCATGTTTAAAGGATGGGTGGGAAGATTTGGAAAATGACGAAAGGTCCGGATACCAGATTTCAGCGTGCACTTCTGAATTCATTGAGAAAGTTTCTGAAAGGATAAAAAGTGATCGTCGTGTAACCTTGAGGATGCCGGAATGTGAGCTCGGTGTTAATAAAAGACAATTCACCAAATTTTAGGACAAGATTTTGGGTAGGTAAAAAAGTTTGTGCTCGTTTTGTTCTGCGTGCTTTGTCAGGCGACCAGAAACATGCACCAGTGGAGTACACAAAAGACATCCTGGAGACTGCAGAACAGAGCTCAATTTTAAGAGCCCGAGCCCGAATTTTATATTGAAGGATAGAACCCGTGCCCGAACAAACCCGAAAACTATGATTTACTTGTTTGGGCATCAATGAAAAAAAAATATCCTCTTCCACTCTCTTACCCCTGCAATTAACCGATGTCTTTTTCAACTGGGGAGTGGAGAAGGGACCTGTATCTGTTTCTATAGCATAGTTGCACAATTTTTTTTTGCCATTGGATTCTTCCTGAAATGTTTCAGGCGGCCAGACATCCAGAAAGATCGGGAGACGCTGAAAACTATGTACTTTGCTCAATAGAATAAGCAGGGAGCTGCAACGTGAAGGTTGGGGGCAAATTTTTGCCGGCGTACTATTTACTATCTATAGTTCTTGAAGAAGCTACTCCTTCTCCACCAAAACCCACTAATGCGTTGCCTATGGTAATTTTTCTATACCAATGCCCAGAATAAATAGCCCTCCCGAGTTCCAACAGCCTGCCCAGACCCAGTTGCCAAAGAATTCTCTTTATTAAATAGAAAAAGTAAGAAACATCCCTTATGCTAAAACATACAAAAATTACATTCAAAAATAAATTATATTTCACTATTTCCTCTGTCTCCGAGCCCGAGCCTGAACCATATTAAGTATTGTACAGCCCGAGCTCGGTTTGGGCCCAGGCTTCTCTTCGGGCTTTCAGGCTCGGCCTTTGCCCATCCCAGCACTGCTGCAGAAACAATGCAGAATTTTCTCCAAAGCATCGTGGCAGATGATGAGACATGGTGTTTTTCGCTATGATCCTGAAACAAAGCTTCGGAGGGCTCAGCTCAAAGGAAAGAAGATCAGAAGTCCAAAATCAAGACAATGCTTGCGTGCTTTTATGATGACAAGGGAATTCTGCATCACAGGTTTATTCCTGAAGGTACAACTGTCACTAGCAATGCATACACATCCATTTTTAAATGATCGTGGAGGAGGATTGTTCGTGTTAGGCCTGAATACAAAGACAGGCAATGATTCTCCTTCTTCACAATAATACACCAGCACACAGAGCAGTCAGTGTACAGCAATTTCCGGTGTAAAAATATGGGGGTTGTCCAAAATAATGGAAACACGTGGAAACAATAGTGTTATGCACCTAATGTGCTATGGGAGCACCCTTGGCATTTAAAACTGCTCGAATCCTCCTTGGAATGGACGCATACAAGTCCTGGATGGTGGTAAGTGGTATGTTGTACCATTCCTCCTGCAGAAACTGCTCCAATTCCTTGAAAGACACCTGAGGAGGATAATGGGATTGCACTGTGTTTTCTAACAAGGAGACAGTCTGGGGTGTAGTTTTCTGCGTGGGTTCTCCACACGTAAACCCTTCCTGTGGTGGAGAATAGTGAGAAACTAGATTGATCGGAAAACAAGACATGTTTCCATTGATCGGCAGTCCATGTTTTATGTTCCTGGCACCACTGTAGTCTCCGTTTCATATTCACCTGTGACACCAGAGGTTTTCCAATCGCAGCTCTGCCATAAATATTGTACTTATGCTTGTCGCCGTGGCCATTCTCCTTGCGGCCACAATCCTCTTTAATGTCCTGCTGCCTCTCGCAGTGAGTTCGGTTTTCCTTCCACAGTTGTGTCTCGCTCATGGGAGAAACCACCAAAATAATTTTAAATGATTTTAAACAGTTTGTGGTGAATGGTGGTGAATTTTGTGTTTTTCTCATTTACATAATATGTGATATGTGTTTTCTGTGCTCATGTCTGTTACTATTTAAACCATGTGCCGCTCTAATATGATTTCACTCATCGGCCTGAAGATGCGACCATAGTGGTCGCAAAAATGCTCGCCAAAGCTTTTAAACAACCATATTTTTAAATTGTAAATAAAGACGTTTTTTAGACTATACGTTTTTAGACGATAATTTGGAAGTGTGGTGTGTGTGCTTTGTAACAAGTTTAATTTGATCGTACTTTGACAGCCCTTACTGCCTCTTCGATGATGTTGTGCCATGAACATTGTATGCTGTCATGACCTTCGACACAGTACCTCTTGATACTACCAAGTGCCTGTGCTACTGTTATTACTGACGCACCAACCAGACTGGCTCCTACAATCTGCCCTCTTTGGAACTCCGACCGGTCACGCATTGTGCCTTCACCTGGAACGAAATTATGAAAACATCAATTTACAATGCAATCCCACAGACTCTTAAGACTATAAACAACACTGTTTTACAAAAAAAAAAAAAAAAAAAAAAAAAAATAATTGTGTTTACATGTTCGTTTTACTCAGAAAGCAGCACATACCAAAGTCACTGTTTTCAGCAAGATGTTACCATTATTTTGGACAACCCCTGTAAGTGTATGTACTCAACATTTTCCCATATACTCCATATTTGCCACAGTTTGACTACGTTCCATTCCCTAAATAAAAGCTGCCTTTTAAAGGAAACGTTTTTCAAGACATTGAAGACATACAATGAACTGTGACATCAGCTCTTCACTCCATACCAAAAGATGACCTCTGCAAGTCCTTCCTTTCTTTGGCTCATCATGCCACTTCTTGTATTAACACAGAAGGAATGTACTTCGAATAAATATGAAGACATACAAAGAACTGTGACATCAGCTCTTCACTCCATACCAAAAGATGACCTTTGCAAGTCCTTTCTTTTGTTGGCTGATCTTGCTACTTCTTGTATTAACACAGGAGAAATGTACTTTGAGTAAATATGAAGACATACAAAGAACTGTGACATCAGCTCTTCACTCCATACCAAAAGATGACCTCTGCAAGTCCTTCCTTTCTTTGGCTGATCATGTCATTTCTTGTATTAACACAGAAGGAATGTACTTCGAATAAATATGAAGACATACAAAGAACTGTGACATCAGGTCTTCACTCCATACCAAAAGATGACCTCTACAAGTCCTTCCTTTCTTTGGCTGATCATGCCACTTCTTGTATTAACACAGAAGGAATGTACTTCGAATAAATATGAAGACATACAAAGAACTGTGACATCAGGTCTTCACTCCATACCAAAAGATGACCTTTGCAAGTCCTTCCTTTTGTTGGCTGATCTTGCTACTTCTTGTATTAACACAGGAGAAATGTACTTTGAGTAAATATGAAGACATACAAAGAAGTCTGACATCAGCTCTTCACTCCATACCAAAAGATGACCTTTGCAAGTCCTTCCTTTTGTTGGCTGATCTTGCTACTTCTTGTATTAACACAGGAGAAATGTACTTCGAATAAATATGAAGACATACAAGTCTGACATCAGCTCTTCTCTCCATACCAAAAGATGACGTCTGCAAGATCTTCCTTTCGTTGGCTGATTGTACCACTTCTTGTATTAATGCAGGAGGAATGTACTTTGAATAAAATATATTCATATTACTTTCTCAGCTTTTCCATTTTTCAAACAAAAAAAAATCAATCAGGTTATTTAATTGCCACAGTTTAATAAAACAAGTAGCCAGTTTTGACTTTTGTCCAAAATCTTTTGTTCAACTTCGCCTTCTAACAGTTATGAGAAGGTGTTCTGACTGTTTTACTGTTTTATATATATTTCTCATATATTAATTATCAAATTTCTTGTACTTCTTTTGCAGTTGGTTTGAGATTAAATTATTTCACTGATAATGTACTCTTCTCTCTCTCTCTCTGCCTGTCTGTCTTTGTCTCTCTTTTTTTCTGTCGACATTTGTCTCTCTCTTTCTTCCTGTCTCTTTCTCTCTCTCTCTCTCTCTCTCTTAGACAGAAATTCCTTTTTTTAAAATGTGTGAGAATAATAATATATATATATATTTCTCCTCTGCAGCTCATTACAACGATGCGCAATATGGCAGAGAATGAAATTATTCGTGACACTTTTGTGAACAATGGTTCTCTTCCAAAACTGCTGGTGACTCTGCAAGTTTGTTCTAATGATTCCCAAGTTGTTTTGCCAACTATTAGGCTGATCAGGTAAGCAGGAGGTAGTTTTGCATGATATTATAACAATTATTATAATTGCACCTTTTTTGTCTATCAAAATTTTGTCATTCTTTTGTTGCAGTAATAGTTGCTTTGTGTTGAGGAAGTTTGTTATGTGACATCAGTGAATATGATTAATATACCATAATTTCCAAGTAACTTTTATCACATCTTTTTTTTTATAATAAAAAAGAAATAATATATATGTATATATTCAGGGTGATACAAAAGTAAAATGCCATTACAAAAGGATCTATGGATCAGAGAGACTTGTGGTTTGCAGATTAATATTCACGGAAGTACGGGATTTCGTATGGCTTCAAGAAAAAAAAAAAAAAAGAGTTCAAAATCTCGACAGTAGAGGATGCTGCTGCAGAGAATGCCACATAAGTGATGTTTGCACATTACTCGCACAAAGTAACGTTAGGGTGAGACATAAAAACCATTATTGAAAAATGCAGTCACATATTCAATGTGCAAAAATAATAAAGGTTAGGTGCTGTCATTCTAATTGCAAAACCACATGTTTTTATTAAGCTAATAATTTGCATATAACGTAAATCAGACGTGCAACATTAAGCGTGCACCGAATCAGGCATGCACATTTAGTTACGATCGTCTATTGAGCAGGCATAGTGCACACAAATGGCCTCCTAGATCTCCAGAACTCAAACCCGCAGATTTCTGGTCGTGGGGCTGCTTGAAAATCTGTGTCTATAGAGTTAATTCTCAGTCCTTACCATCGCTGAAAGATGCCATAAGGCAGGAGGTATCAGCCATTCCCGTTGACATGTTGTTCAATGCTGTATCAGGCATAATACCACGACTGCACGTAGTACTGGAATGTGGTGGTGGACATATTGAGCACTTGCATCTGTAGGTCATGCTGAAGTAAAGTAAGTTTCACTAATTTAACATAGATCTCATTTCAGAATTCTCACCTCTTGCTTTCTCTGCAGCAGCACCCTCTGTTGTCAAGATTTTGAACTATTTGTTTTCTTCGTGCCATATAAAATCCCGTACCTCAGTGAATATTAATCTGCAAACTGCATATCTCTCTGACCCATGGATCTTTTTTAATCACATTTTACTTTTGCAACAATACCTTTGATATTATATTTGTATAATTCCTGACTAGTGAAAGTTTTCTGATTGGCTTGTCTATAGTGTCTCAAAGAACAATAATTGAAGCTACTGTATGGCTATATTCATTTTCTCATTGTATATGGATTGGTCTAGAATTAGACTTATTTCCTTTTATCAGCATCAATTTTATTGATGTTCAAATTATTTTTCAGATCTAAGAGTTGTTTCCTTTCATATTTAAATTTATCAAAGTTTGAATCCGGTTGAGTCTTTGAGTTTTTTGACCCATTTGCATAAGTTTAAACCCAAAAGAGTTCTGGATCAACAGATCAAATCTGAACATAATTTTTCACCCCAGATGAATTTTTCAGATTTTAGCAGAGATGAGTAGTACAATCGTGGCCAAAAGTCCTGCACCAATAGAATGAAAGTCAAATTTTTTATGTTTGAAGTCAACTTATACAGCCTAATGGCAAAGTCAGGAATACATATTATACATCATTTTAAAGGAAATTTTATGCTGAATCCAAATATTTTTACAGAATTTTATTACTGGTAATAGAAGTGAAGTTACAAGCAAAAGTACAGCATCTAGTCATAAAAAGCAACAAATAGTGGAATAGTGGAGACAAGAAAAACAACAACAAAAGAAAAACAGGCAAAAAAAGACAAGAAAACCAGGATAGGAGAAGAAAATCAAAAAAAAAAAAATAAAAAAAAATACGGGGAAAAAAAAAGTGTTCTTAACGAAACATAGATGGCGCCAGCTGGGCTTGATAACGAAATATATCCAGGAAAGTTTTTCCGACGAATGGCAACAAGGAGTATCGGACTCCATTAGCGCGAAGTTAACCACGAACATCGGTGGTAAAGTCGCCACGCTCCTGAAGATGCCCAGAGTATGGGCGAAAATTTCGAGTATAAAGAACGGTAAAAATTGATGTTTGAATCCTAAGGCAAAGATCCAATGACCCAGCGAAAAGTGTGAGAAGTAAAGCCAGTCATCGCATACAACGGACTTTAGGACAATAACATCAACAAAGGACCGGAAAACACGTGCGTGAAATGTTCCCGTCACTAGAAAGGAATGCCAAGGTAAGCATTATCCGCTAGTTTTTTGTACAAGTTATTTTGAAATATCGCACGTAAAAGAGAATAGTACAATAATTAGAGCTATATAATAGTCAGAATTAGAACTACTAAGTGGAACTGTACAATGTATTTAACGTAAAATTACTGTACAGTACATTATTGACCCTTGCAGGACACTTGAAATAAATGAGCAACAAGCAAAGTATGCTTTAATATTTAACTGGATAACCACGGTTTCTTAGTAACAAAGTGCACCTTCTTGGCATGCAACTAATGAGCTTCCTTAGTTGTCCACTGTGATAACATGATGCCATACAGCCCTTACAGACTCAATTATAGTCTTCAAAGAGTCTGCAAGGGCCGTATGGCATCATATTATCACCAATGGTAACTAGAGAAGCTCATTAGTTCCATGCCAAGAAGGTGCATTTTGTTACTAAGTAACCCTGATTATCCAATTAAATATTAAAGCGTATTTTGCTTGTTGGTAAGTTATTTCAGGTGTCCTGCAAGTTTCAATAATGCACCATACAGTAATTTTACGTTAAATGCATTGTACACTAATTTCACTATTTGTTGCTTTTTATTACTAGATGCTGCATTTTTGCTTGTAACTTCACTTCTATTACTGGTAATAACATTCTGTAAAAATATTCAATTCAGCATAAAATGTCCTTTAAAATGCATATTCCTGACTTAACTATTACGCTATATAAGTTGACTTCAAACATCAAAAATTTTACTTTTGGCCACGATTGTACGTGAAGGAAACATCTGTTCATTAGCCCATCAGCCTGCATCTCATTAACCCATTCAGGCCAGTGAATGTTAAGTCGTGCATGCTGAAATTCTCCTCTGGATATTGCTGTTTATACTGCATGGTTACTTGTTGTAATGCAGCACATCTGTTACCTTGTACAATCCTCCACAATTGCCATTACTCTCAGACATCGACGAGTCGTTTCCTCCCACAGAAAGACCACTAACTGTTTGTTTTGTTGTTTATGCACCACTCACTGTACACCCTTGTTGCAGTTGTTCTTCCATAACTGAAAAGGTTTTCCATTTCTAAGATGCTTGCCCCTGTCCAGCAAGCACCCAATATTTCACCTCTTTCAAAGTCACTTAAATCACTAGTCTTTATCCCATATTGCCCCATCTACACTTCATACACACCTGAATCCATTGCAGTCAACTCTGGATATAATGAACTCTGTTATAGTGAACATAGTGAACCTAAATCATTAGTCCCAACCCGCAACATCGGAAATGTACATTAAAAGTGTCATTTATAGAGAACTCTCAACTTCGGTTACAGTGAATCTAAAAAAAAAAACTTCAAAGAAAAGAATGTACTTACGAGGTACATTCATGAAGTTTTGTTTATAGTGAACCCTCAACTTCGGTTATAGTTAACCTAAAAAATAAAACTTCAAAGAAACGAATGTACTTACAAGGTACATTCATGAAGTTTCGTTTATAGTGAACTTTCAACTTCGGTTATAGTGAACCTAAAAAATAAAACTTCAAAGAAAAGAATGTACTTACAAGGTATATTCATAAAGTTTTGGTTATAGTGAACCTAAAAAATAAAACTTCAAAGAAAAGAATGTACTTACATGGTACATTCATGAAGTTTCGTTTATAGTGAACCCTCAACTTCAGTTATAGTGAACCTAAAAAATAAAACTTCAAAGAAAAGAATGTACTTACAAGGTACATTCATGAAGTTTCGTTTATAGTGAACCCTCAACTTCGGTTATAGTGAACCTAAAAAAAAGAACTTCAAAGAAAAGAATGTACTTACAAGGTACATTCATGAAGTTTCGTTTATAGTGAACCCTCAACTTTGGTTATAGTGAACCTAAAAAATAAAACTTCAAAGAAAAGAATGTACTTAAAAGGTACATTCATGAAGTTGTGTTTATAGTGAACCTTCAACTTCGGTTATAGTGAACCTAAAAAATAAAACTTCAAAGAAAAGAATGTACTTACGAGGTACATTCATGAAGTTTTGTTTATAGTGAACCTAAAAATAAAACTTCAAAGAAAGGAATGTACTTACAAGGTACAACATCCGTGAAGTTTTGTTTATAGTGAACCTAAAAAATAAAACTTCAAAGAAAAGAATGTACTTACAAGTACATTCATGAAATTATAACTTATACAATTCATGATGAAATGTATAATATGAATTGTAACTTATACAAATAAAGGTAACTTGATCACGCTAGTTACGTTACATGAAAAAAACTTTTGCAAGAAAGTTAATAAGTTGGGAGCTTTCGACCTTATCTTAGGTCTTCATCACGCCAATGGAGGACTAAGTTTGTTGCCAGATTCTACTTTTGAATTTTTTCTATTTTAGTTGCCAAAACTTAGAATTGATATCCAGATCATCGGAGTGTAAAGAGGAGATTCGGAATTGCAAGTCATTGAGTTGAAAATAATTTCCAGGCTTTCACGGTAACAGAGTGCAAAACGATTGTCAAAAGAAGCAATTTGTTTTGCTTCGTTCCAGCGGGGAACTGCAGATGTGTCTTCCATTGTCAAAATAGACAAGGCTGTATTAGGATTGGCTTTTAAAACATATTTTCTTGGATGTATCCATCTGCAGAAACACTGATCTCTCCATCACTCGTTCCGTCTTTCATAAACCTTCTGCGGCCACTAACATCATTCCCTACAAATCTTTCACTCTGCATCTCTACAAGCTAGCAGCATTGAAGTCTTACATCCACAGGGCTCATATCATTTGCAACAACCAACTTTCTCTTCAAGAAGAATTCTCCAAACTTTCTACAATAGCCCTGTCACATGGTTTCCCTGCTCTTACAGTCAACTCCCTCTTAAAGAAATATGAAAACAGTTCGGAAATTGAATGCCTCCTTCCTCAAAAGAAAGAAAACCTGAAATTCTCTGGTTCTGTAACTTACCATCCTTCCTATGCTTATAAGTTACAGACTCTTTTTAGAAGTTTTGGTTACCATCTTGCCATTAAATCTACCCCAAACATCTTGAAACTTCTACAAAGGGATAGGGACAAAGTTGAAAATCTGGACCTCCCAGGAGTTTACTGCATTCCTATCTCTTCTTCTACTGGGGATAACTTATACATTGGAAGCGCATACAGGAGCATTAACCACAGAATTTTAGAACATAAAAAAGATTTTTTGAATAAAGCTCATGTTGAGAAATGGCTTCCTAGTTTCTTAATTCAATTACTAATCAAAAACAACTATTATGGGAATTTTACTAGGAATTTTTTTCATTTAAAATGCAAATTTTCGAAGAAAACTCTTCTCCTTCTTCAGGCTGTCTTGTTGTTGTCACTTATTCCTGTCACTATCACGATTACGGTTAACCTTGACGGTTTAGGTTATTTTTCAACAAATCCTGCCAGATGTTAGGCAGGGAAAATCCTTTGCAGTCATTGATGATGAAATTTTGAATTTTCTCCATCTCTATTCCTTCTTTCAGCTTTCTTTTTTGAAAATTGCTTTGGAAACTGATGACTTTAAGGGAATTCCAGTCCATGCTGTGCCCAGTTTCTCTAACATGCCTATCTAATCCAGTCTTGTTGGAGCAATTTTTTGTATTTATAGCTGCTTAAAAAAGATGTTTTGAAAGCCAATCATAATACAGCCTTGTCTATTTTGACAATGGAAGACACATCTGCAGTTCCCTGCTGGAACGAAGCAAAACGAATTGCTTCTTTTGACAATCGTTTTGCCCTCCGTTACCGTGAAAGCCTGGAAATTATTTTCAGCTCAATGACTTGCAATTCCGAATCTCCTCTCTACATTCCGATGATCTGGAGATCAATTCTAAGTTTTGGCAACAAAAATAGAAAAAATTCAAATGTAGAATCTGGCAACAATCTTAGTTCTCCATTGGCATGATGAAGACCTAAGATAAGGTCAAAAGCTCCCAACTTACGAACTTTCTTGTAAAAGTTTTTTTCATGTAACGTAACTAGCGTGATCAAGTTACCTTTATTTGTTATTATTGTTAGTGTTTTGCCCATTATCGTCATGTAACTTATACAATTCATAGTACATGAAATTGTAACTTATTTCAGAACAAACCTTCTTCTAAAAACTTGAAAGAATATATTGAGAACAATATTGTAGGCCTACTACTCCTTCAGTGCATTGAAGGGCAAAAACTTCAGCAACATCAAGCTAATGTAACTTGATTGACATTAAATGTCCGTCATTACTGTTTCACACGTTATGCAAGTTCTGCAATCGGGAGATTATTAAATGATGTACATGTACTTACAATATTCGTAGTGGCTGTCAGGGCTTCATATGTATGCCTGTAATGTGTTTATTCACAAGACATTGCCGTAAGTATCCGTAATCATTGCCGTAAGTATACTTACGGCAATGTCTTGTGAGTAAATGCATTACAGACGTACATATGAAGCCCCGACAGCCACTACGAATATTTTAAGTACATATATAGTTCATTGTTTCTTGATTTTAATTGCCGATACTATGCCCCATACATATCTAACATCATTTAATAATCTCCCGATTGCAGAACTTGCATAACGTGTGAAACAGTAATAACGGACATTTAATGTCAATCAAGTTACATTATCGTGGCCATGTAAAAAGTATTCCATCGCAAATTGGCAAAATTTGAACAACGATATACATGAAGCTAATGTTCTTGCCTCCTATCAACACCAGTCAGTCCTCCAACCCAAGAACTAATGTGTGATTTGCACCTTTAAAACCTATTACTGAAGGGAAGTAATGCTTCATTTAATCCAAGCCTTGAAATCAAAGCAGAACACATCAGTAACTGTTCAAAATGCTGTATGTTTTGGAAACAAAGTGCAGAGGTGTGTCTCAACTATCACTATACAGAACTTTTTCTGTAGGTCTAGTTTGGCTACTGGACGTGTGGCATTTGAAGAAGAGGATGATGTGCCTCTCAAGGATCTGCTTTAGCATATTGGTGCGAATTCCTCTGAACCTGAAGATTTTATCGATGCTGACTGTAAAGTTATGACAAATGAAATCCTGTTGGATGGAACTATTGTTGAGGCTGTGAAAGGCCACGGACCTGCTACAGCATATCAGTGCGAATTCCACTGAAGCTGAAGATTTTATCGATGCTGACTGTGAAGTTATAACAAATGAAATCTTGTCGGATGGAACTATTGTTGAGGCTGTGAAAGGCCACGTACCTGTTTCAGCATATCGGTGCGAATTCCACTGAAGCTGAAGATTTTATCGATGCTGACTGTGAAGTTATAACGAATGAAATCCCATCACATGGAACTATTGTTGAGGCTGTGAAAGGCCACGGACCTGCTACAGCATATCAGTGCGAATTCCACTGAAGCTGAAGATTTTATCGATGCTGACTGTGAAGTTATAACAAATGAAATCTTGTCGGATGGAACTATTGTTGAGGCTGTGAAAGGCCACGTACCTGTTTCAGCATATCGGTGCGAATTCCACTGAAGCTGAAGATTTTATCGATGCTGACTGTGAAGTTATAACGAATGAAATCCCATCACATGGAACTATTGTTGAGGCTGTGAAAGGCCACAGACATGCTTCTGCATATCGGTGCATTGTTGAGGCTGTGAAAGGCCACGGGCCTGCTTCAGCATATCGGTGCGAATTCCACTGAAGCTGAAGATTTTATTGATGCTGACTGTGAAGTTATAACGAATGAAATCCCGTCAGATGGAACTATTGTTGAGGCTGTGAAAGGCCACCGACCTGCTTCCGCATATCGCTGCGAATTCCACTGAAGCTGAAGATTTTATTGTGCTGACTGTGAAGTTATAACAAATGAAATCTTGTCGGATGGAACTATTGTTGAGGCTGTGAAAGGCCACGGACCTGTTTCAGCATATCGGTGCGAATTCCACTAAACCTGAAGATTTTATCGATGCTGACTGTAAAGTTATGACAAATTAAATCCCGTTGGATGAAAATATTGTCTAGGTTGTGAAAGGCGGTTCCAGCACGGAAGAAAACGAAGCTAAAGATGATGAGGACGATGATAAAGAAGGTATTCCAAAAGTAAAGATATGTTGGAGGGTGTGAGTACTGTGCTAAAGTTCCTGGAATGAATGGAAAATGTAGAATCGAGTGTAGCAAAAGCACAGATTCTAGGAAAGCACATACAGAAAATATTTATTAAAACTGTTTGCAGCAAGCAGCGGCACATAACAGACTATTTTCATGTTAGTTAAGGTAATGTGAAATTAATTTTGTTTACTTAATTTAATGAATATACACTATGTACAGAACAATATTTTTTAGATACGTATGTACATATTTTATTTTTCTCGCTCACCATTCTACTCAGTTGAGGTTAAGGGAAGACACTTTGGTTTTAGTGAACCTCGGATGTAGTGAATGAAATGTGCCAGTCCGCAGAGGTTCACTATAAGTGGAGTTGATTGCATTTATTAAGCCACCTCAACGTCATAGTTGCAGGTGTAAGTAAGAATGACACGTGTCTGCTTGCTATTGGGTGTTAGTAATACTTGGGGATGCTGAAAAGTTCTCGACCTAGCCCACTTCCTGCGATTGTAGTATTATTTTGTCCCTGCAGCTCGAAAGAGTGTTCTTTTTTATTGTAAAGTGCCAATTTTCAGACTAATAGCTTTTTTGTTTGCACATGTTTGATTGACATTCTGTACTGAATCGTGTCAATGCAAAGTGTTCAATTTTCGAATGTGGAACTCCGGGCTGTCATGAAATTTCTGTTCCTGAAGTAGAAAATTGCAAAGGAAATCTCTGAGTGTATGACGCAAACATTAAGTTACAAGTGCCCTTCATATTCCACTGTGAAGAAATGGGGTGCCAACTTTCGGCATGGAGTCTTTGAGACCGAAGATACAGCAAGATCAGGGAGGCCTTCAACACCCGAAACTGTTGATCGTGTTCATGACTTGATTTCGTTAGATTGGCGAATACTCAGCTAAAACAATAGTTGAGACACTGGAGATATTCAGGGAACGTCTTGGGTTCATAATTCATGAGCACTTAGATATGCAGATGTCAGCGAAGTGGGTGTCCAAATGTTAAACAATAGCTGAGCCCCCTATTTCCTATTTCAATAGCTGAGACACTGGAGATATCCAGGGAACGTGTTGGGTTCATAATTCATGAGCTCTTGGATATGCGGAAGATGTCAGCAAAGTGGGTGTCCAAATGTTAAACAATAGCTGAGACACTGGAGATATCCAGGCAACGTGTTGGGTTCATAATTCATGAGTACTTGGATATGCAGATGTCAGCGAAGTGGGTGTCCAAATGTTAAACAATAGCTGAGATCCCCTATTTCCTATTTCAATAGCTGAGACACTGGAGATATCCAGGCAATGTGTTGGGTTCATAATTCATGAGCACTTGGATATGCAGATGTCAGCAAAGTGGGTGTCCAAATGTTAAACAATAGCTGAGACCCCCTATTTCCTATTTCAATAGCTGAGACACTGGAGATATCCAGGGAACATGTTGGGTTCATAATTCATGAGCACTTGGATATGCGGAAGATGTCAGCAAAGTGGGTGTCCAAATGTTAAACAATAGCTGAGACACTGGAGATATTCAGGGAACGTGTTGTGTTCATAATTCATGAGCACTTGGATATGCGGAAGATGTCAGCAAAGTGGGTGTCCAAATGTTAAACAATAGCTGAGACACTGGAGATATTCAGGCAACTTGTTGGGTTCATAATTCATGAGCACTTGGATATGCAGATGTCAGTGAAGTGGGTGTCCAAATGTTAAACAATAGCTGAGACACTGGAGATATCCAGGGAACATGTTGGGTTCATAATTCATGAGCACTTGGATATTGAAGATGTCAGCAGAGTGGGTGCCCAAATGTTTGAACCCCGATGAGAAATGAAAATGAGTGGACACTTCTAAATCGGTTTTGTAGCATTTTGCGCAATCTGGTGATAATTTTTTGCAGCGACTTGTCACTGTTGATGAAACGTGGTTACATCACTACGATCCAGAGATGAGAAAACAGTCCCTGCAGTGGTGGCACTCGAGTTCTGCAAGACCAAAGAAATTCAAGACTCAAAGGTCAGCAGGAGAGGTCATGACAACGGTTTTTGGGATACGTAAGGTGTTTTTGTGACTAACTGTCTCCCAAAGGGCCAAACAATAAATGCTGAATACTATTCCAACTGGCTGTGCCGATTAAAAGAGGCGCTGAAGGAAAAAAGGTGAGGAAAACTGCGGAAAGGTGTTCTCATTTTGCAGGATGTGTGCTGACTCACAAGGCTGGCAAGACAATGGATGTTTTGAGGGATCTGAAGTTTAAGTGCATATACCATCCACCTTACTTACCAGACCTGGCTCCATCAGATTATTTCCTGTTCCCAAACCTTAAAAAAAGTTTGAAAGGGAAGTATTTTTCAAATGATTCAGAGTGGTGATATCAGCAGCAGAGCAGTATTTGAGGGATCAGACTTCAAAAACATTTTTTGTGGAAGGGTTAAAGAAACTCCAGAAACGTTGTGCCAAGTGTGTTGAACTTCGGGTGAATATGCGGAATAGTCTGTAAGTTTCATAGCTCTAGCCCATTTCCTTCTTGGTGAGGACGAGAACTTATCAGGCTGTGCCAAGTGTGTTAAACTTCAGGGCGAATATGTGGAATAGTCTGTAAGTTTCATGGCTCTAGCCCATTTCCATCTTGGTGAGGCCGAGAACTTACCAGGCTGTGCCAAGTGTGTTCAACTTCTGGGTGAATATGTGGAATAGTCTCTAAGTTTCATGGCTCTAGCCCATTTCCTTCTTGGTGAGGCCGAGAACTTATCAGGCTGTGCCAAGTGTGTTGAACTTCGGGGTGAATATGTGGAATAGTCTACGTTTCATGGCTCTAGCCCTTGGTGAGGCAGAGAACATATCAGGCTGTGGCAAGTGTGTTGAACTTCGGGGGGAATGTGTGGAAAAGTCTGTAGGTTTCATGGCTCTAACCCATTTCCTTCTTGGTGAGGCCGAGAACTTATCAGGCTGTGGCAAGTGTGTTGAACTTCGGGGGGGGGGGGGGGAATGTGCGGAAAAGTCTGTAAGTTTCATGGCTCTAGCACATTTCCTTCTTCGTGAGGCCGAGAACTTATCAGGCTGTGCCAAGTGTGTTGAACTTTGGGGTGAATATGTGGAATAGTCTGTAAGTTTCATGGCTATAGCCCATTTCCTTCGTGTTGAGGCCGAGAACTTATCAGGCTGTGCCAAGTGTGTTGAACTTCGAGGTGAATATGTGGAATAGTCTGTAAATTTCATAGCTCTAGCTCATTTCTTTCTTGGAGAGGCCGAGAACTTATCAGGCTGTGCCAAGTGTGTTGAATTTCGGGGTGAATATGTGGAATAGTCTACGTTTCATGGCTCTAGCCTATTTCCTTCTTGGTGAGGCAGAGAACTTATCAGGCTGAGCCAAGTGTGTTGAACTTCGTGGTGAATATGTGGAATAGTCTGTAAGTTTCATGGCTATAGCCCATTTCCTTCTTGATGAGGCCGAGAACTTATCAGGCTGTGCCAAGTGTGTTGAACTTTCGGGTGAACATGTAGAATAGTCTGTAAGTTTCATGGCTCTAGCTCATTTCCTTCTTAATGAGGCCGAGAACTTATCAGGCTGTGCCAAGTGTGTTGAACTTTGGGGTGAATATGTGGAATAGTCTGTAAGTTCCATGGCTTTAGCCCATTTCCTTCTTGGTGAGGCCGAGAACTTATCAGGCTGTGCCAAGTGTGTTAAACTTCAGGGTGAATATGTGGAATAGTCTGTAAGTTTCATGGCTCTAGCCCATTTCCATCTTGGTGAGGCCGAGAACTTACCAGGCTGTGCCAAGTGTGTTCAACTTCTGGGTGAATATGTGGAATAGTCTTTAAGTTTCATGGCTCTAGCCCATTTCCTTCTTGGTGAGGCCGAGAACTTATCAGGCTGTGCCAAGTGTGTTGAACTTCAGGGTGAATATGTGGAATAGTCTACGTTTCATGGCTCTAGCCCTTGGTGAGGCAGAGAACATATCAGGCTTTGGCAAGTGTGTTGAACTTCAGGGGGAATGTGCGGAAAAGTCTGTAGGTTTCATGGCTCTAACCCATTTCCTTCTTCGTGAGGCCGAGAACTTACCAGGCTGTGCCAAGTGTGTTCAACTTCTGGGTGA
The DNA here is from genome assembly GCA_039090855.1 of Macrothele yani. Taxonomy (NCBI): domain Eukaryota; kingdom Metazoa; phylum Arthropoda; class Arachnida; order Araneae; family Macrothelidae; genus Macrothele; species Macrothele yani. Next base: position 60,547,752 of record CM077032.1, on the reverse strand, counting down.
ATATGTGGAATAGTCTCTTAAGTTTCATGGCTCTAGCCCATTTCCTTCTTGGTGAGGCCGAGAACTTATCAGGCTGTGCCAAGTGTGTTGAACTTCGGGGTGAATATGTGGAATAGTCTACGTTTCATGGCTCTAGCCCTTGGTGAGGCGGAGAACATATCAGGCTGTGGCAAGTGTGTTGAACTTCGGGGGGAATGTGCGGAAAAGTCTGTAAGTTTCATGGCTCTAGCCCATTTCCTTCTTAGTGAGGCCGAGAACTTATCAGGCTGTGCCAAGTGTGTTGAACTTTGGGGTGAATATGTGGAATAGTCTGTAAGTTCCAAGGCTATAGCCCATTTCCTTCTTGGTGAGGCCAAGAACTTATCAGGCTGTGCCAAGTGTGTTGAACTTTGGGGTGAATATGTGGAATAGTCTGTAAGTTCCATGGCTCTAGCCCATTTCCTTCTTGGTGAGGCCGAGAACTTATCAAGGCTGTGCCCAAGTGTGCTGAACTTTGGGGTGAATATCTGGAATAGTCTGTTTCATGGCTCTAACCCATTTCCTTCTTGGTGAAGCCAAGAACTTATCAGGCTGTGCCAAGTGTGTTGAACTTCGAGGTGAATATGTGGAATAGTCTGTACGTTTCATGGCTCTAACCCATTTCCTTCTTGGTGAGGCAGAGAACTCATCAAGCTGTGCCAAGTGTGTTGAATTTCGGGGTGAATATGTGGAATAGTCTGTAAGTTTCATGGCTCTCGCCCATTTCCTTCTTGGTGAGGCAGAGAACTTATTAAGCTGTGGCAAGTGTGTTGAACTTTAGGGTGAATATGCAGAATAGTCTGTAAGTTTCATGGCTCTCGCCCATTTCCTTCTTGGTGAGGCAGAGAACTTATCAGGCTGTGGCAAGTGTGTTGTGAACTTTGGGATGAATATGCAGAATAGTCTGTAAGTTTCATGGCTCTAGCCCATTTCCTTCTTGGTGAGGCCGAGAACTTATCAGGCTGTGCCCAGTGTGTTGTGAACTTTGGGATGAATATGCGGAATAGTCTGTAAGTTTCATGGCTATAGCCCATTTCCTTCTTGGTGAGGCCGAGAACTTATCAGGTTGTGCCCAGTGTGTTGAACTTTGGGGTGAATATGTGGAATAGTCTGTTAGTTTCATGGCTATAGCCCATTTCCTTCTTGGTGAGGCCGAGAACTTATCAGGCTGTGCCAAGTGTGTTGAACTTTCGGGGTGAATATGTGGAATAGTCTGTTACGTTTCATTGCTCTAGCCCATTTCCTTCTTGGTGAGGCAGAGAACTTATCAGGCTGTGCCAAGTGTGCTGAACTTTCGGGTGAATATGTGGAACAGTCTGTACGTTTCATGGCTGTAGCCCATTTTCTTCTTGGTGAGGCCGAGAACTTATCAGGCTGTGGCAAGTGTGTTGAACTTCGGAGTGAATATGCGGAATAGTCTGTAAGTTTCATGGCTCTAGCTCATTTCCTTCTTGGTGAGGCCGAGAACTTATCAAGCTGTGGCAAGTGTCTTGAACTTCGGAGTGAATATGTGGAATAGTCTGTAAGTTTCATGGCTCTAGCCAATTTCCTTCTTGGTGAGGCCGAGAACTTAACCAGGCTGTGCCCAGTGTGTTGAACTTCGGGGTGAATATGTGGAATAGTCTGTACGTTTCATGGCTGTAGCCCATTTTCTTCTTGGGGAGGCCGAGAACTTATCAGGCTGTGGCAAGTGTGTTGAACTTCGGGGTGAATATGTGGAATAGTCTGTAAGTTTCATGGCTCTAGCTCATTTTCTTCTTGGTGAGGCCGATAACTTATCAGGCTGTGCCAAGTGTGTTGAACTTCGGGGTGAATATGTGGAATAGTCTGTAAGTTTCATGGCTCCAGCTCATTTCCTTCTTGGTGAGGCCGAGAACTTATCAGGCTGTGCCAAGTGTGTTGAACTTCGGGGTGAATATGTGGAATAGTCTGTAAGTTTCATGGCTCCTAGCCCCATTTCCTTCTTGGTGAAGCCGAGAACTTATCAGGCTGTGGCTAGTGTGTTGAACTTCGGGGTGAATATGCGGAATAGTCTGTAAGTTTCATGGCTCTAGCCCATTTTCTTCTTGGTGAGGCCAAGAACTTATCACGCTGTGCCAAGTGTGTTGAACTTCGGGGTGAATATGTGGAATAGTCTGTAAGTTCCATGGCTCTAGCCCATTTCCTTCTTGGTGAGGCCGAGAACTTATCAGGCTGTGCCCAGTGTGCTGAACTTCGTGATGAATATGTGGAATGGCTCTAGCCCATTTCTTTCTTGGTGAGGCTGAGAACTTACCAGGCTGTGCCAAGTGTGTTGAACTTCAGGGTGAATATGTGGAATAGTCTGTAAGTTTCGTTTCTCTAGCCCATTTCCTTCTTGGTTAAGCAGAGAGCTTATCAGGCTGTGTCCAGTGTGCTTAACTCGGGGTGAATATGTGAAATAGTCTGTAAGTTTCATGGCTCTAGCCCATTTCCTTCTTGGAGGTGTCTGTAAGTTTCATGGCTCTAGCCCATTTCTTTCTTGGTAAAACCGAGAACTTATCAGGCTGTGCCCAGTGTGCTGAACTTCGGTGTGAATATGTGGAATGGCTCTAGCCCATTTCCTTCTTGGTGAGGCCGAGAACATATCAGGCTCTGCCCAGTGTGCTGAACTTCGAGGTGAATTTGTGGAATAGTCTGTAAGTTTCATGGCTCTAACCCATTTTTTTCATGGTGAGGTCTGTAAGTTTCATGGCTCTAGCTCATTTCTTTCTTGGTAAACCCGAGAACTTATCAGGCTGTGCCCAGTGTGCTGACTGAACTTCGGGGTGAATATGTGGAATGGCTCTAGCCCATTTCCTTCTTGGTGAGGCCGAGAACTTAACAGGCTGTGCCAAGTGTGTTGAACTTCGGGGTGAATATGTGGAATAGTCTGTAAGTTTCATGGCTCTAACCGATTTCCTTCTTGGTGAGGCCAAGAACTTATCAGCATACCCTCATAATTTGCAATTTCAATGTCGATTCACATCTCAGTCCTTTGCAGTGAGCTGTTTATAAAGCCATTTCAGTGTCATAGCTGCTTACGCAAAAGAGGATGGCACATGTCTGATTGCTATTGGTTCCTAATATTTGCTATTTCAGTGTAGATTCACTTCATACATGTCTGAATCCTCCGCAGTGAGCTGTTTATAATGCCATCTCAGTGGCATAGTTGTGTACGCAAAGGAGTGGTGCACGTGTCTGATTACTGTTAAGGCATTTTTAATACAACGGCTGTTTATAAAAACCAAGAGTAAAATCACACAAAATGAAGAAATATAGCTACGGTAAAATATATGTTATTCTCTCTCAAAGTATCTTCCCTCGGATGATATGCAACGATCCAATCGTTCAGTCCACTTTTCAAAGCACGTGGCGAAAGCATTTTGTGGAAGGTGCTTTAGCGACCCCTGTACAGCTTGAATAACGTCAGCATCTGTGTTGAATGTTGCGCCACGGAACTTCTTCTTCATTGTTGGAAACAACCAGAAATAGCACGCGTTGAGGTCAAGACTGTGGGCAGACTGTGGCATGATTTCAATACTGCATTTTGTAAGAAACTGTTTAACACAAGCAGCCACATGTGGGCGGTCGTTATCATGGAGTAGGGTCCACTTGCCCACCAGTTCCGGTCTCTTAGTTGACATGTGTCATCGCAGACGCTTGAAGACTGAAATGTAATTTTCAGCATTGACAGTAGTTTGTGAAGAAACGGCATGCTGGTAGACTACACCTTTAATGATCAAAGAAAATTATCATCATCACCTTCCCAGCTGATTTGGTTTGGCAGACATTTTTCGGAGGAGGCAATTAAGCCTGTGTGTTTCCAGACACTCATTGCGCACTTCGTGAGGGGGTCAGAATTCTGGTCCCATGTTTCTTTGGCAGTTATTATTGTGCTAAGAAAGTTTGGATCCTTTGCAATCATTTGTTTCCACTCATAACACACCTGAACTCCGGCTAACAATTGTCCTCTAATCAGGTGATGAGGTACCCATCTGGAAAACACAATGCAAACGTAATTTGTCGCGTACAATGCAGAATGCCCACGTTTTAGAAATATTAGTTGGCGCCACTATGTCTTCACATGTCATTCATCGATCTTCTTGCAGGATTGCCCAACAGTGTTAACAATATGCTCCATAACAACACTTTCAGGTCGACCAGGCCTAGGAGCGAGTTCTGCCGACAAGCACCCCTTTTCAAAATCATGGTGCATCTAGGAATCGTTGTCTCACCCAAACATTTATATTTGTAAGTTTTTTCATTAAATCAACTGTTTCTGGAGCCGTTTTACCCAAACGATAGCAAAATTTTATCACACAATGCATTTCCCTTCTTAACTCTGAATCACTTGCCTCCATCGCTATGTGACAAAATACAGACGTACCTTAAACAACTGCACAATAAGAAAATCAGAATTGTTTACTACGGCTGATAATTGTTGCCAGAAGTACTTCCTGAATTCAGCAAGTCATCGTCATGATTATTTCCCCCTTCGCACTGTTGCCAACTCAAAAAAATATGTGAAAAAACCATTAGTAAGTACCACTCACTCACCATAAAGATCATGGTAACCTCCAATGACAACACACTTCCAACACGTCATTCATCGTGATGTAAATGAAAAAACCATTAGTAAGTACCACTCCCTCACCATAAAGATCATGGTAACCTCCAATGACAACACACTTCCAACACGTCATTCATCGTGGCGATGAATGACGTGTTGGAAGTGTGTTGTCATTGGAGGTTACCATGATCTTTATGGTGAGTGAGTGGTACTTACTAATGGTTTTTTCATTTATGAATTGCACGTAAACTATGCACACTTTGCAAGAGGTTAATACCTTAAAAGTGCAAATATAATAATCAAAAAAATATTTTCTCAATTTTTATGGAACTGCCTTTGTAATTTGCTATTTCAGTGTAGATACACTTTGTACATGTGTGAATCTTTTGCAGATCTGTTTATAAAGCTATCTTAATGGATAGTTGCATACACAAGTGAGGATGACATGTGCCTGATTGCTATTGAGTGTGTGTGATAGTTCTACCGGTTTTTGTAATAGATGCAAATTGTGATTGAAGTAGTTACGTCACAGATAATGCTGCGATGCCAAATTTTCGGTCAATAAAGCATGGAGCATTAGAGCATATAGAGGCACTAGGTTTGCCTGAGTAAGTCATTCACAATGGAAATCACGGACGGTGTAACGTGGCATATGATAAGGAGCACATTAGACATTGTTTACTGCACGAGTTCGATAAAGGCAGTACTGCAACCATGGCTTGCTGCAACATCTGTCAAATGTATGGGGAGGATGCAGTTGAGGATAGCACATGTTGCCGTTGGTTTCGAAACTCCGGATGGAGACAGAAGCTGTAAAAATCAACCACGTCCTGGACGTCTGTATGTGGTTTCTGACGAGGGTGTGGACCATGCCATAACAAATGACCCACATCCAACCATTCAGGTATTAGCAGAAACATTGTTGGTACACAGAACAACAGTTGAAAGATAGATGCACGTGCTTGGGTTCATCACCAAGTTCCATAACTGGGTTCCGCACCAGCTTTCTGCAAAGCAACGAGAGGAGAGAATCTGTACCTGTGTTTCTTTGCTTTCTGGTGATGAGAAATGGGTACTGTAATGGTAACGCCAGACCTCATGCTGCTTTAATCACAGAAGTGAACCGCTTTGGGGACGAATTGTAATGGGTGATGAGAAATGGGTACTGTACCATAATGTTAAACGTCAATGGACTGTGTGCCAAGGTGCGGAGCCTGCTTCATCAACCTCAAAAGGAGGACTGCATCCCAAAATGGTTTCATTGAGTGTTTGGTGGGATGTCCAGAGAATAATCCACTGGGAGGTGTTGGCACCTAACCTAACGATAAATGCTGACCTCTACTGCCAACAGTTGGACAGATTGCGAGAACAACTGACATCAAAGTGGCCAGCACTCGTCAATCGCAAAGGTGTGATCCTTCATCATGATAACGCCAGACCTCATGCTGCTTTAATCAGTCGGCAAAAATTACTGGACTTTGATTGGGAAGTGTTATCTCCCCCAGCGTATTCCTCTGACCTGGCACCTACGGACTACCACCTTTTTTTTATTGTTACAGAACACCTTCACTCTCCAAACCTTCATTGATGTGAAAACGGCATTAGATGATTTTTTGACTCTAAACACAGGAGTTTTTCCGGGTGGGATTCACCTACTCATAGACAGATGGCAAGGGTCGTGACACAGAATGATGAGCAATTATGTGAAATCCTAGGTATGTTATTTGTTGTGTTCTCCTCCTTTCTTTGTAGCCTACAAAAATGGGTAGAACTTATGCACACACACAATAATTTGCTGCTTCAGCATATTTCCATCATGAAGTTATAGATTTCAGTGAGTTGTTAAAGTTATAGGCAGAGTAACAGAATGTAAATGTACATGCGTACGCCATACACGGATAGTTTCCAAATTATTAGCAGATTTTGCTAATAGTTTTTGCTTGTAGATTTAAAAAAAAAATGTTATTTACAGCAATTAAAACAGTTACTGAATATATTAATCTTTACTCAGATTAATATATTTAATTCTATTTTAACTTGAAAAACTAATTTTTTCACATCTTCTGAGTTCTTTGTTTTTACAGAGGTTTCTAGCCTCTAGATTTTATCAAAGCCTGTTAGAAAGAATTTAAACTTTATTGCCAGATTCCTCTTGCATTTTCCAGTAATTTAATTAATTTTTTTCCCCTATGTATTTTGTAAGTGTACTATTTTTGAATTAAGTTGTTGAAAATGCTTTTTATAAATTTTGAAGGTTCATTAATGGAACCGTTTCTCTGGATATAAAAACTTTAACAAGTCTATCGTTTTTATGAAGTTCATGGTCCAATATTTTAATATTTTGCCATAAAGGTTCATTCCACACACATTGCTGCACGTTCAGATGTAATGCACTTATTTTGTCCTCACTGGAATCTGCAATGTCCTAATAAATATTTATTTTATTAATTTTTCTTTAAATTATTCTATTGTTATCATGAGACTTTCGGGTTTGCAGCAAGTTTTCTGTTTCAGTGGTTGTGTACTCAGATACGTTTTATTTTTATGCAACTCTGGTTATAGGAATGATAATTTTTTCCATATAATTAATTTCTATTGACTTTTTCTTTTATTTCAGTAAAGTTGTGGAAGAAAGCAGAGGTTGTGATGCAATAAAAACGTGTGAGGACATTTTCTCAACTTTCACAGCACTCTTCAAAATTTACAATTTTCACCTAGTAAGTAGACTTCCCTTGGCATTTCACAAAAGTCATGATTTGTAAAGTGCTTCTAACTTTGTAGCTAATATTTTGTGTATGCATTTGTGGTGATAATGTCTCATATTTTCATATAGCTTTTCAACATTTTATTACATCTTTTGGTATTGTAAAGTGTTTCAAATGATGGTGTGCTTGTGGCATCACTCTGCCATTTTACCTGCTTCTGTTTATGGATACAATATTATGCATCTGTATTAAAGATCTGAAAAATTATTTTTAGATAAAGAAAAGAATTCATGAGGAATGTGGAATTCTACATATTTCCCATTGTGAATCTGCTTAATAGTGTAAAAGCCATGTATGCTAGAGTAGAGCATGTGTACAAGTGAATAGTGCATGGTTCATACGCGTACTGGAAATCCTGGAAAAGTCCTGGAATTCCATTTTGTCCTGGAAAAGTCCTAAAATTACGTTACATGTCCTGGAATTTTATCCATTCCTACCTTTTGTCCCTGCGCGATGTTTTGTAGTTGGGGATTTTTCTACTGAAATAACTCATATCTGACAAATTTTCCTCCCCACCCCCTGCAAAATGTGTGTGTGTGGGGGGGGGCCTGTTGGTTTTCTTATCTGCTAGGACTGAAGCTGTGTTATTAGCTTCTTTTGCTACGGGCTTATGCTATCACTTTGTCCAGCCAAGGAGACCATATCTCTGCAATTATTAGTTTGATTTGTAAAATTATTTTTGTATTGGGAAGCTTAAAATGTGTAATTGATGTTCCACGCGTTCCGTTTTTTTTCGATGCACAACTTCGCCGCTAAGGGCAGAAATGGAGATCGTATTGAATTTAAAATGCATTTTATTTCATATATTTGCTTCTAAATATCCAATTAAAAAAAATATTTTTCCTTTTGATGATATTTATATCGAAGACTATTTTAGTTACAGTCCCTTTTTCAAATAATGCATAATTTTTCCGCTAGGGGGCGTAACAGTAAATCACGATTTTCCCAATATCTCCGCTTCTAACAGTTCAATTTGAACAATTGTTCCTGCATTAGATACAGCTCTTGACGGGAAATGTTTTGCATATAACTTCTCATTTTTGGTAAAAAAAATTATTTGTAAGTGTTTATCTTTGCTTCTGATGTATTTAAAATAAAATCTAAGCTCAAAACTCGATTGAAAAAATTCCTACGTGGACCAATACCGCTCACCTCCAAAACCTTTTTGAGAATACCTCCTGCTTAAATAGTGCATAATTTTTACAACAGGTGTGTGTGTGTGGGGGGGGGGGGAGGTACACGTGTATCTTATTTTTGTCCATGTCTTTGTTTCTAGGAGTACGATTTGAAAAATTCTTTCTTTGTTGGAGAACATTTTTGGTGCGAAATGTTTCTCATATAATTTCAAATATTTCTTAACGCACAAGTGCGCCACTAGAAGGTGTAAGTTCACGTTTCTGTTTACAGCAATATCTACAGGACTAATAATTTTCCGCTAGGGCATTACAGTAAATCGCAATTTTCCCAATATCTCCGCTTCTAAAAGTCCGATTTGAAAAATTCTTTCTGCGTTGGATACAGCTCTAGAGGGGAAATGTTTTGCATATAATTCCTCATTTTTGGCAAAGAATGCTTAAGCCGCCAGGGGGCGTAAGTGTTTTTTTTTGTTTCTGATGTATTTGCAACAAAATCTGAGCTGGAAACTCGATTGAAAACTTTCTTCCGTGAACCGATACCGCTCACCTTGGAAAACTTTTTGAGAATACCTTGTGCTTAAAATAATGCATAATTTTTCCTCTAGGGGGCATACACGTATTTCTTATTTTTGTCCATATCTCTGTTTCTAGGAGTACGATTTGAAAAATTCTTTCTTTGTTGGAAAACATTTTTGGTGATGTTTCTCATATAATTTCAAATATATATATGATTTGAAAAATTCTTTCTTTGTTGGAAAACATTTTTGGTGATGTTTTTCATATAATTTCAAATATATCTTAGTGTATAAGTGTGCCACTAGAGGGCGTAAGTTCACATTTCCGTTTACATCAATGTCTACAGGACTAATAACCCGATTGACAAATATTCTCTTTTGACCAGATACTACTAACTCTGAAAACTTCTTGTGTGTATTTTCTTCCCAAAATAATGCACAATATCTCCATAGGGGTGCAAATATTTAGTCTATTTTTCACAATATCTATGCTTCTAAATGTCCGATTTAAAAAATTATTTTAACAACAGATACCATTTACCGTATGGAACATTTTAGGTTTGTATTTGAGGAGGTCTGTGGTTCACAATTCTGCCACCAGGTGGTGTTTATGTACTTCCGTTTGCACCCTATCTCTGCCTCTAAAAACTCTATTGAGAAATTTCTTTTGTTACTATATGCCATTTGCTATAATAAAGATGGAGAGTGAATAAGATTTTCGAAGAAGATCCTCTTCAAATAATGTGTACAACTTTTTCCCTTGGGGTTGTTTTTCTTGCTATCTCTGCTTCTGGGAGATGTATTTGAAAAGGTTTTTCTTCCTTAGCATAGCTTTTTCTATGAGGAATACTTTTAGCCTGTTTCAACTTTTCCATTGTGCAAAATTCTTCCACTAAAAGGCATACAGTTATATCATGTTTCCTTCTCTATCTCTTCTTTTAACTGTTTGCTTTGAAAATCTTTTTATCTCTAATACCTTCCTTCTGCTATGTGAAACGGTTTTTGTGCCATTTGTTAATTTTCGTATTATACTTTTTAGCCACTGGTGGAAGTAAGTAGCCAATTTTTTTCGGGGGTTATGGGTGGGGGTGGGGCGAGAGTTACTTTGACCTTTACTAAAATTTGCTAATGAATGCTTTATATAAAAATTTGCCATAAAATCAGATTGCTTTCTAATATCAGAAATTTAAATCTAGTTGTTTCTTAGTATTTGCTGAGCAAACCAATCACTTTGCATCTTCTATAATTAGTTTTTTAATCATGCCCAGTTAAATTGCTTTGATCACTTATGAATGCAGTTTTCCCGTTATTCTCTTTCATTTCATGTTGGAAATTTATGTGCATACTTTGTTTGCTGGCGAGTACAAATTTAAAACTTAGCTACAGCATCAATATTATGTTGAAAATTTCTTCCCTAAATAAAATGTAACACAAATACTTGCTCCCATGATTATGTGTTTAAGAAATAACAATCCCTTTGGTCCTTTGAAAAAGTTCCAAATATTTCATCTTTTCTTACCCTTAAATTTCCAGTGTAAGCATTATTTCAAAATAATTAAATATAAATAACATTTTATGTATTGATTGTGTGGTATATGAAAGTATTTTAAGAGTAATGCCACATACCTATGTATTTTTGAGTTTTAGGGGTTTTTTTATTCTGTAATTTGCTTCAATAATTGAACTAAAGCCAAAGTAGAAAAATGAAAGTTTCTCAAAATCAGTGTAGTATAGTATACAAAAGTTTAGTAGATATTAAACCTGGTCACATTTTCAGTGACAGTTTTGGTATTTCAGTATTTATCCATGATTCTAAGTTTTTGATTAGCTGCAGCAGACAACATTTTTAACATTCTGCATTAAGTTTGCCCAAGCATGTAAGAAGTTGTTTGTTGGAGGTTACAGGTTGAACAGACCTATGGTTTCATTATATTTTAAGTAAGCGCATTTGGATCGTATGTCCTGGAAAAAAATCCAAAAGTCCTGGAATTTTGTGATTGAAAAAGCGTATGAACCATGTAGTTGGATCATTTACAATTGAAGCAACTATTTTGTTATTTCTCTGCTGTGTTGAAATCCATGAACGTTATGTTATTTCTGTACTTTTGTACTGTTCTTTTTTTCATTATTTAATTTTATTTTGCAGGATGTAATTGTGCGACTTGGCTACATAGTGGGCAGCCTTGTGTCTGCTGACTGTGATTCAGCTTTGAAGTTCTATTCGGAGGAAGACTTTCTGCATATATTGTATACCACTCTGTGTGATTACGTGCATATGGATATAAAGGTGAGAATTGTATATTACATTTTCTCCTCATATCTGAAAGACTACAACACTGGGAATTGTTTATTTTTATTAATGTTGTAATCTTTTTATTTGCCTTTCCCATCTACCAGTACGTTCAAAAAGTTCCAGAACTTCTTATATTAAAAAAGAATTAGTACAGACAATGCCTGTTTATACGGTTTTTTCTTCAAAGTAGGTACCATGTGCAACTATGCATTTTTGCCAGCACCCGTATAAAGATTTAAATGCAGATTGCAAGCCTTTTGTCACATCCTCCAGTGCCTCCATCGCAGCTTGTTGCACTTCTTCGGAACTTGAGAAGCGTCACCCCTTAAGCAAATTCTTCATCCGGGGAAAAAGGAAAAAGTCACATGGGGGTGAGATCAGGGGAATAAGCTGGTTGTGAAAGAACGGTAATGTGATGTTTGGACAGGTAATCGGACACCAGGAGGAATCTGTGAGCTGGTGCATTATCATGATAGAGCACCCACGAGTTGGTCTTCCAAAGATCGGGTCGTTTGCTTCTCACTGATTCTCAGAGACGTTTCAGGATGTTGACGTACTCTTCTTTAGTGACTATACTACCAGTTTGAAGGAATTTGTTGTGTACGACCCCCTTGAAATCGAAGAAAACTGTTAAGAAGACCTTTCCTTTGGAGCGGTCAGCCTTGAACTTTTTTGGTTGTGGTGATGACAGTGATTTCCACACTTTTGACTGTCTGTTGGATTGGGGGTCGTACAGAAAGCACCAAGTCTCATCACCAGTGATCAATCAATTCAAGAGATCCGGATTTGAATCCGCTGCATCGATGTTATCCCCGCAAACATGCATGCACTCATCCATTTTTTTCTTGTGTCAGGTTTTTGAGAACAATTTGTTGGCACACGTGATGCATGCCCAGTTTCTCTGTTAAAATGGCATGGCAACTTCCAACTGAGATGCTGGCAACTTCTGCAATCGCTGCAACAGTTTTTCAACGGTCATTTTTCACAATTTCTTTGACAATGGCGATTTGTTTGTCCGCTGTGGATGTTGAAGGTCGTCCTGACCTCTCATCATCCTCGATACTCTGCCGCCAGTTTTTGAATCGTCGATGCCACTCATAAACTCTAGTTCGACTCATTGCACTCTCACCGTACTCTGACTCAATCATTTGAAAAGTCTCAGCGAAGGATTTTCTGAGCAGAACACAAAATTTTACACTTGAATGCTGTTCGAAATTTGACATCGTTGTCATCGTGACGGAGAGCCTGGAATACCTGTAATCGCGAACTACGCACATACACTGTACGTGTTGGATCTGGATCTCGATACTCGGTCGCCCGTTTTCGAATCGTCGATGCCACTCATAAACTGTAGTTCGACTCATTGCACTCTCACCGTACGCTGACTCAATCATTTGAAAAGTCTCGGCGAAAGATTTTCTGAGCAGAACACAAAATTTTACACTTGAATGCTGTTCGAAATTCGACATCGTTGTCCTCGCAATGGAGAGCCTAGAATGCCTGTAATCACGAACTACGCACATACACTGTACGTGTTGGATCTGGATCTCGATACTCAGTCGCCCGTTTTCAAATCGTCGATACCACTCATAAACTCTAGTTCGACTCATTGCACTCTCACCGTACGCTGACTCAATCATTTGAAAAGTCTCGGCGAAAGATTTTCTGAGCAGAACACAAAATTTTACACTTGAACGCTGTTCGAAATTTGACATCGTTGTCATCGCGACGGAGAGCCTGGAATGCCTGTAATCGTGAACTGCGCACATACACTGTTTGTGTTGAATCTGGATCAAACCGGTTCTGGCTGGTCGGTCACATAATGCTATTCGCTTGCTCAGCGGGCAATGACGTAATTAACTGACATTTGGCAAATATTCAAAAAGTTCCGGAACTTTTTGAACATACTAGTATAAAAATAGCATCTATAGCATGATCCACTTACTTGTCGGTATGTACCATAAGTTTCGTCGTATTTTGCACACCAGCGTATAATCCGCAGACCCTTCGTTTGATCCGCACCGGCGTATAAACTGCAGACTGGGACATTCAGAAAATGTCCCAGTCTGCATTTGGAATTTCTGACAGAAATGTCAGTCACATAATGACCCAGGAGCAGGGGTGCAAGAGTTTCACCAAAAGGCAGAATTCCGCCTTTTTGGAAGTCATCTAGGGTGTTCCTGAGTGCGATGCAGAAATGCAATAATTGCAATAAAGCAAATTAGGTCAGTACAGATCTTGATTTCGTTTTTTTTTTTTTTTTTTTTTTTTTTTTAGCAGTAGCAACACTTGCTAGTGGCCTTATTTTTAATAGAAAATTGCATTATCTACTAGTGAAAGTTTATTAACATTATACAAAAGAAACTTTAACATGTCCCCCTCCGGTAATCAATCATGACAAATTTTGATTTCCCCTCGTAACTGTCACATTGTAATGCTGAAAAGATTACAAATATTTAGATATAACTCACATTTTCATGACCTGACAGATTAATTCTATCAATTTAATTTGAATGCAGATATTTAAAAAAAACATTTTTTTCCATATTATACATAAATGTCAGCTATTCAGTTGTTGCATTATTTACTGTTTCTCATGTTATTGTTGAAGTGCTTTCTGGAAACGTCTTAGTTTGACGAAGGGTTATACTTATATAATATGCCGTAAAGTTTATAATATAGAAATAAATAGATAATAAGAGTTTAAGAATGTTACTCACATTTGGTCATGGAGCATTCCAGGATATTAAAGTGTCCCCTGCAGTCCCATTGCGATGAAATCCTGTTCATCATGTTTCAAATTGTAGACATCTCATTTTTTCAGATGAACATTGATTCAGTCAAATTTTGGTATTGAAGGGTTAAGTTCTGGCTTGATATTCAGTCAAATCTTCATATTGAAGGGTTAAGTTCTGGCTTGATATTCAGTCAAATCTTCATATTGAAGGGTTAAGTTCAGGCTTGATGTTTAGTCTTGTTATTATTCTATATTTTGTTTCCAAATGCTAAGGTAAAAGCAGTAAATGAGTATTGCTGTTTTTGAGTCGTCATTTAAAAGATTATATTTAAGAACATTAAAACAACTAAATATTCCTAACCTTATGTTGAAGGGGAGTCGATCTGGTAAGAAATATCCTGTATTGATGAAAGTTTGATCCTCTTTTCCCGTAGCACCAAATTCCCATACTAGTTTCAACTACTATTTCATAGTCTTCTTCAGTGGGCAAAAATGATGTATTTCTCATCATTCATGTTGTTCCTTGGCCATCTATCTCAAATCCACTGGTAGAGTCAAAAGTTCCACATCGGCAGAACCTCTGCACATGGAACTTTTGACACTACCAGTGGATTTGAGATAGATGGCCAAGGAACAACAGGAATGATGAGAAATACATCATTTTGCCCACTGAAGAAGACTATGAAATAGTAGTTGAAACTAGTATGGGAATTTGGTGCTACGGGAAACGAGGATCAAACTTTCTTCAATACAGGATATTTCTTACCAGATCGACTCCCCTTCAACATAAGGTTAGGAATATTTAGTTGTTTTAATGTTCTTAAATATAATCTTTTAAATGACGACTCAAAAACAGCAATACTCATTTACTGCTTTTACCTTAGCATTTGGAAACATAACTCCCCCTTCAGCATGGTTGAACTACAGGTGGCTCTGCATCGGTCCGGCGCAACATCTGTCGGTCCCGACGGCATCCACTATGACATGATTCGTCATCTCTCGCAGTCGTCTCTCGAGAATCTGTTAGTGCTTTTCAACCGTATTTGGTTGGAGCACAGTTTCCCGGACTCTTGGCGAAGAGCTTTTGTTTTACCTTTTCCCAAGCCTGGCAAAGACCCCAAGTCTCCCTCTAGTTATCGGCCAATTGCCCTCACTAGCTGTCTGTGCAAAATCCTTGAACGAATGGTTAATTCCCGGCTAATTTATTTTCTTGAAGAACATCGAATACTGTCTCCATCACAAAGCGGCTTCCGTCGTCATCGTTCAGCTCCTGACCATCTCCTGCTCCTTGAGACGTCTGTTCGTGAGGCGTTCGTACGTAGGCAGCACCTGGTGTCTGTATTTTTTGACATCGAAAAAGCTTACGATAGAGCGTGGCGTCACGGTATCCTCCGTGACCTCCACGAGAGTGGGTTGCGGGGAAACCTGCCAACCTTCATTGCCAACTTTCTTCATAACCGTGTGTTCCAGGTGCGCCTGGGTACAACGCTGTCCACCTTTTTCCATCAAGAACAAGGCGTTCCTCAAGGCAGCATTCTTTCGGTGACTCTGTTCATCCTCCGCATTAATTGTTTACTCAAAAATCTTCCTCCTACGGTTTCGGCTACCATTTATGTTGACGACCTTCACATCTTCTGTTCGTCATCCAGCATGCATTTCGTTGAAAGGCAGCTGCAGTCTGCAATTACCCAGATTGTTAAAGCGGCTAACAATAATGGGTTTGTTCTTTCTCCCGACAAGACAGCCTGTGTCCATTTCTGCCGGAGGCGTGGCCTCCATCCTGATCCAGAGCTCTATTTGGACGGTGCAGCCATTCCAGTTTTGCCGGAAACCAAGTTCCTTGGTTTGACCGTTGACCGTGCTCTCACCTTTCGCTCGCACGTTCGACGGCTTAGGACTTCCTCCCTGAGAGCCTTGTCAATCCTTAAGATCCTTGCCTCAGTCTCCTGGGGTGCAGACAGGACTTCTTTGTTCCGTATTTACCATTCTCTCATTCGGTCTAAGCTGGATTATGGCTGTATGGTGTATGGCTCTGCGCGTCTTACCGTTCTCCGGCCGTTGGATACCATCCACCATCAAGCGCTGCGTCTTTGTACGGGAGCATTTCGCACGTCACCCATTCCCAGCCTTTATGCCGACGCGAACGAACCGTCGCTTCATTTACGCCGTCTGCAGCTGTCTCTTCAATTTTACCTGAAACTTAAATCACTCACAGACCATCCTTTATACGATGCAGTTTTTCATCGCCAACATGCCCGTTTGTTCGAGATCCGCCCCTCGTGCATTCGAACCTTCGGTCTTCGTATGGCGGCCGTAGCTCGTGATGCAGGGCTCGACTTGTCACTCGTTGGAGAGACCAGGGGCTTTGAGGATCCCCATGGCATCATCTTGGTGTCATGGTTGATACCAACTTTACATCTTTTGACAAGTCCTCAACCCCTGCGTCAGTGTACCAGCAGCTCTTCGCTGAACACCGTTACGTCAATGCAGACTTTATTCCTGTTTTCACCGATGGATTTAAGGCGTCTGGTGTTGTTGGATCCGCCGCCGTCTGCGTTGACGAAGTTTCTGTTGCCCGCATTCCTCCTGAGGCCACGGTGTTTTCGGCGGAGATGCATGCTGTGTATCTTGCACTTGTTCACGTGCAGTCGAGCTCTCATCAGCGTGCTATTGTGTACACTGATTCCTTGAGTGTTGTGCAATCTTTGTCATCTTTGGATTTCACTGGCCACCCCCTTCTTTTTACCGTATGGAGACTTCTTCGTTCTTTGCTCGAGGCTGATGTCCAGATTCGGTTCTGCTGGATTCCTGGGCATGTTGGGATTCCAGGGAACGAGTCTGCCGATGCTGCTGCTAGATCTGCCTCCTCTTTGGTTGTCACACCCTTGCCACTGTTTCACCGTGATTTTCGCTTTCTTGTTCACGATCATATCAGACGAACGTGGCAGGTCTGTGGGACCAACAGGTGGAGAATAAACTGCACCGTGTAAAACCTAACCTTGGAATCTGGAAATCATCGTGTCGCCGGAACCGTAGGAAAGAAGTTGTTCTTGCGCGTCTCCGCATTGGGCATTGTCGCTTCACGCATAGCTATTTGCTGTGTGGCGACGCTGCCCCAATGTGTGAGGGCGTGCGACTGTTTACTCACCATCTCTCATGTTTTGTGTAGTTGTGTCCGTTTTCGTAATCATCGGTTTCACTATTTTCAGTCTCATCTACTGGATGACGGCGCAGCTACACTGCAGAAGCTTTTGGGCGACCACTGCGACACTTTCACAGTATTTTCGTTCTTAAAGCAGATTGACTTTTTAAAACTTATTTAAAAAAAAAAAAAAAAAAAAAAAAAAAGTTATACAAATTATAACCGTGAATTAATAAATTTATATATATAAACCTATTTAACTAGCTAGTCTTCACAGCTTTCATCATTCTCTTTTCTAACTTTTACCAAGCCTGTCTGCTCTTAATCATTTCACCCCGCTTTTAAAAATCTTTAACTGATAGTTCTGTGTCTGGTGCTCTTTGGCCAAACCTGGCCCTTGCGCCACTAAAATCAATTAACTAACTAACTAAACTGTCCCCCTCCCCCAATCACCCTGGATTCTCTTCATGAAGCTCAACCCAAACTCACATGCAGAAGTAGATAAGGGAAATATACTGTATATTTCTACTAGTGCCAAAATGTTTTTATAATGTTTGTACTTTTCAAGAAACATTCATTTTTAGGAAGCAGTTGTTCTTTTTTATGCGTCTAAAATATTCCATACATGCAATTCAGTGGTGCTTTATTGTTCACACTAAAACATTCAAAATTTTTCCACTAGCAACTTTTGCTAGAACCACTTTCTATCCCTAGCAAAATGCTACTAGCAATTTGTTACTAACTTCTGGTCAAAATCGAGCCCTGGATCAGTGTAAATATGGAATTGACATTATTGGTTTGATGTTAGCACATTGACTAAAATAAAATTCTTATTCATTCCTAAAGAAATGTTAGACAATTTTATGGCTTTTATATATGCATATATGGTACTTAGGGTAGTTAATAAATGCTGAAAAGTTAATTATTTTTGCATATTCCTTATGTGGGAAAAGTTCAGCCTTTTTCTGCAATGGCCACTTTCATGCCTGCAGGAACCTGAAGAAGTAAGAGAGAAGCATACATACATACATATCACTAAGCTGTTCTCTGAGATTCAGAGGTTAGCTCCAAAAAGAAATACAAACTACCAGATATTTTTACTTATTGTTGTCGTATCAAACTTCTCCATTTACAGCGATCTTGACATACAACTCGTGCTTCATTAATATCCATTACACGCCATACACAAGATCTTTTATACTTCATACTCATAATCTTTTTCTCATGCAGACACTCCTGAATCTGATCCACCCATGTCTTCCTTGGCCTTCCTCTGCCTTTCCTTCCTGCCACTTGGGCTGAAAAGATTTTCTTAGTAAGCATTTCATCACTCATTCTTTCAATATGGCCAAACCACCGAAGCATATTGGTCTCCACCTTGCTAACAACATTTTGCTTCACATCACACAACTGCAATACACCTTCATTCCTCACACAATCAGATCGTGTCTTGCCACAAACCCCACATAAGTAACGCATTTCTCCAGCACACAAATGACCCCTATGTTTCTTCTGCAGTACCCAGATTTCACTGCCATACATCAGAGTAGGAACAATTACAGTTTCATACACAGCCATGCGGGACTCTCTAGAGAACCCATCATTCCTGTGAAAACCTCCCAGAGCAGCTATGACTTTCAAAGAAGAATTCACTCGCCTACTGATTTCACCATCCAACTTGTTCTCTCTGTCAAACATGCTTCCTAAATACACAAACTCACTCACCTGGTCAATCACAGTGCCATTTATACTTACATTACATTCAGTGCTACCCGTTCTCTTCTCTCAAACGCCATAACTGTGGGTTTTCCCTTATTTACACTCAGTTTGAATTTCATGCAAACTTCGTGCATCCGAGTCAACATACTCTGCAACTCACTTTTGCTCTCAGCCAACAGGACAATGTCATCAGCATACAGCAATCTGCACACACGGATATCACCAAGACATAAACCACTATTATCTATTTTGGCATCACGCATGCATGCATCCATAAATATATTAAACAGTCATGGTGACATTACACAACCTTGTCTAACTCCTGCACCAACGGAAAACCATTTTGATAAAACACCATTCACTCGTACACAAGCTCTACTACCAGCATACATGGCTTTTACACTATTAAGTAGATTCCCAGTAACACCATATTGATTCAATACCTTCCACAAAAGTGTCGTATTCACTCGGTCGTAAGCTTTCTCTAAATCTATGAAGGCAGTAAAAACTTTCTTTCCAACAGCCAGATGCTTTTCAATTACCGTGCGTAATGCAAAAATCTGGTTAGTGCAGCCTTTACCAGGCATAAAACCACTCTGAACATCCCACACTTTCAATGATGTAAGACCCCGTAAGTTTTCAATAAAGGCTTTGCCAAACACTTTCCCTGGCACACTCAGTAGGCTAATACCACGATAGTTCTTGCATTCAGTCTGATCACCTTTTCCCTTATACAAGGGAACAATAATAGCATCCTTCCAATCCCGAGGGACCCTTCCTAACTCCCAGCACAACTGGCAAATTTCAGTTAACCAGTCAATTATAGAGTCACCACCATATTTCAAGATTTCAGCATTTATGCCATCAACTCCCGGAGCCTTACCATTCTGAAGAGATTTTAGAGCTGAACACACTTCTTCTCTTGAGATCCCTCCTGTGCTTTCATCCCTCATTGTGACATCATCTGCATCTGTCTCAGAATCATCTTTGCTTTCCTGATCTAATAAGAGAGAAACGGTTTTATTAAATGTAGAAATTTATTTTTAAAAGTTCCTTTTTCGTATTTTTATCTCTGTACAGATAAATTTCAGTGGTGTAGCATCCATAGCTCACGCTGATGCAGCTGCAGATTATTGCATTATAACTTGACAACGACAAAAGGCTGATACAGAACAAGTCATGGAAATACCGCATGTACTTGCGTATAAGTCAAAAGGTTTTGGAGGGAATCCTGCTTTCAGAGTTGGGGGTGGGGTGGGGGGATCAGCTCATATGTGGGCCAATAAAAACAATAGAGCTAGACTTCTGCAAATTCTCCCACGGAATTTACTGATGGATTTGTTTACATTTTAGACCGTGGCACAACGGCTTTCCACATCTTATTGCGCGATTGTTTTCTGACCTCAAAACTATCATGCAGTGACATGCTCATATCCTCAACTGTGCCCACTGCTTTAAGTTTAAATTCGACAGTGTAACTGAGATGTTTTCCTTTTCAAAGACATCATGAATAGCAATGAAGAATAATACCAGCAGCAAAGACGTTGGTCAAAACAGTGAAGGACGAAATAGCACACAGCGCACACGAGACCTGAAAGGAGAAATGCATAGGTTCATACAGTGGTTGGTGTACCTTGGGTCCGAGATCAAGGCTATCTCACCCGCCCCCATCAGCGTTCCCCTCCCTGTATTGTCTTTTTTTTTTTATTGCAAAGTTTATTTTTCAGTTGTTAAGTAATAGAAGTATTTTTTTTTCTTTCTAAATTTTAGGTATCGTAATTTTTGGGCTAAGAGCCGCTGCTCTTACGTAACTAAAAGTGAAAATTTTTGGGTGTGCGGCCCTTATGCCGAATTTGTTTTCGATAAGACTGTTTCTTCCCTCCCTCCCTTCTTTTTTTCTTTTTTTTTCCCCATGCAGATGCTTAGTAAATTTTTTCAAACCACGTCTTTTTTTTCTCACAAACTCGACTGTGATCAAGTTTCCCTCCCTTCTTACTTGTACGTTAGACACGATAACTCCGCTGTCCTGATGTTGGTTTAGGAGGGAAAGTGGGGAGGACAGGAATGCCTGACTCAAACGCCCTTTGCATGGAGGAATGGGGGATGGAAGGGGACATAAGCACACAGACGAGTAGCGTGACGTCCGAGGCTTCTGTGGATATCGCGCCCAGCGTATCTCTTTCGTTGGCTGCAGCATACATCATGCAGGAAGGTGCGATGATTTTCAGTGGGGTGGGGAGACCGGTTTGATGGGCACTTTCCTGAACAAAAGCTTAAGAACATGAACAATGCAAAAGCCTGCCCCAGGATGATTCCATTAGCAGAGACCTATTCCAAACAATACTGGCGGGACGGAAAGACAAATTCTGTTCACTCCTCTTGGTTCATCTGGCATGCGATACAGGTATCTCTTGGCCCTGTGCTCCTGAGTTTTGCTTCGATTTTAATGTTTTTTTTTTTATTGACTGACGATAGTGGAAGTTGAAGGCTTCTGCTGGAAAAGAAAAAAAGAAGGGATTCATATAAAAGCAGAGCTCAACGCGAAGGCTCTGTGCGCAGTAAATGAAAGTAGGTCAAACCGCTTGAAAGAGAGCGGCATCGCTGTTATGGAAGTGTTGGCGGCCAGATCCGCGAACACGTGCGAGGCAGCTGGTAAAGAAAAAAAGCATAACATAGAAGGAACATATTATTAAAGAAAACATTAATCGAAAGCATTGCAAGCGATAATTTATAAGTTAATTACTTCTAAGACGGATTCTATTGCGGTGAACAGAGAACCATCCTGTAGCAGACATCCACATTGAATGGAATTTAGACAATTGTGCGGTTTTACGAGCAATGCGATATTCTAACGGCAGTCTTAAGATTAACCGTGATTTATATTGATTACATAAATGGTTTTGAGCATTTAATAAAGGCAAACAAATAACATCATTAACATGATTAATAAAAAATGTATAAATAAAAAATTTTGCCAGTATGAAAAAATAAGTGCATAAAGCAGATCGACACTGAATTGCAGATTAGCCTTTGAAGTATACATATAATCACGCTGGGTGTGAGTTAATTCATGAAAATAAGGAAGATAATTTAGTTTTCTGAGCAGCACCACGACTTCACAGGTGCGGCCCTTACGGCAACTTTTGCTTCCAAGATTGCAAAATTTTTAACCTGCGGCTCTTAGTCCGAAAATTACAGTACATGCTATTGCTAATATGATACCAAATAAATACGAGAATTTGGATTTGAACACTTATTTGTACATGAACTCCATTCTTCTTTCCTTTTGTATGAACTGCAATGTTACATGTGGTTTGTGAGTCAAATACTCAATAAATGCTGTACATCAATACGTGGCTAATTGCATGGTATTACGCACATTGGTATACAATGTTACTTATTACTGTTTCACACATTGTATTGTTTCATTAACTAAACTAGTTTCAACTCTTCATTTTGCGAGTCATCCTCAGTAGCGTATGATGTTTGCGTTTCCAAAGAGGTCGTTGTATCGCTGGGTCACTGATCGTTCTCATTATCTGCTGTGTCCTTGTTGCGCATGTGCATTATGGTCACGGGTTCGTCTGGACATCTGCGTATTATGATCGTGGGTTTGTTTGGAGAAGCTTCAGGTGTATACTCCATCCCTACAAGAAAGGCAAACAACAATTGCACCGATAAAATATACATAGGCAGCACGAAACGACGATTCAAAACGCGCCTTATGGAACATGTCAAAAGTTGGAACAGGAGAGAGGTGAAAACGGAATTAATCCAACACTGCCAAGAGAATGATGTTATCCCGCATTGGGAAAACGCGAAAATCTTAACAACACACAATACACACCAACAAATCCTAATGGCAGAGGCAGTATTGATCGATAAAACTCGTGATATAAATTGTAATAACAACACCCCCTACAACCTGCTATATGCATGGAAATTCTTGGTGGAACGTGAGAAGAAAATAAAAAAGATGTCCAAAAGAAACCACAACCATAATATGCGTGCACAACAAGGACACAGCAAATAATTAGAACGATCAATGACCCAGAGATACAACGACCTCTTTGGAAACGCAAACATCGTACGCTACTGAGGATGACTCGCAAAATGAAGAGTTGAAACTAGTTTAGTTAATGAAACAATACAACATGTGAAACAGTAATAAGTAACATTGTATACCAATGTGCATAATACCATGCAATGTTACGTTTTCATGAAAAGTTTCTTTCGAGTACTTTTTCATATTTAAAAAGAGTGTTTTTCTCTATTGACAAAACAGCCAAGTTACTCAAATGTGCATGTTCTTGTGTGGCTCTAAGATATATCTTGATTCTCTTTAATACAGAAAAATTTCTTTTGGCAGTTGCAGTTGTTGATGGAAACTTGAATATTAGGTCTGCTAATTTGTACACCTCACTAAACCCAATGTCTAATGTATTCAACTTTATGTAACAAGTAATGTCTCTTACTGATTTCTTTTTGTATTCATCAAAGGAATAAAACACCTTCAGTTCATTTTTTGGTCAAGCTGTATCAAAATTTGAAGTATAGAGTTCTTTGAGTTCTGACAGTACGGGTATCGTTCACTTGACCGAAAGGTCACTTGACCGAAAATCACTTCGCCGAAAATCACTTGATCGAAAGGTACATTTCACCGAAGGGTCACTTGACCGAAAAGTTCATTTCACCGAAAGATCACTTCACCTAAAAGTTCATTATATCGAAAGATCATTTCACCGAATGGTCAGTTTATCGAAAACTTAGAATTTTGTTGTTATAGATCTGTTGGAGTATGGTGCTGGTTTTTAAAAAACTGGTCACCTAAACATTATTGGATTGTATAAAAAATAAAAAATAAAAAATACGGGATGTAAGGTCAGGTGATGCGTAACATCACAGCCTCTCCTTGACAAATGTCAACCCCGCCTTCTCGTGGTGCATCCTGTTCCCACTAAAGGGGCTCTGACGACCGCAAATAGCGGTATAACTATACCATCGGGATCAGAGGAAATGCTATCCCACACTCACCAACCCGCTTGGCCAGCGTGGTGAGTTATGGCCAAACACCTCCAAAATGACTCTACAACTTAAATCTTGGCCCTCAGTCTCCGGCAGCTGGAATGTACCTGGCCAAGGCAGCGGCCAGTGCGACATGAAGGCAGAGGGTGCTAAAGAATCCCCGGAGGACCGGACTAGGCTGCCATTTGATGCTGACCTTGGCTACCTACAACAGACGCTCCCTATCTTCTGATTCAAGGCTTCTTGAATTGGAAGAGGAACTACAAAGGATCAAGTGGGACATCGTCGGGCTGAGTGAGGTAAGGAGAAAGGGAGAAGATCTCATTGAACTGAAAAGTGGACATCTCTTCTATTATCGTGGGACAGATACTGGCAGAACTAGTGGTGTTGGATTTATAATAAACAAGAAACTAAAGGATAAAGTGGTAGAAGTTGAAAGTTCCTCGGACAGAGCTGCACGACTCGTTATCCAACTATCGAGAAGATACCAGGCTCAGATTATTCAAACTTATGCACCCACCACAAGTCATCCTGAAGAAGAAATTGAAGAATTTTATGAGGAAATTCGTCATCTAAATAATAAAGGTAAGCAGCACTTGAAGATAATTATGGGAGATTTCAATGCAAAAATAGGGCACCGGCAACAGAATGAAACTTCAGTAGGTAAATTCGGTCACGGCAACAGAAACCAGCGTGGAAATACTCTCGTTGAGTTTGCAGAGGCAGAAGGATTTTCATCTTGAATTCCTTTTTCAAGAAAAAGCCACACAGGAAATGGACATGGAGACATCCAATTGGGACGACAAGTGAAATTGATTTTATTATGTGTAACAAAAAATTCGTCATCGAAGACTGCAGTGTGCTAAACAAGTTCAACACAGGTAGTGACCATAGATTGGTGAGATGTAAGATGCACCTCAACACTAAACTGGAACGTGGCAAGCTCATAAGACAAACAAAATGTATTGACATAACCAACCTTAAAAAACACCATAATACTTTCAAGTTGGAACTGAAGAACAGATTCTCTGCTTTAGAAGGCCTAACATCGGAAGAAGTGGATATTTCGGAAGTTAACAGAAAAGTAACCAAAGCTCTTATGGAAACAGCAACAAAATTAGCTGGGTCTAAGAACAAGTTGCATGTAAACAAATTATCAGGAAAAACCAAAATGTTGATGCAAAAAAGAAGAGAGATGAGGACAACTAAAGAAGATGTGACTTCCAAAGTGGAATATATAGAGCTATGCAAGACAGCACGAAAAAGTATCACTGAAGACGTAAGGAAATTCAACTGTGAGCTAGTGAGGAAAGCAATTGAAAACAACCAAAGCCTAAAGATAGCAAAGGGACATCTCAGTAAGGGAAGAAAACAGATTATGGCTCTGAGAAAAAGAAGATGGTTCTATAACAAGAAATAGAGGCGAAATTTTGACAAGAGTGAAAGATTTCTACTCCAAATTATATGAAAGGGATGATACATGTACTCCAGACATCATGAAAGGTACCAGAGTTCTTCCAATCCTCCCAGCAGAAGTTGCACATGCAATCAAGAACATGAAGCGGGGAAAGCTCCAGGAGAAGATGGAATTACTATAGACATCATACAAGAAGCAAGTGGAGAAATTGAAACAGTACTCGCCCAAATTTTCACTCGATGCCTTAATGAAGGGAAGATTCCTGAGGATTGGAACAATGCTACAATGATCCTGCTACATAAAAAAGGTGACATTGAGGATCTCAGGAACTACAGACCTATCAGCCTCCTATCAGTGGTTTATAAAATCTTCACTAAAGTTCTTTCACACCGCTTGAAGGTAACACTGGACATGGCTCAACCGAGAGAACAAGCTGGATTCAGGAGTGGCTACAGCACAATAGATCATATCCACGTACTGAGAGAACTAATTGAAAGAGCGAGGGAATATGAACTTCCATTGTGCATGGCTTTTATCGATTATGAAAAAGCCTTTGATTCGGTGAAACCATCAGCAGTTACCACGGCTCTGAAATCCTGCGGTATTGAAGATGCATACATTAATATTATTAATAACATCTATGAAAATGCAAGTGCAAAGATTCGGCTGTTTGAAAATACAACACACATAAAAATTGGAAAGGGAGTGAGACAAGGTGACACCATATCTCCGAAGCTCTTTAATGCCACATTGGAGGGTGTTTTTCAGTCGCTTAGCTGGGAAAACAAGGGGATAAAGATTAATGGAGATTATCTAACCCACCTTCGTTTTGCTGATGACGTAGTCATTTTTGCAACTACCCCATCAGAGCTGCAGAGTATGATCCAGGAACTTGCTGACAAGAGTAAAGAAGTGGGATTAAAAATGAACTTTCAGAAGACAAAAGTGATGTTTAATGCTTTTACAAGAAATGAAGATTTATCGATTGATGGAGAAAAACTGGAGATAACAGATACGTATGTTTATCTTGGACAGCAGATATCAAGTGAGGGTCACATTGATGAAGAAATTAATCGGCGTACAAAACTTGCCTGGAGAGCTTTTGGAAGAAACAGCATAATTTTCAAGAGCAATATGCCATTATGTCTTAAAAAAGAAAAGTGTTTGATTAATGCATCCTTCCAGTGCTTACGTATGGTGCAGAGAGACGTGGACCTTAACTAAAAGAGACATACAAAGGCTGCAGACAACTCAAAAAGCATGGAGAGGTGCATGCTTGGTATAACCAGGAGAGATAAGAAGAGGAACTCGTGGATCCGAAAAATGACGAGAGTGGAAGACATCATGATCAGAGTTAAATCCCTGAAATGGCAATGGGCTGGACATACTGCCAGAAGGACAGACCATAGATGGACAGCCGAAATTTTAGATTGGATTCCAAGGGACAGGAAAAGACCCAGAAAAAGACCACATGGGAGATGGGTGGATGGAAATTCGTAAATATGCGGGAGTGACATGGAGGAGACTGGCACAAGACAGACCGTTGTGGAGGAAACTTGGGGAGACCTTCGTCCAGCAGTGGATTGATAATGGTTGACAATGATGATGATGATGATAAAAAATACACTTTTAATTTCTTTTAAACACCTCCCCATAAGTAGGTTTTTCGAAATATAACATTAATTATAAGTCATAGATAGACCTGTGCCTTTTTGCCAAATTTTAATCCCCCGAGCTCATATTCATGAAGTTTACATAACAACTCAAGTTAATGAGTTGTTATGTAAACACACTTATTCAGACAAAAAAAAAAAAAAAATCAGTTTTAGGGCCCTTGGCCTCGGTTTAGGCCTTTTTAGAACATTTTAATCGTGCGTGCTCATATTCATAAGGTTTACGTAAAATGTCCAGCTAATAATGTTGCACATTTATTCAGGCAAAAAAGAATCAGTTTTTGGGCCCTAGGCCTCGGCTTAGGCCTTTTTAGAAAATATTAACCGTGCGTGCTCATGTTTATAAGGTTTACATAAAAACTAAAGTTAATGATGTTGTACTCTTATTCAGGCCAAAAGAATCAGTCTTAAAGCCCTTGGCCTCGTTTTAGGCCTTTTTAGAAAATTTTAATCCTGCGTGCTCATATTTATAAGGTTTACATAAAATGTCAAGTTAATAATGTCGCACATTTATTGAGGCAAAAAAGAATCAATATTAGGGCCATAGGCCTCGCTTAGGCCTTTTTAGCAAATTTTAATTGTGCTTGCTCATGTTCATAAGCTTTACATAAATAGTAAAGTTCATAATGTTACACAATTTTTCAGGCAAAAAAGAATCAATTTTAGGGCCCTAGGTCTCAGCTTAGGCATTTTTAGAACATTTTAATTGTGCTTGCTCATGTTCATAAGCTTTACATAAAAAGTCAAGTTAATAATGTTGCAATTTTTTTCAGGCAAAAAGAATCAATTTTAAGGTCCTAGGCCTCAGCTTAGGCCTTTTTAGAAAATAATAACGGTACGTGCTCATGTTCATAGGTTAACCTAAAAACTCAAGTTAATGATGTTGCACACTTTTCAGGCTAAAAGAATCAAGTTTAGGGCTCTAGGCCTCGGCTTAGGCCTTTTTAGCAGATTTTAATCGTGCGTGCTCATATTCATAAGGTTTACATAACAACTCAAGTTAATGATGTTGTACACTTATTCAGGCCAAAAGAATCAGTCTTAAAGCCCTAGGTCTCGGCTTAGGCCTTTTTAGAAAATTGTAATCGTGCGTGCTCATATTTATAAGGTTTACATAAAATGTCAAGTTAATAATGTCGCCCATTTATTCAGGCAAAAAATAATCAATATTAGGGCCGTAGGCCTCGCTTAGGCCTTTTTAGCAAATTTTAATCGTGCTTGCTCATGTTCATAAGCTTTACATAAAAAGTAAAGTTAATAATGTTACACATTTTTCTGGCAAAAATAATCAATTTTAGGGCCCTAGACCTCAGCTTAGGCCTTTATCGCAAATTTTAATCGTGCGTGCTCATATTCATAAGGTTTACGTAAAAAGTCAAGTTAATAATGTTGCACATGTATTCAGGCAAAAAAGAATCAATTTTAGGGCCCAAGGTCAGCTTAGGCCTTTTAGAACATTTTAATCGAGCGTGCTCATATTCATAAGGTTTACATAAAATGTCAAGTTAATAATGTTGCACATTTATTCAGGCAAAAAAGAATCAATTTTATTGCCCTTAGGCCTTTTTTTTTTTTTTTTTTTTAGCTTAGGCGTTTTTAGAAAATTCTAATCTTGCTGGTTTATAAGTTTACATAAAATGTCAAGTTAATAAGTTAATAATGTTGCACATTTATTAAGGCAAAAAGAATAAATTTTATTGCCCTTAGGGCTTTTTTTTTTTTTTTAGCTTAGGCGTTTTTAGAAAATTCTAATCTTGCTTGTTCATAAGTTTACATAAAATGTCAAGTTAAAAAAATCAAGAGGGGGGTTAAAGATTGCCGTTTCTGGGCATATATTGAGAACTGAATTGGGAACTCCAAACGCATTTCGCGAAAACGGTCCATGTAAGCCAAGCGAGGCGAGAATTGCACTTTAATTTGAAGAAAAAAATTGCCGAGGATCCGAGGTACACCTAGTTTTGGGAGGGTGTACCCCCAACTTCCGTAATATTATGTTCGGGGCCGCTGGAGTCTGTCAGTGTATCCAGGATGTTCCCCTTGAAGCGTCCGCGAGGTCCGTCATCTGGGGGGGGGGGGGGTTGGCTTTCCCCCAAAATGTTAAAATGGACGTAGAGCTGTAAACATTAGACCCATGCTTTATATAATGATTCTGTACACGACCACGAATTTTCAGGAATGTGGAGTGAAACTGAACCCCCCACCCCGTTTCCAAGAGCTCTTCAGGGGTAACATCGAGGATACACTGATGACCGACTCCAGAGGTCCAGAATATAAAATTACGGAAGTTGGGGGTAGAGCCCTCAAAACCAAGCACCTCGTATCCCTTTTACAGACTTCACCAAATTTCTGGGGGAGGGGGAAGGGCATACATAGTTTGGCACTAAACACAACATGAAGCATAGAAATTGCGAGCAAATCCCTTACCTTGAACACCTGTCTGTGCTCTTAGAAACTTGGGGGAGGGTGAATTCGTCCCACCCTCCTGAAAATTCGTGATCGTGTACAGAATCATTATATAAAGCAAGGTTCTAATGTTTACAGATCTACGTCCATTTTAACATTTTGGGGGAAAGCCCCTCCCAAAGCTCACGGACTTCGCAGACACTTCAAGGGGAACATCCTGGATACACTGACAGACTCCAGCGGCACAGAATATAATACTACGGAAGTTCGGGGTACAGTTCTCTCAAACCAAGTGTACCTCGGATCATCGGCAATTAATTTCTTCAAATTAAAGCACAATTCTCGCTTGGCTTACATGGAACGTTTTCGCGAAATTCGTTTAGAGTTCCTAAAAAGGCCTAAGCCGAGGCTTAGGGCCCTAAAATTGAATCTTTTTGTCTCAATAAATGTGCAACATTATTAACTTGACTTTTTGCGTAAACCTTATAAATATGAGCACGCACGATTAAAATTTGCTAAAAGGCCTATGCGGAGGCCTAGGGCCCTAAAATTTATTCTTTTTGCCTGAATAAATGTGCGACATTATTAAGTTGACATTTTATGTAAACCTTATAAATATGAGCAAGCAGGATTAAAATTTTCTAAAAAGGCCTAAGCCGAGGCCTAGGGCTTTAAAGACTGATTCTTTTGGCCTGAATAAGTGTACAACATCATTAACTTGAGTTGTTATGTAAACGTTATGAACATGAGCACGCACGGTTAAAATTTGCTGAAAAGGCCTAAGCGAGGCCTACGGCCCTAATATTGATTCTTTTTTGCCTGAATAAATGTGCAGCATTATTAACTTAACTTTTTGCGTAAACCTTATAAATATGAGCACGCACAATTAAAATTTGCTAAAAAGGCCTAAGCGGAGGCCTAGGGCTTTAAGACTGATTCTTTTTTGCCTGAATAAATGTGCAACATTATTAACTTGACTTTTTGCGTAAACCTTATAAATATGAGCACGCACGATTAAAATTTGCTAAAAAGGCCTAAGCGGAGGCCTAGGGCCCTAAAATTGATTCTTTTTGCCTGAAAAAATGTGTAACATCATTAACTTGATTTTTTATGTAAACCTTATGAACATGAGCACGCACGGTTAAAATTTGCTAAAAAGGCCTAAGCGAGGCCTACGTCTTTTTGCCTGAAAAAATGTGTAACATCATTAACTTGATTTTTTATGTAAACCTTATGAACATGAGCACGCACCGTTAAAATTTGCTAAAAGGCCTAAGCGAGGCCTACGGCACTAATATTGATTCTTTTGCCTGAATAAATGTGCGACATTATTAACTTGACATTTATGTAAACCTTATAAATATGAGCATGCAGGATTAAAATTTTCTAAAAGGGCCTAAGCCGAGGCCGTGGGCTTTATGACTGATTCTTTTGGCCTAAATAAGTGTACAACATCATTAACTTGAGTTGTTATGTAAACCTTATGAACATGAGCACGCACGGTTAAAATTTGCTAAAAAGGCCTAAGCGAGGCCTACGGCCCTAATATTGATTCTTTTTTGCCTGAATAAATGTGCAACGTTATTAACTTGACTTTTCATGTAAACTATTTATGAACATGAGCACTGAACATGATTTTTATGAAAAATGTATGAACATGATAAAACTTGCTAAAAAGGCCTAGGCCGAGGCATAGGGACTTAAAATTAATTATTTTTGCCTTAAAACTAAATCTTTGCGTTCTCTGTGACACGGAGAAATCAAAAGTGCAATTTCAGTATGATCCCCTAACGTTTCGGTGGTCTTTCTGTCAAACTTGCACCATGCTTCAACAGATCCTGTAATGAAATCTAGCGTTTTCGATAAACTGACCCTTCGGTGAAATAACCTTTCGATGAAATGAACTTTTAGGTAAAGAGACCTTTCGGTGAAATGAACTTTTCGATCAAGTGACCCTTCGGTGAAATGTACCTTTCGATCAAGTGACCCTTCGGTGAAATGAACGCTTCGATCAAGTGATCTTTCGGTGAAACAATTTTTTCGGTGAAGTGATTTTCGGTCAAGTGACCCTTCGGTGAAGTAAACGTCGGGCAAATGAACCAGACCCCTGACAGTACATGTTCAGGAAAACTTTCACAAAATTTATCAAAACAGTTCAAATCCAACAAAGCCACGAATTTAAGATATAATATCACTGATTTTAATTCATTGACACTTCACACAAACTTAAACAGCTCTCGCAAAACACGTTCTGTTAGGAGTGAAAGTATGCACATGACTGAGGTAGTCCGAAGTTTTCTCGTTTCTGAGCGAACCGTTGCCTAAAGCAATGGCCCATTTACTTTTCACTCGTGCCTTCATGTTGTCATGGAAATGATAGCAGGCGATCATATTGAATGTCTTCGAATCAGAACAGTGAAGACTTGGGTAGAGCTGTTTGTGTTATGCTGACAGCTGTTTGCATTAGGACCATTGTTGATTCTCGCTCACCAGACTGATTCAGTCAGAAGAAGCGAATCTGCACATGTGTTTTTTTTTTTCGCAGCGAAAGCATCGGCTTATCTTAATGCCGTTGTTAATTGACTTTTATTTGTGTATATTTAATTCACTTTTATTTTTGCATTATCTGGGTAATGCCACTGGGTTCATGCAGCATATACGCCACTAGGTTCATGCAGCATATACACCAATGGGTTCATGCAGCATATACACCAATGGGTTCATGCAGCAAGCTCATGCCTCTGGGTTCATGCAGCATATACACCAATGGGTTCATGCAGCAAGTGCATGCCACTGGGTTCATGCAGCACATACGCCACTAGGTTCATGCAGCATATGCACCAATGTGTTCATGCAGCAAGCTGATGCCACTGGGTTCATGCAGCATATATGCCACTGGGTTCATGCAGCATATACACCACTGGGTTCATGCAGCAAGTCATGCCACTGGGTTCGTGCGGCATATACGCCACTAGGTTCATGCAGCATATACGCCAATGGGTTCATGCAGCAAGCGCATGGCACTGGGTTCATGCAGCATATACACCACTGGGTTCATGCAGCATATATATGCCACTAGGTTCATGCACTAGATTCATGCAGCATATATGTCACTAGGTTCATGCAGCAAGCACATGCCACTGGGTTCATGCAGCAAGCGCATGCCACTAGGTTCATGCAGCAAGTGCATGGCTCTAGGTTCATGCAGCAAGTTCATGCCACTGGGTTCATGCAGCATATACGTCACTGGGTTCATGCAGCAAGCTCATGCCACTGGGTTCATGCAGCATATACGCCATTGGGTTCATGCAGCATATATGTCACTGTGTTCATGCAGCAAGCGCTGTGCATACGTTTTCATTGGCTGGTTGACAAAAACAGAGATGGCATGACAGTCAGAGTTATCCATCTTAACAATACAAAATGAACCCCACCTGCCATCCCTCCCCACAACTTTCCAAATCTTTCATTACAACACCCCTTCCCCTCCCCTTTCCACTCCACACAAACTCCTGAACTGAGGAAAATTTTTCCAAGAGAGTTATTTTCCTAATTATACCCCCTCTCCTGCACAATTACCCTGTGAATTTTTAAAAAAAAATGAAAGGGCCGTAAAAACTTTTTTTTTTTTAAATTGGCTTATTATCCGCGTCGGCATATAATCCGCTGAACATATATTTAAAACTTTTTTAGCAGATAATCCGCTGATTATACGACGAAAATTGCGGTACGTAAAGTCAACTAGAGTTTTAACCCATCTTACAATGAGGCTCATATCAAGAATCACTGCCTCTTTGATTCGGGGCCTTTAGGTGCTGTGTACCCAAAGAATCAAGCTGAGTTATAAGAGTCTGAAGAAATATACAAGTTGTACATATATCGTTGTTCAATTTATGCTAAGTTGCTATGAACATACTTTTTACGTGGCTACGATATTTTAATTCAATTGACATTAAATGTCCGTAAATACTGTTTCACACGTTATGCAAGTTCAGCTATCGGGAGATTGCAAAAGGACGTTAACATAGTATTGGCAATTGAAGTCAAGTATAATAATAATAAGTATCTGTACTTACAATATTCATAGTGGCTGTCGGGGCTTCATATGTGCATCATCTAAGAATGTGAATTCCTTCAATTGTGAAGTTAAAATTCATGATATTGTAAAATCTGCACCAGATAAAATTAAACAAGATGAATTTTTTACAATGCAAAAAAATCCATTAACATCGATGAAATAAGAAACTGAATTAAAATCTTGTTGAATTTTTTAAAAATGAACTACAATCCTGAAGAGGAGACAATCTTGACCGTGAAGCACCCTGATACATAATGAAAACTGAAGATGAATTATACTTTTGCCAAAACCTTAAAAATAAACAATCTTGAAAAAGAAAATACAAACTTCATAGTGGGCCCGACAGCCACTATGAATATTGTAAGTACAGATACTTATTATTATTATACTTGACTTCAATTGCCAATACTATGTTAATGTTCTTTTGCAATCTCCCGATAGCTGAACTTGCATAACGTGTGAAACAGTATTTACGGACATTTAATGTCAATTGAATTAAAATACAAGTTGTAGTTGTAGGAGAGAGAATTAAGGCCATTAAGTTTGATGATGACCAGGCAATTGTTTCAGGATCAGCCAAATATTTCATTACAGCGCATGATGTCAAAAATACACAAAAATGCAGATATCTTTGGAATGAAAATAAGACAAAACTAATGGTAATAGGGAAAGATCCAAAGCAGGTTTTCCTTAAAATTGAAGGACAATGCATCGAACAAGTTAAATCATTTCGCTATTTGGGTCAAATCATTACTGAAGATGCGAGATGTGAAAAGGAAATTAGAATGAGACTGGGGATTGCAAAAACGGCTTTTAGAGAGAATCAAAGACTACTGACAGCCAAATATATAGATCTAAAACTGAGGAAGAGAATTTTAAAGGCATATGTTTGGTCAGTAGCTCTCTACGGTTCTGAGACAAGGACATGAGTTTTTTTTTTTTTTTTTCATGAATAAAATTATAGGATATTGGGAATTTACCTGCATATTTTTATTTCTGCATTCTGAGTTTAGATTAGCATTAGGGGTGCCAATCTGTCCAGATGAATTTAGAGATTAGCATTAGGGATGCCAATCTGTCCAGATGAATTTAGTACGCCCAATAATTTTATTGTGTGTGTGCATAAGTTCTACTCATTTTTGTAGGCTACAAATAAAGGAGGAGAACACAACAAATAACGTACCTAGGATTTCACATAATTGCCATCATTCTGTATGACCTCTTGCCATCTGTCTATAAGTAGGTGAATCCCACCTAGAAAAACTCTTGTGTTTTAGAGTAAAAAAAGTCATGTAATGCCATTTTCACATTGGCCACATCATCGAAGGGTTTTTAGAGTGAAAGCGGTCTGTAACAATAAAAAAAGGTGGTAATCCGTAGGTGCCAGGTCAGGGGAATACACCGGGTGAGGTAACACTTCCCAACCAAAGTCCAGTAACTTTTGCCAAGAGAGTAAAGCAGCATGACATTATCATGATAAAGGATCACACCTTTGCGATTTACGAGTGCTGGCCGCTTCGATGTCAGTTGTTCTTGCAATCTGTCCAACTGTTGGCCATAGAGGTCAGCATTTATCATTTGGTTAGGTGCCAACACCTCCCAGTGGATTATTCCCTGAACATCCCACCAAACACTCAACAAAACCTTTTTGGGATGCAGTCCTCCTTTTGAAGTCAATGGAGCAGGCTCCGCACCTTGGAACAGAGTCCGTTGACGCTTTACATTACGGTACAGTACAGTACCCATTTCTCATCACCCGTTACAATTCGTCCAAAAAACGGTTCATTTCTGTGACGAGAAAGCAAAGAAACACAGGTGCGGATTCTCTCCTCTCGTTGCTTTGCAGAAAGCTGGTGCGGAACCCAGTTATCGAACTTGGTGATGAACCCAAGCGCATGCGTTCGTCTTTCAACTGTTCTGTGTACCAACAACGTTTCCTCTAATTCCTGAATGGTTGGATGTGGGTCGTTTGTTATGGCTTGGTCCACATCCTTGTCAGAAACCACTAATGGATGTCCAGGACGTGGTTGATCTTTACAGCTTCTGTCTCCATCCCGGAATTTCCGAAACCAACGGCGACACGTGTTATCATCAACTGCATCTTCCCCATACACTTGGCAGATGTTGCGGCAAGCCACGGCTGCAATACTGCCTTTATTGAACTCGTACACTAAACAATATCTAGTGTGCTCCTTATTGCATGCCATGTTACACTGTCCAAGATTTCCGTTACAAATGACCTACTCAGACAAAGTTAGTGCCTCTATATGCTCTACTACTCCAAACTTTATTGGCCTAAAATTCGGCATCACAGCATCATCTGTTACGTAACTACTCCGATTGCAATTTGCATCTATTACAAAAGCAGGTTGAACTTTTGCACACACCCAATATTAATGACCAGTTAAGGTCTTCTGAAACTAACTACTCCATAACTACTCCGATTGCAATTTGCATCTATTACAAAAGCGGGTTGAACTTTTGCACACACCCAATATTAATGACCAGTTCAGGTCTTCTGGAACTTACTACTCCGTAACTAGTCCGATTGCAATTTGCATCTATTACAAAAGCGGGTTGAACTTTTGCACACACCCAGTATTAATGACCAGTTAAGGTCTTCTGGAACTAACTACTCCATAACTACTCCGATTGCAATTTGCATCTATTACAAAAGCAGGTTGAACTTTTGCACACACCCAGTATTAATGACCAGTTAAGGTCTTCTGAAACTAACTACTCTGTAACTACTCCAATTGCAATTTGCATCTATTCCAAAAGCAGATTGAACATTTGCACACACCCAATATTAATGACCAGTTCAGGTCTTCTGGAACTAACTACTCCGTAACTACTCCGATTGCAATTTGCATCTATTACAAAAGCGGGTTGAACTTTTGCACACACCCAATATTAATGACCAGTTAAGGTCTTCTAAAAATTCAACAGATTCCAGCTGATAGATGGCTTGACCAGCTTTTGAATCTCTTATCACAACCCTGTGATAAGAGATTCAAAAGCTGGTCAAGAACGGAACAACGTACACTATTTGAGGGCTGACCAGAGTCCTAGTGGCTGAAACCCTGGTCTCATTATAGTTTCCTTTACTGGCATTTTAATCGGTATCATCTTTGATTCAAAATCGGTCTAAGCTTCACACTCGAAAGAACAAAGCACTACTGTACAAAAAAAAAAAAAAAAAACATGGACAAGCGGGGAAGGTGTGACTCACGGCATGCACATATGTGTTAGTTTTCCAAACAGTTATAATTAGCAGTCTGGCTTCCATCTAGACCGTTGAATGTTATTTACCAGATAAGATCCTCTCTCACAGTGTATAACTTCTGTTGACTGGACTGATTGTATCGTACTTGAGAAGAAAGTGTATGTCACTACTGTAAAGGACTTCTACAGCACTACTGTAAAGGACTTTTACAGCAGTACTGTAAAAAAACTGTGCAATTGTACCCCTAAATAGCTATTTACCCTCTTTTGTAGTTCATCATCCAACATCAACTTAATTATAGGCAGCTCATCATATCCCGTACCAGAAATAAAGTTTTATTATTGTTTGGCAATCAATTCAAAATCAGTATGAATCCTTAACCACACCTGAAGAATAGAATCTAAGCAAGGTTGTCCAGGCTTTAACTTCATTCTGGACTGGTGGCAGCAACAACTAATTTCACTAATATTCTTTGGATCACAAAAATAAGGTAAAAATTCTGACCAAATGGCTGTCGGAAAAATTGTTTTAAAGTACTCATTCCCCTTCACACCCATCATGAAATCAAAATTATCACAGTGGTTAACATCCCCATCCAAAAATTCATAACAGTAACCAATGCATGATATGAGAAATTTATATCTTCTCCCAATCTCTAATACTTTGTTATTCTGATCTGTCGTATGAGAAAAATTGAGACTTCAACCTCCTGGCTTCTATTTTTTATATAAGATTTTGCCCCTTTCTGAAAAGATGATGCCCCCTTACTAATAAAACATAGAAAGTCCCCCCTCCCTCCAAAAAAAAAAAAGGTCTTCTAGAAATTCTTTCACCAGTGGCTGTAACGTTCTTGAAAACAGTTGCTGTGCAGTTGCCAGTGTGTTCTGTTTAATGCCATGAAACATGTTTGAAATATATCCATTTTATCTTGGACACCCTGTATTTGCATTCTTACCTTAGATGTACAGCATTTAAGGTAAGAATGCAAATACAGGGTGTCCAAGATACCCTGTATTTGCATTAACATCTATTTTATGTTACACAAAAAAAAAAAATATCTTTTGAATATCTTTATTTTGTGAATATCTGTTGCTTTCAGAGAAAAGAAATTGGATTGAAAACTATTGTGTATAAAGAAAAGTTGTTTGATTTCTCAGAGACACAGTGGGAGCAAGATGTGCCAGATGTAATAGTTAAGGTCGGTAGAAATTATTTTGATTTTTTGTTCCAAAAGTTTTTGGAGTAATGAAAGTGCATAAATTTGAACTTTTATGAGTATGGTTTACTTATTCAACCTCTTAATCTTTTTTTTTTTTTTTTTTTTTTTTTTTCAAACAAGTGGTATAACTATTGGCCATCCATGTTTCCAGCTATTTTTAAAACTCTAAAATTGTATTGTCCTGGAAGGAGAGCCATACATATATCATCATCATCATCATTGTCAACCATTATCAATCCACTGCTGGACGAAGGTCTCCCCAAGTTTCCTCCACAACGGTCTGTCTTGTGCCAGTCTCCTCCATGTCACTCCCGCATATTTACGAATTTCATCCACCCATCTCCCATGTGGTCTTTTTCTGGGTCTTTTCCTGTCCCTTGGAATCCAATCTAAAATTTCGGCTGTCCATCTATGGTCTGTCCTTCTGGCAGTATGTCCAGCCCATTGCCATTTCAGGGATTTAACTCTGATCATGATGTCTTCCACTCTCGTCATTTTTCGGATCCACGAGTTCCTCTTCTTATCTCTCCTGGTTATACCAAGCATGCACCTCTCCATGCTACTTTGAGTTGTCTGCAGCCTTTGTATGTCTCTTTTAGTTAAGGTCCACGTCTCTGCACCATACGTAAGCACTGGAAGGATGCATTGATCAAACACTTTTCTTTTAAGACATAACGGCATATTGCTCTTGAAAATTATGCTGTTTCTTCCAAAAGCTCTCCAGGCAAGTTTTGTACGCCGATTAACTTCTTCATCAATGTGACCCTCACTTGATATCTGCTGTCCAAGATAAACATACGTATCTGTTATCTCCAGTTTTTCTCCATCAATCGATAAATCTTCATTTCTTGTAAAAGCATTGAACATCACTTTTGTCTTCTGAAAGTTCATTTTTAATCCCACTTCTTTACTCTTGTCAGCAAGTTCCTGGATCATACTCTGCAGCTCTGATGGGGTAGTTGCAAAAATGACTACGTCATCAGCAAAACGAAGGTGGGTTAGATAATCTCCATTAATCTTTATCCCTTTGTTTTCCCAGTTCAGTGATTGAAAGACATTTTCCAATGTGGCATTAAAGAGCTTCGGAGATATGGTGTCACCTTGTCTCACTCCCTTTCCAATTTTTATGTGTGTTGTGTTTTCAAACAGCCGAATCTTTGCACTTGCATTTTCATAGATGTTATTAATAATATTAATGTATGCATCTTCAATACCGCAGGATTTCAGAGCCGTGGTAACTGCTGATGGTTTCACCGAATCAAAGGCTTTTTCATAATCGATAAAAGCCATGCACAATGGAAGTTCATATTCCCTCGCTCTTTCAATTAGTTCCCTCAGTACGTGGATATGATCTATTGTGCTGTAGCCACTCCTGAATCCAGCTTGTTCTCTCGGTTGAGCCATGTCCAGTGTTACCTTCAAGCGGTGTGAAAGAACTTTAGTGAAGATTTTATAAACCACTGATAGGAGGCTGATAGGTCTGTAGTTCCTGAGATCCTCAATGTCACCTTTTTTATGTAGCAGGATCATTGTAGCATTGTTCCAATCCTCAGGAATCTTCCCTTCATTAAGGCATCGAGTGAAAATTTGGGCGAGTACTGTTTCAATTTCTCCATTTGCTTCTTGTATGATGTCTATAGTAATTCCATCTTCTCCTGGAGCTTTCCCCCGCTTCATGTTCTTGATTGCATGAGCAACTTCTGCTGGGAGGACTGGAAGAACTCTGGTACCTTTCATGATGTCTGGAGTACATGTATCATCCCTTTCATATAGTTTGGAGTAGAAATCTTTCACTCTTGTCAAAATTTCGCCTCTATTTCTTGTTATAGAACCATCTTCTTTTCTCAGAGCCATACATATATATATATATATATATATTTTTTTTACTTTTTATTATGACAAATAAATATCTAAAAACTGACAGTTGTACGATAATGCATCTGTTATTGATTGATATTAATGTTTAATAAGTTTCTTCAGATTTGTAGTGTGCAAAAAATTAAAAAGTGGTTAGGTAGATGTTAATTACCGTATATACTCGCGTATAAGTCGAGAAATTTGGGACAAAATGAGAGCTTCAAAGTAATGGGGTCAACTTATACGCGGGGTCTAAAAAATCGTAAGTCCAAAAGTTCTTCCCGTGAGGCAAAAGGCAATCCATCCCAAAAGAAATAAAAATGCCGATGCGGTATTAATTACGAAATCGCAACCCTCCGAAAGAAAAAAAAAAGAAAGAAAGAAAGAAAAAACACTGATGTGGTAGAATTACGAAATTGCGACCCTCCGAATTTCTCCGCTTTGAAAAGACTCCTCTCTCCTGGCTTTGCGTATCCACAGCAGAGTCACAGCCGCGCATAGAAAGCTCCGCCCTTCCGACTACCAGTTGATTGCGCTGACCTTCAACATGACGGAGCCATCGACAGCCAGTGTTAGGTGTTGCTTGTTCTTAATCGCATGTGTTTTTCTTGTTCTTAATCGCAGGTGTCTCACTTCTCCTATTATGGGTGGCACGGATTGTGTAAAGAAACAGATATCCTGTAATGCAGGATTCAAGTTGAAAGTGGTTTCTTTTGCATAAAATACTAACAACTGTGCTGCTTCACGTCAATTTGGCATTAACGAAAAACTGATTCGAGATTGCTGTAAAAAAAACCCGGACTTGGTGAAAACCCCAAAATCGCAAAAGGCGCTGCGCCGTGGA
Source organism: Macrothele yani (assembly GCA_039090855.1). Taxonomy (NCBI): domain Eukaryota; kingdom Metazoa; phylum Arthropoda; class Arachnida; order Araneae; family Macrothelidae; genus Macrothele; species Macrothele yani. The sequence goes on along the minus strand of CM077032.1, from coordinate 60,507,115 downwards.
ACGACATCTTTCCCAGAGCTGGAAAGTGTCTTGAATGATTGGATTGTGGGCTGCAGGCAAAATGGTTACATTGTAACGCGAACTGGTATACGTTTGCGAGCAATGAAGCTCGCAAAAGATGAAAAGTTTGCAGCCGCAAATAACACTTTTCGTGCCTCACCAGGTTGGTGCACAAGGTTCATGAACCGCTATGGGTTGTGTCTACGCCAGCGCACCAAAATTGCACAAAAGTTACCTCGTGACCTCGAAGCAAAGATAATGGAATTTCAAAAGTATGTAATTCAAAAGAGAAAAGAGACTACTTTTGAACTTTCCCAAATGAGGAACATGGATGAAACCGCCATGTGTTTCGACCTTCCTGGAAATAAGACGGTGAACCAAAAGGGCAAAAAATATCTTGATCAAAACGACTGGCCACGAAAAATCCTGTTTCACGGTTGTTCTTTCCTGTTTGGCCGACGGCAGTAAGCTACCTCCGGTAATTATTTTCAAACGCAAAACTCTGCCGAAAAGCGTTGTTTTTCCGTCTGGTGTGCTCGTTCGTGCCCATGAAAAAGGATGGATGAACGAATCCGGAACAATTGACTGGTTCAAGAATGTGTGGAACAAAAGGCCAGGTGCACTTTTGAGGAAACCTTCTCTTTCGGTGTGGGATATGTTTGTTGCACACCGTTGTGCAGAAGTGAAAAAAACTGCAGAAAATTCAAAAACAACTCTTGCTGTCATCCCAGGTGGGTTGACATCTGTTCTTCAACCACTAGATGTCTGCCTTAATAAGCCCTTCAAGGACAATGTGCGGAGGTATTGGGCAGATTGGATAAGTTTCTGATTTGCCGACTGAAACCAAGGGCGGAAATCTAAAGAAGCCGGATATCGTTTTGATTGCGCGATGGGTCAAGGATGCTTGGGATGCGATACCTGCGGAAATGGTCGTGAAATCATTCAAGAAATGTTGCATTAGTAACAAACTTGATGGCACAGAGGATGATGAGATTTTTATGAGTGATGATGACAGTGATTCTGATGACACAGGCATAGATGGGAATACTGATGTTTATAATGACGTGCTGATGACGGAGAAAGACTTTTTTGAACTGTTTGGCGAGTCTGACTCGAAATCGGATTTTGAAGGGTTCCGATGAAGTTTTTGGGTATGCAAATTAAATTTAGTATTATATATATCATTTTTTTCGCTTTCAAATGTTTTTGAATAAATTCATTGAAATTTTTTTTCTCATTCCGGGATCGACTTATACGCGAGTTTCCGATTTCTTACGATTTTTTCCTCTGAAAGTGTGGGGGAGGGGGTCGACTTATACGCGAGTATATACGGTATTACTTTATGTGCTCCTTACACTTAAAACACATCACAGAAGTAACTATTCCTGGTACGTAGTTTTTCACTTGTAGAAGGCCCTGAGTTATTGTTTGCTACATATATACATACATATCACTAAGCTGTTCTTTGAAATTCAGAGGTTAGCTCCAAAAGAAATACAAACTACCAGATAATTTTTACCTACTGTTGCTGTATCAAACTTCGCCATTTACAGCGATCTTGGCATACAACTCGGGCTTCACTGACATACATCATACGCCATACACAAGATCTTCTATACTTCATACTCATAATCTTTTTCTCATGCAGACACTCCTGAATCTGATACTCCCACGAATTCCTTGGCTTTTCTCTGCCTTCCCTTCCTGCCCTTGAGCTGAAAAGATTTTCTTAGTAAGCATTTCACCACTCATTCTTTCAACATGGCTGAACCCCAAAACATAGTAGTCTCCACCTTGCTAACAACATTTTGCTTCACATTACACAACTGCAAAACATCTCCATTCCTCACTTGATCCGAACGTGTCTTGCCAAAAATACCCCGTAAGTAATGCATTTCTCCAGCACACAGACGAGTCCTATGTTTCTTCTGCAGTACCCAGGTTTTACTGCCATACATCAGTGTAGTAACAATTACACTTTCATACACAGCCATGCAGGACTTTCCTGAGAACCCATCATTCCTGTAAAAACCTCCCAAAGCAGCCATGACTTTCAGTGAAGAATTCACTCGCCTACTAATTTCACCATCCAATTTGTTCTCTCTGTCAAACACGCTTCATAAATACACAAACTCATTCACCTGGTCAATCACTGTTTCATATTGACTTACATTGCATTCAGTACTACCAGCTCCTCTCTTAAAAACCATAACTTTGGTTTTTCCTTATGTATACTCAGTTTGAATTTCATACAAACTTCGTACATCTGGTAGAACATGCTCTGCAACTCACTTTTTCTCTCTGCCAACAGGACTGTGTCATCAGCATGCAGCAATCTGCACACATGCATATTACCAAGACATAAACTGGTATTGTCCATCTTGGCGACACACATGCACTCATCCCTAAATATATTAAACAGCCATAGGGACATTACACAACCTCGTCTGACTCCTGCACCAATAGAAAACCATTTTGATAAAACACCATTCACTCATACACAAGCTCTACTACCAGCATACATGGCTTTTACACTATTAAGTAGATTCCCAGTAACACCATATTCATTCAATACCTTCCACGAAAGTGTCCTGTTGACTTGGTTGTAAGCTTTTTCTAAGTTATTGTTTACTACAGACATAATATACAAAACAAAACTGTTGCAACTATGGGAGTATGTTAAAATGCAACATGACTTCTTCATGCCTCGCCTACGTGGTGCTGCATTGCAACAGCAGTAGGAACTGTTGCGAATTCCTGATATTGAGTTCCCCAAAGGCTCGAACTGGCCCGACGGCCTGTGTGCCTTCGAGTAGACAAATTAGTGTGTCCTTGATTCATGCTCCGCCTCCCTCTTCACGTTAAAAATAATTGCAATTATGAAAATAAGAAATTTAAATTCAAAATAATCAAATAAATCGAGACGAGACGAGGCGGGGGCGAAATTAAATTGAGAATGAGTACAGGTTTAAGGGGTGGGAGACATTCAGCAACAAAGAGGGATCAGGACCCGGCGACAGCGGGAGATAAAGAACACCTCTTCCATGTTCCCAGTGACACCTTGGAGTGGTGGAAATCAGATATTTAGTTGTTTACGCACCTTATGTGATGGCGTTTCGTTTTGATTTTATATGTGTGCAATGTGTGTTTGGGCGTAATTTTTCGTTTCTGAGGTACTAAGAATTAAAAAATTTAATTTATTAGACAACAAGAACTATTATATAATTTCTAAGTTTGATTAGTAGGGAGAGCCTTTCGTAGGCCTGCAAGTTTGTGCCCACATAACCTTACACAGCTCTTAACACAACTCCTAATTCTTTCAGGAGACCTAGTTCTTGCCTAAAACCTCATTCTTGCCTAAAACCTAATTATTTCAGGAGACCTAGTTCTTGCCTGAAACCTAATTCTTTCAGGAGACCTAGTTCTTGCCTGAGACCTCATTCTTGCCTAAAACCTAATTATTTCAGGAGACCTAGTTCTTGCCTGAGACCTACTAGTTCTTGCCTGAAACCTAATTCTTTCAGGAGACCTAGTTCTTGCCTGAGACCTCATTCTTGCCTAAAACCTAATTATTTCAGGAGACCTAGTTCTTGCCTGAGACCTACTAGTTCTTGCCTGAAACCTAATTCTTTCAGGAGACCTAGTTCTTGCCTGAGACCTACTAGTTCTTGCCTGAAACCTAATTCTTTCATGAGACCTAGTTCTTGCCTGAGACCTCATTCTTGCCTAAAACCTAATTCTTTCAGGAGACCTAGTTCTTGCCTGAGACCTACTAGTTCTTGCCTGAAACCTAATTCTTTCAGGAGACCTAGTTCTTGCCTGAGACCTCATTCTTGCCTAAAACCTAATTATTTCAGGAGACCTAGTTCTTTGCCTGAGACCTACTAGTTCTTGCCTGAAACCTAATTCTTTCAGGAGACCTAGTTCTTGCCTGAGACCTACTAGTTCTTGCCTGAAACCTAATTCTTTCAGGAGACCCAGTTCTTGCCTGAGACCTCATTCTTGCCTAAAACCTAATTATTTCAGGAGACCTAGTTCTTGCCTGAGACCTACTAGTTCTTGCCTGAAACCTAATTCTTTCAGGAGACCTAGTTCTTGCCTGAGACCTACTAGTTCTTGCCTGAAACCTAATTCTTTCAGGAGACCTAGTTCTTGCCTGATACCTCATTCTTGCCTAAAACCTAATTATTTCAGGAGACCTAGTTCTTGCCTGAGACCTACTAGTTCTTGCCTGAGACCTACTAGTTCTTGCCTGAGACCTAATTCTTTCAGGAGACCTAGTTCTTGCCTGAGACCTACTAGTTCTTGCCTGAAACCTAATTCTTTCAGGAGACCTAGTTCTTGCCTGAGACCTCATTCTTGCCTAAAACCTAATTATTTCAGGAGACCTAGTTCTTGCCTGAGACCTACTAGTTCTTGCCTGAAACCTAATTCTTTCAGGAGACCTAGTTCTTGCCTGAGACCTACTAGTTCTTGCCTGAAACCTAATTCTTTCAGGAGACCTAGTTCTTGCCTGAGACCTCATTCTTGCTTAAAACCTAATTATTTCAGGAGACCTAGTTCTTGCCTGAGACCCACTAGTTCTTGCCTGAGACCTACTAGTTCTTGCCTGAGACCTACTAGCTCTTGCCTGAGACCTACTAGTTCTTGCCTGAAACCTAATTCTTTCAGGAGACCTAGTTCTTGCCTGAGACCTCATTCTTGCCTAAAACCTAATTATTTCAGGAGACCTAGTTCTTGCCTGAGACTTACTAGTTCTTGCCTGAAACCTAATTCTTTCAGGAGACCTAGTTCTTGCCTGAGACCTACTAGTTCTTGCCTGAAACCTAATTCTTTCAGGAGACCTAGTTCTTGCCTGAGACCTACTAGTTCTTGCCTGAAACCTAATTATTTCAGGAGACCCTAGTTCTTGCCTGAGACCTACTAGTTCTTGCCTGAAACCTAATTCTTTCAGGAGACCTAGTTCTTGCCTGAGACCTCATTCTTGCCTAAAACCTAATTATTTCAGGAGACCTAGTTCTTGCCTGAGACCTACTAGTTCTTGCCTGAAACCTAATTCTTTCAGGAGACCTAGTTCTTGCCTGAGACCTCATTCTTGCCTAAAACCTAATTATTTCAGGAGACCTAGTTCTTGCCTGAGACCTACTAGTTCTTGCCTGAAACCTAATTCTTTCAGGAGACCTAGTTCTTGCCTGAGACCTCATTCTTGCCTAAAACCTAATTATTTCAGGAGACCTAGTTCTTGCCTGAAACCTAATTCTTTCAGGAGACCTAGTTCTTGCCTGAGACCCACTAGTTCTTGCCTGAGACCTACTAGTTCTTGCCTGAGATCTACTAGCTCTTGCCTGAGACCTACTAGTTCTTGCCTGAAACCTAATTCTTTCAGGAGACCTAGTTCTTGCCTGAGACCTCATTCTTGCCTAAAACCTAATTATTTCAGGAGACCTAGTTCTTGCCTGAGACTTACTAGTTCTTGCCTGAAACCTAATTCTTTCAGGAGACCTAGTTCTTGCCTGAGACCTACTAGTTCTTGCCTGAAACCTAATTCTTTCAGGAGACCTAGTTCTTGCCTGAGACCTCATTCTTGCCTAAAACCTAATTATTTCAGGAGACCTAGTTCTTGCCTGAGACCTACTAGTTCTTGCCTGAAACCTAATTCTTTCAGGAGACCTAGTTCTTTCCCCTGAGACCTACTAGTTCTTGCCTGAAACCCTAATTCTTTCAGGAGACCTAGTTCTTGCCTGATACCTCATTCTTGCTTAAACCTAATTATTTCAGGAGACCTAGTTCTTGCCTGAGACCCACTAGTTCTTGCCTGAGACCTACTAGTTCTTGCCTGAGACCTACTAGCTCTTGCCTGAGACCTACTAGTTCTTGCCTGAAACCTAATTCTTTCAGGAGACCTAGTTCTTGCCTGAGACCTCATTCTTGCCTAAAACCTAATTATTTCAGGAGACCTAGTTCTTGCCTGAGACTTACTAGTTCTTGCCTGAAACCTAATTCTTTCAGGGAGACCTAGTTCTTGCCTGAGACCTACTAGTTCTTGCCTGAAACCTAATTCTTTCAGGAGACCTAGTTCTTGCCTGAGACCTACTAGTTCTTGCCTGAAACCTAATTATTTCAGGAGACCTAGTTCTTGCCTGAGACCTACTAGTTCTTGCCTGAAACCTAATTCTTTCAGGAGACCTAGTTCTTGCCTGAGACCTCATTCTTGCCTAAAACCTAATTATTTCAGGAGACCTAGTTCTTGCCTGAGACCTACTAGTTCTTGCCTGAAACCTAATTCTTTCAGGAGACCCTAGTTCTTGCCTGAGACCTCATTCTTGCCTAAAACCTAATTATTTCAGGAGACCTAGTTCTTGCCTGAGACCTACTAGTTCTTGCCTGAAACCTAATTCTTTCAGGAGACCTAGTTCTTGCCTGAGACCTCATTCTTGCCTAAAACCTAATTATTTCAGGAGACCTAGTTCTTGCCTGAAACCTAATTCTTTCAGGAGACCTAGTTCTTGCCTGAGACCTCATTCTTGCCTAAAACCTAATTATTTCAGGAGACCTAGTTCTTGCCTGAGACTTACTAGTTCTTGCCTGAGACTTACTAGTTCTTGCCTGAAACCTAATTCTTTCAGGAGACCTAGTTCTTGCCTGAGACCTACTAGTTCTTGCCTGAAACCTAATTCTTTCAGGAGACCTAGTTCTTGCCTGAGACCTACTAGTTCTTGCCTGAAACCTAATTATTTCAGGAGACCTAGTTCTTGCCTGAGACCTACTAGTTCTTGCCTGAAACCTAATTCTTTCAGGAGACCTAGTTCTTGCCTGAGACCTCATTCTTGCCTAAAACCTAATTATTTCAGGAGACCTAGTTCTTGCCTGAGACCTACTAGTTCTTGCCTGAAACCTAATTCTTTCAGGAGACCTAGTTCTTGCCTGAGACCTCATTCTTGCCTAAAACCTAATTATTTCAGGAGACCTAGTTCTTGCCTGAGACCTACTAGTTCTTGCCTGAAACCTAATTCTTTCAGGAGACCTAGTTCTTGCCTGAGACCTCATTCTTGCCTAAAACCTAATTATTTCAGGAGACCTAGTTCTTGCCTGAAACCTAATTCTTTCAGGAGACCTAGTTCTTGCCTGAGACCTCATTCTTGCCTAAAACCTAATTATTTCAGGAGACCTAGTTCTTGCCTGAGACCTACTAGTTCTTGCCTGAGACTTACTAGTTCTTGCCTGAAACCTAATTCTTTCAGGAGACCTAGTTCTGCCTGAAACCTAATTCTTTCAGGAGACCTAGTTCTTGCCTGAGACCTCATTCTTGCTTAAAACCTAATTCTTGCAGGAGACCTAGTTCTTCAAACAACATCAAACACAGGTCATCACTCTTTTCACGATTATAAGTGAGTCACGGAAAAATTATCATTGGCCACCACCGGGAATCAAACCCGGCCAATGAGAATTTTTCCGTGACTCACTTATAAATGTGGAAAGAGCGATGACTTCTGTTTGATGTTCCTGGTCCACGTCAAATGCCTGTATTAATTATTCATTTGCCTTCTAATTATTTCTTCAGTTGCTGCTTACCATCTTTGGTGAATCCCCAGCATTGTGCGGGGCTCCAAGAAGCAACCTGCCAAATTGGCTTGGCGGTTAGTGTGTGTGCATCTGGAGCAATTCGAGGCCGCTGTGGTGCAGTGGAAGCATATCCGGCACGTAACTGGAAGACCCTGTGTTCAATTCCCTGTGGCGGCCAATGAGAATTTTTCCGGGACTCGCTTATAAACGTGGAAAGAGCGATGACTTCTGTTTGATGTTCCTGCTCCATGTCAAATGTCTGTATTAATGACCTAGTTCTTGCCTGGGATCTCATTCTTGCCTAAAACCTAATTCCTTCAGGAGACGTAGTTCTTGCCTGAGACCTTCTAGTTGTAGCCTGAGACCATCTGTCACTATGGGAGCTCCAGCCTGAGACCTTTATCATTATGACGACTGCAGCAGTCATAGTGATGGAAGAAATTAAAGCCAACAAAGTGAAAACGGAATTTTATTTTTAACTTTGAGGAAATAAAGTGGCCCATTTCAGACTTCCATATTGCAGCCTGGCTTGTTGGTTTCATCTGTAATTAATGAATGCATCAGGTGGTGGATGTACACTGAAGTGCCAGAAAAAACTGGTACACCAGTCTAATACTTGGAAGGTCCCCCACGGGAGCGCAGGACTGCAGAAATAGGACAGGACATGGACTCCACTAGCTTCTGGAAATATGCTGTAGGCAATGCACACCATACTTCCTGCAGAGCATTCCACAATTCGTGTGTGTTCCGAGGTCTCGGATTCCTGTGTTCGGTAGCGCGTTGCATGGCATCCCAAATGTGTTCTATCACGTTCAGATCTGGGGACTTGGGTGGGAATAATAACACCCCAAACTCAGATGAAAGCTCCTCTAACCATAATGTGGCGTCCTGACACTTGTGTGGAGGTGCATTGTCCTGCTGGAACAAGCCCAACCCATCAGCATGAATGCAGGACATGAACGGATGTACCTCATCAGAAAGGATGTGCACATAGCGTTGGCCGGTCACAGACGTTTGTAGACATACCAGGGGCCCCAGTGAAGTCCAGCTAAATACACCCCATACCATTACGGAGTCGCCCCCCCCCTCCCCACCAGCCGGTACAGTTCCCTGTTGACAGGCGGGATGGGGTTTTACGCCACACACGAATCCTTTTATCTGCCCGATACAGTTGGAAACGCGACTCGTCAGACCAAGCTACTTGTTTTCAGTCATCAAGTGTCCAGTGGCTGTGTTGCCGTGCCCAAGCGAGGTGCATAGCTCTGTGTCGTGCACCCATCAAGGGGACTCGAGTTGGGCGTCGTTTCCCAAAGACCATATCGTGCAGGGTACGTTGCACAGTCCGGACGCTGGGGCTTTTTGAGGCTCCAGCACTGAATTCCAATGATACCTGCGAGAATGTTCCACGCCTATCGCGTGAAACGATGCTTGACAGCCGACAATGGCCACGTTCACCCAATGTCTTTTTACAGCCACACTGGTATCGTAGGTTAGAGGTTTTGCCGGAATTCTTGTAGTCACGGCAATGGTCGTCCGCGAAAATCCGAACTTCGTTTCTACCTCCGAAATACTATGGCCCATCTCACGAACGCCAACTATGACACTGCGTTGAAAATCGCTTAAATCGTTATTACTTGTCATTCTCATGCAGAAAACAGCTCTGACAGATGGCAAGGATGTCTATCGCTTTATATATGCACTGGCGGGTACAACCGAGTACACGCATAGGTGACGTGGCTATGTATTTTGCATAAGCTCGTCTGTACCAGTTTTTCTGGCACTTCAGTGTACTTCCGTGTCTTTTGTTTCACTTACTGATCTTTGACATGTGATTATTTAATAAGCCAGTCTTTGTTTTGTGAGTCAAAATATTTTCTTTGATCCTGGAGGAAAATCTTAACCTTCCAGTATCTTCTAGTTTTTGCTTGAATACTCCTAATTCTTGCTTGAAACTGTCTAATTTTGCCTGAGATCTTGTCTTTGTCTGCAGTCTTCTAATTCTTGCGTGAGATCTTTCAGTTCTCACTTGAGATCACCTAATTCTTTCCTGAGAACTTTTTATTCTTACCTGAGACGTAGTCCTTGCGTAAGACCTTCTAATTCTTTTCCTGAGACTTTCTAATTATTGCCCAAGACCAGTGGCATACCAAAAAAACTCGACCTCCCCCTCCTCCGCAAAAAAAGATTTTGAGGCTCTTTTCCAAAAATCTATTAGCTTTCAATTACTCAAAATTTTTATTCCATTTTATTGACTGGGCTTTTATGGATGTTTTAATAAGTCAAATTCATTGGAACCTATGAGTATTTTTCGTAAAATCAAAATTATTCCACTTATTGCGTGAGGAGAACCCATCATTCCTGTGAAAACCTCCTAAAACAGCTATGACTTTCCATGAAGAATTCACTCGCCTACTAATTTCGACATCTAATTAGTAAGCTAATTCACTCGCCTACTAATTAGACGGCGAAAATAGTAGGCGGGTAAATTCTTCATTGAAAGTTATAGCTGCTTTAGGAGGTTTTCACAGGAATGATGGATTCTCAAAAGAGTCCCCGAATGGCTGTGTATGAAAATGTAATTGTACCTACGCTGATGTATGGCAGTGAAACCTGGGTACTACAGAAGAGACATAAGAGTCGTTTGTATGCCGGAAATATGCGTTACTTACGGGGGTTTGTGGGAAGACACGTTCAGGTCATATGAGGAATGAAGATGTGTTGCAGTTGTGTAATGTGGAGCAAAATATTGTTAGCAAGGTGGAGACTAATATGCTTCAGTGGTTTGGCCATGTTAAAAGAATGAATGATGAGATGCTTACTAAGAATTTTTTTTTGGCCCAGGTGGCAAGAAAGAAAGGCAGAGCAAGGCCAAGGAGGTCATGGGAGGATCAGATTCAGGAGTGCGTGAATGAGAAAAAGATTATGAGTATGAAGTATAGAAGGTCTTGTGTACGTCATGTGATGGATGTCACTGAAGCCCATTTGTGTGTCAAGATCGCTGTAAATGGCGAAGTTTGATACGACAACAGTAAGTAAATAATCAGTTAAAAATTTATCTGGTGGTTTGGATTATCTGTTAAATGTTTATTTGTCAGATGGTCTTTCTTTGAGGAGCTAACCTCTGAATATCAGAGAACAGCTTAATGATATGTATGTATTGCATGAAACACAAATGTGTACATTGTAATCAAAATGATTGCCCTGGTTTTATACAGATACAAATTCCTACAAAATACTTACGTCCAAGTTAATCATACACTGGCGAAAAGTAAAACAAGAACACCAAGAAGGAATTGGCGGACGACCATGAAATTTACATATGTTAATGGGGTCGAGTTTACGTAAGTGTGGTGTTAACTTCGGGACCAACCAGTGAGCGCATACGCCACAGCACACAGCACGGCATAATATGCAAATTATCATCGGTGGTATTTAAGGAGTACGGTGAAGTGAATGTAATCAGTCGTTGGCGTACGGACACGTGCGAAGACCTGAAGCAGCTGCAATGCCTGGACATGGAAGACGTGTACGATTTCAGCAGTTATCGGACTTTGAGCGAGGTCGTCTAGTCGGACTCCTCGAGGCCGGGTGGTCGTATCGTCGTATTGCGGAGCGAATTGGACGGGAAGTATCGGTGGTGGTACGATGGTGGCGTAGATGGTCCGAGGAACATTCTCACATGAGAAGACGTGGAACCGGGAGTCACAGACGGACTGATGAGCGGACCGATCGACGCATAAGAAGAGCGGTGTTGTCAAGCAGAACATCCACTGCAACGCAAATCCGAGCTGCCGTTGCACCTGAAGTGACTGTGCGAACAATCTGCAACCGTCTACTGGATGCAGGACTACATGCACGTGTGCCTCTGGCATGTGTACCTCTGACTCCAGCCCACCGTCAGGAACGGCTGCAGTGGTGTTTCCAACGTCTGCACTGGAGAACGCAATGGCGATCTGTCGTGTTGAGCGATGAAAGCAGATTCTGCTTGGGAGCCTCCGATGGCCGTATGCGTGTTCGCAGACGCACAGGGGAGCGTCTCCACTCTTCTTGCGTCCGCCAGCGACACACAGGGCCTACACCTGGTCTCCTGGTGTGGGGAGCGATCAGCTATCACTCTCGTACACAACCAGTGTTTGTAATGGGTATGTTAAACAGCCTCTCCTACATCAACAACATCATTCGGCTTGTTGTTGTGCCATTTGTAAGGTCGGTCCATCGTTGTGTTTTCCAGCAAGATAACGCACACCCACACACGGCACGTGCAACGCAACATGCACTTCAGGGTGTGAGACAACTTCCATGGCCTGCATGTTCACCGGATTTGTCCCCCATTGAGCAGGTGTGGGGTTTTATGGGACAACGACTTATCCGGTCTCCATGGCCAGCCACGACCATCCCCGATTTATGCGTCCAGGTTGAGGATGCTTGGAACTCAATACCCCAAACTTACATCCAACATTTGTACGACAGACTCCATGCCAGAATTGCACAGTGTGACGCAGTTCATGGCAGTTAAACCTCGTACTAACCATGTTACATGAAAATGTTATTTTTCAGTTTACCAGCAAATACAGTTGTATTTTGCCATAATGTTTTGATCACGTTATCCTCTGTATTCCGTTATTTTGCTGTATAGATTTCGTTGGTATCAGACGTCTCCTTCTTGGTGTTCTTTTTTCATTTTCCGCCAGTGTATTATGCGAAATTTATTATTTTAAAGAAGTAAGGCCAGCCTTTTGAAACGCCTTACGATTGCACACACAAAACATGCAACTGCCATGTGAGAGGGTCTAATTACTTTTTCAATTTATACGAAATGTCACAACATAAGTAAGAAACAAAACCAATGATTCGTGTAATTTACTGTCTAAAGCACGATTTTAATAAAAAGCGAATTATATATACAATTTAAAAACCTATATATACACATGAGCACTTTCGAGGAACCGGTTGCCTCATCATCCGATGGAATAGGAAAAAACATTGTACATCAATATACACTGAAGAGCAATTGAATTAGAAGTACCTGTCTAGTAACGTGTAGCACCACCTTTCGCCCTGATGACGGCGGCGATTCGTCTCGGTATGGACTCGACAAGACACCGGAAGCGTTGGGAAGCCATACAGATCCACGACTCCTGAACAAGCTCCCACAGTTCACGAAGATTTGATGGATGGGGGTCAGAGCCCCGAACATCTCTCTCGATGGCATCCCAGATGTGCTTGATTGGATTGAGGTCAGGTCACCTAGCTGGCCAAGGAAGCGAGGTCACGTTGATGGAGTGTTCTTCCAACCATTCGGATACAATTCGGGAGCGATGGCACGGTGCATTGTCTTGTTGCAGGATGAGGTCCCCAGTGGGATGTTGAAGACGCACAAACGGGAGCAAATGGTCATCCAGGATATCCCGGTAATGTTGACCTGTGAGGGACGATGTTACACGTACCGAGGGCCCCACTTCAGTCCACGTAAACAGTCCCCAGACGAGAATGCCACCCCCACCAGCTTGAAGAGTACCCTGCTGTCAAGAAGGATCCATCGCTTCATGTGGTTTGCGTTGTACTCGTATCCTGCCATCTGCATGTACCAACGTGAATCTCGACTCATCAGTCCAGGCAACATTTTTCTACATGTCTAGGGTCCAGTGGAGATGTTCCTGCGCCCATGCTAATCTTTGCACCCTGTGATGTGCAGTCAGCAGCGGTACCCTCGTGGGACGATGGCTTCTGTACCCCATAGCGAGGAAATGGTTCTGGATGGTGTGGCTGTTTACACGTTTTTGTGCACCAGCGTTAAATTGCCGAGTGATTTCTTGCAATGTTTTGTGCACTGTAAAAAAAATCTTTTGACTGTTATAAAAAAATGACACAGGTCTCTGATTTTTCGCTCCCACAAGGAACACCTTTTAGGTCATTATATTCTGAAGGATGCATAACTATGTGCATACAACTGTACACTTTGTATTCATTTTTATAAAAATTCTGCTTATTGAACTGATAAGAAAAAACCATTGCGAGAGCTGTAAAAAGAAATTCCGCTTTATTGAACTGATTAGAAACCATTGCGAGGGCTGTAAAAAGAGGCCTCCAGTTTTTTTGAATAGCTGTGTTTCAGGTTAGAGGCCCTTTTAACCACGAGGTCCCCCACATTGCTGGGTTGCAAGGGCTATCAGTATGCCCCTGCCCAAGACTTCTAATTCTTGTCTGAGACCTTCTAGTTCTTGTATGAGACCTTCTAGTTCTTGCCTGAGACCTTCTAGTTCTTGTATGAGACCTTCTAGTTCTTGTATGACACCTTCTAGTTCTTGCCTGAGACCTTCTTGTTCTTGCCTGAGACCTTCTAGTTCTTGTATGAGACCTTGTAGTTCATGTATGAGACCTTCTAGTTCTTGTATGAGACCTTCTAGTTCTTGTCTGAGACCTTGTAGTTCTTGTATGAGACCTTCTAGTTCTTGCCTGAGACCTTCTAGTTCTTGCCTGAGACCTTCTAGTTCTTGCCTGAGACCTTCTAGTTCTTGTATGAGACCTTCTAGTTCTTGCCTGAGACCTTCTAGTTCTTGTATGAGACCTTCTAGTTGTTGCATGAGACCTTCTAGTTCTTGCATGAGACTTTCTAGTTCTTGCATGAGACCTAGTTCTTGCATGAGACCTAGTTCTTGCATGAGACCTAGTTCTTGCACCTTCAACTTCTTATGTGAGACCTTCTAATTCTGGTCAAGCCTGAGTTTCACCAGGTCCATGCAGACCGCTATGGTTGATGATGATGTGGTTTCTTCACACACCACCATACTGTGAGTGCAATTAAACATCTTTTCAGATTCATATGCAAATTTTGGATAGAAAATCGCTCATAACTATAGCTAAAGGTCTAACTCAACTTCCAAGACGTAAGCAGCTGATTCAAGTTTTGGAAATTAAGTTAGATGGGATGCATTTTGGTAAAAGTTGCATTTTGTAAATAACCATTTGGAAAATCAGAAAAGGTATTATAACCAAGATGAACCATAAAGTATGAAAGACTTATTTTCCAAGATATGTTGGATGTGCAAAGCTATCTTTTTAAAAATTCAGCCCAATGAAAGTCTATGAAGCTGCAGATATTCACTTAAGAATAATCTAGGGTGAATTTGAACTGAGATAAGTTGTTCTTCATTAATATCATCACAACCAGAAAGACCAAACTTACCTCTAAGGTCTTGGCTTCTTTCCTTTAATACACTTCATGCACGTTATCGAGAACACTTTGTTATGCAGCTGGCCTTTTTCGGGTTGAGACTTTTTTCATATCTGCTCGCAGGTTGTTGTTGTTATTATTCCTCAGGTCATGAAGCATTATTATTTTCATTCACAGGACACTACAACTTATTGAAGTCTGACTGCTGTTTGACGTGCCTGATATCTCGTCCGTACTAGACACATACTCACTAGTATGTGAGAGTTGTCGACCTTCATTAAAACTTTTTTCCCCCTTCTTTCCTTCACTCTTCCCTCAATAACTTTCCGTTCAAATTCACATTTCTAAAACACGCACTTACATACCTAATAAATACTCTCTTATATCACACCTATAGTCTATTCTATACAACTCTACTACGTACTATTTACATACCGCATACAAACACTGTTACGTACTATACACTGAGTGGCCACTTTATTATGACCACCTGACAGTTTTATGCGCATCAGCTATGGTTGCACGCTGTTGCCGCCAGAGGGCGAGACTAGTATAAAAAGGGAAAGCTTAGTGCGTGTGACAGTAGTAGAAGTGATTTTTGGGTGACGAGATGGGTAAAAAATGCGATTTGACGGACTTTCAACGTGGGGTGATTGTAGGAGCTCGGAGCCGTGGAGCGAGTATCGCCGAAACCGCCGCATTCGTGAAATGTTCCAGAGCAGCTGTTGTTTAAAGTGTTTAAAGACTAGACTGTTAGCCAAAAAAACTGGGTCTCTACGTGCAACGTGTGGTCGTCATCGACTAGTGACTGCTTGGGCGGAACGGAAAGTATCCAGACTGGTAACAGACAACAGAAGGGCAACAGTGCAGCAAACGATCTCTGCATGCACTGTTTGCCGTACAATGCATCGGATGGGATATGGCAGCCGAAGGCCTGCTTGAAATCCTTTGCTGTCTGCAGTTAACAAGAGAAAACGTCTCCAGTTCGCACAGGAGCACAAGGATTGGACAGTCAATAATGGGAAACAAATTATGTGGTCCGATGAATCACGTTTTCAGTTCCACCATGCTGATGGCCGAGTGAGAATTTGGCGGGAACAGCACGAAAGCATGGACCCCAAATGCATTGCTACAACCCATCAAGCTGGTGGAGGCAGCGTTATGGTTTGGGGAATGTTTTCCTGACATGCTTTGGGCCCTTTCATTTGTGTTGATGAACGTCCGACTGGCACATCATATCTAAACATCGTTGCGGACCAAGTGCATCCTGTCATGTGGATGGTTTATCTGAATGGCGATGGCTACTTTCAACAAGATAATGCGTCCTGCCATAGTGCTCGTATTGTACAGGATTGGTTTCAGAAACATGCCGGTGAGTTTACTTTGCTTAGGAGGCCCCTACAATCTCCAGATCTCAACCCCATTGAGAATTTGTGGGATGAAGTTGAACTTGCCATCAGACAGCTGGATCCAAAACTCTGCAATCTCACACTCCTGGAAAGTGCTATTCATCAAGCATGGTCTCAGATTCCACAAACCACCTATCAACATCTCGTGGAGTCCATGCCACGAAGAATCGACGCAGTATTAAAGGCAAAAGGGGGCCCAACGATGTACTGAGGGGGTGGTCATAATAAAGTGGCCACTCAGTGTATACACAACACATTCATACACTCAATTTAAAACCACTATCTACATAATTTATATTACACTATTTGCATTTCACACCAGTCAAACCTCCGTAAACTGTGATTTATGTAGCGCTCCATCTGCCCCATACTTCGCAAATACCCTGCAGCAAGCGCTAACTCTATTTGGCCAGTCACAACATTCCCCAAGCACTTTCAACAGTAACACTGCCATCATCAGGAGGTCTATGTACCCTTCTGCTCTGCTAACCACAGATCAAGTGAGCAAATTCATCAAGGTTTCCGCTTCATTAATATGTTTTAATATTAATATATCATAGTTCCGGCTTCATTAATATATTCTGCATAATACCATGAGTGTGAATGATGTTTATCTCTGATTTTTGTTATGCTACAGGACCAGATTG
Source organism: Macrothele yani (assembly GCA_039090855.1). NCBI lineage: Eukaryota > Metazoa > Arthropoda > Arachnida > Araneae > Macrothelidae > Macrothele > Macrothele yani. Next base: position 60,490,322 of record CM077032.1, on the reverse strand, counting down.
CTAGAATTTGAAGAGGTTAGTTATTATGAAAGAAATACGGGATTACGCCATATAACACAAATTTTGAAGATGACAATCCGATTTTTGGCCTAAATGCAACAAGGATGGTAAGTCAGATAATATCCGAAAACTTGAAATTTTTTTTTAACCTCCAGATTCGCTAAACATGAATGCCGGTTGCTTCGACTAGCGAATCCTGTGATGGTTATATTCAAATTGATCGGAAACTTGAAACTTGGTCGTTCTGAATGGTGTAGTGGTTAGCATACCTGGGCGCTATCTGGGAGACGCGGGTTTGAGTCCCGCTCCAGGACGATAAAAAATTTCAAGTTTTCGGATATTATCTGACTTACCATCCTTGTCACATTTACGCCAAAAATCGGATTGTCATCTTCAAGGTTAGTTATTACTAATGTGGGGGTCTTTACGCTGAAATATGTGGAAAACTAGAACTAATGACTGGATGAAAAATAAATGTTTCATTCAAGTACCATAATTTTTGGGCTAAGAGCCGCGGCTCTTACGTTACTAAAAGTTAAATTTTTCGGGTGTGTGGCTCTTATGCCGAAGCGGCCCTTATGCCAAATTTGTTTTCAAAAAGACTGTTTCTGCGCTCCTTTTTTTTTTTTTTTTTTTTTTCATGCAGATGCTTAGTAAATTTTTTCAAAGAATGTTTTTTTTTACAAACTCAACTGTGATCGGTTTTTCCCTCTTTCTACTTATACGTTAGACACGTCTATTGAAAAGATAACTCCGCTCCGCTGATGGTTTAGGAGGGAAAGTGTGTGTGTGTGTGGGGGGGGAAACACTCTGGTAGGTATAGGTCTTAAGGTCAGGAGGTTTGTTTGTGAAAGGAATGTCTGATCCAAATGCCCTTTGCATGAGAGTGGGGGAAACACATCCCGTGGCAGTAGCATGGAATGTTAATAGATGGGGGGATGGAATGGAGACATAAGCACACAAACCAGTAGCGTGACTTCCCAGCTTAAGAACATGAACAATGCAAAAGCCTGCCCCAGGATGATTCCAGCGATTCCATTAGCAGTGACCTTGACCTATTCCAAACAATACTGGCGGGACGAAAGACAAATTCTGTTCACTCTTCTTGGTTCATCTGGCAATAAATTTGTTAAATATTTAGAAAGCTGCATTGAAGCTGCAAAACGTTCTTCTGATGATTTAAAGCGGAGAACATGAAAAAGATTGTGACAAGTAACAATGTTAATAAATATTTAGAAAGCTGCACTGAAGCCGCAAAACGTTCTCCTGATTTAAAGCAGAGAACATGAAAAAGATTGTGACAAGTAATGATGTTAACAATGGGTAATTAATTTAATACTTGGCTGAAGATAAAATCTTTTCACAAACACAAAAGAAGGGAGAGTTTTCTATTCATGTAAAAGTGGACGGAGCTCAACGCGAAGGCTGAGTGAAAGTAGGTCAGACCACTTAAAAGAAAAAGCGAGAAAGCGGAGCCCGCTGTTTTGAAGTGATTGGCGGGGGGGGGTCAGCGAACATGTGCGAGGCAGCTAGTGGGCGGGACGTGTTAACTACCCCATTTACCAGATGCATACAGAAAAGCAAAACAAAAACATCTGTAGATGAGAAAAAGGCATAACAAAGATAGAAGGAACATATTATTAAAGAAAACATTAATCGAAAGCATTACAAGTGATAATTTATAAGTTAATTACTTCTAAGACGGAGGATTCTATTGCGGTGAACAGACAACCATCCTGTAGCAGACATCCACATTAAATGGAATTTAGACAATTGTGCGGTTTTACGAGCAATGCAATATTCTAATAGGAGTCTTAAGATTAACTGTGATTTATATTGATTACATAAATGGTTTTGAGCATTTAATAAGGGCAAACAAATAACATCATTAGCATTATTAAAAAAAATGCATAAATAAAAGCTTTTGCCAGTATGAAAAAATAAGTGCATAAAGCAGATCGACACTGAGTTTCAGAATTAGCCTTCGAAGTATACATATAATTACGTTGGGTGCGAGTTAATTCATGAAAATAAGGAAGATAATTTAGTTTTCTGAGCAGCACCACGATTTCATAGCTGCGGCCCTTACGGCAACTTTTGCTTCCAAGATTGCAAAATTTCTCACCTGCGGCCCTTACGCCGATGCGGCTCTTAGTCCGAAAATTACGGTAGTTGTGTCCAAAATTAAATAACCAATGGAAAGATATTTCCTTTGAATAAGCCTGACAAAGAATATGAGTTATCTCCAAAATTTGCAAAATATTAAATATTATATAGTAAAACCCTATGGAAAAGAGTTTTTAATATTGTGTAGTTGATTTTTGTAAGGAGTGATTTTTATGCCAGAAAAATTTATTTGTCTATTTTCCTTAATTATTGGGTTGTCGGAAAATTCATGACGTGTTTTAGCCATGTTTTGCAAAGGTCATTTATTGATAGAAAGAACAAAGATCAATCAATGATATAATGCCCGTTTTGTTCGACAACCTTTTGCCATCTTTCAGTGAGCTGCAGAATGCCTCGTTCATAGAAGGACCTGTCTTTCGTGGTGAAAAACTGTTCAAGGTGCTGACTTACAGCCTCATCTGAATTGAACGTTATACCACGCAAGGACTGTTGAAGAGAGCGAAACAAGTGGTAGTCTGGCGGCGCAAGGTCAGGCGAGTATGCTGGTTGTGGCAACACATCCCACCCAAGCTACAATAATTTTTGGCGGGTGATCAAACTTGTGCGTGATCTCGCGTTGTCGTGATGGAACACAACACCTTTACGACGAACAAGCTCTGGACGTTTCTGGATGATGGATTTGTCCAAATTGTCCAATTGCCGACAGTACACATTCGAATTGATTGTTTGGTTCCGTGGTAGGAGCTCGAAAAACACGACACCTTTAAAATCCCACCACACTGAGACCAAAACCTTCCGCTGATGAAGGGCTGCTTTGGATGTCGTTTGAGGCGAAGCAGCACGTCGGTACCAAGACCGTTTGCGCAGCACATTGTTGTACATAATTCACTTTTCGTCATCAGTTATCAGTCGCTTCAAAAAAGGATCGTTTTCCTCACGTTTAATGAGCATATCGCAGATGTTTATACGCGCCGTCAATTGGGCTTCTTTGAGTTCTTGAGGAACCCACCCAACGAGCTTGCTTACGTATCCCAGCTTTTTCAGGTAATCGTGAACGCTTGAATGATGGATGTGCAATGTGTCTGCAATCTCTCGTGTCGTGTAACGTGGGTTTGACTCGACCAATGACTTGATTTGGTCGCCATCAACCTCGGTGGGACTCCCGGACCGAGAAGCATCGTTGAGGTCAGAATCACCAGCACGGAATTTTGCGAACCACCGCTGGCGCTGACGTTCTTGTAGAGCATTATCACGGAACACTTTACGCAACTTTTCACAAGCTTGACCCGCGTTCTTCCCTTTACGGAAGTAAAACAGTAAAATATGGCTAAAATGCACAGTTTGGTCTTCCATCTTCAGCTTGATGTCAAATCTTTGCAAATCAACCAAATCGCTCAGTATTCCTTTTGGACTGCAGCTAGAACTGGCACCTGTCGAATGCCATAGCGATAACAGAGCTGCTGCGCATGTCTCTAGTACTTCCAAAACCGCCCAACTGCCATTGGGTGCCAAAATATGTCATGACTTTTTCGACAACCCAATAGCATTTCCGTTCAGACTTTACAATCCATATTTTGGATTTTTAAAATTGTAATTCCCCAGATTCATTGCTACTTAGCGTTGTCATTTTTTATTATTTTTTTCAAATCATAGTCCTCAGTATTCAATGCTTGCACTTTTTTTTTCGTATTTCTACATACACATAACCTTACCCATAATTTTCTATGCGTTTTCTCAGGAGCCATGTCTTAATTAAATATTTTACTTTTCAGAGTATTCCTTCACTTTTAAAAATAAATTAATGTCCTTTAGTTGCTGTTTGTGTATTAAAACCAATTGTGGAAACTTTGTGTGATTTATTTTCTTTCTGCCTTTATTTTACATAGATGGTTAGAATTTTGGCCAATATGTGTTTAAATCCTGATGTTGGACATAATATGGCATTAGACAAAAAATGCATCATGTGTTTTGTTCAAATTATAGGTAAGCATTTGTTGTTTAAGTTGATTTTATTGCTGTTCTTGGATGGATTTTGTTTTTTGAAAATAGATTGGTTTAATTTCCCGTCTTTTAACATTACTGTAGCTTCACTGTAAGACTTCTTATCTCATGTAAGATTTAGGTTAATGTTGGGAATTGGTTTCACTCTAGAACCCGGATGCACTTTACTTTTCATTGATCTGAAGAGAACTCAATTATACATCTCAAATATAATTTCATAGTGTTGCGCAAAATCGCGGGACATAGGTATGTCGAATGACCTTGGGAAATGGCACGTTTTACAGATTCTGATTCTAAGAATTGGGAAAGTTGTCTTCTAAATTTGATCAGCTGAATGCTATACATATCACAACATTCAGTCTAATTTCGTACATATGAAGGAATGGTATTCATGCAATGCGGTCAGATGGCTACGTCATACGGCCTTGGGAAATGGCACCAGCCAGACCTGGCGAGCGAGGAGCTGATTGGCTATTGTCAAGCACAACTGTGCTACACATGCTTCGTGCGATATCATTCACTTCCCTCTCAGCCACAAGAAAAGGAGATTCCAGGCAGTGGTCTATACTGCTTTAAAATTCAGGGGCAGATTCACAGGTACATCTTGGATTTATTACCACTTACTGGTGAAAACCATTCATATGGCCAATTGTACTTTATAGATTCCTCGGCGGCTACTGATATATGTGTACATGAAATTCATTTACGGTATTCCACTTTTTCGTCATCATTGGGGTTATTCTCGAGATCGATGCAAAGCTGAAGAGAAATTTATTTAGAGTTAGTGGAGGTAGTGTGGAGCCATTTTCCGACTGGGGATGGTATTTTGTCTTTCAAAACTTTTGAAAATGAAAATTATGGAGTGAAGTTTTTCCTGTAATGGTCATTTCTTTTTTTCTCCGTAATGATTCCCCTGCGTAGTATTGTTGTTAAATATCATTTTATTGCATAAATGTTTGTATTTCAGTATGAAACTGTAGGCAACAATTTCCAAAAACGAAAGTTAAGATGGCACAAAGATTTCCAAGTGATCTTTGGGAATGAAATTCTTCTAAGGATTCGAGGAATTCCACGTTTTCCTTTATCGTTTGGGTTGTTCTCGAGATCGATGTGCAGCGTAAAAGGGGATTTGTGGTAGTTGGTTGTTCGTTTTCCGTTTGCAGATGGAATTCTGTCTTTGGAAACTTTTGAAAACAAGAGTCAGACAGAGTGAAGTTTTCATTTCTTTCTCGTGATGTTTCTTCTGCCCAGTGTTGTTGTTCAATGCTCTTTTATTCTATAAATATTTAAAAATTAGGGGGTGGGGGTTCAGAAAACAGAAGTTGGACAGAGTGAAGATTTCTCTCGTAATCATAATTTTTTTCCTGTGATGTTTACACTATCCAGTGGCGTAACTACCACCCCCGCAGCTGGGAGCAGGGCAGGTAACAAAGGGGCGTACTGCATGTGCCAGTTATAGTTTTATGAAAAAATTCAAACACGCCCAATAATTAGCCCAAAGATTCATATTTTGCTTTAATATATATTTAGTTTTGTCTAAATAAATGCCTAGTTTCACTTTTAAAACACTGAATGTCGTACAGGTTGAAAGTGTTCGGCTCTTTGACTTTGGGTTGTAATACGATCGCTCTCCAATCGCCCTCTCTCTGCGCTGCTGAGGAAAAGCGCGAGGCCACAGTGGGATTCCCCGTGGAGGATGTGCGAAAACAGTCAGTTACCTAGGATTACGTGCACGACAGCCTTCAACATTTATTCACAGCAGCCGCAGATCTGCCATGTGTAAGAGGGTGATTTCTTCAAGTGATTTACATTAGTTTTGGACAAAGCAATTACACGTATTGTCAAATCTATTACTTAAAAAAGTTAAAACTACAGGGCTCTAGGCACCACCATTACTTTTGCAGACACTCTTCCTAACTTCCTAACCCAACCACCACACACATATACTGCTAAAAATGCATCCTCATTTGTATTCGAAATCATGGGAAAATTACTGTGCTTCATCATCATCAACATCATCATCATTGCCAACCATTATCAATCCACTGCTGGGCGAAGGTCTCCCCAAGTTTCCTCCACAACGGTCTGTCTTGTGCCAGTCTCCTCCATGTCACTCCTGCATACTTTCAAATTTCATCCACCCATCTCCCATGTGGTCTTCTTCTGGGTCTTTTCCTGTCCCTTGGAATCCAATCTAAAATGTCGGCTGTCCATCGCTGGTCTGTCCTTCTGGCAGTATGTCCAGCCCATTGCCATTTCAGGGATTTAACTCTAATCATGATATCTTCCACTCTTGTCATTTTTCTGATTCACGAGTTCCACTTCTTATCTCTCCTGGTTACACCAAGCATGCACCTCTCCATGCTACTTTGAATTGTCTGCAGCCTTTGTATGTCTCTTTTAGTTAAGGTCCACGTCTCTGCACCATACGTAAGCACTGGAAGGATGCATTGATCAAACACTTTTCTTTTAAGACATAATGGCATATTGCTCTTGAAAATTATGCTGTTTCTTCCAAAAGCTCTCCAGGCAAGTTTTGTACGCCGATTAATTTCTTCATCAATGTGATCCTCACTTGATATCTGCTGTCCAAGATAAACAAACGTGTCTGTTATCTCCAGCTTTTCTCCATCAATCGATAAATCTTCATTTCTTGTAAAAGTATTGTACATCACTTTTGTCTTCTGAAAGTTCATTTTTAATCCCACTTCTTTACTCTTGTCAGCAAGTTCCTGGATCATACTCTGCAGCTCTGATGGGGTAATTGCAAAAATGACTACGTCATCAGCAAAATGAAGGTGGGTTAGACTGTGCTCAGGGGTACTGAAGTAAATCTTGCTGCGGGGGCACATTGTATTAGTTTCGCCACTGTCACTATCCTATGTTGTTGTTAACCCCCCCCCACACACACACACTCTACCTCATAAATGTTTGCATTGAACACTGATAAGACACCAGAAAATTTCCAAAAAATGGAAGTGAATAATTGGAAATTTTTTAAGAATTGTTGCATGGTGTTCAAAAGTATTCATATTCTTAGAGTTACACCATTTATCTAAAACATTCATTGTCTCCAGGCTGAAAGTTCTTTCGAGTCTGATGAATAACATTTTTGTCATCTGAGGGAATTAAAAAAAAAAAAGAAAGTGATAGGAAGGAGAGTGACAATGAAGAAATGGGAATGGAAAGATATCAGCAGAAAGAAAAATTAAGGAATCAGTGCTGTGCAGCTGCAGAGTCAACAAAAGACAAATGTGGTTGTGGAACTTGCTGGGAAGACAGTAAGACTTGCTTTCAAGAGGAAAGTTGAGCTGATGTTGTAACAAATACATCAACAACAAAAAAATGTGTTTGAAACAATGTCTTTTAAAACCATTTTAGTTTACCAATGACAGGAACAAGTCAAAAAATACTGTATATCATCATCATCATCATCATCATTGTCAACCATTATTAATCCACTATTGGACGAAGTTCTCTCCAAGCTTCATCCACAATGGTTTGTCTTGTGCCAGTCTCCTCCATGTTATTCCCGCATACTTTCGAATTTCATCCACCCATCTTCCACGTGGTCTTCTTCTGGGTCTTTTCCTGTCCCTTGGAATCCAATCTAAAATTTCGGCTGTCCATCGATGGTCTGTCCTTCTGGCAGTATGTCCAGCCCATTGCCATTTCAGGGATTTAACTCTGATCATGATGTCTTCCACTCTTGTCATTTTTCTGATCCACGAGTTCCTCTTCTTATCTCTCCTGGTTACACCAAGCATGCACCTCTCCATGCTTTTTTGAGTTGTCTGCAGCCTGTGTATGTCTCTTTTAGTTAAGGTCCACGTCTCTGCACCATACATAAGCACTGGAAAGATGCATTCATCAAACACTTTTCTTTTAAGACATAATGGCATATTGCTCTTGAAAATTATGCTGTTTCTTCCAAATGCTCTCCAGGCAAGTTTTGTACGCCGATTAATTTCTTCATCAACGGGACGCTTACTTGATATCTGCTGTCCAAGATTAATGTATGCATCTGTTATCTCCAGCTTTTCTCCATCAGTCAATAAATCTTCATTTCTTGTAAAAGCATTGAACATCACTTTTGTCTTCTGAAAGTTCATTTTTAATCCCACTTCCATACACATTCTTAAACTGTTCTTAGTTAATGTGCTTATTGTATTAAATTTAATTAATATAAGCTCACCTTTTCAGGTTTTTGTTCCTCTTGTTAACATTTGCTGCACATGTATGTCAAGTAGACTTGTCATTGAACGTGAAGGCCTCTCATGGTTGCTGTATCTTTCTTCCCTGTGTCTTCTTATGTTAACTCTGCTAGTCTTGGAGTCATTTCTGTTATTATATCTTTTCTTGAGCCCATTCATAGACATATTACATTGCTTACATGCGTTCACCACACTCATTCCATTTCCCTATTACCAATTAATCAAATAAAACTTTATATACATTATATACAATTTCTTTTTCAACTGTCAATATTCTAACCCTAATCTTCTTGATCATCTTGCTTCTGAAGTCCTTACATTCACAAACTTTCGCATTCATTCTTATCAAATAACCCATATACAGGGTGTCCTGGAACTTCGTGTACAAACTTGGAGGGGAGGTAGAGAACAGCGTTAGAAACCAGAATTAAATAGGAAAGCATGGGCGGAAAAGTCACACTCACGTGAGAAAGAGACACAAAGACACAGTAAGGCCACAATACAGAAAGCAGTGATGAAGCAACCTTTTCACGTGTAAATAGGAAAGCATGGGCGGAAACGCCACCCTCACGTGAGAAAGAGACACAAAGACACAGGAAGGCCACAATACAGAAAGCAGTGATGAAGCAACCTTTTCACGTGTAAATAGGAAAGCATGGGCGGAAACGCCACCCTCACGTGAGAAAGAGACACAAAGACACAGGAAGGCCACAATACAGAAAGCAGTGATGAAGCAACCTTTTCACGTGTAAATAGGAAAGCATGGGCGGAAACGCCACCCTCACGTGAGAAAGAGACACAAAGACACAGTAAGGCCACAATACAGAAAGCAGTGATGAAGCAACCTTTTCACGTGTAAATAGGAAAGCATGGGCGGAAACGCCACCCTCACGTGAGAAAGAGACACAAAGACACAGGAAGGCCACAATACAGAAAGCAGTGATGAAGCAACCTTTTCACGTGTAAATAGGAAAGCATGGGCGGAAACGCCACCCTCACGTGAGAAAGAGACACAAAGACACAGGAAGGCCACAATACAGAAAGCAGTGATGAAGCAACCTTTTCACGTGTAAATAGGAAAGCATGGGCGGAAACGCCACCCTCACGTGAGAAAGAGACACAAAGACACAGGAAGGCCACAATACAGAAAGCAGTGATGAAGCAACCTTTTCACGTGTAAATAGGAAAGCATGGGCGGAAACGCCACCCTCACGTGAGAAAGAGACACAAAGACACAGGAAGGCCACAATACAGAAAGCAGTGATGAAGCAACCTTTTCACGTGTAAATAGGAAAGCATTGGCGGAAAAGTCACACTCACGTGAGAAAGAGACACAAAGACACAGTAAGGCCACAATACAGAAAGCAGTGATGAAGCAACCTTTTCACGTGTAAATAGGAAAGCATGGGCGGAAACGCCACCCTCACGTGAGAAAGAGACACAAAGACACAAGAACGCCACAATACAGAAAGCAGTGATGAAGCAACCTTTTCACGTGTAAATAGGAAAGCATGGGGGGAAACGTCACCCTCACATGAGAAAGAGACACAAAGACACAGGAAAGCCACAATACAGAAAGCAGTGATGAAGCAACCTTTTCACGTGTAAATAGGAAAGCATTGGCGGAAAAGTCACACTCACGTGAGAAAGAGACACAAAGACACAGTAAGGCCACAATACAGAAAGCAGTGATGAAGCAACCTTTTCACGTGTAAATAGGAAAGCATGGGCGGAAACGCCACCCTCACGTGAGAAAGAGACACAAAGACACAGGAAGGCCACAATACAGAAAGCAGTGATGAAGCAACCTTTTCACGTGTAAATAGGAAAGCATGGGCGGAAACGCCACCCTCAGGTGAGAAAGAGACACAAAGACACAGGAAGGCCACAATACAGAAAGCAGTGATGAAGCAACCTTTTCACGTGTAAATAGGAAAGCATTGGCGGAAAAGTCACACTCACGTGAGAAAGAGACACAAAGACACAGTAAGGCCACAATACAGAAAGCAGTGATGAAGCAACCTTTTCACGTGTAAATAGGAAAGCATGGGCGGAAACGCCACCCTCACGTGAGAAAGAGACACAAAGACACAGGAAGGCCACAATACAGAAAGCAGTGATGAAGCAACCTTTTCACGTGTAAATAGGAAAGCATGGGCGGAAACGCCACCCTCACGTGAGAAAGAGACACAAAGACACAGGAAGGCCACAATACAGAAAGCAGTGATGAAGCAACCTTTTCACGTGTAAATAGGAAAGCATGGGCGGAAACGCCACCCTCACGTGAGAAAGAGACACAAAGACACAGTAAGGCCACAATACAGAAAGCAGTGATGAAGCAACCTTTTCACGTGACGGGGTGTTCAATACGCACAACGTGCACATGTGGGCCGACCACGAGCCGCACAACAACGCTTCACTGTTAATGTGTGGGCGGGTATCGTGGCGGACAGTTTAGTCGGGCCATACATCTTTCCACCTCAACTGGACGCTCGCAAGTGTCTCGTCTTTCTTCAGGAGGTTCTTCCGGAAATGCTGCACAATGTACCCGCACATGATCGACGCCGAATGTGGTTGCAACATGATGGGGCGCCATCTCGTTACGCAAGGTGCGTACGTGACCATTTGGACCGGACATTTGGAACCAAGTGGATTGGGGGTGGCGGTCCTGTCGAATGGCCCCCCAGATCACCTGATTATTATCTCTGGGCTGCCATGAAGAGCATTGTGTTAAATTCTGAAATGGACCAGGTGGCACAAATCTCCATCGCTGCTGCTATGATCCGCGAAACGGCAGGTATCTTCGACAATGTTCGCCAATCCATGTCGCGTAGGTGTCATGCGTGCATCCAGGCCAATGGGTGCAATTTCGAACACTTCCTGTGATGCTTGTAAGTCCTACGTTGTACTCTTTTGTTGTGTAATAAAGCGTTTTACACTGCTTTCTGTATTGTGGCCTTACTGTGTCTTTGTGTCTCTTTCTCACGTGAGGGTGATGTTTCCGCCCATGCTTTCCTATTTAATTCTGGTTCCTAACGCTGTTCTCTACCTCCCCTCCAAGTTTGTACACGAAGTTCCGGGACACCCTGTATACACTATTTACATATACATTATTTCACCAATTCAACTCATTCCTACCATGGCTCAATTTTATACTCCTTAACCGTACATAATCCACTGACGGGAATCCAGATACTCTCAACCACCAACATCATAACCCCCACCACCATGACCACACCCACCTCCAGTACTTTCTGCCGAGCCTTGGCCATCTTCAAGAGGAATATTCAACAACAAGCCATCCCCTCTGCAACCGCAGAGCAAGTGGCACATTCCACTCCGGCCTTCATCTCTCTCGATGTACCTCCAGGTGTTTGCATGTGGCGCCCTCTGTTCTGCATTGTATGCCATTCACTACAACAGAGACGTTTAGCATTATCCTCTTTAAGTAACACAAAGATCTCACTAGCTGCATAAAGGTCGAACGCTTTTACCATGAAGAATAATTTTTGCCTATTTTCAACTTTTCCACTATGCAAAATTCTTCCGCTAGCAGACATAAACTTATATGATGTTTCCTTTTTTATATTTCTTCTTTTAACTGTTCGATTTGAAAATCTCTTTGTCTCTGGTATCTTTCTTGTAGTATGAGAAACTTTTTGTTCACCATTTGTTACTTTTCGTAACATACTTTTTAGCCACTGGTTGAACTAAGTACATGTTTCTATTTCTGGATGTTTTATCGATCGTTGGAACTAGTTGATTGCTTTCCAAATCGGTTCCATTGATTTTGAATAGCTTTGATAAATTTAATTCGTGTTAGAATGGATTTAAAAGACATGCTTATTACATCCGAAAATTCGGTGTCAGCTTTCTTGTTTTTTTATCTTGTCAGATTCACAGGAACTTTCTTTCTTTCTTAATAGCTTGTTTTAAAGATTAATGTTTCCCCCAGATCATTCTTTGTTGGGAAACTTTTAATTTCAGTTTTAATTCTTTTGTTTTTTATTTGATGATTTTATTTTCATTACTCACTTGCACATTAAGTTGTGACATTTTATTTCCCCGCATCTTAGCAGAAAACTTATAAGTGCTAATCAAATGTTGCATGGATTTTTGTTATAATTTATTTTATTTGCATTGCGTTTTTCTTTTATCCTTTTTTTTCCAGAATTGATTTATTTATGCAATTTAAAATGTCTTTTTGATTAGTTTTTTTCATATCATAAGCATTTAGTGCTAATTTTCTATTTATCCTCATAATAAAGCTAAGAAACCTTTCATAGTTAATTGTTCTGTGTGTTGTTGGTTTTTGCTCTCACTGTGTTTGTCGCGTGCGAATTTACTTGCAATAGCGTCGGGTAAATGGCCACCTGCCTCTACTAATATTCTTGGATCTAAAAGCAAAAATGTTGTCAAAAATTCAAGGAGAGTTATTCGCAAAAATTTCCGTGTCTAAAATTGGCTCGGGTATCCGAAAACCATAGGTTTTGTTCCCTGTGTGCTGATGATTTTTCAACCGCCCACGGAGGAAAAGACGATTGCGGTCGGTATTTTCACTGTAAAAAAAACAGGAGGAATAACCATAAGTGTGTGGCATCACACACTTATGACATAACATATTTATTAAAAGGCGGAGTTGAAATGGTATGTATTTTTTGTGTACTTACTCAGTTGTTTTTTTTTTTTCATTTTAATCATTTTCAGGGTATTTAGGTATGTTGCAAAATTTATCCAAGTATTGTCCCCTATCCAGATTAAAATGTTGCTAAAAATGTAGCAGTGTACTCTGAGAAATATGCATGCTACTCTGCAAATTTTAATGCAGGAACTTGACTTCATTACAAAAAAACTGCAGGTGCCATGCATATTGACTACTGATAACTTCCTTCAGATGTTGGTATCTCTGCATCAGTTTTGTGCCCAATTCTTTTGTTGACATTTTGATAAGAGCTGTTTATAAGTAAAGCATGTTCCCATTTACAGATATTATTGGAATGGCACATAAACTTCTGGAGAAGCAAGAGGGTATCTGTCTTTATAAAGAAGTTAAATGACAGTAGAAGTTGATTTTACAACAAGGGGGTCTGTAGCTGAGTTTTTATGCAGAGTTGGGAGAATCTGACAGTATATGTAGTATTAAAAGGAATTGAGCCTGTTAGCATATACCTGATTCTGGCTGAGCAATGCATTAGCGCCTGAAACCCAACGCTGGCAACTTTTGTCACTTTGCTGTCCTGGAATCATTGGCCAAAATACCACCAGAACATTTCCAACAACTTTAAATTTGTGGCATGGAACTGGTGGTTTACTGCTGTTGTGAAAGCAAAAGGTGGACTTACACATCATTAATTTTGACAAGAGTGAAAGATTTCTACTCCAAGTTATATGAAAGGGATGATACATGTACTCCAGACATCATGAAAGGTGCCAGTACCAGAGTTCTCCCAGTCCTCGCAACAGAAGTTGCACATGCAATCAAGAACATGAAGCGGGGAAAAGCTCCAGGAGAAGATGGAATTACTGTAGACATCATACAAGATGCAAGTGGAGAAATCGAAACAGTACTCGCCCAAATTTTCACTCGATGCCTTAATGAAGGGAAGATTCCTGAGGATTGGTACAACGCTACAGTGATCCTGCTACATAAAAAAGGTGACATTGAGGATCTCAGGAACTACAGACCTATCAGCCTCCTATCAGTGGTTTATAAAATCTTCACTAAAGTTCTTTCACACCGCTTGAAGGTAACACTGGACATGGCTCAACCGAGAGAACAAGCTGGATTCAGGAGTGGCTACAGCACAATAGATCATATGCACGTACTGAGAGAACTAATTGAAAGAGCGAGGGAATATGAACTTCCATTGTGCATGGCTTTTATCGATTATGAAAAAGCCTTTGATTCGGTGAAACCATCAGCAGTTACAATGGCTCTGAAATCCTGCGGTATTGAAGATGCATACATTAATATTATTAATAACATCTATGAAAATGCAAGTGCAAAGATTCGGCTGTTTGAAAATACAACACACATAAAAATTGGAAAAGGAGTGAGACAAGGTGACATCATATCTCCGAAGCTCTTTAACGCCACATTGGAAAATGTCTTTCAATCACTGAACTGGGAAGACAAAGGGATAAAGATTAATGGAGATTATCTAACCCACCTTCATTTTGCTGATGACGTAGTCATTTTTGCAACTACCCCACCAGAGCTGCAGAGTATGATCCAGGAACTTGCTGACAAGAGTAAAGAAGTGGGATTAAAAATGAACTTTCAGAAGACAAAAGTGATGTTCAATGCTTTTACACGAAATGAAGATTTATCGATTGATGGAGAAAAGCTGGAGATAACAGACACGTACATTTATCTTGGACAGCAGATATCAAGTGAGGGTCACATTGATGAAGAAATTAATCGGCGTACAAAACTTGCCTGGAGAGCTTCTGGAAGCAGCAGCATAATTTTAAAGAGCAATATGCCATTATGTCTTAAAAGAAAAGTGTTTGATCAATGCATCCTTCCAGTGCTTACGTGTATGGTGCAGAGACATGGACCTTAACTAAAAGAGACATACAAAGACTGCAGACAACTCAAAGTAGCATGGAGAGGTGCATGCTTGGTGTAACCAGGAGAGATAAGAAGTGGAACTCGTGGATCAGAAAAATGACAAGAGTGGAAGATATCATGATTAGAGTTAAATCCCTGAAATGGCAATGGGCTGGACATACTGCCAGAAGGACAGACCATCGATGGACAGCCGAAATTTTAGATTGGATTCCAAGGGACAGGAAAAGACCCAGAAGAAGACCACATGGGAGATGGGTGGATGAAATTCAAAAGCATGTGGTAGTGACATGGAGGAGACTGGCACAAGACAGACCGTTGTGGAGGAAACTTGGAGAGACCTTCGTCCAGCACTGGATTGATAATGGTTAACAATGATGATGATGATGTGAGTATGTACTAGTATAATAAATTGTCCTTTCAGTGTGTGTGTCATCATCATCATCGATGTCAACCATCATCAATCCTTTTTGACAAAAAACACGAGTCCTTTATGAAAAGATTCTCTGTTTGTGATAAAACTTTCTGCACGTTGTCTCCAGGTCTGTGTGTATGGCATTAGGAGGAAACTCATTGATAACTTTAAAATCTCAATTTATTAAAACTTTACTCTAAAATCCTTAAAAATGCTGTAGTTCTTACAAAAATGAAATATGATACAGTAAAAACGAATTAGGTGAACATACAACCGAATTGAAACGAAAAAAAAAAAATTATACGAATTGAATGAATTGGGATAAAATAAAAATAATACATCAAAAAACGAATTGGAAGAACATACCTTTCCCTGTAGCATCATGAAAGGTATGTTCTTCCAACTCGCTTTTTGATGTAATATTTTTATTTTATCCCAATTCGTTCCAATTCGTCTATTTTTTTTTTTTTTTCGTTTCAATTCGGTTGTATGTTCACCTAATTCGTTTTTGCTGTACCATATTTCATTTTTGTAGGAACTACAGCATTTTTAAGGATTTTAGAGTAAGGTTTTTATATATTGTGATTTTAAAGTTATCAAAGAGTTTCCTCCTTATGCCATACACAGAGACCTGAAGACAACATGTAGAAAGTTTTATCACAAACAGAGAACCTTTTTATAAAGGACTCGTGTTTTTCCCCAAAAATGACATTTCAGCGTGTTATTGGAAACTTAATATCATATAGGTGAAGCTCACATACTTGGGTTATCACTAAGGATATCTAAAAAGTTTTTATGTGTTCATTATCAGTCCACTGCTGGACAAAGGTCTCCCCAAGTTTCTTCCACAACAGTCTGTCTTGTGCCAATCTCCTCCATGGTACTCCCACATACTTTCAAATTTCATCCACCCATCTCCCATGTGGTCTTCTTCTGGGTCTTTTTCTATCTTTTGGAATCCAGTTTAAAATTTCAGCTGTCCATCGATAGTCTGTCCTTCTGTCAATATGTGCAGCCCATTGCCATTTCAGGGATTTAACTCTGATCGTGATGTCTTCCACTCTTGTCATTTTTCTGATCCACGAGTTCCTCTTTTTATCTCTCCTGGTTACACCAAGCATGCACCTCTCCATGCTACTTTGAGTTGTCTGCAGTCTTTGTATGTCTCTTTTAGTTAAGGTCCATGTCTCTGCACCATACGTAAGCACTGGAAGGATGCATTGATCAAACACTTTTCTTTTAAGACATAATGGCATATTGCTCTTGAAAATTATGCTGTTTCTTCCAAAAGCTCTCCAGGCAAGTTCTATACGCTGATTAATTTCTTCATCAATGTGACCCTCACTTGATATCTGCTGTCCAAGATAAACGTACGTATCTGTTATCTCCAGCTTTTCTCCACCAATCGATAAATCTTCATTTCTTGTAAAAGCATTGTACATCACTTTTGTCTTCTGAAAGGTTATTTTTAATCCCCTTCTTTACTCTTGTCAGCAAATTCCAGCCTGGATCATAGTCTACAGCTCTGATGGGGTAGTTGCAAAAATGACTATGTCATCAGCAAAACGAAGGTGGGTTAGATAATCTCCATTAATCTTTACGCATTGACTAGTGATCGACTAGTGACTGCTCGGGCGGAACGGAGAGTGTCCAGACTGGTAACAGACAACAGAAGGGCAACAACAGATCAGCAAATTACAGACCATCTTAATCAAGGATCCTTTCAGTTGATCTCTGCACGTACTGTTCACCGTACACTGCATCGGTGCTGTCTGCAATTAACAAAAGAAAACATCTCCAGTTTGCACAGCAGCACAAGGATTGGACAGTCAATAATTGTAAACAAATTATGTGGTCCGATGAATCATGTTTTCAGTGTGCACCATGCCGATGGCCGAGTGAGAATTTGGCAGAAACAGCGCGAAAGCATGGACCCCAAATGCATTGCTACAACCCTTCAAGCTGGTGGAGGCAACGTTATGGTTTGGGGAATGTTTTCCTGGCATGCTTTGGGCCCTTTAATTGGTGTTGATTAACGTCTGACTGGCACATCATATCTAAACATCGTTGCGGACAAAGTGCATCCTGTCATGTGGATGGTTTATCCCAATCGCGATGACTACTTTCAACAAGATAATGCATCCTGCCATAGTGCTCGTATTGTACAGGATTGGTTTCAAGAACATGCCGGTGAGTTTACTTTGCTTAGGAGGCCCCTACAATCTCCAGATCTCAACCCCGTTGAGAATTTGTGGGATGAAGTTGAACGAGCCATCAGACAGCTGGATCCACAACCCTGCAATCTCACACTCCTGGAAAGTGCTATTCATCAAGCATGGTCTCAGATTCCACAAACCAACTATCAACATCCCGTGGAGTCATTGCCACGAAGAATCGATGCAGTATTAAAGGCAAAAGGTGGCCCGACGAAGTACTGAGGGAGTGGTAATAATAAAGTGGCCACTTGGTGTATATATGTATATACACTGGCAGAAAGTGAAAAAAGAACACCAAGAAGGAAACGTCTGATACCAAAGAAATTTATACAGCATAATAATGGAATACAGAAGATAACGTGATCAAAATATTATGGCAAAATACAGCTGTATTTGCTGGTAAACTGAAAAAATGACATTTCCATGTAACATGGTTAGTACAAGGTTGAACCGCCATGAATTGCGTCACACTGTGCAATTCTGGCATGGAGTCTGTCGTACAGATGTTGGATGTAAGTTTGGGGTATTGAGTTCCAAGCATCCTCAAACTGGACGCGTAAATCGGGGATGGTCGTGGCTGGCCGTGGAGACCAGATAAGTCATTGTCCCATAAAATCCCACACGTGCTCAATGGGGGACAAATCGGTATGCCGCCATGGAAGTTGTCTCACACCCTGAAGTGCATGTTGCATTTCACGTGCCTTGTGTGGGCGTGCGTTATCTTGCTGGAAAACACCACGATGGACCGACCTCTCAAATGGCACAACAACGGGCTGAATGATGTTGTTGATGTAGGAGGTGCTGTTTAACGTACCCGGTACAAACACTAGTTGTGTACGGGAGTAATAGCTGATCGCTCCCCTCACCAGGAGACCAGGTGTAGGCCCTGTGTGTCGCTGGTGGATGCAAGAAGCGTGGAGACACTCCCCTGTGCTTCTGAGAACAAGCATACGGCCATCGGAGGCTCCCAAGCAGAATCTGCTTTAATCGCTGAACATGACATATCGCCATTGCGTTCTCCAGTGCAGACATTGGCGACACCACTGCAGCCGTTCCTGACGGTGGGCTGGAGTCAGAGGTACACATGCCAGAGGCACACGTGCACGTAGTCCTGCATCCAGTAGACAGTTGCGGATTGTTCGCACAGTCACGTCAGGTGCAACGGTTGCTCGGATTTGCGTCGCAGTGGATGTTCTGCTTGACAACGCCGCTCTTCTTATGCGTCGATCGGTCCGATCATCAGTCCGTCTGTGACTCCCGGTTCCACGTCTTCTCGTGTGGGAATGTTCCTCGGACCATCTATGCCACCATCGTACCACCACCGATACTTCCCATCCAATTCGCTCTGCAATACGACGATACGACCACCCGGCCTCGCGGAGTCCGACTAGACGACCTCTCTCAAAGTCCGATAACTGCTGAAATCGTACTCGTCTTCCATGTCCAGGCATTGCAGCTTCTTCAGGGTCTTCGCACGTGTCCGTGCGCCGACGACTGATTACATTCACTACGCCGTACTCCTTAAATACCACCGACGATAATTTGCATATTATGCCATGCTGTGGCATAAGCGCTCACTGGTTGGTCCCGAAATTAACATCACACCTACGTATACTCGACACCATTAACATATGTAAGTTTCATGATCGTGCGCCAATTCCTTCTTGGTGTTCTTTTTTCACTTTCCAACAGTGTATATCAGTATAAATTACTGATATATATATATGTGTGTGTGTAAAATCTCGAGTGTCCTTAAATTTTTTTGAATAGTGCTCAAAAAGTCCTTAAAAAGTGCTAAATTTTAATTCTTAAAAATGTGTATGAACCCTGATGATTTATGTGTCATTAGATGCACAATTTAATGAAGATTTCAAAAATGCTTTAGTTTTCCTGTAGCTACTTCTGTTATTAAGATTCATTACAAAATTCATGACCAAGGCATGAATTGTAAATGTGACATTTACACCAAAAATCGGATAGTCATCTTCAAAAGAAAAACAAAAAAATGTATTGGGTATATAAATAAGTTTTGAGGGATTTGAGGTGAACAAAACACATTGTTGGAGAAAAGAAACAATATTTTAATATTAATCGAAGTATGCTCCCTCTGAAGCTACAACTTTACCCCATCTTTCGGGCAGTGAACGTATGCCCCGAAGGAAGAATTTCGGTTCCTTTGAAGAGATCCAGTTGTCCAGCCAATTTTTGTTGTCTTCATAAGAACTAAACTATTCTCCATAAATTGCTGACTGCATCGACCGGAACAAATGCTAATCCGATGGTGCAATATCTGGCAAATATGGCGGGTGAGGTAGAACTTCCCAGTCGGATCCTTCTAAGTACTTTTTCACAGGTCGAGAAACACGTGGTCTTGCGTTGTCATGCTGTAAGATTAATTTGTTGTGTCTATTCTCCCATTCCAGTCGTTTTTGCGTGAGAACTCGTTTTAAACGCATTAATTGGGTTCGATATCGATCACCAGTAATAGTTTCTGACAGTTTCAGCAGTTCATAGTGGATCACACCCTTCTGGTCCCACCAGATACACAGCATTACCTTTGAACCATGGATATTGCGTTTTGGCGTTGAAGAACCTGGTTCACCTGGCTTCACCCAGGCTTTCTGCCATTTAGGGTTATCATACCATATCCATTTCTCGTCGGCAGTAATAATACGATGCAAAAAACCCTTTCTTTTTTGTCTTTGAAGCAGCAATTCGCAAATGGTTTTTAGGCGTTTTAAGTCTCTTTTTGCCGCAAAGCATGTGGAACCCAATTCCCTTCTTTTTGCACCATTCCCATGACAGCTAAACGTTGTGAAATGCGTGGTTGACTAACATTTAATGCTGCTGCTAGTTCTTTTTGGGTCTGGCATGGATCCTCATGGAGTAAAGCTTCCAATTCGGCATCAGCAGTTTTTTTGGGTGGTCCAGAACGTTTTTTATCACTGACATCGAAATCGTTCCTTTTGAATTGTCTAAACTAATACTCACATGTTTTTATGGATGGGAAATGTTCACCATAGATTTCTGACATTAAGCGATAGCTGCCGGCAGCACTTTTCTCAACAATCAAGTAATGCACTAACACTTCCCGCAAATGCTGTTTTGTCGGGATGAAAGTTGCCATTTTCCATCAAGTAAAACAAATACGTCTTCGCACCTCAATTGAACATCGTATAACGACTCTGGCAGCTGGCGTCTCGTACTGCGATATCGCAGTGTTGCCACCTTAAAATACATGCATGCAGTAATAAGTACGACACCAAACGGAAATCCCTCAAAACTTATTTATATACCCAATAGTTTCTTCTCTGTAGTTATTGTATTTTTCCATGGGTCTGGCAAGACTATTGAGTTATTATTATTGCAATTTTCTGTTTTTTCGATAAGTTTTTTTATCATTAACAGCTGAGACTATACTTATCTAAAAAACAGAAAATATATTTATTTCAACCAAATAACAAGATAAAAATAATAAGAACTAACAAAATGTGTAAGGCTCCTCTAACGAAGGCTTAAAAAACAAACAAAAAACAACAACGTGATGAACAGAATAATTTAACAGTGTATGTCATAGAATTAAAATCCCAAGTTATGCCTTATGCTCTGAGATATATTGTTCTGTGGGCAAAGTATAGTGTCATAAATGTGATACATTTCTTTTCAGATGCATATAAAATTCTGGATATTTTAGAGGAGGGATCATGGGTTCCATTCCTAAGTATTCTGATGGCTCTGAATAACATCACTTATTTTATGCCTACTAATTCTGAAATGTCTTCTCATTTCAAAAGATTGGCTCACTGTAAGTATGCTAATTAAACAACACAAAAATATATTTGTATAATTGTACTCATAATTGAAGGAGAGTGTTTATTTACTTGTTAAAAATAATGTTCAGTTAACATAATAACTTCATAAATGCATCTGCCAGTAATTCATCTCACGATGAAATGCAAGTTTTATGTGGGTGCAATGTTCACACTATTAGTAACAAATGTTACACTAAACTTCTGTTCTTCATGTTATTAAGGATTTTAATTGTTGAGCAGAGCTCAATTATACAGTCATACTAAAATATTATTTTACAAATAAAAACTGAATAATAGATATTTCAAGGGTTCTGCATGTTCAAAGTTCCTACTTTGTAGCTATGTTGTCACAGAAGATTATACTGCTGTTATCCTTTCACCCAGCAATATTACGGCTCGGCCTTGAGTGCACCTGCACTAGGTTTTATACACATGTTAGTTTGTTAGTTAGTTAATTTATTTTAGTGGCGCAAGGGCCAGGTTTGGCCAAAGAGCGCCAGACACAGAACTATCAGTTAAAGATTTTTAAAAGCGGGGTGAAATGATTAAGAGCAGACAGGCTTGGTAAAAGTTAGAAAAGAGAATGATGAAAGCTGTGAAAACTAGTTAGTTAATTAGGTTTATATATAAATTTATTAATTCACTGTTATAATTATTATAACTTTTTTTTTTTTTTTTTAAATAAGTTTTAAAAAGTCAATCTGCTTTAAGAACGAAAACAACTGCGAAAATGTCGCAGTGGTCGCCCAAAAGCTTTTGCAGTGTAGCTGCGCCGTCATCCAGTAGATGAGACTGAAAACAGTGAAACCAATGATTACGAAAAAGAACACAACTACATAAAACATGAGAGATGGTGAGTAAACAGTCGCACGCCTCACACATTGGGACAGTGTCGCCACACAGCAAATAGCTATGCATGAAGCGACAATGCCCAATGCGGAGACACACAAGAACAACTTCTTCCCAACGGTTCTGGCGACACGATGATTTCCAAACTCCAAGGAAAGGTTTTATACGGTGCATTTAATTCTCCATTTCTTGGTCCCACAGACCCTGCCACGTTCGCCTGATATGATCGTGAACAAGAAAGCGAAAATCACGGTGAAACAGTGGCAAGGGTGTGACGACCAAAGAGGAGGCAGATCTAGCAGCAGCATCGGCAGACTCATTCCCTGGGATCCCAACATGCCCAGGAATCCAGCAGAACCGAATCTGGACATCAGCCTCGAGCAAAGAACGAAGAAGTCTCCGTACGGTAAAAAGAAGTGGGTGGCCAGTGAAATCGAAAGATGGCAATGATTGCACAACACTCAACGAATTGGTGTACACAATAGCACGCTGATGATAGCTGGACTGCACGTGTACAAGTGCAAGATACACAGCATGCATCTCCGCCGAAAACACTGTGGCCTCGGCAGGAATGCAGGCAACAGAAACTTTGTCAATGCAGACGGCGGCACATCAGAATATGTTGTCCAGCACTACTTGAATGTTATAATTCTCTCAGAACAGTTTTGAACGTATACCTTCAAGATTGTGTCAGCATTACGTTCGACACTGTTCTGAGTGGATTATAAGATTCAAGCTGTGCTGGCCAACATATTCGCATGTGGATAAAACCTAGTGCAGGTGCACTCAAAGCCAAGCCGTAATATCGCTGCGTGAAAAGATAACAGCAATATAGTGTTCCAGGAAAACACACCAACAAGGTGGGAACTTTGAACATGCAAAACTCTTGAAATATCTATTATTCAGTTTTTATTTGTAAAATAATATTTTAGTATGGCTGTCGTAGTGAGCGATGGGTTTACCTCCTCAGGGTGCTCCGTGGTAACAATGGCACACACAACAGCAACTAGGGCCTCTGTGAATCTTGCAGAGGTGCAAGCTTGTTCTGTGTGACATTGGCGAAAAGACCCCAACTCACTGGGTTTTGTTCCAGAATCCTTAGGTTGAATGACCAACTGGAACCCTCAGCTGTGGGCTAATCCCCCACACTGATGTACTTACCTGATTAAAAAGACAAAAAGAAATATTAAGAATGACTCAAGTGTGGGATATGGTGGACCTACCACACTTGAGAAGGACGGTCCACAACGGAATCGACCTGGACTTTCTAAATGGCGTATGAGAAAGAGATGTTGGCTGAGTGAGTGTAAGATTGGTTTATGGAATACTAGAGGTATAAATGGCAAGATGAGTGAGGTGATTGAGGAGATGAATAAGTATAGACTGGATGTGCTGTGTGTAAGTGA
Source organism: Macrothele yani (assembly GCA_039090855.1). NCBI lineage: Eukaryota > Metazoa > Arthropoda > Arachnida > Araneae > Macrothelidae > Macrothele > Macrothele yani. Next base: position 60,466,711 of record CM077032.1, on the reverse strand, counting down.
AACCAAAAAGAAGGAAATTGGGGTAGAAGAAGTGAATGGCACGGTGAGTGTGTGGTCTGGAGTATTGGATAATATGAGAGGACAGGCTGGTGTAGGTGTGATTTTAAGTGAAAAGATGAAGAACAACTTGATTCACTATAGTTGCATAAGTGAGAGAATTCTCTGGATTCGTTTGAAAATGAAACTTCAGAGAATTGTAATTGTTGTAGTGTATGCTCCTTGTGACTCGGAACCTTCTGATAAGAAGGAAGATTTCTGGAATGAGCTAAAAGCTGTTTTGAGCCAGTTTGGTGCTAAAGAAAAAGTTATAATAGCAGGGGATTTCAATGCTAGAGTAGGTGTGCAGAATGCAATGTTCTGGGTAAGTTTAATGATCCTTGTGTGAATGATAATGGTGAAAGATTAATTGAACTCTGCATTGAGAATGGTTTGTGTGTATCGAATACATTTTTCAACCACAAGTATATCCACACATATACTTGGGAAAATCTTACTCTTGGTCAAAAGAGTGTGATAGATTTTGTTGTCTATGATCAGCGTTTGAAACACTTAGTTGTTGACACCTGTGTGATGATAGGTGCGGATGTTGGTTCTGATCATTATTTGGTAGTGTCACGAGTGAAACTTAATGTTGGTTGGAGGAAAAGGAATAGGAAGAGACCCAGGATAGAAAGAATAAAGGTGGATAGACTCCTTGAAGATCATCAGCGGTATTCTGACTTACTCAGGGAACGACTGAAGGATCTGAAGTCTGGTGAGAGGGATGTAGAAAAGAAGTGGGAATGTTTTAAGAACTGTGTTGTTACTGCTGCTAAAGAGGTCTGTGGCACCACAATAGTGGGTAACAATAGAGGTGATGCTTGGTGGAATAGTGAGATTGAAGAGACAGTAAAGAAAAAGAAGGAAGCCTATTTGAGGATGTTGCAAGGTAGAGTCTCTGTGGATGAACATCGCTGTAAGAAGCGTGAAGCTGCTAAGCTGGTTCGCCACAGTAAGGCAAAAGATAGGAAGGAGAAAGTGGAAAGGCATGAACTGGCTTTTTGGAAAGATAGAAAGTCGTTCTGGAAGTACATGAGACTCAGGAAAAATAGGGGAAACAAAGTTGTAAGTTGTGTGAAGAATGAGATTGGGGAAATGATATGGGAGCCCAATGAGTTAAGTGACAGATGGGGTGAATACTTCTGTGAGTTATTAGATCAGGAAAGCAAAAATGATTCTGAGACAGATGCAGTTGTTGTCACAATGAGGGATGAAAGCACAGGAGGGATCTCAAGAGAAGAAGTGTGTAAAGCTCTAAAATCTCTTCAGAATGGTAAGGCTCCAGGAGTTGATGGCATAACTGCAGAGATGTTGAAATATGGTGGTGACTCTATAATTGACTGGTTAACTGAATTTTGCCAGTTGTGCTGGGAGTTAGGAATGGTCCCTCGGGATTGGAAGGATGCTATTATTGTTTCCTTGTATAAGGGAAAAGGTGATCAGACTGAATGCAAGAACTATCGTGGTATTAGCCTACTGAGTGTGCCAGGAAAAGTGTTTGGTAAGGTTGTTATTGAAAAAGTACGGGGTCTTACATCAGAGAAAGTGTTGGATGTTCAGAGTGGTTTTATGCCTGGTAAAGGCTGCACTAACCAGATTTTTGCATTACGCATGATGATTGAAAAGTATCTGGCTGTTGGGAAGAAAGTTTTTACTGCCTTCATAGATTTAGAGAAAGCTTACGACCGAGTCAATAGGACACTTTTGTGGAAGGTATTGAATGAATATGGTGTTACTGGGAATCTACTAAGTAGTGTAAAAGCCATGTATGCTGGTAGTAGAGCTTGTGTACGAGTGAATGGTGTTTTATCAAAATGGTTTTCCATTGGTGCAGGAGTTAGACAAGGTTGTGTAATGTCACCATGGCTGTTTAATATATTTATGGATGCATGCATGCGTGATGCCAAAATAGATAATAGTGGTTTATGTCTTGGTGATATCCGTGTGTGCAGATTGCTGTATGCTGATGACACTGCCCTGTTGGCAGAGAGCAAAAGTGAGTTGCAGAGTATGTTGACTCGGATGCACGAAGTTTGCATGAAATTCAAACTGAGTATAAATAAGGGAAAAACCAAAGTTATGGTGTTTGAGAGAGGAACGGGTAGCACTGAATGTAATGTAAGTATAAATGGCACTGTGATTGACCAGGTGAGTGAGTTTGTGTATTTAGGAAGCATGTTTGACAGAGAGAACAAGTTGGATGGTGAAATCAGTAGGCGAGTGAATTCTTCTTTGAAAGTCATAGCTGCTCTGGGAGGTTTTCACAGGAATGATGGGTTCTCTAGAGAGTCCCGCATGGCTGTGTATGAAACAGTAATTGTTTCTACTCTGATAGTATGGCAGTGAAACCTGGGTACTGCAGAAGAAACATAGGAGTCGTTTGTGTGCTGGAGAAATGCGTTACTTATGTGGGGTTTGTGGCAAGACACGATCTGATTGTGTGAGGAATGAAGATGTATTGCAGCTGTGTGATGTGAAGCAAAATGTTGTTAGCAAGGTGGAGACCAATGTGCTTCGGTGATTTGGCCATGTTGAAAGAATGAGTGATGAAATGCTTACTAAGAAAATCTTTTCAGCCCAAGTGGCAGGATGGAAAGGCAGAGGAAGGCCAAGGAAGACATGGGTTGATCAGATTCAGGAGTGTCTGCATGAGAAAAAGATTATGAGTATGAAGTATAAAAGATCTTGTGTACGGCGTGTAATGGATATGAGTGAAGCACGAGTTGTATGTCAAGATCGCTGTAAATGGAGAAATTTAATACGACAACAATAAGTAAAAATATCTGGAAGTTTGTATTTCTTTTTGGAGCTAACCTCTGAATCTCAGAGAACAGCTTAGTGATATGTATGTATGTACTATATTGCCAGAAGAAAGCCTCCCCATTTCATGGCAGTTAGTCTTTGGCTTTCTTTATATAGTTCTTTTTATCACTCTATCTTGTCCTAGGCCTGTACTCCCTCTTTTCTATGTACATACTGCACAGGGTACATCTCCTAAAAGTTTAGAACTTCTTAAATGAGCATTTTTTTCTTTATTTACCTCTTTGACTCCTGGAAAAGTTCTTAAATTTAATTTTTACTCCTGGAAATTATTGTACTAATTTAAAAACTCCTTAAACGGGCCATTTTCTCTTTATTTACCCTCACACTCATGGAAATGTCCATAAATTTAATTATGACTCCTGGAAATTCTTGTATTAATTTCAGGAGAACTCCTTAAATAGGCCCTTTTCTTTTGCTTCCCCTCGAGCTCCTGGAAAGACCTTAAGTTTAATTTTAATTCCTGCAAATTATTGTATTAATTTAAGGAGAATTTCTTGAATGGGCCCTTTTCTCCATACTTCCTATCAGACTTCTGGAAAAGTCCTTAACTTTAATTATGACTGGAAAATTATTGTATTAATTTAAGGAGAACTCCTTAAATGGGTCTTTTTCTTCTTATTTATTCTCAAGACTCCTGGAAAAGTCCTTAAATTGAATTTTGACACTTGGAAATTATTGTACTAATTTAAGGAGAGCCCCTTAAATCAGCCTTTTCCCATTCTTTCTCCCTCAGACTACTGAAAAAGTTCTTAAATTTAATTTTTAATCCTGGAAATTATTCTACTAATTTAAAAACTTCTTAAATGGACCATTTTCTCTTTATTTACCCTCAGACTCATGGAAGAGTTCTTTAATTTAATTACGACTCCTGGTAATTATTGTATTAATTTAAGGAGAATTCTTTAAATAGGCCCTTATTTTTTTGCTTTCCCTCATACTCTGGAAAAGTCCTTAAATTGAATTTTGACACCTGGAAATTATTGTACTAATTTAAGGAGAGCCCCTTAAATCAGCCTTTTCTCCTTCTTTCTCCCTCAGACTCCTGAAAAAGTTCTTAAATTTAATTTTTAATCCTGGAAATTATTCTACTAATTTAAAAACTTCTTAAATGGGCCATTTTCTCTTTATTTACCCTCAGACTCATGGAAGAGTTCTTTAATTTAATTACAACTCCTGATAATTATTGTATTAATTTAAGGAGAATTCTTTAAATAGGCCCTTATCTTTTTGCTTTCCCTCATACTCTGGAAAAGTACTTAAGTTTAATTTTAACTTCTGGAAATTATTGTATTAATTTAAGGAGAATTTCTTAAATGGGCACTTTTCTTTTGCTTCCTCTCCGGCTCCTGGAAAAGACCTTAAATTTAATTTTAACTCCTGCAAATTATTGTATTAATTTAAGCAGAATTCCTTAAATGGGCCTTTTTCTCCTTATTTACCCTCAAACTCCTGGAAAAGTCCTTAAATTTTATTTTGACCCCTGGAAATTATTGTACTATTTTAAGAACTCCTGAAAAAATGGGCCCTTTTCTCCTTATTTACCCTCAGACTCCCGGAAAAGTTCTTAAATTTATTTTTAACTTCTGGAAATTATTGTATTAATTTAAGGAGACCTCCTTAAATAGTTCCTTTTCTTTTTACTTCCACTCAGGCTCCTGGAAAAGACATGAAGTTTAATTATTACTCCTGAAAATTATTATATTAATTTAAGGAGAACTTCTTATTTACCCTCAGACTTCTGAAAAAGTCCTTAAATTTAATTACAACTCTGGGAAATTATTGTATTAATTTAAAGAGAACTCCTTAAAATGAACCTTTTTCTCCTTATTTACCCTCAGATTCCTGGAACAGCCCTTAAATTTAATTTTGACACCTGGAAAAGTCCATAAATTTAATTTTAACTCCTGGAAATTATTGTATTAATTTATGGAGAATTCATTAAATGGGCCCTTTTCTTCTTACTTCACCTCAGACTCCTGGAAAAGTCCTTACTTCACCTTAAATCAGCTCTTCACCTCTGACTCCTGGAAAAGTCCTTAAATTTAATTGACTCCTGGAAATGTACTAATTTAAGTAGAATACCTTAAACAGGCCCTTTTCTTTTTACTTCCTCTCAGACTCTTGAAAAAGTCCCTTAAATTTATTTTTAACTCCTGCAGGGTAATGTATCAAGTAGTTCCCGATTTCCCATATATCGTTCCACGCTTTGTTTACATGCAACCTAATCACACCCAATGTGAAAGAAAGTAGTGCACAATAACATACAGATTTTTTTACTAATTTTGAAAATTACTGAACCGATTTGATAATTCTTTCACCATTGGGAAGCTTACTTCTTTCTGTGGGACATAAGGTATTTCATTTTTTTTTTATTATTTTGGCTGTACTATTGATCAGAACGTTTTCAGGTAGTTCCCGATTTCCAGTGTATCATTCCGCTTACAGCAGATTGTTCAAAGATAATGCCATGGTAACATAAAACAAAATTACTTATGACAATAAGAATTAGTGAGGACAAATCTGTGGGTCAGTAGCTTTCATTTTAAAAAAAATCATGAAAATTGCTCCTGTAGGTGGTGCTGGCGAATTGTAGAAAGAAACAGCCTTGTGTTTTAAATATATAGATGGCCAAGTTTTTATGATACCTAGGTATTTTGGAATCTTTTTAATGATGTTATCTTCATGTATCCCAGTGGTATTTTACAACATTGTCTATTGGAGCAAAGGCATCACATTGCTTTAAAAATATTTGGCATCATAAACACAGGTATTACTAATTCAGAAATGTAGTGAGGCTCAACTGACTGAGGAGAAAAATGTAGACTGGTGCTTAAAGTCAAAGGTTATTCATTTTGATTATGTGATTGAAACCTGTTGTATTTAATGTGGAAATGATTCATACATGACCTTGAGCTGCAAATACATAATTAGAGCAGTACACCGTTTTGATGTTCTCGACATTTGGTACTTTCCGTATTAGATAAATTATTAGAACTTATTTCAATGCTATTGTGTTTGAACATTATTTTATCTTTCTGTTTGCATGACGAACTTTATTTTTGTCTTTGTTTTCATGATCTGGTTCCTAAATCAACTCTTTTTGTTTGTGCATTTTAACATTTTTGTATACATATATAGGCACCTCGGTGGCACAGTAGTCTAAGTGCTGGCTTATGGCCATTCGTCTGTGATTGGTCCAGGTTCAAATCCTGGTGAGGCATGGATGTTATGTTTGCCTTGCGGCACTGGCTCTCATCCTTCCGTGGAACCAGTAGCCCTAAATTAGGGACGGCCGACTGCTTATAGTGCATTGAGTTGCTCACTGTGGTCATTAAACCCCAATCATAAAATATATATATATCATCATCATCATCATCATTGTCAACCATTATCAATCCACTGCTGGACGAAGGTCTCCCAAGTTTCCTCCACAACGGTCCTGTCTTGTGCCAGTCTCCTCCATGTCACTCCCGCATATTTACGAATTTCATCCACCCATCTCTCCATGTGGTCTTTTCTGGGTCTTTTCCTGTCCCTTGGAATCCAATCTAAAATTTTCGGCTGTCCATCTATGGTCTGTCCTTCTGGCAGTATGTCCAGCCCATTGCCATTTCAGGGATTTAACTCTGATCATGATGTCTTCCACTCTCGTCCTTTTTCGATCCACGAGTTCTCTTCTTATCTCTCCTGGTTATACCAAGCATGCACCTCTCCATGCTTCTTTGAGTTGTCTGCAGCTTTTGTATGTCTCTTTTAAAGTTAATGTCCACGTCTCTGCACCATACGTAAGCACTGGAAGGATGCATTGATCAAACACTTTTCTTTTAAGACATAATGGCATATTGCTCTTGAAAATTATGCTGTTTCTTCCAAAAGCTCTCCAGGCAAGTTTTGTACGCCGATTAATTTCTTCATCAATGTGACCCTCACTTGATATCTGCTGTCCATAAACATACGTATCTGTTATCTCCAGTTTTCTCCATCAATCGATAAATCTTCATTTCTTGTAAAAGCATTGAACATCACTTTTGTCTTCTGAAAGTTCATTTTAATCCCACTTTTTACTCTTGTCAGCAAGTTCCTGATCATAATCTGCAGCTCTGATGGGGTAGTTGCAAAAATGACTACGTCATCAGCAAAACGAAGGTGGGTTAGATAATCTCCATTAATCTTTATCCCTTTGTTTTCCCAGTTCAGTGATTGAAAGACATTTTCCAATGTGGCATTAGAGAGCTTCGGAGATATGGTGTCACCTTGTCTCACTCCTTTCCAATTTTTATGTGTGTTGTATTTTCAAACAGCCGAATCTTTGCACTTGCATTTTCATAGATGTTATTAATAATATTAATGTATGCATCTTCAATACCGCAGGATTTCAGAGCCGTGGTAACTGCTGATGGCTTTCACCGAATCAAAGGCTTTTTCATAATCGATAAAGCCATGCACAATGGAAGTTCATATTCTCGCTCTTTCAATCAGTTCTCTCAGTACGTGGATATGATCTATTGTGCTGTAGCCACTCCTGAATCCAGCTTGTTCTCTCCGGTTGAGCCATGTCAGTGTTACCTTCAGCGGTGTGAGAAAGAACTTTAGTGAAGATTTTATAAACCACTGATAGGAGGCTGATAGGTCTGTAGTTCCTGAGATCCTCAATGTCACCTTTTTATGTAGCAGGATCATTGTAGCATTGTTCCAATCCTCAGGAATCTTCCCTTCATTAAGGCATCGAAAATTTGGGCGAGTACTGTTTCAATTTCTCCACTTGCTTCTTGTATGATGTCTATAGTAATTCCATCTTCTTCCTGGAGCTTTCTCGCTTCATGTTCTTGATTGCATGAGCAACTTCTGCTGGGAAGACTGGAAGAACTCTGGTACCTTTCATGATGTCTGAGTACATGTATCATCCCTTTCATATAATTTGGAGTAGAAATCATTCACTCTTGTCAAAATTTCGCCTTCTATTTCTTGTTATAGAACTATCTTCTTTTCTCAGAGCCATAATCTGTTTTCTTCCCTTACTGAGATGTCCTCTTTGCTATCTTAGGCTTTGGTTGTTTTCAATTGCTTTCTCACTAGCTCTGTGTTGGAATTTCTTACGTCTTCAGTGATACTTTTGTGTTGTCTTGCATAGCTCTATATATTTCCACTTTGGAAGTCACATCTACTTTAGTTGTCCTCATCTCTCTTCTTTTTGCATCAACATTTTGGTTTTTCCTGATAATTTGTTCACATGCAACTTGTTCTTAGATTCCAGCTAATTTTGTTGCTGTTTCCATTAGAGCTTTGGTTACTTTTCTGTTAACTTCCGAAATATCCACTTCTTCCGATGTTAGGCCTTCTAAAGCAGAGAATCTGTTCTTCAGTTCCAACTTGAAAGTATTATGGTGTTTTTTAAGGTTGGTTATGTCAATACATTTTTTGTTTGTCTTATGAGCTTGCCACGTTCCAGTTTAGTGTTGAGGTGCATCTTACATCTCACCAATCTATGGTCACTACCTGTGTTGAACTTGTTCAGCACACTGCAAAGCTGATGACGAATTTTTTGTTACACATAATAAAAATCAATTTCACTTGTCATTGGATGTCTCCATGTCCATTTCCTGTGTGGCTTTTTCTTGAAAAAGGAGTTCAAGATGAAAAATCCTTCTGCCTCTGCAAACTCAACGAGAGTATTTCCACGCTGGTTTCTGTTGCCGTGACCTAATTTACCTACTGAAGTTTCATTCTGTTGCCGTTGCCCTATTTTTGCATTGAAATCTCCCATATTATCTTCAAGTGCTGCTTACCTTTATTATTTAGATGACGAATTTCCTCATAAAATTCTTCAATTTCTTCTTCAGGATGACTTGTGGTGGGTGCATAAGTTTGAATAATCTGAGCCTGGTATCTTATCGATAGTTGGATAACGAGTCTGCAGCTCTGTCAGAGGAACTTTCAACTTCTATCACTTTATCCTTCAGTTTCTTGTTTATTATAAATCCAACACCACTAGTTCTGCCAGTATCTGTCCCACGATAATAGAAGAGATGTCCACTTTTCAGTTCAATGAGATCTTCTCCTTTTCTCCTTACCTCACCCTTAGCCCGACGATGTCCCACTTGATCCTTTGTAGTTCCTCTTCCAATTCCAAGAAGCCTTGAATCAGAAGATAGGGAGCGTCCGTTAGGTAGCCAAGGTCAGCATCAAATGGCAGCCTAGTCCGGTCCTCCGGGGATTCTTAGCACCCTCTGCCTTCATGTCGCACTGGCCGCTGCCTTGGCCAGTACATTCCAGCTGCCGGAGACTGAGGGCCAAGATTTGTTGTGAGTCATTTTGGAGGTGTTTGGCCATAACTCACCACGCTGGCCAAGCGGGTTGGTGAGTGTGGGATAGCATTCCTCTGATCCCGATGGTATAGTTATAACGCTATTGGCGGTCGTCAGAGCCCCTTTAGTGGGAACAGGATGCACCATGAGAAGGCGGGGGTTGACATTTGTCAAGGAGAGGCTGTGATGTTACGCATCACCTGACCTTACATCCCATATATATATATATATATATATATATATACACTGAAGGGATGTAAGGTCAGGTGATCCCATATATATATATACACTGAAGGGATGTAAGGTCAGGTGATGCGTAACATCACAGCCTCTCCTTGACAAATGTCAACCCCGCCTTCTCGTGGTGCATCCTGTTCCCACTAAAGGGGCTCTGACGACCGCCAATAGCGGTATAACTATACCATCGGGATCAGAGGAAATGCTATCCCACACTCACCAACCCGCTTGGCCAGCGTGGTGAGTTATGGCCAAACACCTCCAAAATGACTCTACAACTTAAATCTTGGCCCTCAGTCTCCGGCAGCTGGAATGTACCTGGCCAAGGCAGCGGCCAGTGCGACATGAAGGCAGAGGGTGCTAAGAATCCCCGGAGGACCGGACTAGGCTGCCATTTGATGCTGACCTTGGCTACCTATAACGGACGCTCCCTATCTTCTGATTCAAGGCTTCTTGAATTGGAAGAGGAACTACAAAGGATCAAGTGGGACATCGTCGGGCTAAGTGAGGTAAGGAGAAAAGGAGAAGATCTCATTGAACTGAAAAGTGGACATCTCTTCTATTATCGTGGGACAGATACTGGCAGAACTAGTGGTGTTGGATTTATAATAAACAAGAAACTGAAGGATAAAGTGGTAGAAGTTGAAAGTTCCTCTGACAGAGCTGCACGACTCGTTATCCAACTATCGAGAAGATACCAGGCTCAGATTATTCAAACTTATGCACCCACCACAAGTCATCCTGAAGAAGAAATTGAAGAATTTTATGAGGAAATTCGTCATCTAAATAATAAAGGTAAGCAGCACTTGAAGATAATTATGGGAGATTTCAATGCAAAAATAGGGCAACGGCAACAGAATGAAACTTCAGTAGGTAAATTCGGTCACGGCAACAGAAACCAGCGTGGAAATACTCTCGTTGAGTTTGCGGAGGCAGAAGGATTTTTCATCTTGAACTCCTTTTTCAAGAAAAAGCCACACAGGAAATGGACATGGAGACATCCAATTGGGACGACAAGTGAAATTGATTTTATTATGTGTAACAAAAAATTTGTCATCGAAGACTGCAGTGTGCTGAACAAGTTCAACACAGGTAGTGACCATAGATTGGTGAGATGTAAGATGCACCTCAACACTAAACTGGAACGTGGCAAGCTCATAAGACAAACAAAATGTATTGACATAACCAACCTTAAAAAACACCATAATACTTTCAAGTTGGAACTGAAGAACAGATTCTCTGCTTTAGAAGGCCTAACATCGGAAGAAGTGGATATTTCGGAAGTTAACAGAAAAGTAACCAAAGCTCTAATGGAAACAGCAACAAAATTAGCTGGGTCTAAGAACAAGTTGCATGTGAACAAATTATCAGGAAAAACCAAAATGTTGATGCAAAAAAGAAGAGAGATGAGGACAACTAAAGTAGATGTGACTTCCAAAGTGGAATATATAGAGCTATGCAAGACAACACGAAAAAGTATCACTGAAGACGTAAGGAAATTCAACTGTGAGCTAGTGAGGAAAGCAATTGAAAACAACCAAAGCCTTAAGATAGCAAAGGGACATCTCAGTAAGGGAAGAAAACAGATTATGGCTCTGAGAAAAGAAGATGGTTCTATAACAAGAAATAGAGGCGAAATTTTGACAAGAGTGAAAGATTTCTACTCCAAATTATATGAAAGGGATGATACATGTACTCCAGACATCATGAAAGGTACCAGAGTTCTTCCAGTCCTCCCAGCAGAAGTTGCTCATGCAATCAAGAACATGAAGCGAGGGAAAGCTCCAGGAGAAGATGGAATTACTATAGACATCATACAAGAAGCAAGTGGAGAAATTGAAACAGTACTCGCCCAAATTTTCACTCGATGCCTTAATGAAGGGAAGATTCCTGAGGATTGGAACAATGCTACAATGATTCTGCTACATAAAAAAGGTGACATTGAGGATCTCAGGAACTACAGACCTATCAGCCTCCTATCAGCCTCCTATCAGTGGTTTATAAAATCTTCACTAAAGTTCTTTCACACCGTTTGAAGGTAACACTGGACATGGCTCAACCGAGAGAACAAGCTGGATTCAGGAGTGGCTACAGCACAATAGATCATATCCACGTACTGAGAGAACTGATTGAAAGAGCGAGGGAATATGAACTTCCATTGTGCATGGCTTTTATCGATTATGAAAAAGCCTTTGATTCGGTGAAACCATCAGCAGTTACCACGGCTCTGAAATCCTGCGGTATTGAAGATGCATACATTAATATTATTAATAACATCTATGAAAATGCAAGTGCAAAGATTCGGCTGTTTGAAAATACAACACGCATAAAAATTGGAAAGGGAGTGAGACAAGGTGACACCATATCTCCGAAGCTCTTTAATGCCACATTGGAAAATGTCTTTCAATCACTGAACTGGGAAAACAAAGGGATAAAGATTAATGGAGATTATCTAACCCACCTTCGTTTTGCTGATGACGTAGTCATTTTTGCAACTACCCCATCAGAGCTGCAGAGTATGATCCAGGAACTTGCTGACAAGAGTAAAGAAGTGGGATTAAAAATGAACTTTCAGAAGACAAAAGTGATGTTCAATGCTTTTACAAGAAATGAAGATTTATCGATTGATGGAGAAAAACTGGAGATAACAGATACGTATGTTTATCTTGGACAGCAGATATCAAGTGAGGGTCACATTGATGAAGAAATTAATCGGCGTACAAAACTTGCCTGGAGAGCTTTTGGAAGAAACAGCATAATTTTCAAGAGCAATATGCCATTATGTCTTAAAAGAAAAGTGTTTGATCAATGCATCCTTCCAGTGCTTACGTATGGTGCAGAGACGTGGACCTTAACTAAAAGAGACATACAAAAGCTGCAGACAACTCAAAGCAGCATGGAGAGGTGCATGCTTGGTATAACCAGGAGAGATAAGAAGAGGAACTCGTGGATCCGAAAAATGACGAGAGTGGAAGACATCATGATCAGAGTTAAATCCCTGAAATGGCAATGGGCTGGACATACTGCCAGAAGGACAGACCATAGATGGACAGCCGAAATTTTAGATTGGATTCCAAGGGACAGGAAAAGACCCAGAAAAAGACCACATGGGAGATGGGTGGATGAAATTCGTAAATATGCGGGAGTGACATGGAGGAGACTGGCACAAGACAGACCGTTGTGGAGGAAACTTGGGGAGACCTTCGTCCAGCAGTGGATTGATAATGGTTGACAATGATAATGATGATGATATACACTGAAGAGCAATTGCATTAGAGACAGCTGGCGTTATGCAAATGTGGCACTGGGGGCGGCCCTGTAAATGGAAACAACATGATGTAGGCAGCAATCCGACAATATAAGGAGTGATGCGACAGGAATCAGTAAGAGTCGGACACAGTATGGGTAAGACGAAGGATCTGAACGCATTTGACCATGGGCAAATTGTTGGGGCCCAACGAATGGGTCACTCCATCTCGGAAGTCGCGCAGGCACTGGGATTTTTACGAGCCACTGTGTCACGGGTGCACCGCGAGTACATCGAATTCGGTAAACCCATCGCTGCAAGGGCCAACTGCCGTGGACAACGGCGTGTGCATGAGTGGGGTCATCATCGGCTAGCTCGCGTTATAACAGCGGATAGACGGGCCACAGTGCAAGAAATCACTCGGCAATTTAACGTTGGTGCACAAAAACGTGTAAGCAGCCACACCATCCAGAACCATCTCCTCGCTATGGGGTACAGAAGTCATCGTCCCACCAGGGTACCGCTGCTGACCGCACATCACAGGGTGCAAAGATTAGCATGGGCGCGGAAACATCGCCACTGGACCCTAGACATGTGGAAAAATGTTGCCTGGACTGATTAGTCGAGATTCACGTAGGTACATGCGGATGGCAGGATACGAGTACGGCGCAAACCACATGAAGCGATGGATCCTTCTTGCCAGCAGGGTACTCTTCAAGCTGGTGGGGGTGGCATTCTCGTCTGGGGACTGTTTATGTGGACTGAAATGGGACCCCTAGTACATGTGACATCGTTCCTCACAGGTCAACGTTACCGGGATATCCTGGACGACCATTTGCTCCCATTTGTGCGTCTTCAACATCCCACTTGGGACCTCATCGTGAAACAAGACAATGCACCATGTCATCGCTCCTGAATTGTATCCGAATGGTTGGATGAACACTCCACCGACTGGACCTCGCTACCTAGGCCAGCTAGGTCACCTGACCTCAATCCCATCGAGCACATCTGGGATGCCATCGAGAGAGATGTTCGAGGCTGTGATCTCCCTCCGTCAAATCTTCGTAAACTGTAAGAGCTTGTTCAGGGGTCATGGATCCATATGGCTTCCCAACACTACCGGTGTCTTGTTGAGTCCATGCCGAGACGAATCGCTGCCGTCATCAGGGTGAAAGATGGTGCTACACGTTACTAGACAGGTATCTCTAATTCAATTGCTCTTCAGTGTACATACATATGTATCACTAAGCTGTTCTCTGAGATTTAAAAGTTAGCTCCTCGAAGAAAGCTCATCTGCCAGATTAAAGTTTAAAATTCACCGAACTAGATTTTACTTACTGTTGAGAGATGTATCAAATGTCTCTATTTACAATGATCAGGCACATGAATTATTTTATACACAATAGAAAAAAACATGGTGAAACTCCCTATGTGACATTTGGATTTTTTTAAATGTATGCACACTACACTAGGCCATAATGTTTTGCTTTTACAATGTAATTATGCAGATTTAAAGACATCATCGGCCTTTTATTTTAATTTGCCTCTTTTGTGTGTGTGTTTTGCACTGTAGCTTTTCTGCCTTTACTTCATGAAGTTGTTTAATTATCAAGCAAGTATACAAAACAGCTGTAACTTAAGAGTATAAAATTCCATTGCTTTGTTTGTGTAATAAAATCCAAACAGAAATTGTTTTTTTTTTCTTAACGTAGAGAAAAATTGCCAATATCTTGCAAACTTCACATGTAGAAGTGTGTTAGAATGTTCTGTATGAAGTTTTTGTGGGGTGAAGGTGCATTAAAAATGCAGCAAGTAGTGCAGGGAAATTACCATTAGTTAGACATGATTCGACGTAGATATAACTCGATTATTTATTACGATGATAAAGAATCTATTAAATATAAACAATGTAAAAAAGGAATAGAATTCAGCGACGACACGTCGGTCACAACCTTAAGCTGCAAAAGCAGAAACAGCACTGGCTATACTTTTGTCGTTACAGCACGTATGTTTGAAAATGCTTGCCACGAGAACAATGCATGACATAATACATCTCACTTGACTTGAATTACATTGTACAATAACAAATGAATTAATTGCATCATTACATGAGAAGAAAGAGCAAATAAGGATTGATTTCCAACAGTTTCTATTCACAAATTTGTTTAACAAACAAGTTTCAAGCATTAATGGTATCATAAATACCAAGATACATCACTGCCCAAGTGTTTTCATTAAAAATTTATTGCTTATCAGTATCATGTATCATCAATTCATGCTGAATTATTTTTTATGAACAGGTATATTTCCCGTTTTGAGTGGTGCATATGATTTACAAGTTCGACTTGAAGCTTGTCTCATAATTGGGAATCTCACAAGATCTGCAGAAATAAGATCATTCATTCTTCACAACAAGTGTAAGTACAACTTCTGCTGCTCATTGTATATAAATATATTTTAATGTTTTTGGGCAGGAATGCACAGACAGGAGTAATACATTCAAAACTTCAGTTTCTATGTAGGATTCTGCGTGCTTTTATTGTGCTGTTGCTTCATTTTTTGTTGACATAAGTGAACAGAATTATTTTATTTTTGTCAGCTTTTGCTGTAAAATCTTTTCTTTTTTTGACATGTCACACATTACAAGCCATGCTAGTGGACTTGAAAGAAATTTTATTCTTAGGTTTCCTGTGATATGTGGTTGACATGGTTTAAAACTCGGGCTTCACGCGACAATAACACATTAAACACATTAAACGAGCGAAACACACAGTGTCACGTACGGTAAAAGGTTCGTTTAGCGGTAGCTTTCGGTCATCCTATGACCTTGACCACCCGTGACCGACTAGATGGGCTGGTTGCCAGAACTACAATTTGAAGTTGGGGTGTTGGAAATGTTGCCAGCTTTTAGAAGAGAGATCCAAATAAATGGGATTTGGTGATCTCTGAACTGCAGTTTTTGGTGAACAAAATTTCAATGCTCTGGTGGAAATGCAGAGATGCCTTGTTGATGAATGGGGCAAATTTTTTGGTTTCTTTCCGAATGGGAACTGTAGAGGTGTCTTCAAGGGTTAGTACAGATAAAGCTGTCTTTGGAAGAACATTGGAAGCATCAAAACAAGGCTGTGTACTATTCATGTAAAAGGAATTCAGTTGCTGTCTTATCCACTATAGGACACACTTCCGTAGTTGCTCATCTGTAGTGAACTTCTCCCCTCCTAAATGCTCCTTAAGTAGGCTGAACAAGTGGAAATCACTTGGAGCCAAATCAGGTTTGTAGGATTTGGGTTGCTGTCATAGCCACTGTAGGTCATCCTTCTGTAGTTTTTCATCTGTAGGAAATTTCTTCTCCCCTAAATGCTCCTTAAGTGGGTCCAACAGGTGGAAATCATTTGGAGCCGAGTCAGGATTGTAGGATTTGGATTCCTGTTGTAGCCACTGTGGGACACACTCCTGCAGTTTCTCATCTGCAGGAATTTCTTCCCTCGTAAATGCTTCTTAAGTAAGATGAACAGGTGGAAGTCACTTGGAGCCAAGTCAAGATTGTAGGATTTGGGTTGCTGTTATAGCCACTGTAGGACACACTCCTACAGTTGTTCATCTGTAGTGAATTTCTTCCCTCCTAAATGCTCCTTAAGTGGGATGAATAGGTGGAAATCACTTCTAGCAGAGTCAGGATTGTAGGATTTGGGTTGCTGTCATAGCCACTGTAGTGCACACTCCTACAATTGTTCATCTGTAGTGAATTTCTTCCCTCCTAAATGCTCCTTAAGTGGGATGAATAGGTGGAAATCACTTCTAGCAGAGTCAGGATTGTAGGATTTGGGTTGCTGTTATAGCCGCTGTAGGGCACACTCTTGCTGTCGTTCATCTGTAGTGAATTTCGTCCCACCTAAATGCGTCTTCAGTGGGTCAAATAGGTGAAAATCACTTGAAGCCAAGTCAGGATTGCAGGATTTGGGTTGCTGTGATAACCACTGTAGGACACACGCTTGCTGTTGTTCATCTGTAGTGAATTTCTTCCTTCCTAAATGCTTCTTAAGTAGGCCAAACAGGTGGAAATCGCTTGGTGCCAAGTCAAGATTGTTGGATTTGGGTTGTTGTCATAGCCACTGTAGGACACACTCCTGCAGTTGTTCATCTGTAGTGAATTTCTTCCCTCCTAAATGCTCTTTAAGTGGGATGAATAGGTGGAAATCACTTGGAGCCGAGTCAGGATTGTAGGATTTGGGTTGCTGTTATAGCCACTGTAGGACACACTTTTGCTGTTGTTCATCTGTAGTGAATTTCTTCTCTCTTAAATGCTCCTAAAGTGGGATGAATAGGTGGAAATCACTTGGAGCAGAGTCAGGGTTGTAGGATTTGGGTTGCTGGCATAGCCACTGTAGGACACACTCCTGCAGTTTTTCATCTGTAGTGAATTTTTTCCCTCCTCAATGCTTTTTAAGTGGGCCAAACAAGTGGAAATCACTTGGAGCTAAGTCAGGATTATAGGATTTGAATTCCTGTTGTAGCCACTGTGGGACACACTTCTGCAGTTTCTCATCTGTAGTAAATTTTTTCCCTCCTAAATGCTTCTTAAGTGGGATGAACAGGTGGAAATCACTTGGAGCCAAGTCAGGATTGTAGGATTTGGGATGCTGTTATAGCCGCTGTAAGACACACTCTTGCTGTTGTTCATCTGTAATGAATTTCTTCATACCTAAATGCTTCTTAAGTAGGCCAAACAGGGGGAAATCACTTGGAGCCAAGTCAAGATTGTAGGATTTGGGTTGTTGTCATAGCCACCGTAGGACACACTCCTGCAGTTGTTCATCTGTAGTGAATTTCTTCCCTCCTAAATGCTCCTTAAGTGGATCTAACTAGTGGAAATCACTTGGGACCAAGTCAGGATTGTAGGATTTGGGTTGCTGTCATAGCCATTGTGAGACACACTCCTGTAGTTGTTCATCTGTAGTGAATTTCTTCCTCCTAAATGCTCCTTAAGTGGATCTAACTGGTGGAAATCACTTGGAACTAAGTCAGGATTGTAGGATTTGGGTTGTTGTCATAGCTATTGTGAGACACACTCCTGTAGTTGTTCATCTGTGGTGAATTTATTCCCTCCTAAATGCTCCTTAAGTGGATCTAACTGGTGGAAATCACTTGGGACCAAGTCAGGATTATAGGATTTGGGTTGTTGTCATAGCCATTGTGAGACACACTCCTGTAGTTGTTCATCTGTGGTGAATTTATTCCCTCCTAAATGCTCCTTAAGTGGATCTAACTGGTGGAAATCACTTGGAACCAAGTCAGGATTGTAGGATTTGGGTTGTTGTCATAGCCATTGTGAGACACACTCCTGTAGTTGTTCATCTGTGGTGAATTTCTTCCCTCCTAAATGCTCCTTAAGTGGATCTAACTGGTGGAAATCACTTGGGACCAAGTCAGGATTATAGGATTTGGGTTGTTGTCGTAGCCATTGTGAGACACACTCCTGTAGTTGTTCATCTGTGGTGAATTTCTTCCCTCCTATAATGCTCCTTAAGTGAATCTAACTGGTGGAAATCACTTGGAACCAAGTCAGGATGGTAGGATTTGGGTTGTTGTCGTAGCCATTGTGAGACACACTCCTGTAGTTGTTCATCTGTGGTGAATTTATTCCCTCCTAAATACTCCTTAAGTGGATCTAACTGGTGGAAATCACTTGGGACCAAGTCAGGATTATATGATTTGGGTTGTTGTCGTAGCCATTGTGAGACACACTCCTGTAGTTGTTCATCTGTGGTGAATTTCTTCCCTCCTAAATGCTCCTTAAGTGGATCTAACTGGTGGAAATCACTTATGACCAAGTCAGGATTATAGGATTTGGGTTGTTGTCATAGCCATTGTGAGACACACTCCTGTAGTTGTTCATCTGTGGTGAATTTCTTCCCTCCTAAATGCTCCTTAAGTGGGTCAAATAAGTTGAAATCATTTGCAGCCCAGTCAGGACTGTAGGATTGTGTGTTTTGCTGTCATAGCTACTGTAGGGCACACTCCTGTAGTTGTTCATCTGTAGTGAATTTCTTCCCTCCTAAATGCTCCTTAAGTGGGATGAATAGGTGGAAATCACTTGGAGCCAAGTCAGGACTGTAGGATTTGTTTTGCTGTCATAGCCACTGTAGGGCACACTCCTGCAGTTTTTCATCTGTAGTGAATTTTTTCCCTCCTCAATGCTTTTAAGTGGGCCAAACAAGTGGAAATCACTTGGAGCTAAGTCAGGATTATAGGATTTGAATTCCTGTTGTAGCCACTGTGGGACACACTTCTGCAGTTTCTCATCTGTAGTAAATTTTTTCCCTCCTAAATGCTTCTTAAGTGGGATGAACAGGTGGAAATCACTTGGAGCCAAGTCAGGATTGTAGGATTTGGGATGCTGTTATAGCCGCTGTAAGACACACTCTTGCTGTTGTTCATCTGTAATGAATTTCTTCATACCTAAATGCTTCTTAAGTAGGCCAAACAGGGGGAAATCACTTGGGACCAAGTCAGGATTGTAGGATTTGGGTTGCTGTCATAGCCATTGTGAGACACACTCCTGTAGTTGTTCATCTGTAGTGAATTTCTTCCCTCCTAAATGCTCCTTAAGTGGATCTAACTGGTGGAAATCACTTGGAACTAAGTCAGGATTGTAGGATTTGGGTTGTTGTCATAGCTATTGTGAGACACACTCCTGTAGTTGTTCATCTGTGGTGAATTTATTCCCTCCTAAATGCTCCTTAAGTGGATCTAACTGGTGGAAATCACTTGGGACCAAGTCAGGATTATAGGATTTGGGTTGTTGTCATAGCCATTGTGAGACACACTCCTGTAGTTGTTCATCTGTGGTGAATTTATTCCCTCCTAAATGCTCCTTAAGTGGATCTAACTGGTGGAAATCACTTGGAACCAAGTCAGGATTGTAGGATTTGGGTTGTTGTCATAGCCATTGTGAGACACACTCCTGTAGTTGTTCATCTGTGGTGAATTTCTTCCCTCCTAAATGCTCCTTAAGTGGATCTAACTGGTGGAAATCACTTGGGACCAAGTCAGGATTATAGGATTTGGGTTGTTGTCGTAGCCATTGTGAGACACACTCCTGTAGTTGTTCATCTGTGGTGAATTTCTTCCCTCCTATAATGCTCCTTAAGTGAATCTAACTGGTGGAAATCACTTGGAACCAAGTCAGGATGGTAGGATTTGGGTTGTTGTCATAGCCATTGTGAGACACACTCCTGTAGTTGTTCATCTGTGGTGAATTTATTCCCTCCTAAATGCTCCTTAAGTGGATCTAACTGGTGGAAATCACTTGGTACCAAGTCAGGATTATATGATTTGGGTTGTTGTCGTAGCCATTGTGAGACACACTCCTGTAGTTGTTCATCTGTGGTGAATTTCTTCCCTCCTAAATGCTCCTTAAGTGGATCTAACTGGTGGAAATCACTTATGACCAAGTCAGGATTATAGGATTTGGGTTGTTGTCATAGCCATTGTGAGACACACTCCTGTAGTTGTTCATCTGTGGTGAATTTCTTCCCTCCTAAATGCTCCTTAAGTGGGTCAAATAAGTTGAAATCATTTGCAGCCCAGTCAGGACTGTAGGATTGTGTGTTTTGCTGTCATAGCTACTGTAGGGCACACTCCTGTAGTTGTTCATCTGTAGTGAATTTTTTCCCTCCTAAATGCTCCTTAAGTGGGATGAATAGGTGGAAATCACTTGGAGCCAAGTCAGGACTGTAGGATTTGTTTTGCTGTCATAGCCACTGTAGGGCACACTCCTGCAGTTTTTCATCTGTAGTGAATTTTTTCCCTCCTCAATGCTTTTTAAGTGGGCCAAACAAGTGGAAATCACTTGGAGCTAAGTCAGGATTATAGGATTTGAATTCCTGTTGTAGCCACTGTGGGACACACTTCTGCAGTTTCTCATCTGTAGTAAATTTTTTCCCTCCTAAATGCTTCTTAAGTGGGATGAACAGGTGGAAATCACTTGGAGCCAAGTCAGGATTGTAGGATTTGGGATGCTGTTATAGCCTCTGTAAGACACACTCTTGCTGTTGTTCATCTGTAATGAATTTCTTCATACCTAAATGCTTCTTAAGTAGGCCAAACAGGTGGAAATCACTTGGAGCCAAGTCAAGATTGTAGGATTTGGGTTGTTGTCATAGCCACCGTAGGACACACTCCTGCAGTTGTTCATCTGTAGTGAATTTCTTCCCTCCTAAATGCTCCTTAAGTGGATCTAACTGGTGGAAATCACTTGGGACCAAGTCAGGATTGTAGGATTTGGGTTGTTGTCATAGCCATTGTGAGACACACTCCTGTAGTTGTTCATCTGTAGTGAATTTCTTCCCTCCTAAATGCTCCTTAAGTGGATCTAACTGGTGGAAATCACTTGGAACTAAGTCAGGATTGTAGGATTTGGGTTGTTGTCATAGCTATTGTGCGACACACTCCTGTAGTTGTTCATCTGTGGTGAATTTATTCCCTCCTAAATGCTCCTTAAGTGGATCTAACTGGTGGAAATCACTTGGGACCAAGTCAGGATTATAGGATTTGGGTTGTTGTCATAGCCATTGTGAGACACACTCCTGTAGTTGTTCATCTGTGGTGAATTTATTCCCTCCTAAATGCTCCTTAAGTGGATCTAACTGGTGGAAATCACTTGGAACCAAGTCAGGATTGTAGGATTTGGGTTGTTGTCATAGCCATTGTGAGACACACTCCTGTAGTTATTCATCTGTGGTGAATTTATTCCCTCCTAAATGCTCCTTAAGTGGATCTAACTGGTGGAAATCACTTGGGACCAAGTCAGGATTATAGGATTTGGGTTGTTGTCGTAGCCATTGTGAGACACACTCCTGTAGTTGTTCATCTGTGGTGAATTTCTTCCCTCCTAAATGCTCCTTAAGTGGATCTAACTGGTGGAAATCACTTGGAACCAAGTCAGGATTGTAGGATTTGGGTTGTTGTCATAGCCATTGTGAGACACACTCCTGTAGTTGTTCATCTGTGGTGAATTTCTTCCCTCCTAAATGCTCCTTAAGTGGATCTAACTGGTGGAAATCACTTGGGACCAAGTCAGGATTATATGATTTGGGTTGTTGTCGTAGCCATTGTGAGACACACTCCTGTAGTTGTTCATCTGTGGTGAATTTCTTCCCTCCTAAATGCTCCTTAAGTGGATCTAACTGATGGAAATCACTTATGACCAAGTCAGGATTATAGGATTTGGGTTATTGTCATAGCCATTGTGAGACACACTCCTGTAGTTGTTCATCTGTGGTGAATTTCTTCCCTCCTAAATGCTCCTTAAGTGGGTCAAATAAGTTGAAATCATTTGCAGCCCAGTCAGGACTGTAGGATTGTGTGTTTTGCTGTCATAGCTACTGTAGGGCACACTCCTGTAGTTGTTCATCTGTAGTGAATTTCTTCCCTCCTAAATGCTCCTTAAGTGGGATGAATAGGTGGAAATCACTTGGAGCCAAGTCAGGACTGTAGGATTTGTTTTGCTGTCATAGCCACTGTAGGACACACTCCTGCAGTTTTTCATCTGTAGTGAATTTCTGCCCTCCTAAATGTTCATTAAGTGGAAATCACCTGTAACTCTGCCAGAAATGCAGGATTTGGATTGCCGTTGTAGCCATTGTTGGACACATTCCTGTAGTTGCTCATCTATAGTGAATTTTTCTTCCCTCCTAAATGCTCCTTAAGTGGTGTCTCTCATGCAGGAGGTCTTGCATAGAGAAAACATTAGGATATTGCTTTAATTTTGATTTGTCAAGCAGTGCATTACAATGATGGTGGCGCTATGTATATGTATATATAACCGAAAAAGAGATGGGGGAGCAATATTTTGCAGTTTGCCCCGGGTGCAAATATTCCTAGTCATGCCTCTATCTAGGAGACTCTTAAAATTCTTAGTTGTGTTTTGTTTTGAAAATTAAGTTAAAGAGGGTGTCAGAGGAGAGTATGACCTGGAAGATGTCAGCTGGAATATGTGGTTAGCAATTTTTTTAGGATAGTATGTGGCTTATGCAATAAGTTCGTGTATTACTTAATGTATATACAGTCAACTCCGCTTTGTAGTGAACCTCTATGGACTCGCACATTTCGTTCACTATGTCCAAGGTTCACTAAAACCGAAGTGTCTTCCCTTAACCTGAATTGAGTCCACTCCGCTTTGTAATGAACCTCTGTGAACTCGCACATTTCGTTCACTATGTCCGAGGTTCACTAAAACCGAAGTGTCTTCCCTTAACCTGAATTGAGTCCACTCCGCTTTGTAATGAACCCCTGTGAACTCGCACATTTCGTTCACTATGTCCGAGGTTCACTAAAACCGAAGTGTCTTCCCTTAACCTGAATTGAGTCAACTCCACTTTGTAGTGAACCTCTGTGGACTCACACATTTCATTCGTTATGCTCGAGGTTCATAAAACCAAAGTGTCTTCCCTTAACCTGAATTGAGTCAACTTCGCTTTGTAGTGAACCTCTGTGGACTCGCACATTTCGTTCGTTATGCTCGAGGTTCATAAAACCAAAGTGTCTTCCCTTAACCTGAATTGAGTCAACTTCGCTTTGTAGTGAACCTCTGTGGACTCGCACGTTTCGTTCACTATGTCCGAGGTTCACTAAAACCGAAGTGTCTTCCCTTAACCTCAAATTATGTATCTAAAAAATAATGATTTTTTTGTATGTAGTGTATATTCATTAAATTAAGTAAACAAAATTAATGCTATGTTACCTTAATTAACATGAAAGTAGTTTGTTATGTGCCGCTGCTTGCTGCAGTTTTAATAAATATTTTCTCTACGTCGTTTACTGGAGTTTGTGCTTTTGCTACACTCGATTCTACATTTTCCATACATTCTAGGAAATTTAGCACAGTTCTGACATTCTCCAATGTCTCTTTCACTGTTGGAACACATTCTTCATTATCGTCATCTTCAGCCTCATTTTCTTCCGTGCTGGAACAGCCTTTCACAGCCTCGACGATAGCTTCATCTGACAGGATTTCATTCGTTATAACTTCACAGTTAGCATCGATAAAATTTTCAGCTTCAGTGGAATTCGCACCGATATGCTGAAACAGGCCTGTGGCCTTTCACAGCCTCAACAATAGTTCCATCTGACGGGATTTCATCCATTATAACTTCACAGTCAGCATCGATAAGATCTTCAGCTTCAGTGGAATTCGCACCGATATGCTGAAGCAGGCCCGTGGCCTTTCACAGCCTCAACAATGCACCGATATGCAGAAGCATGTCTGTGGCCTTTCACAGCCTCAACAATAGTTCCATCTGACGGGATTTCATTCGTTATAACTTCACAGTCAGCATCGATAAAATCTTCAGCTTCAGTGGAATTCGCACCGATATGCTGAAACAGGTCCGTGGCCTTTCACAGCCTCAACAATAGTTCCATCCGACAAGATTTCATTTGTTATAACTTCACAGTCAGCATCAATAAAATCTTCAGCTTCAGTGGAATTCGCACGGATATGCTGCAGCAGGTCCGTGGCCTTTCACAGCCTCAACAATAGTTCCATCTGACGGGATTTCGTTCATTATAACTTCACAGTCAGCATCAATAAAATCTTCAGCTTCAGTGGAATTCGCACCGATATGCTGAAGCAGGTCGATGGCCTTTCACAACCTCAACAATAGTTCCATCTGACAGGATTTCATTCGTTATAACTTCACTGTCAGCATCCATAAAATCTTCAGCTTCAGTGGAATTTGCACCGATATGCTGAAGCAGGTCCGTGGCCTTTCACAGCCTCAACAATAGTTCCATCTGACGGGATTTCATTCGTTATAACTTCACAGTCAGCATCGATAAAATCTTCAGCTTCAGTGGAATTCGCACCGATATGCTGAAGCAGGTCTGTGGCCTTTCACAGCCTCAACAATAGTTCCATGTGATGGGATTTCATTCGTTATAACTTCACAGTCAGCATCGATAAAATCTTCAGCTTCATTGGAATTCGCACCGATATGCTGAAGCAGGTCCGTGGCCTTTCACAGCCTCAACAATACTTCCATCCGACGGGATTTCATTCGTTATAACTTCACTGTCAGCATCGATAAAATCTTCAGCTTCAGTGGAATTCGTAGCGATATGCTGAAACAGGTCCGTGGCCTTTCACAGACTCAACAATAGTTTCATCCGACGGGATTTCATTCGTTATAACTTCACAGTCAACATCAATAAAATCTTCAGCTTCAGTGGAATTCGCAGCGATATGCTGAAACAGGTCCGTGGCCTTTCACAGCCTCAACGATAGTTCCATCCGACGGGATTTCATTCGTTATAACTTCACAATCAACATCGATAAAATCTTCAGCTTCAGTGGAATTCGTACTGATATGCTGTAGCAGGTTGTTGAGAGACCCATTATCCTTCTCTTCGAATGCCACATATCCAGTAGCCAAACCAGACTTCCAGAAACAGTTCTGTATAGTAACAGTTGACACACTTCTCCAGGCTTTGTTTCCAAAACGTACAGCATCTTGGAAACAAAGCCTGGAGGAGCCTTGGAATCAAAGCAGAAAACATCAGAACATTTATTGATGTGTTCCGCTGTTATTCCAAGGCTTGCATTAAATGAAGCATTACTTCCCTTCTGTAATAGGTTTTAAAGATGCGAATCACACCTTGATCCATGGGTTGGAGGAAGACATAGTGTTGACAGGCAGGAACACCAGCTTGATGTTGCTGAGGTTTTTAATCCTACCTTTGTCCTTCAATGCGCTAAAGGAGTAGTAGGCCTACAGTATTGTTCTCAAGACATTCTTTGAAGTTTTTACAAGATTTGTTTTGAAATAAGTTGCAATTTCATGTTACAAGTACATTCTTTTCTTTGAAGTTTTATTTTTTAGATTCACTATAGCCGAAGTTGAAGGTTCACTTTAAACAAAAATTTTAATGTACATTTCTGAGGATGTGAAACAGGATCAATGATTTAAGTTCACTATAGCCAAATGTTCACTATAACAGAGTTCAATATATCCTCAGTTGGTTGTAGTTTGAAAAATGTCTGTTAAAATTTTCAAGATTTTGAGGTAAGTTCGATTTGATACCAATCAAATAATCATAAGATTTAAAAATTTGGCTTGACTGGTTAATAGATTGGTCAAGAAATAGAATAGATCCAGCAAATTGAAATTACTGAATCTATGGTTACTTCAGCAGTGCCTCTCTGGAAGTTGTATAGGTGATCAAGACCTAAGTTGAGTTGAAAGCTTCTGTGTTTATAATGATTTTGAATGACCAGTGTATTTGTACTACGCTATCTACCAACAAGTAATTGGACAACCCTGCAATCGACGATATCTGCGGTCCTGATACACATCACAGCCGCCGCCGTTAAATATCGTGTGGGAAACAACAATGCAACCAGTCGCATGCAAGATGCCACGCAGTTCGGAGCTCTCTGATTTCGAGAAAGGTGTAATCGTCAGGTATCACAGAAATGGCCGATCCATACGTGATATATACAGCGAGTTGAAGCACGCAAAATCGACAGTGGCCTACGTGATTGGCAAGTGGAAGATGAGAGGTGACTGTCGGAATGTGCCCTGACCCGCAGACCCACAAAACTGGGAGTTAGAGACCGAAGGGTGCTCGCCAGAGAAATTCGGAAGAACCGCACCAAATCGATGGGCCTCATCCATGGGGAGTTTCAACAGGCATCCGGGAGTGTTCTTTTGATGAATACCATCCGTAAGGAAGCGGGTCTGGTTCGTTTGCCCGACGTTTACTTCACCGAAGGGTCACTTGACCGAAAATCACTTCACCGAAAAAATTGTTTCACCGAAAGATCACTTGATCGAAGCGTTCATTTCACCGAAGGTTCACTTGATCGAAAGGTACATTTCACCGAAGGGTCACTTGATCGAAAAGTTCATTTCACCGAAAGGTCTCTTTACCTAAAAGTTCATTTCATCGAAAGGTCATTTCACCGAAGGGTCAGTTTATCGAAAACGCTAGATTTCATTACAGGATCTGTTGAAGCATGGTGCAAGTTTGACAGACAGACCACCGAAACGTTAGGGGATCATACTCAAATTGCACTTTTGATTTCTCCGTGTCACAGAGAATGCAAAGATTTAGTTTTAAGGCAAAAATAATTAATTTTAAGTCCCTATGCCTCGGCCTAGGCCTTTTTAGCAAGTTTTATCATGTTCATACGTTTTTCATAAAAATCATGTTCAGTGCTCATGTTCATAAATAGTTTACATGAAAAGTCAAGTTAATAACGTTGCACATTTATTCAGGCAAAAAAGAATCAATATTAGGGCCGTAGGCCTCGCTTAGGCCTTTTTAGCAAATTTTAACCGTGCGTGCTCATGTTCATAAGGTTTACATAACAACTCAAGTGAATGATGTTGTACACTTATTTAGGCCAAAAGAATCAGTCATAAAGCCCACGGCCTCGGCTTAGGCCCTTTTAGAAAATTTTAATCCTGCATGCTCATATTTATAAGGTTTACATAAAATGTCAAGTTAATAATGTCGCACATTTATTCAGGCAAAAAGAATCAATATTAGTGCCGTAGGCCTCGCTTAGGCCTTTTTAGCAAATTTTAACGGTGCGTGCTCATGTTCATAAGGTTTACATAAAAAATCAAGTTAATGATGTTACACATTTTTTCAGGCAAAAAGACGTAGGCCTCGCTTAGGCCTTTTTAGCAAATTTTAACCGTGCGTGCTCATGTTCATAAGGTTTACATAAAAAATCAAGTTAATGATGTTACACATTTTTTCAGGCAAAAAGAATCAATTTTAGGGCCCTAGGCCTCCGCTTAGGCCTTTTTAGCAAATTTTAATCGTGCGTGCTCATATTTATAAGGTTTACGCAAAAAGTCAAGTTAATAATGTTGCACATTTATTCAGGCAAAAAAGAATCAGTCTTAAAGCCCTAGGCCTCCGCTTAGGCCTTTTTAGCAAATTTTAATCGTGCGTGCTCATATTTATAAGGTTTACGCAAAAAGTTAAGTTAATAATGTTGCACATTTATTCAGGCAAAAAAGAATCAATATTAGGGCCGTAGGCCTCGCTTAGGCCTTTTTAGCAAATTTTAACCGTGCGTGCTCATGTTCATAACGTTTACATAACAACTCAAGTTAATGATGTTGTACACTTATTCAGGCCAAAAGAATCAGTCTTTAAAGCCCTAGGCCTCGGCTTAGGCCTTTTTAGAAAATTTTAATCCTGCTTGCTCATATTTATAAGGTTTACATAAAATGTCAACTTAATAATGTCGCACATTTATTCAGGCAAAAAGAATAAATTTTAGGGCCCTAGGCCTCCGCATAGGCCTTTTTAGCAAATTTTAATCGTGCGTGCTCATATTTATAAGGTTTACGCAAAAAGTCAAGTTAATAATGTTGCACATTTATTGAGACAAAAAAGATTCAATTTTAGGGCCCTAAGCCTCGGCTTAGGCCTTTTTAGGAACTCTAAACGAATTTCGCGAAAACGTTCCATGTAAGCCAAGCGAGAATTGTGCTTTAATTTGAAGAAATTAATTGCCGATGATCCGAGGTACACTTGGTTTGAGGGAACTGTACCCCGAACTTCCGTAGTATTATATTCTGTGCCGCTGGAGTCTGTCAGTGTATCCAGGATGTTCCCCTTGAAGTGTCTGCGAAGTCCGTGAGCTTTGGGAGGGGGCTTTCCCCCAAAATGTTAAAATGGACGTAGAGCTGTAAACATTAGAACCTTGCTTTATATAATGATTCTGTACACGATCACGAATTTTCAGGAGGGTGGGACGAATTCACCCTCCCCCAAGTTTCTAAGAGCGCAGACAGGTGTTCAAGGTAAGGGATTTGCTCGCAATTTCTATGCTTCATGTTGTGTTTAGTGCCAAACTATGTATGCCCTTCCCCCTCCCCCAGAAATTTGGTGAAGTCTGTAAAAGGGATACGAGGTGCTTGGTTTTGAGGGCTCTACCCCCAACTTCCGTAATTTTATATTCTGGACCTCTGGAGTCGGTCATCAGTGTATCCTCGATGTTACCCCTGAAGAGCTCTTGGAAACGGGGTGGGGGTTCAGTTTCACTCCACATTCCTGAAAATTCGTGGTCGTGTACAGAATCATTATATAAAGCATGGGTCTAATGTTTACAGCTCTACGTCCATTTTAACATTTTGGGGGAAAGCCAACTCCCCCCCCAAGATGACGGACCTCGCGGACGCTTCAAGGGGAACATCCTGGATACACTGACAGACTCCAGCGGCCCCGAACATAATATTACGGAAGTTGGGGGTACACCCTCCCAAAACTAGGTGTACCTCGGATCCTCGGCAATTTTTTTCTTCAAATTAAAGTGCAATTCTCGCCTCGCTTGGCTTACATGGACCGTTTTCGCGAAATGCGTTTGGAGTTCCCAATTCAGTTCTCAATATATGCCCAGAAACGGCAATCTTTAACCCCCCCCCTCTTGATTTTTTTAACTTGACATTTTATGTAAACTTATGAACAAGCAAGATTAGAATTTTCTAAAAACGCCTAAGCTAAAAAAAAAAAAAAAAAGCCCTAAGGGCAATAAAATTTATTCTTTTTTGCCTTAATAAATGTGCAACATTATTAACTTATTAACTTGACATTTTATGTAAACTTATAAACCAGCAAGATTAGAATTTTCTAAAAACGCCTAAGCTAAAAAAAAAAAAAAAAAAAAAAAGGCCTAAGGGCAATAAAATTGATTCTTTTTTGCCTGAATAAATGTGCAACATTATTAACTTGACATTTTATGTAAACCTTATGAATATGAGCACGCTCGATTAAAATGTTCTAAAAAGGCCTAAGCTGACCTTGGGCCCTAAAATTGATTCTTTTTTGCCTGAATACATATGCAACATTATTAACTTGACTTTTTACGTAAACCTTATGAATATGAGCACGCACGATTAAAATTTGCGATAAAGGCCTAAGCCGAGGTCTAGGGCCCTAAAATTGATTATTTTTGCCAGAAAAATGTGTAACATTATTAACTTTACTTTTTATGTAAAGCTTATGAACATGAGCAAGCACGATTAAAATTTGCTAAAAAGGCCTAAGCGAGGCCTATGGCCCTAATATTGATTCTTTTTTGCCTGAATAAATGGGCGACATTATTAACTTGACATTTTATGTAAACCTTATAAATATGAGCACACACGATTACAATTTTCTAAAAAGGCCTAAGCCGAGACCTAGGGCTTTAAGACTGATTCTTTTGGCCTGAATAAGTGTACAACATCATTAACTTGAGTTGTTATGTAAACCTTATGAATATGAGCACGCACGATTAAAATCTGCTAAAAAGGCCTAAGCCGAGGCCTAGAGCCCTAAACTTGATTCTTTTAGCCTGAAAAGTGTGCAACATCATTAACTTGAGTTTTTAGGTTAACCTATGAACATGAGCACGTACCGTTATTATTTTCTAAAAAGGCCTAAGCTGAGGCCTAGGACCTTAAAATTGATTCTTTTTGCCTGAAAAAAATTGCAACATTATTAACTTGACTTTTTATGTAAAGCTTATGAACATGAGCAAGCAGAATTAAAATGTTCTAAAAAGGCCTAAGCTGAGACCTAGGGCCCTAAAATTGATTCTTTTTTGCCTGAAAAATTGTGTAACATTATTAACTTTACTATTTATGTAAAGCTTATGAACATGAGCAAGCACAATTAAAATTTTCTAAAAAGGCCTAAGCTGAGACCTAGGGCCCTAAAATTGATTATTTTTTGCCTGAAAAAATGTGTAACATTATTAACTTTACTATTTATGTAAAGCTTATGAACATGAGCAAGCACGATTAAAATTTGCTAAAAAGGCCTAAGCGAGGCCTATGGCCCTAATATTGATTCTTTTTTGCCTCAATAAATGTGCGACATTATTAACTTGACATTTTATGTAAACCTTATAAATATGAGCACGCAGGATTAAAATTTTCTAAAAAGGCCTAAAACGAGGCCAAGGGCTTTAAGACTGATTCTTTTGGCCTGAATAAGAGTACAACATCATTAACTTTAGTTTTTATGTAAACCTTATAAACATGAGCACGCACGGTTAATATTTTCTAAAAAGGCCTAAGCCGAGGCCTAGGGCCCAAAAATTGATTCTTTTTTGCCTGAATAAATGTGCAACATTATTAGCTGGACATTTTACGTAAACCTTATGAATATGAGCACGCACGATTAAAATGTTCTAAAAAGGCCTAAACCGAGGCCAAGGGCCCTAAAACTGATTTTTTTTTTTTTTGTCTGAATAAGTGTGTTTACATAACAACTCATTAACTTGAGTTGTTATGTAAACTTCATGAATATGAGCTCGGGGGATTAAAATTTGGCAAAAAGGCACAGGTCTATCTATGACTTATAATTAATGTTATATTTCGAAAAACCTACTTATGGGGAGGTGTTTAAAAGAAATTAAAAGTGTATTTTTTATACAATCCAATAATGTTTAGGTGACCAGTTTTTTAAAAACCAGCACCATACTCCAACAGATCTATAACAACAAAATTCTAAGTTTTCGATAAACTGACCATTCGGTGAAATGATCTTTCGATATAATGAACTTTTAGGTAAAGTAATCTTTCGGTGAAATGAACTTTTCGATCAAGTGTCCTTTCGATGAAATGAACTTTTAGGTGAAGTGATCTTTCGGTGAAATGAACTTTTCGGTCAAGTGACCCTTCGGTGAAATGTACCTTTCGATCAAGTGATTTTCGGCGAAGTGATTTTCGGTCAAGTGACCTTTCGGTCAAGTGAACGATACCCTAAGGAAGCCCATCTGCTTGGCTATCTTGGACGTGCTGCCGCCCACACGCCTTTGATCACCAAGTCCTGCTCGGCTAACATGGTGCACAGAACGTCGACAGTGGACCGTTGAACAGTGGAAACAGGTTCTCTGGAGCGACGAATCAAGGTTCACCTTCTATCATTCGGATGGCAGGGTCTGGGTTTGGTGTCTGCCTGGAGAACGCCTCCTGCCGGAATGTATTGTGCCAACTGTGAAGTTCGGCGGCGGTGGAATTATACTATGGGGGTGTTTCTCCTGGTATGGCACGGGACCCTTGGTCGCAATTCCTGGTAGACTCAATGCTGAGACCTACTGCACCATTTTGATGACCATGCGCTTCCTACGTTGTGGCAGTTTTACGGGGTGGACCCATGTTACTTTCAGGATGACAATGGGGTTAATCGTATGGACTGGCCTGTGAATAGCCCGGACCTTAACCCTATCGAGCACCTCTGGGACGAGTTGGAGCGTCGACTTAAGGGTCCGAAATCGGTGAAAGAACTGACCTGTCTTCTCCAAGCCGAGTGGAAGAAAATACCGCTAGCCGTCATACAACGCCTGGTTGAGAGTATGCCCCGGAGGGTCGCAGCTGTAATTGCCGCTTGTGGAGGCTCCACCAACTATTCAAGGTGAATAAACTTTGTTTTCCTTTGCTATCACAGGTGTCCAATTACTTGTTGGTAGATAGTGTAAAACCTAAACTAAGTGACATGTATGCATGGTGAAGTGGATGGGCCCTTGTTTTTGTAAAGTCATCAAATAGCCTGTTTAAAGTGTCACACTAGGAGCTGTTGTTTTTTATTTATACTTGTGATAAAACATTTGTTCCATTTTATGGTAAGGTAAATTGAATATTTAACATTGCACTTGCACATGCCTTTATTCAAACAAGTTAGTAAAATCATGGAATGCATTGATTATGCTACGCTTTCCAACATACCAGAAATCATTACTCAAGTTATGAGGATAATGGCTGTAGAATAAATCTCGCTCCTATGACCTGACCTTTGACCCCATTTCGATGATATTAAGCAGAATTGGTTCAGTATACCTCCGGAACAACATACTAGAGTTTTGTCACAATAGAAGTATTTCTACTTAAGCTATGAGGATACTGGCTGTGGAATAAATCTCGCTCCTGTGCCCTGACCTTTGACCCCATTTAGATGGTATTAAACAGAATCTACATCTCTGGAACAACATGATAAAGTTTTGTCACAATCAAAGCATTTTTACATAAGCTATGAAGTATAAGGGTGATGGAATGGATCCCGCTCCTATGTCCTGATCATAAACCCCATTTCGCCCATTTTCAATAGGGTTCCTTCCCAAGTTGAATCCTACCAGATACTAAAATTTCGTTGAAATCAATCCATTTTTACGCAAGTTATGACGCATAAGGGCACTGGAATGGATCCTGCTCCTATGTCCTGATCTTTGACCCCATTTCGCCCATTTTCAATAGGGCTCGTTCCCAGGTTTTCCCCAAACAAATACTGAAATTTAATCGAAATCAAACCATTTTTACGTGACTTATCATGCGAACGGACTGACAGACAGACGGACAAAGCTGAATCATATTACGCTTCTTCAACCCACAGTTGGAAAGCGTAAAAAAATGCAGTACTTTTCTTCTAAATTCTAACAGGTGTGTCTCTAAAAGTGTAAAAAAAAAAAAAAATTATAAATACTTTTCTTCTAAATTCCAAAGTAAATAATTTTCGTAATTAAATATTCTAAATTAAATATTTCAAATATATTAAATACTTTTCTTAATTAAAAACTTCAAAAATATTTAATACTTTTACTTTTCTTTATTAAATATTTCAAAAATATTGAATACTTTTTCTGAATTAAATATCCTAAATTACACTGCTGGACAATTGCTAAGGACGAATCATAAACGGCTATATAGTGCATACAAAAGTAAGTGTGGTTGGATGCCAAGTGAAATAAAATGATGTCAGAATGCCAGGACTTTACAAGAAAGACAATTTATTGTGCTCTGAGATCCAGAAGGCTTTGGAACGTGTTCAAGGGACAAACAGGCCATTTTGTGCAGAATACGTAAACTTGAAAAAAAAATGCAATTACCGTCCGCAGGCGTTCCGGCGTAAGATGTCAATACGGGATATGGCCACCATGGAGGGCGATGCAAGATTCCACACGTCATGTCATGCTTTGCACAACATTATCAATCAGCTGTGGGGGTAATTTATCCCATTCCTGTGTCAGTGCACGGATGAGGGTGTCCTTGTTTATTGGAGGGCATTGGAGGGCATTGGCGACCAGCAAGACTCCTCCCCAAAGCATCCCACACATTTTCAATGGGATTCAGATCTGGAGAACGTGCTGGCCATACGAGGCGTTGAGTATCCTCGCTCTCAAGACACTCCTGGACAGTGACTGTTCGATGACATGTTGCGTTGTCGTCCATGAAAATGAATCTATCACCGACAGCACCACGAAACATGCGAACATGAGGTAGCAGAACATCATTAATGTATCGTTGGCCAGTCATAGTCCCAGTTGGAAGCACATACAGGGACGTACGGCCATTGATCATGATGCCAGCCCATACCATGACACTACATGTCGGATATCAGTCCCTTTCCTGTATGTTTGCTGGACAATGTGATGTACCACTATCACGCCAGATCAGTTGTCGTCGACAATCAGACGATAGACTGTATCAACTCTCATCTGAGAAGAGGACAGCAGACCAGTCGTTATCAGCCCAATTGCGATGTTGATGGCACCATTGCAAACAGGCGGTACGGTGACGTCTGGACAATGGGATGCACACAACAAGACGGCGGGCATATAGTCCTCCTTCATGCAAACGTCTGGCGACAGTTTTTCGGGAGATCCGCTTACCAGTAGCAGCCATAAACTGATTTGCTACCTCACTAGCTGTGCTGCGCCGGTGTCTTTTTGTTGATAGCACTATGTACCGATCTTCTGCAGGTGTCGTACTGCAAACACGACCTCCCGCGTGACGTTTGCTACACTCTCCATTTGTTTGAAATGATTTCCAAAGCCTTGAAACAACACTGTGGCTGACGTCGAACTCCCTGGCAACATCTGTTATTTTTCGCCCTTCTTCAATCTTGCCAATAATACGGCCACGCGTAAAATCATCTAGGTGATGTCGGGAAGACATACTGAAACTTGCAAGTTCGTCAATTGATACTTTCCCTTTCAACTTTGCGTTTGAACAACAATGGTCAATACGCGTCAAATCCTTTATATCTCTTATCAGCGCTATGACGTCACGAACAAGTTCGGCAATCCAAAATTTGCATACGCACAACACGTCTTACTGTATCCCGCACTTATGCTAATTTCCACATTTTCCTGCCTTCCATTTTATGGTTGATATCGTTGCTATTGTCATCCATCCTTAGCAATTGTCCGGCAGTGTATTATATTTGCACTTTTAAGGTATTAAACCCAGGCTAAGTGCGCATAGTTTACGTGCAATTCATTAATGATATACTATTAAAAATAACCAATCACTTACCCTAAAGATCATGGTAATTTCCATGCACAAACACTTCAAGCACGTCTATTATCGTAATGTTGTTGGCCTTCAAAGGTTTACAGACTCCTTGCTTATGATTCCTTTTTCCGGGGATGAAACATCGTATTATTATTTATTTATTTTTTTATTTGCTAGACAAACAACGCCGGTTTTTTTTTCAGCCATATGAGATGTAACCATAGCTCGTCAATTCCATAAAAACCACACAAGCATACTACTCATTCATACATTCAGTTAAAAAACTATGTACATAATTACACTACATTACATTCCCAGGTGGTTAAACCTTTGTCAACTGTGAGTAACAAAATGCTCCATCCGTTTCAAAACCAGTGCTAACCCTACTGCAAGTGTCACCCTCATTCAGCCTTTCACACACAATCCTCTAGCACTTTCAACAGGCTACTGTCATCCTCAGGAGGCGGGTGTGTCTCACCCGCCCACCACAGCTCAAGTGAGCAGAGCCATTGACTCACGGGCTCCAGTCCCAATCTCTGAATCTTTGTGTCTCTGGCGCCATCTATTATCATTGCTGCTCTCTTTTCTTTTTTTCTTTCTAAGCTGTTGTTCAATTTTTATTAAGGCCTTCCATTGTTCGTTTAAGTTGCTAGGCTCATTAATGTTGCATAATCTTGATCTGTTTTTTTCAATTAACACTGACTCTGCAATTCTGAACTGCCTTTCGTTTTTTTTAATATATTGAAAAAAATTGCATATGATTTTGGTTACCCTAAACAGGTATTAAAAATGGATTTATGAAGTAACTCAAGCTAACAATAAAGCCAAGATTGATAAAAAAACTAGTAAAATATGTAGGGGCAATACCATATGTTGAAAACGTTTCAGCTGAAATTAATAAAGTTTGTGGCAAGTATGACATACAGGTAGGAAATCAGGTACTTACTGTAAAAAATTTAATGATAAAAAATGAAAAAATCAGCCAATTGGATAGAACAGGAATATATGAAATCCCTATAAACCAGCAACCACCTGTGTCATATATAGGCAGCACCAAGAATAAATTAAAGTATAGATTGAACCAGCATATAAATAATTGGAATAAAAAAGAAGCTAAGACAGCATTAACCCAATACTGTCTGGAAAATCAACAATGTCCAAGGTTTGAGGATATTAAAATTATTAAGAGCTGTAAAAACGAAAGGCAGTTGAGAATTGCAGAGTCAGTGTTAATTGAAAAAACAGATCAAGATTATGCAACATTAATGAGCCTAGCAACTTAAACGAACAATGGAAGGCCTTAATAAAAATTGAACAACAGCTTAGAGAGAAAAAAAGAAAAGAGAGCAGCAATGACAATAGATGGCCCCAGAGACACAAAGATTCAGAGATTGGGACTGGAGCCCGTGCCTCAATGGCTCTGCTCACTTGAGCTGTGGTGGGTGGGTGAGACACACCTGTCTCCTGAGGATGACAGTAGCCTGTTGAAAGCGCTAGAGGATTGTGTGTGAAGGGCTGAATGAGGGTGACACTTGCAGTAGGGTTAGCACTGGTTTTGAAATGGATGGAGCATTTTGTTACTCACAGTTGAAAAAGGTTTAACCACCTGGGAATGTAATGTAGTGTAATTATGTACATAGTTTTTTAACTGAATGTATGAATGAGTAGTATGCTTGTGTGGTTTTTATGGAATTGACAAGCTATGGTTACATCTCATATGGCTGAAAAAAACCGGCGTTGTTTGTCTAGCAAATAAAAAAAAATATTAATAATAATACGATGTTTCATCCCTGGAAGAAGGAACGTAAGCAAGGAGTCTGTAAACCTTTGAAGGCCAACAACATTACAATAATTGACGTGCTTGAAGTGTGTTGTGGATGGAAATTACCATGATCTTTAAGGTAAGTGATTGGTTATTTTAAATAGTATATCATATCCTAAATTGATTCCTTTTCTTCTCAGTTTAATACTAAATAAAAACAAATTTTGTGATTCTAAATTTAATACGAAATTAAATGCTTTTCTTCTAAATTTAATATGAAATTAAATACTTTTATTCCAAATTTAATACAAAATTAAATACTTTTCTTCTAAATTTAATACTAAATTAGATACTTTTCTTCCAAATGTAATACAAAATTAAATACTTTTCTTCCAAATGTAATACAAAATTAAATACTTTTCTTCCAAATTTAATACGAAGTTAAATACTTTTCTTCTAAATTTAATATGAAATTAAATACTTTTCTTCTAAATTTAATGCTAAATTAAATATTTTTCTTCCAAATTTAATAAGAAATTAGATACTTTTCTTCTAAATTTAATATGAAATTAAATACTTTTCTTCTAAATTTAATACTAAATTAAGTACTTTTCTTCCAAATTTAATACATAATTAAATACTTTTCTTCTAAATTTAATATGAAATTAAATATTTTTCTTCTAAATTTAATACTAAATTAATTTTTTTTGTGATTCTGAATTAAATACTTTTCTTCTAAATTTAATGCGAAATTAAATGCTTTTCTTCTTAAATAATTAAATAATTTTCTTCCAAATGTAATAAGAAATTTAATACTTTACTTTCAAATGTAATACAAAATTAAATACTTTTCTTCTAAATTTAATACAAAATTAAGTACGTTTCTTCTAAATTGAAAGCTAAATTAAGTACTTCTAAGTTCTGGCAGGTGTTTCTCCAATAATGAAGTCACAAACAGGCTGAAAAGACATGAAAGGTTGCACTGCTTTGCAACATAATTAAGAAATCGTATTATTAAATCTTGATTAAGTGTGGTCTCCTCGTAAATATAACAGAGCTTTAGTTATGTAAAGCATTGATTGTTCCTTCAGGTATGAAGGTTGCTGTGTATTGTAGCATATAGGTACCTCTCAAAGAATTTTCGTAGTCTTAATGCAAGATTCTAGGAAAGTAATTTAATACTTGTTGATTTATAAATATTGTATATTCATTTTTAAAGATTGCATTGTTTTTATATCTTGTTATTTTTTTAATAGTATTACCATCTGTAGTGGCCATCTTGGATGAGAATGACCATGAAATATTGTATGCTAACAGAACTTTAGTTATGTAAAGCATTGGTTGTTCCTTCAGGTATGAAGGTTGCTGTGTATTGTAGCATATAGGTACCTCTCAAAGAATTTTCGTAGTCTTAATGCAAGATTCTAGGAAAGTAATTTAATACTTGCTGATTTATAAATATTGTATATTCATTTTTAAAGATTGCATTGTTTTTATATCTTGCTATTTTTTTTAATAGTATTACCATCTGTAGTGGCCCTCTTGGATGAGAATGACCATGAAATATTGTATGCTGCTTATGGAGTTATGATGAATATTCTTATTGACAACTCTATGCGAACAGCATTTTATGAAGCTAATGGAATAGTAAAGTAAGTATATTTTTTAACATGCAGGATTCATTTTAGAGTTATAAGAGAGCAGGGTAGAGACTCAAAAAACAGGGGCACCTTTTTATGCAGAATCCAATTAACCCATTTTTATTTCATTTATTTAGTAGCCTGAATGAAATAAAACTGCCCTTAGTGACAGAAGGGATAGTCAATAAGTAATGCATGTTTAGGTGCTCACATGCATGTGAAAGAAAGACTGGAGAATTTCTGAGAAACACTTGTTGTACTGCCTTTTCCTTTGTACACCCTGATTCATAAAGAAGTATACAGTTTCCAGATGCTGTGAAACAGTAACAGTTGAAGACATGGACCGCAACTGTGAACCGTTTAGATGTACTCATAAAGTCTGTGTCCCACTTCTGAAGGAAGTGACGTAGGTGATAGCGCGCGTGTCATGTGACTAATCAGTCAAAATGGCAGCGTCTGCAGTGGAGAAGGCGTTTTGTGTTCTTGAATTGAGCAAAACGGAATCTGTAACTGTTATGCAATGGCATTTTCGATCACGATTCGGAAAAGAACCTCCAACCAGAAAATTTATCTACGATTGGCATAAAAAATTAGAAACTATGGGCTGTTTGTGCAAACTTAAAAGTGCTGGACGACCGCGTGTATCGGAAGAAGTCGTCGATAGTGTTTGCACCGCCATTCAACGAAGCCCGGGAAAATCAATGCAGAGGGTGAGTCGCGAAGTGCAGATTTCACAGCCCACTGTCTGGAGAATTTTGAGATATGTGTGGATATACTTGTGGTTGAAAAATGTATTAGATACATTCAAACCATTCTCAA
Source organism: Macrothele yani (assembly GCA_039090855.1). Lineage (NCBI taxonomy): Eukaryota > Metazoa > Arthropoda > Arachnida > Araneae > Macrothelidae > Macrothele > Macrothele yani. Next base: position 60,427,541 of record CM077032.1, on the reverse strand, counting down.
TGCAGAGCTCAATTAATCTTTCACCATTATCATTCACACAAGGATCAGTAAACTTATCCAGAACATTGTCAGAAATTGCATTTTGCACACCTACTCTAGCATTGAAGTCCCCTGCTATTATAACTTTCTCTTTAGCACCAAACTGGCTCAAAACAGCTTTTAGCTCATTCCAGAAATCTTCCTTCCTATCAGAGGGTTCCGAGTCACAAGGAGCATACACTACAACAATTACTGTTCTCTGAAGTTTCACTTTCAAACGAATCCAAAGAATTCTCTCATTTATGCAACTATATAGTGAATCAAGTTGTTCTTCATCTTTTCACTTAAAATCACAGTTACGCCAGCCTGTCCTCTCACATTATCCAATACTCCAGACCACACACTCACCATTCTGTTCGGGTATTGTTCATTTGATCGAAAGGTCACTTGACCAAAAATCGCGTGATCAAAATATACATTTCACCGAAGGGTCACTTTACCTAAAAGTTCATTTCATCAAAAGGACATTTGATCGAAAAGTTCGTTTTACTGAAGGATTACTTTACCTAAAGTTCATTATATCGAAAGATCATTTCACTGAATGGTCAGTTTATCAAACACTTAGAATTTTGTTGTTAGAGATGTGTTGGAGTGTGGTGCGGGTTTTTGAAAAATGGTTATCTAAACATTATCAGATTGTATAAAAAATACACTTTCAATTTCTATAAAACGCCTCCCCATGAGTAGGTTTTTTGAAATATAACATTAAATTATAAGGCCTAAATCTGTGCCTTCTTGTAAAATTTTAATCCTCCGAGCTCATATTCATAAGGGTTACATAGCAAATCAGGTAAATAATGTTCCACTTTTACTCAACCACAAAACATTAATTTTTTGACTGTAGGCCTAGATACAGGCCATTTTAACAGATTTTAACCCTACTCATATTCATAAGCATTACATAAAATGTAAAGTAACTTTTTATGTAAACCTTATGAACATGAGCACGCACACTTAAAATTTGCTAAAAAGGCCCAAGCCAAGACCTAGGGCCCTAAAATCGATTTTTTTTTGCCTGAAAAAATGTGCAACATTATTAACTAGACTTTTTATGTAAACCTTATGAGTATGAGCAAGCACGTTTAAAATTTGTTAAAAAGGCCTAAGCCGAGGCCTAGCGCCCTAAACTTGATTCTCTTTGCCTGAAAAAATGTGCAACACTATTAACTTGACTTTCTATGTAAACCTTATGAACATGAGGTTGCATGATTAAAATTGGATAAAAAGGCCTAAGCCAAGGCCTGGGGACCTTAAATTGATTCTTTTTGCCTGAAAACTTGTGCAACGTTATTCATTTTACTTTTTATGTAAACCTTATGAACATGATTAAAATTTGCTAAAAAAGGCCCAAGCCGAGGCCTAGGGACTTAAAATTAATTATTTTTGTTTTAAAACTAAATCTTTGCGTTCTCTGTGACACAGCGAAATGAAAAGTGCAATCGGAGTATGATACCCTAACGTTTCGGTGGTCTGTCTGCCAAACTTGCACCATGCTTCTACATATCCTGTAATGAAATCCAAAGTTTTCGATAAACTGACCCTTCGAAGAAATGAACTTTTTGGCAAAGAGACCTTTTGGTGAAATAAATTTTTTGATCAAGTGACCCTTCGGGGAAATATACCTTTCGATCAAGTGACCCTTCAAGGAAATGAACGTTTCAATCAAGTGATCTTTCACCGAAGGGTCACTTGACCCTTCGGTGAAGTAAATGTCAGGCAAATGAACCAGACCCTTCCATTCACTTCTTCTATACCAATTTCCTTCTTTTTGGTTTCACTGTAAAACACACAGCACATCCAATCTATACTTATTCATCTCTTCAATCACCTCATTCATCTTGCCATTTATACACTGGTGTTCATAAAGTAAGGACGAAGAGGAGAAATTAGCATAACAGCGGAACGAGCAGGCAGAATGGACCGAAAGACCACTCAGGAGATAGACTAGGGTCCGGTACGGTAAAGCATGCACATATATGCAGCATGACGTAGGAGGGGGAGTGTCGGAAGGATATGAAGCACACGGGCGGTGTACGCTCAACAATTCGGCGAAAGCTATTGCAGGGTGTACATCGGTTTGAACAACATCGAGTTGCTGCCACCGTGTGATATGGCCAACAGGCAATCCAGTAGGCGACATCTGAATGACTTTACCCGAGGTCGCGTCATTGGGAAGGTGGAAGAAGGTTGAAGTGTGACTAGTGTGACTGAGGAGTTCGGGATCGCTCACAGCATCGTTTCACGAGCTTGGAGAGCATTTCAAACGACAGGAACAGCTGTCCGAGAGTTTAGCAGTGGTCATCCACGAGCAACCATGGCGGCGGATGACTGGTATATTGTCCTACAGGTGAGAAAAATATCAGGTTTATCTCGGTCTCGTCTGAATTGTGCAAACAAATTGTTACACCTATTGCCTAGTTTGCACAACTCAGTGATAAACCTGATATTTTGCGAAGTTGGGGTGTTTACAATATTCTGCTTTTAGACCCAATTGCAAAACAGCATGTCAGTAATTACGTAGGTTCTACAAGGAGGAATTTGAAGTTACGAGTGAATGAACACAAATATAGCATTAAAGTGCACCTTTATAATACAGCACTTGCACGTAATGTAAATAATGGCATATTTATCCCTGATTGGTGCATTGTCAGTGTGCTCCAGACTCCTACCTCTGTTCATGCTCTATTGATAGCAGAAAGTGTTTTTATCACGACATTAGATACGAAATGTTGTAATGTCTATTACCCTGCCAATTTACCTGAATTTTGGGAACACTTAGTGAAATCATTGAATTATAACATATGTGTATAGTTTTTTACTATTTTTTGTGGCAACAGATGTATGTGATATAACACCGTGTAAATCATGAATGACAATTAGTTAAGCTACGTAATGCCCCACATGACTCTGTATATATATATATATATATATCATCATCATCATCATCATTGTTAACCATTATCAATCCACTGCTGGACGAAGGTCTCCCCAAGTTTCCTCCACAACGGTCTGTCTTGTACCAGTCTCCTCCATGTCACTCCCGCATATTTACGAATTTCATCCACCCATCTCCCATGTGGTCTTTTTCTGGGTCTTTTCCTGTCCCTTGGAATCCAATCTAAAATTTCGGCTGTCCATCTATGGTCTGTCCTTCTGGCAGTATGTCCAGCCCATTTGCCATTTCAGGGATTTAACTCTGATCATGATGCCTTCCACTCTCGTCATTTTTCGGATCCACGAGTTCCTCTTCTTATCTCTCCTGGTTATACCAAGCATGCACCTCTCCATGCTTCTTTGAGTTGTCTGCAGCCTTTGTATGTCTCTTTTAGTTAAGGTCCACGTCTCTGCACCATACGTAAGCACTGGAAGGATGCATTGATCAAACACTTTTCTTTTAAGACATAATGGCATATTGCTCTTGAAAATTATGCTGTTTCTTCCAAAAGCTCTCCAGGCAAGTTTTGTACGCCGATTAATTTCTTCATCAATGTGACCCTCACTTGATATCTGCTGTCCAAGATAAACATACGTATCTGTTATCTCCAGTTTTTCTCCATCAATCGATAAATCTTCATTTCTTGTAAAAGCATTGAACATCACTTTTGTCTTCTGAAAATTCATTTTTAATCCCACTTCTTTACTCTTGTCAGCAAGTTCCTGGATCATACTCTGCAGATCTGATGGGGTAGTTGCAAAAATGACTACGTCATCAGCAAAACGAAGGTGGGTTAGATAATCTCCATTAATCTTTATCCCTTTGTTTTCCCAGTTTAGTGATTGAAAGACATTTTCCAATGTGGCATTAAAGAGCTTCGGAGATATGGTGTCACCTTGTCTCACTCCCTTTCCAATTTTTATGTGTGTTGTATTTTCAAACAGCCGAATCTTTGCACTTGCATTTTCATAGATGTTATTAATAATATTAATGTATGCATCTTCAATACCGCAGGATTTCAGAGCCGTGGTAACTGCCGATGGTTTCACCGAATCAAAGGCTTTTTCATAATCGATAAAAGCCATGCACAATGGAAGTTCATATTCCCTCGCTCTTTCAATTAGTTCTCTCAGTACGTGGATATGATCTATTGTGCTGTAGCCACTCCTGAATCCAGCTTGTTCTCTCGGTTGAGCCATGTCCAGTGTTACCTTCAAGCGGTGTGAAAGAACTTTAGTGAAGATTTTATAAACCACTGATAGGAGGCTGATAGGTCTGTAGTTCCTGAGATCCTCAATGTCACCTTTTTTATGTAGCAGGATCATTGTAGCATTGTTCCAATCCTTAGGAATCTTCCCTTCATTAAGGCATCGAGTGAAAATTTGGGCGAGTACTGTTTCAATTTCTCCACTTGCTTCTTGTATGATGTCTATAGTAATTCCATCTTCTCCTGGAGCTTTCCCCCGCTTCATGTTCTTGATTGCATGAGCAACTTCTGCTGGGAGGACTGGAAGAACTCTGGTACCTTTCATGATGTCTGGAGTACATGTATCATCCCTTTCATATAATTTGGAGTAGAAATCTTTCACTCTTGTCAAAATTTCTGCCTCTATTTCTTGTTACAGAACCATCTTCTTTTCTCAGTGCCATAATCTGTTTTCTTCCCTTACTGAGATGTCCCTTTGCTATCTTTAGGCTTTGGTTGTTTTCAATTGCTTTCCTCACTAGTTCACAGTTGAATTTTCTTACGTCTTCAGTGATACTTTTTCTTACTGTCTTGCATAGCTCTATATATTCCACTTTGGAAGTCACATCTTTTTTAGTTGTCCTCATCTCTCTTCTTTTTTGCATCAACATTTTGGTTTTTCCTGATAATTTGTTCACATGCAACTTGTTCTTAGACCCAGCTAAGTTTGTTGCTGTTTCCATAAGAGCTTTGGTTACTTTTCTGTTAACTTCCGAAATATCCACTTCTTCCGATGTTAGGCCTTCTAAAGCAGAGAATCTGTTCTTCAGTTCCAATTTGAAAGTATTATGGTGTTTTTTAAGGTTGGTTATGTCAATACATTTTGTTTGTCTTATGAGCTTGCCACGTTCCAGTTTAGTGTTGAGGTGCATCTTACATCTCACCAATCTATGGTCACTACCTGTGTTGAACTTGTTCAGCACACTGCAGTCTTCGATGACGAATTTTTTGTTACACATAATAAAATCAATTTCACTTGTCGTCCCAATTGGATGTCTCCATGTCCATTTCCTGTGTGGCTTTTTCTTGAAAAAGGAATTCAAGATGAAAAATCCTTCTGCCTCTGCAAACTCAACGAGAGTATTTCCACGCTGGTTTCTGTTGCCGTGACCGAATTTACCCACTGAAGTTTCATTCTGTTGCCGGTGCCCTATTTTTGCATTGAAATCTCCCATAATTATCTTCAAGTGCTGCTTACCTTTATTATTTAGATGACGAATTTCCTCATAAAATTTCTCAATTTCTTCTTCAGGATGACTTGTGGTGGGTGCATAAGTTTGAATAATCTGAGCCTGGTATCTTCTCGATAGTTGGATAACGAGTCGTGCAGCTCTGTCAGAGGAACTTTCAACTTCTACCACTTTATCCTTCAGTTTCTTGTTTATTATAAATCCAACACCACTAGTTCTGCCAGTATCTGTCCCACGATAATAGAAGAGATGTCCACTTTTCAGTTCAATGAGATCTTCTCCTTTTCTCCTTACCTCACTTAGCCCCACGATGTCCCACTTGATCCTTTGTAGTTCCTCTTCCAATTCAAGAAGCCTTGAATCAGAAGATAGGGAGCGTCCGTTGTAGGTAGCCAAGGTCAGCATCAAATGGCAGCCTAGTCCGGTCCTCCGGGGATTCTTAGCACCCTCTGCCTTCATGTCGCACTGGCCGCTGCCTTGGCCAGGTACATTCCAGCTGCCGGAGACTGAGGGCCAAGATTTAAGTTGTAGAGTCATTTTGGAGGTGTTTGGCCATAACTCACCACGCTGGCCAAGCGGGTTGGTGAGTGTGGGATAGCATTTCCTCTGATCCCGATGGTATAGTTATACCGCTATTGGCGGTCGTCAGAGCCCCTTTAGTGGGAACAGGATGCACCACGAGAAGGCGGGGTTGACATTTGTCAAGGAGAGGCTGTGATGTTACGCATCACCTGACCTTACATCCCGACTCTGTATATATATATATATATATATAGCTGTATAATACAGCAACATAGATCATCTGAAGATGGAGTGAACGACACTCCAAAAGTACTAATGGCTTTTAATTGTACATATATGTTCATTTTCTAAAATAAAATAAATCGTGTTAAAACGGAGCTGTTATATTGTATTTCAGTAGCACAACTTACCCTTCATATTTGATATAGGAAGATCTGTGCCAGATGGGAACCCAAATGCTTGCAGCGGTGCACAAACGCCAAAGGCTAGACATTTGTAACGAACTAGTACAGTGCTACGACGAGAAGGGCGACTCTTTTCTAGGATGCATAATCACGGGCGATAAAATGTGCATTCAGCAGTTCAACTGGAGACAAAAAGGCAAGTATGCAACGGCGTCATCCGAGTTCGAATTCGCCCCTATTAAAGAAATTCAAAGTTGGTCTGTTGGTGTCCAAGGTCGGCTACTGTCGTCTGGGACAAACACAGTATCCTTCTGGTTGAGTACTTGGCAATAAAAATAGAACAATAAATGCGAAGGCCTATTGCGAAGACACTGAAAAAACTTGCTCAGTGTATCCAGACGACCACCAAACAGCCAACATTGAAAAACAATCAAATGTTACTTCAGCATGATGGCACCTCTGCACATATTACTAAACCAGTGCAAGCAGAAATCTGAAAACAGAGGGAGACCCATTCTTCCGCACCCTGCTTACAGCCCGGATTTGGCACCTTCCGATTTTCATGCTTTCGGTCCCTTGAAGGATAGTCTTCATGGCCACCACTATGAGAGAATGGACGATCTGTGAGCGGCCCTCTGTCAATGGATTCGCAACACACCTGCTGATTTATTCGCTACATTGTTGATCAGTGTACGAAATGCATTGTGCTGAACGGAGAATACATGAAAAAGTGACTTTGACTGTTCGTACCACTGTATTACATACACTGGCGTGCAAAAATTAAGGACGAGACGGTTTTTCGAATCTAACATCGTGCAGAAGTGCTCCACATCGACTCAAATCATACCATAAGATCCCCAAGATGTAAGAAAATGGGACAAGTGAGCAAAACAGTACAAACAAGGATTCCAAAGGATACAAAGGCACTTTATTGAAAAGGTACTTCGAGCACAACTGGACAGAAGACAGAAACATCCATGTGACAGGCGGCTGCCAAGAAAAATCCAGTCTTTAGTAAGGGATATGATCACCCCTGACTGCGTTGCAGGATTTACAATGTCTGTCTATGCTGAGGATGAGGTTGTGAAGGAGCTGTTGAAGCATCGCTGCCCATTCCTCTTGTAGCGCCAATCGCAGCTGCGGAATCGTTGCTGGAGGCTGGTGATGTACTGCCTGGCGTATCTCGAGAAGGTCCCACACATGTTCGATTGGATTTAGGTCCAGGGACCTTGCGGGCCAATCCATGCGTTGAATATCTTCACTCTCCAACAGCTCTGCGACAGCCACTGTACGGTGAGGTGTAGCGTTGTCATTCATGAAGAGGAACTCAGGACCCACAACTCCTCTAAACAGATGCACGTGAGGCAGGAGAACCTCAGTACACTAGCGGACACCAGTGACTGAACCTCCTTGGAAGATGTGGTGGTCAGTACAGCTACCAAGCATGATACCGCCCCAAACGAGAACTCTGCCACCTCCCGGTGCCTTTTGATGATGTTGGAGGTGTGATTGCGTGTTCCCTGCTCTCTCCAGATGTGTATATGTCCAGAATCGCTCGTCAGACTAAATCGGCTCTCATCCATAAAGAGAATTCGACCCCATTGCTGATGTGTCCAGTTCTTGTTTTCCTGGCACCACAGAAACCACTGTCTCCAATGAGCAGGCGTTAATGGCACACACCGTACTGGTCATCGTGCAAATAAACCACCTTTGTGCAGCCTCCTGGCCACGGTAAAACGCAATAACGGACGTCCAGTTGTCTGTTGCATGTGCCTTGCGATTTCTCCCACTGTCTGCTGTCTGTCTCTTCTCGCCTGTAGGACAATATACCGGTCGTCCGCCGCTGTGGTTGTTCGTGGACGACCACTGCTAAACTCTCGGACAGCTGTTCCTGTCGTTTGAAATGCTCTCCAAGCTTGTGAAACGATGACGTGAGCGATTGCAAACTCCTCGGCCACACCTTCTTCCAACTTCCCAATGATGCGACCTCAGGTAAAGTTATCCAGATGTCATCTACTGGATTGCCTGCTGGCCATATCACACGGTGGCTGCAACTCGACGTCGTTCAAACCGATATGCACTGTGCAGTAGCTTTCACTGAATTGCTAAGCGTACACCGCCCGTGTGCTTTATACCCTTCCAACACTCCCCCCCCCTACGTCATGCTGCATATATGCACATGCCATACCGTACCGGACCCTAGTCTATCTCCTGAGTGGTCTTTCGGTCTGTTCTGCCTGCTCGTTCCGCTGTTATGCTAATTTCTCCTCTTCGCCCTTAATTGTTGCACACCAGTGTATGTTAGTATCATATTTATGCATCCTATATTTTTTATTTCTCTCCTGTAATTGATAGGAATAAAAATCCGGATACTTATTGGACACCCCTTGTACATAAACTTCACAAACATTATACATCTTTAGCAAAGGGGATCAGTGTTGCCTGGATGCAACTCAAAGTAAACAATCTGGCCTATGGGCCAGCATTGCGTGGGCTTTCATAAAATTATTAGTAAGTTATTTTTTACTTATTAATATCTGTCACACAACAAACAAGAAAAGCAAAACAATAAAAAAATATGATTTTTTGGCACATTTGCCTGACATCAGGGGCTTAATACACAGCTTCACTAATCAGGATTTTTTTTTACCCATATGTCAGCCCCGGGGTCCAAGCAAACTTTCCCTATCTGGGGGCATTGGTGCATCCACAGAGGGGGGCTTTGGGGCTTAAGCCCCCTCCAAGAAGATTAAGAACACCTTACGTCCCAAATTAAACATTCAAAAATATTATTTTACATGTTCAAAACATTACATAGTGTCTTCTATTACATGGTGTCTTCTTCCCAAAGTCCCAAAGAGATTGAGAGCGACGTACGTCACAAATTAAACATTCAAAAATATTATTTTACATGTTCAAAACATTACATAGTGTCTTCTATTACACGGTGTCTTTTTCCCAAAGTCCCAAAGAGATTAAGAGCGACATACGTCACAAATTAAACATTCAAAAATATTATTTTACATGTTCAAAACATTACATAGTGTCTTCTATTACAGGGTGTCTTCTTCCCAAAGTCCCAAAGAGATTGAGAGCGACGTACGTCACAAATTAAACATTCAAAAATATTATTTTACATGTTCAAAACATTACATAGTGTCTTCTATTACAGGGTGTCTTCTTCCCAAAGTCCCAAAGAGATTAAGAGCGACGTACGTCACAAATTAAACATTCAAAAATATTATTTTACATGTTCAAAACATTACATAGTGTCTTCTATTACAGGGTGTCTTCTTCCCAAAGTCCCAAAGAGATTGAGAGCGACGTACGTCACAAATTAAACATTCAAAAATATTATTTTACATGTTCAAAACATTACATAGTGTCTTCTATTACAGGGTGTCTTCTTCCCAAAGTCCCAAAGAGATTAAGAGCGACGTACGTCACAAATTAAACATTCAAAAATATTATTTTACATGTTCAAAACATTACATAGTGTCTTCTATTACAGGGTGTCTTCTTCCCAAAGTCCCAAAGAGATTAAGAGCGACGTACGTCACAAATTAAACATTCAAAAATATTATTTTACATGTTCAAAACATTACATAGTGTCTTCTATTACACGGTGTCTTCTTCCCAAAGTCCCAAAGAGATTGAGAGCGACGTACGTCACAAATTAAACATTCAAAAATATTATTTTACATGTTCAAAACATTACATAGTGTCTTCTATTACAGGGTGTCTTCTTCCCAAAGTCCCAAAGAGATTAAGAGCGACGTACGTCACAAATTAAACATTCAAAAATATTATTTTACATGTTCAAAACATTACATAGTGTCTTCTATTACACGGTGTCTTCTTCCCAAAGTCCCAAAGAGATTAAGAGCGACATACGTCACAAATTAAACATTCAAAAATATTATTTTACATGTTCAAAACATTACATAGTGTCTTCTATTACAGGGTGTCTTCTTCCCAAAGTCCCAAAGAGATTGAGAGCGACGTACGTCACAAATTAAACATTCAAAAATATTATTTTACATGTTCAAAACATTACATAGTGTCTTCTATTACAGGGTGTCTTCTTCCCAAAGTCCCAAAGAGATTAAGAGCGACGTACGTCACAAATTAAACATTCAAAAATATTATTTTACATGTTCAAAACATTACATAGTGTCTTCTATTACACGGTGTCTTCTTCCCAAAGTCCCAAAGAGATTAAGAGCGACATACGTCACAAATTAAACATTCAAAAATATTATTTTACATGTTCAAAACATTACATAGTGTCTTCTTCCCAAAGTCCCAAAGAGATTAAGAGCGACATACGTCACAAATTAAACATTCAAAAATATTATTTTACATGTTCAAAACATTACATAGTGTCTTCTATTACATGCTGTATTCTTCCCAAAGCCCCAAAGAGATTAAGAGCGACATACGTCACAAATTAAACATTCAAAAATATTATTTTACATGTTCAAAACATTACATAGTGTCTTCTTCCCAAAGTCCCAAAGAGATGAAGAGTGACGTACGTCACAATTTTACATGTTCAAAACATTACATAGTGTCTTCTATTACATGGTGTCTTCTTCCCAAAGCCCCAAAGAAATTAAGAGCGATGTACGTCACAATTTTACATGTTCAAAACATTACATAATGTCTTCTATTACATGGTGTATTCTTCCCAAAGCAATGAAGAGCGAAGTATGTTACAAATTAAACATTCAAAAATATTATTTTACATGTTCAAAACATTACATAGTGTCTTCTTCCCAAAGCCCCAAAGAGATTAAGAGCGACATACGTCACAATTTTACATGTTCAAAACATTACATAATGTCTTCTATTACATGGTGTCTTCTTCCCAAAGCCTCAAAGAGATTAAGAGCGACGTAAGTCACAAATTAAACATTCAAAAATATTATTTTACATGTTCAAAACATTACATAGTGTCTTCTATTACATGGTGTCTTCTTCTCAAAGCCCCAAAGAGATGAAGAGCGACGTACGTCACAAATTAAACCTTCAAAAATATTATTTTACATGTTCAAAAAATTACATAGTGTCTTTTTCTCAAAGCCCCAAAGAGATGAAGAGCGACGTACATCACAAATTAAATATTCAAAAAATATTATTTTACATGTTGAAAAAATTACATAGTATCTTCTATTACATAGTATGTTCTTCCCAAAGAGATTAAGAGCGACGTACGTCACAAGCATATATAAACTATGGGTGTACACTACATATATGTACACACATTGTGTATGTATACTATATATATGCAGCCCCCTCCAACAAGAATTTCCGGGTGTGCCACTGTCTGGGGGTAGAGAAGGAGACTGGAAATTATGCCTCATGGAGTTAAAAAGTGCCCCACTTCTACTCAAATATTAGGGGTACTCAAATATTAGGGGTAGCATTGTAAGGGTTTAGCCGGCCGGCGACTCATGCTGTCAGTTCATACATGAAAATCAAGCATGGCGGTCGATAAAGTTCATTTGCATCACTGTTTGTTATTCATGTTTAATTTAGGGAAAAGTGCGAGTGAAGCATACGGTTCAATATGTCAGGCGTATGGCAAAATTGTTATGAGTGAACAGACGTGTCGAGAATGGTTTTCCAGGTTTAAGAAAGGCGATCTAAGCTTGGAAGACAAGCCACGTGCATGTAGACTGTAGGAACTCGTAGACAAGGAGCTGGAATCGCTGTCTCAAGAGGATGTCACACAATCGACCACGCAACTGGCGAAACGTTTGAAAGTGGCTCAGTCGATGGTGGTACGGTGTCTACAGGCATTGGGGAAGATCCGGAAGATTGGTAAGTGGGTTCCGCATACTTTTAACGAAGCGTAATATTGATCAACGATTGGGCATCTGCATGTCGTTGCTGAAGAGGTTTCAAGGGAAGAATTTCTTGTGGAAGGTTGTCACTGGGGATGAAAAATGGGTCTATTGTGACAACCCGTACGCAAGCAATCCTGGGTCAACCCAGGCCAGCTATCAGCATCCACTATGAAGTAGGATATCCACGGGGAAAAGGTGCTGTTGTGTGTGTGGTGGGATATGCATGGAGTGCAAACTGTTGAAACCAGGCAAAACGATAACTGCACAACGATATAGCGATCAGTTGAGGAAACTGAACGCCGCCATCGAGAAAAACGCCCATGGACAGGTAAAGAACGCCGCCCAGTCATCCTGTTACACGATAATGCCAGACCACATGTCGGTGCCACCACGAAATCAACTCTTGAACAGTTACACTGGGAGGTTTTCACGCATCCAGCTTACTTCCCGGACACTGCACCCTCAGACTTTCATCTGTCTCGCTCTACGCAACATGCCCTAGCCCAACAGCGGTTCACCACAGTTCGAGAGGTGGAAAATTTCGTCACTGTGTTTTTCAGCTCCAAACCCGAGTCCTTCTATCACAGGGGAATTCATTTGTTGCCTGAAAAATGGCGAAAGGTCATTGATACTAACCCCCAATATTTCATTGAATAAATGTGTACTGGTTTCCTGATTGTTACTGTCTCCTTTCTCCTTAAAACGGTGGAAACTTTTGCATACCCCTAATAATATTCAACCTCAGCTATAGGAAAGTATTATGATGGTTCAAAAATTACACCTCCAGTTTTTGACACAATTTTCCTAGAAATGTGAGAACTAGGCAAATATACAAGAATCAATGCTTGTAGATATCTTATAAAATGTAAAAGTTATATGAATACCGACAATTCAGCACTCTGCAGAATGAATGAGTACCAGATAATGAATGTATGCTGTCAGGGTGGTGCCCGGAAAAATTCTGTTCCGGGTCAGACACTCAGAGGGGTTTGCTTGGCACATCACAGATGAGTAATTAGCTCTTCATCCATATGACGTATTCATAAAAGTCACAGAGCTTAGGCATACTCTAATTTCGTTTTATATGCCTCTCTCTCTCTGCTGTTTCAAATGAATACTTTCATGCATGTGAAGAGTCATTAATACACACTATTGGCGTGGATTAGGAACATCAAACAGAAGTCATTGCTCTTTCCGCATTTATAAGTGAGTCGCGGAAAAATTCTCGTCGGTCGCCACGGGGAATCAAACCCAGGGTCTTCCAGTTACGCACCGGACATGCTACCACTGCACCACAGTGGCCTGGAATTCTCCAGACTCACATACACTAATTGCCAAGCCACGTGGAAGGTTGCTTCTTGGAGCCCCGCACAATGCTGGGGATTCACCAAAGATGGTAAGCAGCAACTTAACAAATAATTAGAAGGCGAATGAATAATTAATACAGACATTTGACGTGGACTAGGAACATCAAACAGAAGTCATCGCTCTTTCCGCATTTATAAGTGAGTCGCGGAAAAAATCTCCTCGGTCGCCACTGGGAATCGAACCTAGGGTCCTCCAGTTACGCACCGGACATGCTACCACTGCACCACAGTGGCCTGGAATTCTCCAGACTCACATACACTAATTGCCAAGCCACGTGGAAGGTTGCGTCTTGGAGCCCCGCACAGTGCTGGGGATTCACCAAAGATGGTAAGCAGCAACTTAACAAATAATTAGAAGGCGAATGAATAATTAATACAGACATTTGACGTGGACCAGGAACATCAAACAAAGATCTTCTCTCTTTCCATGTTTATAAGTAACTCACGGAAAAATTCTCTAATTGTCCACCACCGGGAATCGAAACCAGGGTCTTCCAGTTAGGCGCCGGACATGCTTCTGCTACACCACAGCGGCCTCGAATTCCTCCAGACTCACACACGCTAACTGCCAAGCCAATTTGGCAGGTTGCTTCTTGGAGCCCCGCACAATGCTGGGGATTCACCAAAGATGGTAAGCAGCAACTTAACAAATAATTAGAAGGAGAATGAATAATTAATACAGACATTTGACGTGGACTTGGAACATCAAACAGAAGTCATCGCTCTTTCCGCATTTATAAGTGAGTGATGGAAAAATTCTCCTCGGTCGCCACGGGAAATCGAACCCAGGTCTTCCAGTTATGCACCGGACATGCTACCACTGCACCACAGTGGCCTGGAATTCTCCAGACTCACATACACTAATTGCCAAGCCACGTGGAAGGTTGCTTCTTGGAGCCCCGCACAATGCTGGGGATTCAATAAAGATGGTAAGCAGCAACTTAACAAATAATTAGAAGGCGAATGAATAATTAATACAGACATTTTACGTGGACTTGGAACATCAAACAGAAGTCATCGCTCTTTCCGCATTTATAAGTGAGTGATGGAAAAATTCTCGTCGGTCGCCACGGGGAATCGAACCCAGGTCTTCCAGTTATGCACCGGACATGCTACCACTGCACCACAGTGGCCTGGAATTCTCCAGACTCACATACACTAATTGCCAAGCCACGTGGAAGGTTGCTTCTTGGAGCCCCGCACAATGCTGGGGATTCAATAAAGATGGTAAGCAGCAACTTAACAAATAATTAGAAGGCGAATGAATAATTAATACAGACATTTTACGTGGACTTGGAACATCAAACAGAAGTCATCGCTCTTTCCGCATTTATAAGTGAGTGATGGAAAAATTCTCGTCGGTCGCCACGGGGAATCGAACCCAGGTCTTCCAGTTATGCACCGGACATGCTACCACTGCACCACAGTGGCCTGGAATTCTCCAGACTCACATACACTAATTGCCAAGCCACGTGGAAGGTTGCATCTTGGAGCCCTGCGCAATGCTGGGGATTCACCAAAGATGGTAAGCAGCAACTTAACAAATAATTAGAAGGCGAATGAATAATTAATACAGACATTTGATGTGGACTAGGAACATCAAACATAAGTTATCGCTCTTTCTGCATTTATAAGTGAGTCACGGAAAAATTCTCATCGGTCGCCACTGGGAATTGAACCTAGGGTCTTCCAGTTATGCACCGGACATGCTACCACTGCACCACAGAGGCCTTGAATTCTCCAGACTCACATATGGGTTTGATTCCCAGAGGTGGCCAATCAAAATTTTTCTGTGACTCACTTATAAATGTGGAAAGAGCGATGACTTCTGTTTGATGTTCCTAATCCACATCAATAGTGTGTATTAATTACACTGGGGAACACAGTTTTCATTGACTTAGATCTGACACTTATTTTTTTACTAACTTTTGGGTTCTGAATCCAAATATGACCTCAGTTTTTTTCTACCACATCAACTTTTTACGATACACGGTACCCTCCATGTTCCTCGAAAAACATACAAATTTCATACATAGAATGGAAAATAAAGAAAAAATAATTTACCTGAATGTACTTTGTTTACATCTATTTTGTTCATACAAAGGATATATTGCTACTGTCCGGCAAATTGTGTGCGCAAGTCATAGCAGTTAAGATAAAAATTTGTGCTTGTAGCTTTTCCTGGAGAGTTCCCACGCACGGGGATAACTGGTTTTCCAGTTATTTGTGGAGCGGCGCCCCCACGGCCCGAGCTGACCTTGTGACGGATCAATTTATCATTTCGTCTTGAACGATTATGTAACCGAAGGGACAGCTGTTCATCCAGCTGCTGGGGGATGGCGTCCCCACTGCCCGAGCCGACATGTACTAGATGTGAATTTTCACATTTTTTATGTTTTTTTGTTTTGTTTTTTTTTTCACTTGACACGCTCCCGCCTCAGTTGTAGGTTGCTGAGGTTGTGATTATGTGCCAGCTCTGGATCATAGTTTCTCGTTTTCTATCCTGTCTTCTCCATTTCATGTTCCTTTCTTTGTTTTTCCGAGCTGGTTAGCTAGACCTGCCTGCACGTTTGCCGTGTGCGGTGACCCGTAAGGTGGAAAAGGGGATGCTGGAGGCTGAGGTTTCTGGAATCCAGGGTGTTGTTGTCGCCAGTTGCCAACACTCCTCTTTGCCCCCTGCTTCACCCTAAACATGCGGCTGGGAACTAACCCACTCCTAGTCAATGAGGTCTGTGGCCGAGTGGAACCCAGACCTCTAACGGCTTGTCGTCTCGTACGACAGGGTGAGTCTGGGGATAGGGTGGGCATGCCAAAGGGGTGTTCCCTAGGCATGGGAAAGTCTGGGTGCACACCGAGCGCATGTCTGCCCTATCAACTTGCTATATCCGCTTGCTATCCCTAGAGTCGTGTCCTGCATCCACTTGGGCTTGCGGACCTACGGCTCTCCCCTGTTGGGCTCGGTAGTGGGTGGGGACGTCGGCGGATGAATCCTTTATTTTTTTCATGGCTCTCAATGAAATTTCCCACGAACCCAAAACTAAAAGAGGTATGGAGGAAGGTTCAGGTCCTTCCGCCAAAAAATTTGTTGCTGATGTTTCCAATGCTAGATTCTTTTTGTGCACTCATTGACCTTCAAAGCCTTTGAGTGCCAAAAGTCCATTTTGGATCCATAAAACACTTCAATCAATCGCAAGCTCTCCTAAGAGTGTCAAGAAGCTCCAGTCTGGAGATCTTCTTGTTGAGATGTCTACTGCGGCCTACAGTTCCACACTTATCAACACCAGCATGCTGCTTGAGACTCCGGTCAAAATGACACCACACCGTTACCTAAATTCATCTCGAGGTGTTGTCTCCTCTCGGGATCTTATTGAATGTACCAAGGATGAACTTCTCGAAGAACTGAGGAGCCAACATGTAACGGGTGTGCGACATATTTCTTTCAGGAGGAATGGGCAGTTTGTCCCATCCTGGAACATTATCTTGACATTCAACAGCCCTTCCCTGCCTACATCCATCAAGGCAGGGTATCTCCACCTCGAGGTAAGACCGTACATTCCTAACCCGTTGAGATGTTTTAGGTGCCAGTCGTACGGCCACTCTCAGCAGTCATGTAGGAGTACTCCTAGGTGTGGACGCTGTGGTGCCACAGAGCATCTCCTCTCAGACTGTGTGGCCGAGGCCGAGTTTTGTGTGAACTGCAAGGGTTCACACCCAGCATCAGCCAAAGATTGTCCCAAGTGGAAGGAGGAGAAGGAAATCCGAAGGCTCAAAACGGTGGAAAACATTTCCTATCCTGAGGCCAGAAGAAGAGTAGTTCCTGTTACATCTGATCGGCGATCATACGCTTCAGTGGTGGTTGCCATTCAGACCAACATTCAGATCCCCCCTAAATGTCCATTCAATGTAGACGAAATGATCGCAGCCGGACTGGAGGCACTCCAGTCGCACGCTAGGGGTCTGAAAGCGGCACCCGCCACTTCACCGAAGCAGACTCACTCCAACACCAGCAAGGGAACTCAGGCCACTTCTTCTGGCAAAAACACCAACACCAACACCAACACCAAGGTCAAGGATAAGAAGAGCATTTCTTCTCCTTCAAAGTCTCAGCCAAACAATCAACGGCGAGCAAATCCCGCTAAGACACTTGGGACAAAGCATTCACCAATCTTGGCCCCTCCTGGTCACCCCCCCAAATCTGGGGGAACACTCATCAGAGGAAATGGAGGCTGACCAAGTTTAACCATTTCCTTTTTCATTTCATTTTTACCCATGGGTTCAATAATTCAGTGGAACTGCCGAGGTTTTCGCACCAGTTTTGATGACGTGAAACATCTGCTTTATTTGTACTCTCCGGTGTGCCTTTGTCTCCAGGAGACAAAGCTTAAACCATCGCACCTGCTTTCAGTTCGAGGCTACAGTGCATTTCGGACAGATAACTCGTCTGGAAATATAGCCTGGGGGTGTCGCTATTCTCGTCCCTCACAGGGTTCCGGTATCTTCCATCGCGGTTTCCACAACTGTGCAGGCCGTGGCGGTTCGTATTTCTATTCCTGTGCCTCTTACTGTTTGCAGTGTCTATCTGCCACCGGATGAGGATGTTAGCGTCTCTGTTCTGGAGAGCTTGATTGATCAGCTGCCTTCACCCTTCCTTCTTTTGGGTGACTTTAATGCTCATCATCCTTTGTGGAGTAGTGTCAGCGCCAGCGCGAGAGGTCGTCGCATAGAGTCTCTTCTGTGCTCGGCCTCTGTGTGCCTTTTAAACACCGGTGCTGACACTTACTTCCATGAGCCGACAAGATCCTTCAGTGCGATCGATTTGACCTTGGGTTCACCATCGATTATTGCTGACTGGCCGTGGACGGTGTGTAAGGATCTCCACGGGAGCGACCACTTCCCAATCGTCCTCTGGCACCATGCAAACGTGCCATCTTCTGCCTTCCGCCCACCTAGATGGAGGATGGATCGTGCCAAATGGGAGGTCTTCACATCGTCCGCGGTGATATCTTCTGAAATGGTGACCCAAGAGTCAATCGACGCAGCTGTACTTGAAGTCACAACTTGTATTCTTCAGGCAGCTGATCTTTCAATTCCTAAAACATCTACAAAGCTCCCCAGAATTCTGAAACCTTGATGGAACCCTGAATGCGCAGCGGCTAGAAGAGCTCAACATAAGGCCTGGTCTACTTTTCGGCGTTCTCCAACCGATGCTAATCTCGTTGCTTTTAAACGAGCTAAATCCTATGCTCGGTTGGTGCGTCGACGTAGCAAGAGGGAGTCTTGGATCCAGTATGTGTCATCTCTCACTTCACGTGCCAGTTCGAAAAGTGTGTGGGACAAGATTTGTAAGATCCGGGGTAACTACAGTTCTCACCAGATTGCCATTCTCGAGAGTAACGGTTGCACGTATGCTGAAGTCGGGGAGATTGCAAATTGTTTGGGCGAGGCGTTCGCCTCCGTGTCGAGTGACCTGGCGTATCCTTCCTCCTTTCTGAGGATTAAATCCAATGCGGAGCGCCAGAAAGTGTCCTTTGCGCCTTTTAATGACACTGGATATAACTCCTCCTTCAGCATGTATGAACTTCGGGTGGCTCTGCATCGGTCCGGCGCTACTTCTGTCGGTCCCGATGACATCCACTACGACATCCTCCGTCATCTCCCGCAGTCGTCTCTCGAGAACCTTTTAATCTTATACAATCGCATCTGGTTGGAGCACAGTTTCCCGGAGTCTTGGCGAAAGGCTTTTGTTCTACCTTTTCCGAAGCCTGACAAGGATCCTATGTCTCCCTCTAGTTATCGCCCAATTGCTCTCACTAGCTGTCTGTGTAAAGTTCTCGAACGCATGGTTAACTCACGATTAATTCATTTTTTAGAACGTCATCAATTACTTTCACCATCACAAAGCGGTTTTCGGCATCATCGTTCACCTCACGACCATCTCCTGCACCTTGAGACATCTGTGCACGAGGCGTTCCTGCATAGGCAGCACCTGGTTTCTGTATTCTTTGACATCGAGAAAGCCTATGATCATGCGTGGCGGCACGGGGGATTATCCGTGACCTCCACGCATGCGGATTGCGAGGAATCTTCCGACATTTATTGTACATTTTTTTCGCAATCGGGTGTTCCAGGTGTGCCTGGGTACGACGCTCTCGGCACCATTCCATCAAGAACAAGGTGTTCGTCAAGGTTGCATTTTATCTGTCACATTGTTCATCCTGCGCGTTAATTGTCTCCTCACAAATCTTCCTCCTGTGGTTTCGGCTGCTGTGTATGTCGATGACTTGCACATCTTCTGCTCGTCATCAAGCATGCGTTTTATTGAAAGGCAGTTGCAGTCTGCAATTAATCAGATTTTTAAAGCGGCAAATAGCAATGGTTTCGTTCTTTCTCCCGACAAGACAGCGTGTGTCCATTTCTGCCGGAGGCGTGGCCTTCATCCTGACCCCGAGCTGTATTTAGACCGTGCAGCCATTCAAATTTTGCCGGAGACCAAGTTCCTTGGACTGACCGTCGACCGTGCGCTTACGTTCCGTGCGCACGTTCGGCGGCTCAAGATTTCCTGTCTGCGTGCTCTTTCTATTCTAAAAAACCCTTTCGAGAGTTTCGTGGGGCGCAGACAGGATCTCTTTGTTTCGCATTTACCACCCCTTAATTCGGTCGAAACTGGATTATGGCTGTATCGTGTATGGCTCGGCTCGTCCTTCCGTTCTCCGGCCTTTGGACGCTGTTCACCATCAGGCGCTGCGTCTTTGTATGGGAGCATTTTGAACATCTCCGATTCCCAGCCTTTACGCTGATGCAAACGAACCATCGCTTGAATTATGCCATCTGCAGCTGTCTGTTCACTTTTACTTAAAACTTCGGTCTCTTCCAGACCATTCTTTGTACGGTGCAGTTTTCCATCCTAAGAATGCTCATTTATTTGAGAACCGGCCCTCGTGCATTCCAACCTTCGGTCTTCGTATGGCGGCCGTAGCTCGTGATGCAGGGCTCGACTTGTCACTTGTTGCAGCGACCAGGGGCTTTGGGGATCCTCCATGGCACCCACTTGGTGTCATGGTTGATACCTCCTTTACGTCTTTCGACAAATCCTCAACCCCTGCGTCAGTGTACCAGCAGCTCTTCGCTGAGCACCCTGCCCTCAATACTGAATACACTCCCATTTTCACTGATGTGTCCAAGATTGGATCTGCAGCTGTCTGTGTTGATGACGTGTCAGTAGCGCGGATCCCAGCTGAGGCCACGGTGTTTTCGGCGAAGATGCATGCTGTGTATCTTGCAGTTCTCCATGTTCAGTCGAGTTCTCATCATAGTGCTATGGTCTATACGGATTCCTTAAGTGTCCTGCAGTCTTTGTCATCGCTGGACTACTGTAATCATCCATTTCTTTTGAACATACGAAGGCTTCTTCGTTCCTTGCTCGAGGCCTGTGTCCAGATTCAATTCTTCTGGATTCCTGGGCATGTTGGAATCTCGGGTAACGAGTGTGCTGATGCGGCTGCTAGATCTGCTTCCTCTTTGGTCGTCACACCCTTGCCACTCTTTCATCGCGATTTTCGATTTCTTGTTCGTGATCATATCAAACGAACGTGGCAGGGTCTGTGGGACTAACAGGTGGAAAATAAACTGCATCGTATAAAACCTATTCTCGAAATCTGGAACTCCTCATCTCGTCGGAACCGCAGGGAGGAAGTGGTGCTTGCGCGTCTCCGCAATGGGCATTGTCGTTTCACTCACCGCTTTTTGCTGTGTGGTGACACTGCGCCGATGTGTGAGACATGCAATTGCCGACTCACTGTCATTCATCTTTTGTGTAGCTGTGTTCGTTTTCGTGGCGTACGTTTTCACTATTTTCATTCTCATTTGTTGACCAAGTACGCCGCTACTCTGCAGCGGGTCCTGGATGACCACTGCAATACTGTCGCTGTGTTTTTCCTTTTTAAAAGAAATTGACTTTTTTAAACGCATTTAGATTTTAGCTCTTCCATCATCCTCATTTTTTCTAATCAGCCGAATTTTAAACATTGTATCATGTTTTTAATGCTGTTTGTTTCATTGTCGTTTCGCCTTTCCATCACTCTTCATTTTTCACTTTTACTTAATCAGCCAGATTTTAAGTTTTCTACCATATTTTTAATACTGTTTGTCTGTCCTGTGTCTTGTCTTGTGTTCTGCACTCTTTGGCCAGGCATGGCCCTTGCACCATAAAACCTAACCAACCTGGAGTGTTCAATCTGTGGACAATCCCGCCGAATGCTCCAGCAATAGTCAGCCAGCATGTGTTCATCCCATCTAACCTGATATCGTCCTTTCATGATCTTCAAATCTTGGTGGAATCATTCTTCTTGTTCATCACTGACGGCACCAAGATTTTCCGGGAATGTATCAAGATGGCTATGCAGAAAATGCACCTTAATGCTCATGTTGCAGCCAAGCATTTTGTAGGAGTCCAAGAGTTTCTGAATAATTTCGGTGTAATTCTTTGCTCGTGTATTTCCAATAAAGTCCTTGACAATGGCCTTGAATGATAACCAAGCATTCTTTTCCAGTTCTGACATTGTCCCGATGAAATGTTGATCTTTGATGAGCTGCCGAATCTGTGGACCATCAAATACGCCGGCCTTTATTTTTTCCAAAGACAGGCTAGGAAATGCCCTAATGAGGTACTTGAAACAGTCTCCTTGAGTTGGCAAAAGCTTTAACAAACTGCTTCATGAGACCTAGTTTCATGTGCAGAGGTGGGAATATTATGTTTTTTCTATCAACAAGTGGCTCAGTAGAATGTTTGGATCATCAGATTTGAGGGAAGATCGTGGAGGCCAATTTCTTTCTACCCAGTGCTTCTCGTGTACTCTGCTGTCCCACATGCACAGATAACAGGGACATTTTGTGTATCCACGTTGCTGACCAAGAAGAAAGCATACCATTTTAAGGTCAACACACATGTCTCAATTGTGTGTGTAATATTGCAACAACACAATGAATCTCTTTGTCTCCATATTCTTCACAAAGACAAACTGAATGACCAATTGGGACTGACCCAAATAAATTGCCATTGTGAAGGAGGACACACTTTAAGCTCCCCTTTGAGCTATCGATGAACATTCGCCATTCAGTTGCGCTATACTTTGCAATTCCTAATTCCTCCATTAAACCTCGTATGTTACGGCAATATACAAAGCCACTATCACTTCTAAAGTACTGCAGAAATTCACTTTCTGTGGTTCGAAAATACGATACCTTTGTTCCTTTTTCAAGCAGGTTTTTCTCACGCAGTCTTGATGCTAGGAGTTCTGAAGCCTTCTTTGACAGTCCCAAATCACGTGCCAAATCACTCAACTCATGCCGATCAAATCCCTTACGAACAGAGTCATCTTCAATTACAAAATCGGCATCACTGTTGTCACACACTTCATCACCATAATCATGTTCTTCAAGAGAGGGTAGTGTAACGAAAACCGGCACTGGGATTTCAGCTGAATGAGGCTGTGGGCGTATAGCTGATGGTAGACTAGGATACTCTATGTTACATTTATTTTTCTTGTTATATCTTGATGTTTTCACTATGCAAAAACAAAAGTCAATTACATGATCTATTGGCTCTCGCCAAATCATGGGTATTTCAAATGACATCTTATCACATGTTCCGTTCGTCCACATCCGTAAACTCTCCACACACTGCTTGCACACCTTATGAGGGGACCGTGACTTATCCTGATCACCAGTTTAACTTTGAAATATGCAAAATAGGCTTGCTTTACAAATGCGGTGATGTTCGTCCTTTGATTGGGAATCGTGAAACTTCCACAGATATAACAAAATGAATCAGGGTTGTTTATGCACTTCTGACAAGAAACAGAAGAGGCAGACATCATAAATTAAATGTGTGCTTATAAAATAATAAAATTTGCTATTTATAAAATAATAAAATTTGCTACGCAAGTTATGAAAAATAGCTAACAGTGAATTTTCATTTATATAGAGCGGCACACAACCTCTCACCACGCTGTCGTGCGTGTAACTGAATAGTCCAGACAACTAACAACCTTTCGCTGGTCCACAAGGTTGTCCTCCACCCCTTCCTCCCCACTCGATGGAGGCGCTTTGCTTTCGGCCAATAGGAGAACACTGGTGCTCTCCTCCACTCCAGCTACAGTAATCGCATGCAGATAAGCGGTAGAGAAAAAACCTGACGTGATAGAAGAAAACTAGCTGCCGTTACAAAATCAGCATGCCTATTTCAGTCAAAGTCAGCTGAAAAAACGAAGTCAACAAAAAGTATGTTCAAAATTGTTTCCCAGTGTTATTCATTTACCTCCTAGTTATTTGTTCAGTTGCTGCTTTCTATCTTTGGTGAATCCCCAGCATTGTGCGGGGCTCCAAAGAAAGCAACCTGCCAGGTGGTTTGGCAGTTAGTCGTATGTGAGTCTGGAGAATTTGAGGCTGCTGTGGTGCAGTGGTAGCATGTCCGGCACGCAACTGGGAAACCCTAAGTTGGATTCCCAGTGGCGGCCGATGAGAATTTTTCCGTGTCTCACTTATAAACATGGAAAGAGCAATGACTTCTGTTTGATGTGAAGAGTCCACACATCTCAGAGTAGATTAGTGACATAAATGCCATACCTGCATAGTTTTACTGTTTACCTGTAAAATTCATAGAAGTTTTACTTGTTTCACGGGTAACTTATGGAATGACATATTTTACAATTTTTGTCTTCCCACCATCTAGGTATCACTGAAAATATTTCAGCTTAAAGGATATATTCCACTGCTCTACATTCCAATTTACCTTCTCCCAATTCCATGGTGTCCAGTAAAACATTGTAGGATTAGGATAATTGCACAGAACCTAAACACTGTTGGATTAAGATGGCTGTACAGAACCTAAACACTGTCAGATTAGGATGACTGCACTGAACCTAAACACTGTTGGATTAGGATAACTGTGCAGAACTTAAACACAGTCTGATTAGGATGACTGCATAGAACTTAAATTCTGTGGGATTAGGATAACTGCACAGAACCTAAACACTGTCGGATTAGGATCACTGTGCAGAACCTAAACCAGTGGCGGCTCGTGGTGTAAAATGCTGGTGAGGCGAACGGTCTTGATGTAAATGTAAAACAGTAAAACGTATGTTATTGAAAAATATATAAATTCGTATAACGTTATACGAATATATATATATATATATATCATCATCATCATCATTGTCAAACATTATCAATCCACTGCTGGACGAAGGTCTCCCCAAGTTTCCTCCACAACGGTCTGTCTTGTGCCAGTCTCCTCCATGTCACCCCTGCATACTTTCGAATTTCATCCACCCATCTCCTATGTGGTCTTCTTCTGGGTCTTTTCCTGTCCCTTGGAATCCAATCTAAAATTTCGGCTGTCCATCGATGATCTGTCCTTCTGGCAATATGTCCAGCCCATTGCCATTTCAGGGATTTAACTCTGATCATGATGTCTTCCACTCTTGTCATTTTTCGGATCCATGAGTTCCTCTTCTTATCTCTCCTGGTTACACCAAGCATGCACCTCTCCATGCTGCTTTGAGTTGTCTGCAGCCTTTGTATGTCTCTTTTAGTTAAGGTCCACGTCTCTGCACCATACGTAAGCACTGGAAGGATGCATTGATCAAACACTTTTCTTTTAAGACATAATGGCATATTGCTCTTGAAAATTATGCTGTTTCTTCCAAAAGCTCTCCAGGCAAGTTTTGTACGCCGATTAATTTCTTCATCAATGTGACCCTCACTTGATATCTGCTGTCCAAGATAAACGTACGTGTCTGTTATCTCCAGCTTTTCTCCATCAATCGATAAATCTTCATTTCTTGTAAAAGCATTGAACATCACTTTTGTCTTCTGAAAGTTCATTTTTAATCCCACTTCTTTACTCTTGTCAGCAAGTTCCTGGATCATACTCTGCAGCTCTGATGGGGTAGTTGCAAAAATGACTACGTCATCAGCAAAACGAAGGTGGGTTAGATAATCTCCATTAATCTTTATCCCCTTGTTTTCCCAGCTCAGCGACTGAAAAACACCCTCCAATGTGGCATTAAAGAGCTTCGGAGATATGGTGTCACCTTGTCTCACTCCCTTTCCAATTTTTACGTGTGTTGTATTTTCAAACAGCCTAATCTTTGCACTTGCATTTTCATAGATGTTATTAATAATATTAATGTATGCATCTTCAATACCGCAGGTTTTTCAGAGCCATTGTAACTGCTGATGGTTTCACCGAATCAAAGGCTTTTTCATAATCGATAAAAGCCATGCACAATGGAAGTTCATATTCCTCGCTCTTTCAATTAGTTCTCTCAGCACGTGGATATGATCTATTGTGCTGTAGCCACTCCTGAATCCAGCTTGTTCTCTCGGTTGAGCCATGTCTAGTGCTACCTTCAAGCGGTGTGAAAGAACTTTAGTGAAGATTTTATAAACTACTGATAGGAGGCTGATAGGTCTGTAGTTTCCGAGATCCTCAATGTCACCTTTCTTATGTAGCAGGATCATTGTAGCGGTGTTCCAATCCTCAGGAATCTTTCCTTCATTAAGGCATCGAGTGAAAATTTGGGCGAGTACTGTTTCGATTTCTCCACTTGCTTCTTTTATGATGTCTACAGTAATTCCATCTTCTCCTGGAGCTTTTCCTCGCTTCATGTTCTTGATTGCATGTGCAACTTCTGCTGGAAGGACTGGAGGAACTCTGGTACTGGTATCTTTCATGATGTCTGGAGTGCATATATCATCCCTTTCATATAATTTGGAGTAGAAATCTTTCACTCTTGTCAAAATTTCGCCTCTATTTCTTGTTACAGAACCATCTTCTTTTCTCAGTGCCATAATCTGTTTTCTTCCCTTACTGAGATGTCCCTTTGCTATCTTTAGGCTTTGGTTGTTTTCAATTGCTTTCCTCACTAGTTCACAGTTGAATTTCCTTACGTCTTCAGTGATACTTTTTCTTACTGTCTTGCATAGCTCTATATATTCCACTTTGGAAGTCACATCTTCTTTAGTTATCCTCATCTCTCTTCTTTTTTGCATCAACATTTTGGTTTTTCCTGATAATTTGTTCACATGCAACTTGTTCTTAGACCCAGCTAATTTTGTTGCTGTTTCCATAAGAGCTTTGGTTACTTTTCTGTTAACTTCAGAGATGTCCACTTCTTCCTATGTTAGGCCTTCTAAAGCAGAGAACCTGTTCTTCAGTTCTAACTCTTGAAGGTATTATGGTGTTTTAAGGTTGGTTATGTCAATAGATTTTGTTTGTCTTATGAGCTTGCCACGTTCAAGTTTAGTGTTGAGGTGCATCTTACATCTCACCAATCTATGGTCACTACCTGTGTTGAACTTGTTTAGCACACTGCAGTCTTCTATGACGAATTTTTTGTTACACATAATAAAATCAATTTCACTTGTCGTCCCATTTGGATGTCTCCATGTCCATTTCCTGTGTGGCTTTTTCTTGAAGAAGGAGTTCAAGATGAAAAACCCTTCTGCCTCTGCAAACTCAACGAGAGTATTTCCACGCTGGTTTCTGTTGCCATGACCTAATTTACCTACTGAAGTTTCATTCTGTTGCCGTTGCCCTATTTTTGCATTGAAATCTCCCATAATTATTTTCAAGTGCTGCTTACCTTTATTATTTAGATGACAAATTTCTTCATAAAATTCTTCAATTTCTTCTTCAGGATGACTTGTGGTGGGTGCATAAGTTTGAATAATCTGAGCCTGGTATCTTTTCGAGAGTTGGATAACAAGTCGTGCAGCTCTGTCAGAGGAACTTTCAACTTCTACAACTTTATCCTTCAGTTTCTTGTTTATTATAAATCCAACACCACTAGTTCTGCCAGTATCTGTCCCACGATAGTAGAAGAGATGTCCACTTTTCAGTTCGATGAGATCTTCTCCTTTTCTCCTTACCTCACTTAGCCCCACGATGTCCCACTTGATCCTTTGTAGTTCCTCTTCCAATTCAAGAAGCCTTGAATCAGAAGATAGGGAGCGTCCATTGTAAGTAGCCAAGGTCAGCATCAGGTGGCAGCCTAGTCCGGTCCTCCGGGGATTCTTAGCTCCCTCTGCCTTCATGTCGCACTGGCCGCTGCCTTGGCCAGGTACATTCCAGCTGCCGGAGACTGAGGGCCAAGATTTAGGTTGTGGAATCATTTGAGGGGTTTGGCCATAACTCACCACGCTGGCCAAGCGGGTTGGTGAGTGTGGGATAGAATTTCCTCTGATCCCGATGGTATAGTTATACCGCTATGGGCGGTCGTCAGAGCCCCTTTAGCGGGAGCAGGATGCACCACGAGAAGGCGGGGTTGACATTTGTCAAGGAGACTCTGTGATGTTACGCATCACCTGACCTTGCATCCCATATATATATATATATATATCAGTGGCGTAGCAATCTATTATCAAGAAATTACATTGCTTTCCGAGTTATATAAAAATCAAAGAATTTAAATAGGGAAATTATCTATAAAACGTACTTAGAAAAAGCTAACTGTCTCGCCTAATAAGGGGTGTGCAAACCACGCCCCCTGCTACGCCACTGATATATATATATATATATATATATATATATCAGTGGCGTAGCAGGGGGGTCGTGGTTTGCACACCCCTTATTAAGGCGAGTTAACTTTTTTCTAAGTACGTTTTATAGATATTTCCTATTTAAATTCTTTGATTTTTATATAACTCGGAAAGCAATGTAATTTCTTGATAATAGAAGAGAAAGTAAAGCAAAGCGGCCAAAGAAGTTGCTTTATTAAATTTTTATTAAAACAACTATAATTTATTGCATTTTCTTCATTTTATTAAATTAGCTTCATTTTGTATTAATATTCAAGATGTGCGTACGTACCAATAGGAAAATATTTGTCGAAGCGCCCCCCCCCCCCAATTGTTATATGTACTTATACACAGTTATACAGCAGAAGTGCAGAACCCCCCCCTTCAAAAAGTTTCATGTCAAAGGCAGTATCCCCCATTGGATATCTTTGAAGTCCTGGGTTCGAGTCGGCTGAATCATTAAAATCCGCTGAGATTCGGAAGTCTCGTTAAGCCATTGGTCCAGGGTAAGCGGCGCCTTGTTATTAACAGCTGTAAACCCCATCCCTTAGGGCTCCATCCCATGTCATTTAGCCCTTATATACAAATATTATTAAACAGTAATGGAATAAAATTATAGAAATATATGAAACACGGCGTGGGGAGTCTTTCTTCACGAAAAAATCCAAAAATTTTAGAGGAAAAATGTACATATACCTCTCTATATATGTGTGTGTGTAATATACGCTACTTTTGCAACAATATTTTTATGAAAACAATTATTCGATAATTTTACAACAAAGAAAGAAATATTTCACCAGTATTCTTTTATGTAATACACTTGAGCGAAAATACGCAATTTGCGCGGTTTCTTTAGCTAGTCAATGCGTCACTCACATCCCAACGCCAATCGGAGATCCACTTCTTAAAAAATTCAAAGTAAATTATTTGAATATAATTTTTTTTCTCACGAAGTGTTTCTTGAGCTTGAATAAAAGTCACAGTTCGATTGGCATATTAGTGAAGGTGCATTTAGCACGGGTCACAAACTGAAGTCCAGGCTCGTGATAACTATGTACAGGAGAAGTCAAGCTAAGGAAGCACATTTCTATATAAAAAAAGTATAAAATAATTTAAACCTGGAATTAAAAACAGGGGAATACGATATTAATTTGCTTTGGTCTCGAACAGAATGCTTTCAGTTTATTTTTTATAAATAAGTTCAATTCTGCGATCCTTTTTGGCTGCAAATTTGTCTATGATCAGATCATAAAATGGTTGAATGGACATTAGATGGTTCAGCAATTCTTTCTCGATTGAAATTTTACCGAGTGAAGACAAACGATCTTGTGCCGTTGTATTACGGAGGTAAGTCTTAATTCTCTTCAAACAAGAAAAAATTCCTTTCAGCAGAAGAACTTGTTGACGCCAGTGTCAATACAAGAGAAAATAATTTGTAGGCTTCTGGTAACACCTCTTTCAGCTCGTTTTCTTTCATTGTTTTCAAGGTTTTCTGAACACTGAGTTCCCTGAAGTTGTGATCATTATATAAAAAATCTAATTCGTTTTTTAGTCGTTGTGTGTCTGTAAAAATGTTTGGATAAATTTTTTTGAGAGTGTTAAGGGCACTGGATGGAAATGACTCTGAATAACTATGGTATTTTGAGCTGTCAACTAGCTGCAGAAACTCGAGCTTTCCCATATCTTCAAATCTGGTATTTATTTGAACTTTTATATATTCATGAATACACTCAATTAAATCATTCTGTATCGTTTTAGATTGTCCAGAAAATAAGCTTCGTATTTCTTCAAAATGTGCTTTTAATTCTGGGGTGCTCCTACTACGAAGTAACATTTGGAACATTTCCTTGAAATTACCTTTATTTAATGAGGAAATAGTTTCATCATGTCCTCGAAAAGGCAGTTCTTGCTTGCTTAGAACGACAACTAAATCAATTATATGTTCCATAAAAAGCCTATTTAGTCTGACCTTTTCATTAAACTTGACTTTATGAAGAGCAGCATTTTCTTTGAGCATATCAGAAATAGTGTTTGTTTTTTTCCCATTCGTTTTAGACCTACGTGGTTAGTTCTATGCTCTTTAGAGCTTTCGTGCAATTTTGCACTACGAGAAAAGTTTTTAGATCAAAATAACCCGTTGTATTCCACACATTTTTCTTATTGCTCAAAAGTAAACATGGCCAGCAAAAGAGAGTTTGCTTGTAATAGCATCAGAAAGCCAGGGGAAAATCTCGTACTATGATTTATTGAAAGACCTAAAAAACGATTTGCCGCACTTCTTATCTTTAGATATTGAACACTTATTATAGGTGTCGGTCTTCCAGATATGAGAACATCCTTGTTATCATAATCTTTCCAGTGTTTAAAAGGAATTTCTTCCAGAACACAAATCATGTCGCTTGTTGGGCCATTCATATTTTCCAACCAAAATCAAAATATGCTGTTTAGTAACAATAACAAAATGAAAAAAGAAAAACTCAACATTACTATGAACTAGCAAACACCCGCAGAAGAGAGGATTGAAAACACACTACAAAAAGTTAGATTCAAATACACTCTGACGAATAGTTAAAGCTACGTAGAAATCTTCGTACTCCAAAGCCTATAGAGGCGAACGGCGTCATCGCCTGTGAAACCACTTTTCACAAGGGTCATCTGCTCATTTTCCCGCGCCCATTGGATACACAATCCTTGGGTTCTCCAATAACAGCGGAGATGCGATTCCAGTTTAAGCGAAATGGAGGGTCGCCTCAGAAATTTCCTTTCTCTTACTGGAAGTCCGGCACCTCTTTAGGTAGACCTCGGACGGTGGGGGTGGGGGGGGGGGGGTTCAGTCTGTAGGGCTCTTCTCTGATCCCCAGTTCCCAAAACCGGCTTCTCATCGAGACGATTCAGCAGGTCGCCTCTAAGCGCTTAAAACATGCAGCTGCTTTGCAAAAATAATGATTCATTCCTCTTCTCGAAAGCCTTTCTTTAACCATTCATGAATCACAATGTGAATTTCAGTGTTTCATTTATCCTGCAAAGTTCTTATATCTTTGTTACTGACAGAAGGTTTTTTTTTTTTTTCTTTCACTTCTCATTCTGCGGAATTTCAGGTGAGGCGGCGCCTCACTTGCCTCATCTGACGGGCCGCCACTGACCTAAACACAGTCAGATTGGGATGACAGCTTAGAACCTGAATTCTGTTGAATTAGGATGATTGTGCAGAATCTAAACACTGTCATATTAGGATCACTGCACAGAACCTAAACACAGTAGGATTAGAATCACTGCACAGAACCTAAATAGTGTTGGATTAGGATGACTACACAGAACCTATACAGTGTTGGATTAGGATGACTACACAGAACCTATACAGTGTTGGATTAGGATGACTACACAGAACCTATACAGTGTTGGATTAGGATGATTTTGCAGAACCTAAACACTGTCAGATTAGGGTGACTGCACAGAACCTAAACACTGTCAGATTAGGGTGACTGCTCAGAACCTAAATGTTGTCAGATTAGGATGACTGTGCAGAACCTAAACGCTGTTGGATTAGGATGACTGCCCAGAACCTGAACGCTGTTGGGTTAAGATAACTGCTCAGAACCTAAATTTACAGCTTTCTTTAAACAAATAATATGTGGATTATACAGTAAAAATATCTGGAATTCAGTTCAAATTTATTTTGCACCATTTCTTTGTCTTATTTAGAAAGTTATGCAAGTGCTCCCATTTTTCAGGCTGTTTCATCAGTTGCATCTGTGCTTAAGTCGAGACTGGAAAATGGTGTCTCTGCTGTGTCAGATATTGTGGAACTATTGTGGTGGCAGTGAAGCCTCATTGATTCCTCTTTCAAGTATTGAAGTACAACACCTTGTTAAGGTCCTAACATATTCTATTAGTAAGTATGATTATTTTATCTTTTTTCTAAATGACATGTTTCTTCCTTACAAAAACGCTGTTTTTCAGAACATTGTCTGTTGGACTGAGTGTGGAGGACAGTGAAGATATGAGACCTTTTCAAAAGTTTGTTGTTTCATTCACTGTTGGAACACACCTGGGCATCCGAAGATGGGTTTTCAGGTCGTTCGGACACCACATATAAATACTAACTGGAATAATAGAAAAAAAAAGACTCTAAATAAGATATTCTTCCTTACAAAAGGAGTTTTGCAGAACATTGTCATACAGAGTGAGTGTGGAGGAAGTGAAAATGTGAAACATTTTCAAAAGTTCATTATTTCATTCATTGATGAAACACACCTGGGCATCCGAAAATGGGTGTTCAGGTTGTTCAGACACAACATACACAGTGCGTCAAAGAATTTTTAAGACTGGGTCTGTAAAATGAAATAGAAACAAGAAATTATAATTTGTTTTGGTTTGTTATTCAAAATAAGTCCCTGTGGCTTCAATACACTTGTTACAGCGAATTAATAATGATTCGAATGCCTGTTCCAGTTCACTTTGCGGAATTGCTTCCAAAGCACGCGTCGAAGCTGTTTGTATGGTCAAAATATCATCAAAATAACACCCTTTTAACGTCATTTTAAGTTTTGGGAACAAAGGAAAGTCGCAGGGTGCTAAATCAGACGAATACGGTGGATGATTCAACACACAGACGTTATTTTTCACCAAAAATCTACGAACAAGAAGTGAGGTGTTACTGGGTGCATTATCGTGCAACAAACACCAACTGTTTTCATCTCGATATTCTGGACAAATGCGACATATTCTGCCCATCAAACGCCTCAAAACATTTAAATAAAACTCACCAGTAATTGTTTGTCCACTTGGAACAAATTCTTTGGGGATAATACCTTTACTCTCGAAGAAGGTAATGAGCATTGTTTTGATTTTCGATGGAACTTTTCTTGTTTTTTTGGCTGGTGGCGAGTTTTTTTACTTCCATTCCGCACTTTGTCGCTTTGTTTTAGGATCATATTGAAAATACCATGTTTCATCACCAGTAACAATCGATTTTAAGAAGTTTGGATCATTTTCAGCGGCTGAAATGATGTCTCTGCAATGTGCAGTTCTCCTTGATTTTTGTTCATTGGTTAATGTGTGTGCAACAAATTTAGCAAAGACTTTTGTTTTGCCCAAATCTTCATGCAGGATGGTTCGAATCGTTTCTTTGTTGATGTTTAAAGACTCTTCCATCATTCTTAGTGACGCACATCGATTGTTTGCCACGAAATCACGCAATTTTTCAATAATCTCTGGTGTCCTAGATGAACTTGGTCTTCCAGTATGCTTATCATCTTCTAGCGTCTCTCTTCCATCCAAAAAACGTTTGTGCCACAGGAAAACATTTGATCTACTGAAACAAAACTCACCGTAAACTTGTTTCATCATTTGGTATGTTTCCGAGGCACTTTTACCAAGTTTTGCGTTAATTTTAATAACAGCCCTTTGTTCCATCCTAATAATTCAACATGAAAAAATTGTACTTCTCTAATGAACGCCCGTTTCGTTTGAGTTACTTTAACAACTGTGCAGTACTTTTGGCAGAAAGCAAGCAGATGGTCACGGTTTAAAACGCATTCGTGATTGCACTGGTGGCGCCACCGTAGGCTGATATCTAGCGCCAGTCTTAAAAATTCTTTGACGCACTGTGTATAAATACTGACTAGGATAATGCAAAAAAAAAAAAAAAAAAAAAAGTTCTAAACATAATATTCTTCCATACAAAAGAAGAGTTTTTCACAGCATTGTCTATTAGAGTGAGTGTGGAGGAAAGTGAAGATGTGAGACCTTTTCAAAATTTCATTGTTTCATTCATTGTTGAAACACACCTGGGCATCCAAAGATGGGTGTTTAGACACAACATATAAATGCTGACTAGGATAATACATTTTTTTTTTTTTCTGGATAAGATATTCTTCCTTACAGAAGAACAGTTTTTCAGAACATTGTCTATTAGAGTGAGTGTGGAGGCCAGTGAAGATGTGAAATCTTATCAAAAGTTTATTGTTTCATTCATTGTTGGAACACACCTGGGCATCCAAAGATAGGTGTTCAGATAGTTCAGGCATGGCTTTTATCGATTATGAAAAAGCCTTTGATTCGGTGAAACCATCAGCAGTTACAATGGCTCTGAAAACCTGCGGTATTGAAGATGCATACATTAATATTATTAATAACATCTATGAAAATGCAAGTGCAAAGATTAGGCTGTTTGAAAATACAACACACATAAAAATTGGAAAGGGAGTGAGACAAGGTGACACCATATCTCCGAAGCTCTTTAATGCCACATTGGAGGGTGTTTTTCAGTCACTGAGCTGGGAAAACAAGGGGATAAAGATTAATGGAGATTATCTAACCCACCTTCGTTTTGCTGATGACGTAGTCATTTTTGCAACTAGCCCA
Source organism: Macrothele yani (assembly GCA_039090855.1). NCBI lineage: Eukaryota > Metazoa > Arthropoda > Arachnida > Araneae > Macrothelidae > Macrothele > Macrothele yani. The sequence continues at coordinate 60,393,040 of CM077032.1, read as the reverse complement.
TCAGAGCTGCAGAGTATGAACCAGGAACTTGCTGACAAGAGTAAAGAAGTGGGATTAAAAATGAACTTTCAGAAGACAAAAGTGTTGTTCAATGCTTTTACAAGAAATGAAGATTTATCGATTGATGGAGAAAAGCTGGAGATAACAGACACGTACGTTTATCTTGGACAGCAGATATCAAGTGAGGGTCACATTGATGAAGAAATTAATCGGCGTACAAAACTTGCCTGGAGAGCTTTTGGAAGAAACAGCATAATTTTCAAGAGCAATATGCCATTATGTCTTAAAAGAAAAGTGTTTGATCAATGCATCCTTCCAGTGCTTACGTATGGTGCAGAGACGTGGACCTTAACTAAAAGAGACATACAAAGGCTGCAGACAACTCAAAGAAGCATGGAGAGGTGCATGCTTGGTGTAACCAGGAGAGATAAGAAGAGGAACTCGTGGATCCGAAAAATGACAAGAGTGGAAGACATCATGATCAGAGTTAAATCCCTGAAATGGCAATGGGCTGGACATACTGCCAGAAGGACAGATCATCGATGGACAGCCAAAATTTTAGATTGGATTCCTAGGGACAGGAAAAGACCCAGAAGAAGACCACATGGGAGATGGGTGGATGAAATTCGAAAGTATGCAGGGGTGACATGGAGGAGACTGGCACAAGACAGACCGTTGTGGAGGAGACTTGGGGAGACCTTCGTCCAGCAGTGGATTGATAATGGTTGACAATGATGATGATGATGATGATGATGATGATATAAATATTGACTAGGATAATACAAAATTGAAAAACAACATTAATGCTGATTATTTATTAGGTTGTCCCAGAAGAAATCTCAGATTTCACAGACTCATGCATTGGCTGGCAGGGCCATCACCAAAGGGGTGTGAGGATGGGTCTGAAGAACGTCCTAAATTTTTTCTCGCCCTCTTAGTTGTGCCATTTTGCAATAATTTTTAACTTTAAAATGTAATGTGGATTTTGCCAAGTAATAATGAGCCTTGTGTTTTTCGCCATTTAGTCCTACATGTTTCCCCCTAGGAAGTATGTTGTTTACTTCTCTGTAGAAAGGTTAGCAAACTACCTTGTGCAAATTCATGGAAATTCAGTTGTTCTCCACTCTTTCAAATCCTTAGTTTAAGCCTTTTTTCATGTTAGTATGACCAGGAGTGGATGAAGAAGGTAATGGCTCATCAAACAGGCTGTTGCAAGCCATGAGCAGAGCATACTGCATAAAGAAACATACACACTGAAGAGCAACCGAATTAGAGACGGCTGGCGTTATGCAAATGTGGCGCGCTGTGGGCGGCCCTGTAAACAAAAACGACATGACGTATGCAGCGATCCGACAATATAAGGAGTGATGCGACGGGAATCAGTAAGAGTCGGACGCAGTATGGGTAAGATGAAGAATCTCGGCACATTTGATCGTGGATAAATTGTCGGGGTCCGACAAATGGGTCACTCCATCTAGGAAGTCGTGCAGGCACTGGGATTTTCATGAGCCACTGTGTCACTGGTGCACTGTGAGTACATCGAATCCGGTAAAACCATCCCTGCAAGGGCCAACTGCCGTGGACGACAGCGTGTGGATGAGCGGGGTCATCGTCGGCCAGCTCGCATTGTAACAGCGGATAGACGGGCCACAGTGCAAGAAATTACTCGGCAACTTAACGCTGGTGCACAAAAATGTGTAAGCAGCTACACGATCCAGAACTATCTCGTTGCTATGGGGTACAGAAGCCATCGTCCCACTAGGGTACCCCTGCTGACCGCACATCACGGGGTGCAAAGATTAGCATGGGCACGGGAACATCCCCACTGAATCCTAGACATGTGGGAAAATGTTGCCTGGACTGATGAGTCGAGATTCACGTTGGTACATGCGGATGGCAGGATACGAGTACGGCGCAAACCACATGAAGCGATGGATCCTTCTTGCCAGCAGGGTACTCTTCAAGCTGGTGGGGGTGGCATTCTCGTCTGGGGACTGTTTACTTGGACTGAAATGGGACCCCTGGTACGTGTGACATCGTCCCTCACAGGTCAACGTTACCGGGATATTCTGGACGACCATTTGCCCCCATTTGTGCGTCTTCAACATCCCAGTGTGGACCTCATCGTGCAACAAGACAATGCACTGTGCCATCACCCCTAAATTGTATCGGAATGGTTGGATGAACACTCCATTGATGTGACCTCGCTTCCTTGGCCAGCTAGGTTACCTGACCTCAATCCCATCGAGCACATCTGGGATGCCATCGAGAGAGATGTTCGAGGCTCTGATCCCCCTCCATCAAATCTTCGTGAACTGTGGGAGCTTGTTTAGGGGTTGTGGATCAGTATGGCTTCCCAACGCTTCCAGTGTCTTGTAGAGTCCATGCCAAGATGAATCGCCGCCGTCATCAGGATGAAAGGTGGTGCTACAAGTTACTAGGCAGGTATCTCTTATTCAATTGCTCTTCAGTGTAGAAGCTGCAACTATCGGGTGTGTGCAAAAGTTCTACCCGTTTTTGTAAGAGATGCAAATTGCAATCAGAGTAGGTATGTCACAGATGACGCTGCGATGACGAATTTTCTGCCAATAAAGCGTGGAGCAACTGAGCATTTGGAGGCACTAGGTTTGTCCGAGTAAGTCATTCATAATGGAAATCACGGACGGTGCAACATGGCATGCGATAAGGAACACATTAGACATTGTTTACTGTATGAGTTCAATAAAGGCAGTACCGCAGCCGGGTCTTGCTGCAACATCTGTCAAGTGTATGGAGAGGATGCAATTGGTTTCATCAATGCCTTTGATGACGCTGTAGGATGTTGCAATGGAAGTTGATCCAAATGCATAGAAGTTCATCCGTGGTGTCACGTGATGCTTTCTGGCGTCTCTGGAGATTTGCTCAGTTTTCGCTTCCAGCACCACGTGCTCACACATGAGGCTAACGAAGGGGGAAAAAAGCTGAACTTTTTAACCGCATGGGTGAAAAATAAGAATGTGCTGCGAAACAGTGTGAATATAACGTGCCGTGAGCACAAGGTTCGTACTCTTCCAAGCAAAATAAACTCAAGCACTTTTCAAGGACTTTTTTAAACCCGTATTACCATATGTGTGTACTGTCGGGGTCGGTCAGCAGGTAGGTATTTTGGTAAGTTCAGACAATCAATGTTAGCTGGGATGGACACACCTTCAATGACCTGCTTGTCACCCCTGGCCGCAGTTGGTTTATTTTATTAAATTTGAATTGCCCCTCTGTTTTGGCGTTTTTTCAAAATTTTATTTTATGGAATATTTTGAAACGCTACATTATTTTTTGTATTCATCTGCTGGGCACGACTTTGATGCTTTGAAGCCAGGAGACGAAGGGTTCACACATGAAGCATAGGCAATTCCTGGAAGTTCCATCCTCCAGCAAGAATGTGTCCCTAACCCCAGTAAATAGACGCCCATCATAATTTGCGAATACATCATTCCATTTATTTTACTCACATGGCTGACGCTTTACTCTGTAGTGATATCATAGCCAAGGCACCAGCTGTCCACACACTCCCGTGGGTTGAACACAATTTCTGCGCTATTTCATCAGCTTCGTGTTTTTATCAGAACTACACAGAAATATCCTATACATCTTTTTAGCACAAATAATTATTTATCACATGCTTTTTCATATCATTACTTTAAAAAAAAAATCAAGTACTCTTTACAGAGCCTTAATTTTCAAGTACTTTCAAGGACCTGAAAATGAACTTTTTTATTCAAGGACTTTTCAAGGTTTTCAAGGAGCGTACAAATCATGGAGCAAGAACAAAATTGTTCACTGAAATTTGTTGTGTAAATATTAAGGTGGAGCACATCACTGTATTCAAAATATAAATTTTTTTTAAATTTTTTTTACGTTTAACAGCAACACAGGATAAATATAACATCGCAGAGAAATAAAATTATGGCTACCGGCAAAAGCTACGCTCTGTCCGACTTCCGTTTTAGGAAAGCTTTCCTCCATTTTGAAGCTGCAAAACAAATATTTACGGAATAGAATTATATTTAACACTACTGGGTGGAACAAACATTGCGAGAAAAAAGGATTACGATTGCAGGAGAAACCTTCACTCCGGTCTAACTTCTGTTTCCGAAAGTTTTGAAAGTCAGAAATCTGCCCACCGATGGAAAACGACCCCACCACCAATCCCTCCCAAATTTCTGTTCAGTTCTGCATCGATCTCGAGCTCACCATCGAAATGACGGAATTCTTCTCGTGCCTGAAGATCACAGGGAAATTTTCGCGCCAACTTTCATTTTCGGAATTTTTCTTCCATTTTAAAGCTGAAATGCAAATATTTATGGAATAAAATTATATTTAACAATGCTACTGTGCAGAAGAAACATCGCGAGAAAAAGAAATCATGATTAGAGGGGAAATTTTCACTCCGTTTAACTTCCGTTTTCGAACGTTTTGAGAAACAAAATACCATCCCCAGAATTCTCTTCAGTTTTGCATCGATCTCAAAAATTACCCAAATGATGACAAAAAAGCGGAAGGATCTCGTGTATGCATGTGCATGCCGTTGAAACAGCACAGCAGCAGCGAATGTGTTAAAGAACTGTCTGATGCTCAGTTTGTGATTTGCTTTGATGAAGCATTGAACAGAATTTCTCAGAGGGGCCAAATGGATTTGATTTTACGGTTTTTGTCAAAAACACAGAATGAAGTTACCACATGCCATTTAACTTTGGTATTCCTTGGTCATACAACTGCAAATGATCTTCTTAGCGGATTTTATGAAGGCACAGCTGGCTTTCATTTGTCCAGAATGATTCAGATGGTCCTAATGTAAACCTTAAATTTTTGAAATGCATTTAGGCTCATTTACATGAAGAGAGAGAGAGGTCATAAATTGTTGGATTTGGGAATTTGTGATTTGCATGTTGTACATTGTGCATTTCAAACTGGTCATAAGATTACAAATTGGAACTTAAATGCTGTTTTTAGAGCATTACACAGGATGTTCAAAGATAGTCCTGTAAGGCAGGCTGAGTTTACTGCTGTAACTGGAGGTCAGGTGTATACATTAAAGTTTTGTTCAATACTATGGGTTGAAAATGTGGAAGTTGCAGAGAGCTGTAGTTGTTATTCCTTCTGTAAAAAAATACATAGAGAGTACAAATACTCTCCCAAACAACATGACATGTGATGTAGTAGTACAAGCCTGCACACGGATAAACTTTTCTTGGCCAAGGTTGCATTTTCTATTTATTTTTTTTTTTTTTTTTTTTTGTCAGTAGCATGCATACTGGAACTATTCTTTAAAAAGTTTCAAACTGCAAATCCAATGGTACCATTCCTGTATGATAGTATTTCTTTTATGGTTTGTCAGCTGATGACAAGATTCGTTAAAAAATAAATTATGATTCAAGCTTCCTCCTCAAAGAAAATATGATTGAAGCTTCCTCCTAAAAAATTATTTAAAATAGATATGAATTTAAATGATAACCATAAAAAACACAGAGATATTGACCTTGGCATTGCAGCTACAAGATATGCTATGCAAAGTAGTGCATTGGAACTTCAAAGAATGGAATTCCGGATCAGTTGCAAAAAATGTCTTGTTTGTACTAGCACATGTAAAATAATAGAAAGAAGCTCCATTGATTTTTTTATGAGATCCACTTTGAGCTTTAATCCAAAATTAATACGCTCAAACCTCACAGTTTGTGAAAAGAGAATGGACATTCTCTTGCAAACCCTGCAAGATGGAAATCAGAACTTCCCTCCCAACGGTGAAAGAATTACCCAAATTGGTTCAGTAGTTTTCGAGATTAGTAAAAAAATATCTGTATGTTATCATGAACTACTTTCTTTCATGTTGGGAATGATCAGGTTGTATGTAAACAAAGCGGAACGATACACAGGAAATCAGGAACTACTTGTAAGAGATCTGATTTGGTAGTACAGCCAAAAATAATAAAAAAATAATAATAAATAAACGAAATAGCCTATACAAATTTTGAAGATGACAATCTGATTTTTGGTGTAAATGTGACAAGGATGGAAAGTTACATAATATCCGAAAACTTCCAGATAGCATACCCGGGCGCTATCTGAGAGACGCGGGTTCGAGTCCCGCTATGAAATTTTCAAGTTTTCGGATATTATCTGACTTTCCATCTTTGTCACATTTACACCAAAAATCGGATTGTCATCTTCAAAACTTGTATTATATGGTGTAATCCCGTATTTCTTTCATGATTTATCTGCTCCTCCAGGCAGTCACGGGATGGGATTCTTAACCTCCAGATTCGCTAAACATGAATGCTGGTTGCTTCAACTAGCAAATCCTGTGATGGTTATGTGGTTATGTTCGGATTAATCGGAAACTTGAGACTTGGTTGTTCTGGGTGGTGTAGTAGTTAGTACACCCGGGCACTATCTGGGAGATGCAGGTTCGAGTCCCGCTCCAGGACGATGAAATTTTCAAGTTTTCTGATATTATCTGACTTTCCATCCTTGTCACATTTACCCAAAAAATCGAATTGTCATCTTCAAAATTTGCATTATAGGGTGTGATCCCGTATTTCTTTCATAAAATAGCCTGTGTCCACCGGAAAGAAATAAGCTTCCCAACGGTGAAAAAATTATCCAAATCTTTTCAGTAGTTTCCGAGATTACCTCACTCACACAAACAAAGTTTCTTTCTGTAATGATACCAAAAAAAAAAAAAAAAAAAATGCCGCCCCGGTGGCGCAGTGGTCTAAGGCGTTGGCCTCTGATCATTCGTCCGTAAGGGGTCCGGGTTCGAATCCCGGTCAGGCATGGATGTTGTGTTTGTCTTACGGCACTGGTTCTCTCCCTTCCCTGGAACCAGTGACCCTAAATTAGGGACGGGCGACTGCTTATAGCCCATTGAGTTGTTCACGGTGGTCGTTAAACCTCCAATCAAAAAAAAAAAAAAAAAGATACCAAAAAAATTGTTAAAACCAAACTGGCAAAATAAAACACATTTTAAACCTCATTGTGTAGTTAGCAAGACACGATATCATTTTCGGATCACTGAAAGAATGTCAGAATACTCCAATGCAAGCCCGTCAATGATAGATAAGCATATGCTTATACAATAATGAGGAACGTCATCGTTAAATTCGTATACGAGTAGTTGGAAAAATTCATAAATAATGGGAATATTATGAAAATTTTGTCATTGGTGATCCATCTTATAAACTGCCCATTAATAATTCAACCATTTATTGTAGTTATGAATTTTATTACGATTCATGTTATATGACAAGAAAAAATTTCAGTCACAGCTTTTCTAACAGTGCATGGCACAGGTTATAGACTAGTGAAACGTTTATTTTAAAAGCTTCAAAGGATTTGCTTAAAATTCCATGTTCGACTTTCTTCAGACCTGAACAATAAAAAAAATTGGCCAAAAAGTAATTGTGTTTTGTTCCTGTGTAAATGAAAGGCGAATTAAAAATTAATGGAAATATTGTGAAAATTTTGTTGTTGGTGACCCATCTTATAGACTGCCCATTAATAATATTGCGATTTGTGTTATATGACAAGAAAAAATTTCAGTCACAGCTTTTTAACAGTGCATGGCACGAGTTATGGACTAGTGAAACGTTTATTTTAAAAGCTTCAAAGGATTTGCTTAAAATTCCATGTTCGACTTGCTTCAGACCTGAACAATAAAATTCAAAAATTCTCTCCCTCCCATTAAACAAAAAGACAAAAATGTCCTCCTACAAGAAGGACTGGTCTACAGTTTATGTTGCAATTGCAATAACACATATGTAGAAGAAACTGGGAGACAACTTTGAACCCACATAGCAGAACATAAAGCCACTCTAAGAAATGTTTCCAACAAGACTGGCTGTGACAGATGCATGCAAACTACCTGACATCCGATTAACAGGGACCATGGCCGGATTTTGGCCTTTGTGGGCCCCAAGGCTAAGACATTTGAGTGAGCCCCCAAAGAACTTATGATAGGGAATTATGAAAGCTTAAAAAAAGCTGGAATTTTTAAAAGCTGAAAATTCAGAACATGAGTTAAAAGCTTAAAATTCATAGATTTTGTCTTGGAATTTCTAATGATATAGCATTGTATTACTTTTTTTCTTAGTGCATCTTTTTTGTTAGGCAGTGTGAAACCACAGGAGACTTCAACCATTAACGGTTCTGAGCGCAAATTCGGAGGTGTGAGTGGATGTAGTGAAAACGCTGAAACTGTCTCACTGACCCTGATGTATACAGTGACATGAGTTACTGTCTTGAAATCTGTTCGCCTTCAAGCCTCTGTTTCTGTCCAAGTGGAAATCATATGAGAAAAAATAAAACTATTTTGTAAACCTCCCTCTCTCTTTCTCTCTGTCTGTCTGTCTCTGTCTCTCTCTCTCTCTCTCTCTCTCTCTCTGCCCAGGCATGCTTCCTGGGCCCTTGATGGTGGGCCTCAAGGCTATAGCCCCTATAGATCCCACCTTAATCTGGTCCTGCTCTCTCTCTCTCTCTCTCTCCCTTTGTCTGTGTGCCTCTCTTTGTCTCTGTCTCTTTATCTCTGCCCAGGCATGCCTCCTGGGCCCTTTGTCATGGTGGGCCCCAACAAGACTATAGCCTCTATAGACCCCACCTTAAACCGGCCCTACTCTCTTTCTCTCTCTCTCTCTCTCTCTCTCTCTGCCCAGACATGCCTCCTGGGCCCTTGGTCATGGTGGGCCCCAAGGCAATAGCCCCTGTAGACCCCACCTTAATCCTGCCCTGCTCTTCCCCCCTTTGTCTGTGTCTCTCTCTATGTCTCTGTCTCTTTATCTCTGCCCAGGATTGACTCCTGGGCCCTTTGTCATGGTGGGCCTCAACAAGACTATTGCCTCTATAGACCCCACCTTAAACCAGCCCTGCTCTCTCTCTCTCTCTCTCTTTATCTCTACCCAGGCATGCCTCCTGGGCCCTTGGTCATGGTGGGCCCTAACAAGACTATAGCCTCTATAGACCCCACCTTAAACCGGCCCTGCTCTCTCTCTCTCTGGCTCTCTGCCCAGACATGCCTCCCGGCCCCTTGGTCATGGTGGGCCCAAGGCTAACACCCCTGTAGACCCCACCTTAATCCGGCCCTGCTCTCTCTCTCTCTCTGTCTCTCCCTTTGTCTGTGTTTCTCTCTTTGTCTCTGTCTCTTTATCTCTGCCCAGGCATGCCTCCCGGGCCCTTTGTCATGGCGGGCCCCAACAAGACTATAGCTTCTATAGACCCCACCTTAATCCGGCCCTGCTCTCTCTCTCTGCCCAGACATGCCTCCTGGGCCCTTGGTCATGGTGGGCCCCAAGGTTATAGCCCCTGTATACCCCACCTTAATTAGGCCCTGCTCTCTCTCTCTCTCTCTCCCTTTGTCTGTGTCTCTCTCTTTGTCTCTGTCTCTTTATCACTACCCAGGCATGCCTCCTGGGCCCTTTGTCATGGTGGGCCACAACAAGACTATTGCCTCTATAGACCCCACCTTAAACTGGCCCTGCTCTCTCTCTCTCTCTCTGCCCAGACATGCCTCCTGGGCCCTTGGTCATGGTGGGCCCCAAGGCAATAGCCCCTGTAGACCCCACCTTAATCCTGCCCTGCTCTCCCCCCCCTTTGTCTGTGTCTCTCTCTTTGTCTCTGTCTCTTTATCTCTGCCCAGGATTGACTCCTGGGCCCTTTGTCATGGTGGGCCTCAACAAGACTTGCCTCTATAGACCCCACCTTAAACCAGCCCTGCTCTCTCTCTCTCTCTCTCTTTATCTCTACCCAGGCATGCCTCCTGGGCCCTTGGTCATGGTGGGCCCTAACAAGACTATAGCCTCTATAGACCCCACCTTAAACCGGCCCTGCTCTCTCTCTCTCTCTGGCTCTCTGCCCAGACATGCCTCCCGGCCCCTTGGTCATGGTGGGCCCAAGGCTAACACCCCTGTAGACCCCACCTTAATCCGGCCCTGCTCTCTCTCTCTCTGTCTCTCCCTTTGTCTGTGTCTCTCTCTTTGTCTCTGTCTCTTTATCTCTGCCCAGGCATGCCTCCCGGGCCCTTTGTCATGGCGGCCCCAACAAGACTATAGCCTCTATAGACCCCACCTTAATCCGGCCCTGCTCTCTCTCTCTCTCTCTCTCTCTCTCTCTCTCTCTCTCTCTCTCTCTCTCTCTCTCTCTCTCTCTCTCTCTGTCTCTCTATCTCTCTCTGTCTCTCTCTCTCTCTCTCTGTCTCTCTCTCTCTCTGCCCAGACATGCCTCCTGGGCCCTTGGTCATGGTGGGCCCCAAGGCAATAGCCCCTGTAGACCCCACCTTAATCCTGCCCTGCTCTCCCCCCCTTTGTCTGTGTCTCTCTCTTTGTCTCTGTCTCTTTATCTCTGCCCAGGATTGACTCCTGGGCCCTTTGTCATGGTGGGCCTCAACAAGACTTGCCTCTATAGACCCCACCTTAAACCAGCCCTGCTCTCTCTCTCTCTCTCTCTTTATCTCTACCCAGGCATGCCTCCTGGGCCCTTGGTCATGGTGGGCCCTAACAAAACTATAGCCTCTATAGACCCCACCTAAAACCGGCCCTGCTCTCTCTCTCTCTCTCTGGCTCTCTGCCCAGACATGCCTCCCGGCCCCTTGGTCATGGTGGGCCCAAGGCTAACACCCCTGTAGACCCCACCTTAATCCGGCCCTGCTCTCTCTCTCTCTGTCTCTCCCTTTGTCTGTGTCTCTCTCTTTGTCTCTGTCTCTTTATCTCTGCCCAGGCATGCCTCCCGGGCCCTTTGTCATGGCGGCCCCAACAAGACTATAGCCTCTATAGACCCCACCTTAATCCGGCCCTGCTCTCTCTCTCTCTCTCTCTCTCTCTCTCTCTCTCTCTCTCTCTCTCTCTCTCTCTCTGTCTCTCTCTCTCTCTCTCTCTCTCTCTCTCTCTCTGTCTCTCTCTCTCTCTCTGTCTCTCTCTCTCTCTGCCCAGACATGCCTCCTGGGCCCTTGGTCATGGTGGACCCCAAGGTTATAGCCCCTGTATACCCCACCTTAATCCGGCCCTGCTCTCTCTCTCTCTCTCTCTCTCTCTCCCTTTGTCTGTGTCTCTCTCTTTGTCTCTGTCTCTTTATCTCTACCCAGGCATGCCTCCTGGGCCCTTTGTCATGGTGGGCCCCAACAAGACTATTGCCTCTATAGACCCCACCTTAAACCGGCGCTGCTCTCTCTTTCTCTCTCTCTCTCTGCCCAGACATGCCTCCTGGGCCCTTTGTCATGGTGGGCCCCAACAAGACTATAGCCTCTATAGACCCCACCTTAAACCGGCCCTGCTCTCTCTCTCTCTCTCTCTCTCTCTCTCTCTCTCTCTCTCTCTCTCTCTCTCTACCCAGGCATGCCTCCTGGGCCCTTTGTCATGGTGGGCCCCCACAAGACTATAGCTTCTATAGACCCCACCTTAAACCGTCTTTGCTCTCTCTCTCTCTCTCTCTCTCTCTCTCTCTCTCTGTGCCCAGACATGCCTCCTGGGCCCTTGGTCATGGTGGGCCCCAAGGTTATATAGCCCCTACAGATCCTCCCCCCTTTATCCGGCCCTGACTGGGACTCTTTAAAAAGTCTTACAGATCAACAGCACTTTGTAAAACGGGAATTGGAGAAAAGTTTACAAATCAAAAGAAGAGGTGCCACGATTAATGAACAGAAAGGCTGGGTATTACCATCTGAGTGGCAGCACTTACTCTCTTGAGTCAGTTCCGACGATGGGCTGATGTGCAACTCGAAATTTGACAAAAAGTAAAAATAAAGTCAACTTAGTTTTCCCCGTACTGCTAAATTATATTTTGAGGAGACTGTGTTATATGAACAGGCTCGTGAATTTTTGTGCTTCCATTGAATTTGTTATATCTCGTATAAGTCAAAATTCAGAAACTACACACATTCTTAATTCCTGTCATTTTTATTTTTAGAGAGCGGAACTGTTGAACAAGATAGTGGTGATGCTTCTGGATATGAAGTATGGTGCAAGGAGTTTTGTCCAGTTGCCACCGAGTTATTGCAAATACTAAAAGAAAATCCATGTATGTCTAAACAGACTGCAAGTTCAAATTAGTTCATTTGTATATCAGCATTTACGAGTTAAAAGGAAAATGAAGAAACATTCTCAGTGAGATTTTGAAGTCTATTGGATTTATAGAATGCATTTATTTGATATGTTGTGTTTGTAGTGTTAAGTGGTATTCTGTCCTGTGCATATATTTTTGTTCTTTGAACATGAATCTATAAATTTTCTAGTCGAAGAGTGATAGAGTAATTCGTCATGCCAAAAATAAAGGAAGGGGAAAATTATGAAATGTGCCATCTACAGTAAATCTATAGTGTTTCTGGTGTACGTTAATGATACCAGCTGTTTTCTGTTCACTGATATGATCGATAAGCCCAAGGGAGAATATTTTTTAACTATGGCACATCCTCCCACGAGTTGGTAATAAAGTTCTTGTCTTGTCCATACAGAACTTTTAAAAATGCATTTTTGTACAATTTTATAGTAGCAAGAGCACAAGAATAGTTTTTTACTTCTTTATGAGAAGATATTGACACATGAAATGTGTATGAATTTGTATATTGTGGAATGTTGTATTGTAAGTATTTATTTTTATTTTTATCTGTATTCAACCAGCAGCAAGGGTGTGGTCACTTCACAAAATTAAAGCTAATCAAGAAGATTTGTGAAGACTGTACATGTGAAAAGAGCAATATTATAAACCAGATGCTTTTTTACACTTTCCAACCATAGTTTGAAGAAGCTTATATGCTCCAGCCTTTTCCGCCTGTCCGTCCACAACGATAACTCACGTAAAAATGGTTCGATTTCAATGAAATATTAGTTTGTGGCAGGGGACAACCTGGGAAGGAATCTTATTGAATGTGGGCAAAATGGGATCAAAGGTCAGGAGGACATAGGGGCGAGATCCATTCCATCACCCTTATGTGTCATAACTTATGTAAAAATGCTTCGATTGTGACAAAACTTCATCATGTTGTTCCGGAGATGTACTGAAGCGGTTCTGTTTAATATAATTGAAATGGGGTCAAAGGTCAGGGCACAGGAGCGAAATTTATTCCACCGCCATTATCCTCATAACTTGACCAAAAATGCTTCTATTGTGATAAAACTTTAGTATGTTGTTTCAGTGTTATAATGAATTAATTCTGTTTAATATTGTCATAATGGGGTCCAAGGTCAGGGCACAGGAGCGAGATTTATTCCACAGCCATTATCCTCATAACTTGACTGAAAATTGTTCTATTGCAACAAAACTTTAGTATGTTGTTCCAGATGTATACTGAACCGGTTCTGTTGAATATAATCGAAATGGGGTCAAAGGACAGGGCACAGGAGCGAGATTTATTCCACAGCCATTATCCTCATAACTTGAGTAATGATTTCTGGTATATTGGAAAGCGTATCATAATAATCAATGCATTGCATGATTTTACTAAATTGTTTTCACATGTTTTTGTAATAAAGAAATACAGTAGATTCTGGTTGATTGGGATACATTGGGCTAGATCTATGGTCCAATTAGGCAGCTGCCCTAATTACACTGCTGCTCATAATTATATTATAAGGACAGTATAAGGCCACCATAAATACTGGTGATGCACAATACAAAATAACTGCAGGAACAGGAAAACTTTATATTTACGTAATTGATGACACAACATAGCAGAAACATTATTCTGTATTTGTTTTTTTCATTTTAATTACAAGAAACAAAGCAAATGTCATTTGGACAACGGTCCAAAATTATAAGGGCAGCTTGCTCTTCCATGTGTAAAAATAATTAATTTTACAATATTATTACCTTTAATAGGTGGTATGGCCACCTTTGTTCTCTAGATACTGAGCCATTCTGTTAGGCATACTTTCAACGAGTTTCTGTAAATACTGAGGAGTGATCTTGCCCCATGCTACTAAGACTTCCTTTTCTAATTTAGGAACAGTGGAAAATTGTCGGCCATTAGCATATATCAGTCTAGCCATTGCACCCTAAACATGTTCAATGATGTTCAAGTCTGGAGAATTGGGTGGCCAGTTCAGAACACGGATGTTATTGGCCGAAAACAGTTGTTTACAAGGTTTAAAACTCAGGCATCACGCGACAATAACACATAAACACATTAAACGAGTGAAACACACAGTGTCACGTACGGTAAAAGGTTCGTTTAGCAGTAGCTTTCGGTCATCCTACGACCTTGATCACCCACGATCGACTGGATGGGCTGGTTGCCAGAACTACAATTTGAAGTTGGGGTGTTGGAAATGTTGCCAGATTTTAGGAGAGAGATCCAAATAAATGGGTTTAAGTTGTTTATAAACTCTCAATGTGTGCGATGGGGCATTGTCCTTCTGAAAGATGAAATTATCACCACCTAAAAGGCCACGAATACGCTAACAGTTGTTGATCTAGCACTTGGATATATCGTTCAGAATTCACACTGGTTCCAGGGAAGGCTCACTCCCTTCCCTGGAACCAGTGGCCCTAAATTAAGGATGGGTGACTGCTTATAACTCATTGAGTTGCTTATAAACCCCCAAACAAAAAGAACAACAACAACAACAAAAACATGAGAAAGAAACTGAAAATGAATATTTTTAGAGATGAAGATTTACAGAGGGTGAGTTGAAAGTCTTGCAATATTTTGATCACTTTATGTCATCATACGTACTTTTACAACGAAAGCTGACTAGCATTCAAAGTATAGGCCATCATGTTGCGCTGTCTTCAGCCATTTGTCTACCAGTTCTTCGATTCCACTGCAGTACCAGTTCTTGTTTTTTGAGGTGAAGAATTCCTTCAACCCAGCTGCCACCTCCTCCTCATTGTTGAAGTGCCGCCCGTGAAGGAAATGGGCCATGGACCGGAACAAGTAATAATCCAGAGTTGAAGAAATATTCTTCTCATAATATGTGGTAAATACGTCATGATAATTAACACAGCAATTCGACATCGTCGAATTGACTTCCATTCAGTACATAATGCTGTCGCTAACTGTTGCTTAGTAGAGTAGGCCTTGGTCCCAAACTTCTTATGTGGTGCTTTAATTCTTCCCATAGGTGCTCTATGGGATTAAGATCAGGGCGCTCTGTGCTGGCCAGTCCGCACACGATACGGAATTATCGTCAAACCACGCCATAACAGTCCTTGCTTTATACAGTGTATAAACCATCATGTTTTAACAGTTTTGTATTATTTCCCAGTGAGACGCCCAATACTGTACGTCTCCCTCTTATGTTTTCTTATGATAAATAATAATAAAGCGATTTTGAAACCTTGCTTTATGGCTCGGTGCATTATTCTGCTGGTACCAACAAGGCTCGGTTCCATAGTATTGCCGCAGAGTTGGTAGGGCATAATTGTCCAGAATATCGAGGTAGATGTGCTGGTTAATAGGTTTGTCCACAATAACCAATAGGCTGGCACCAGTGTTGCATTCAGAGTTTTTTTCCTTGGGGGGGGGGGGAGGGGGCAAATACAAATTTTGAGGAGGTTGAAACTTGTTGACTGATTATATATATATATAAAAATATAAAATAGAGTAAACATTTTTTTTATGCTCGTGTGTCGCAAATGCAGATTCCAAGAAATCTACACATACATGTGATTAAAAGTGTAAACATGTTATACCTTTGCTTTAATTCAGTAATGCACCACGGATTTCACCATCAGGTGGTGTAAAATATTGAGGATGCCAGTAAGATAACGCTGTGCTGGAAAAAATCCCTCCCAAAACGTTAGGAGGGGTACACATGTTCTCACCTTACTACAAGCGTATTTCTGATTATTAAGGAATCATTACAGTGTTACCTGAAAACGTATGGTGTAAACCATTCCCCTGCCATTTGGTTTTAGCCCCTTTAGATAATTTAGGTCAGCACATAGTAGCAAAAAAAAAAAAAAAAAAAAACTGTTTGAATGCCAGTTTGTGGTGCCTCAATTATTATTATTATTATTATTATTATTATTAATTTTTTTTTGTCATAGAGCATGAACCTCACACCGCAAGGACAATTTTTTTTTGTGTGGGAACAATTTGCTATTGTTAAACATTAGGTAGCAAAAATTGTGTTGTACTGGAAGCTCTAACGTCTCATTAGCTACACTGAGGCTTAACCGTATACACCGAAAGTGGGCATCCAGAAGACTGAAATATAGCTGAATGCCAGCTTCCAAAATATGAAGATGTATTGCAGTGCTAACATCTCTACTCTGTTAGAATTGGGTTTTTATTGCGGAAGTAGTCCGAGTTGCCAGTGATTGAAAATTGCCCCTGCAGCGAGTACTGTTAAATGTTTTATTGAAGAATGATAGAAATTTAGAAGTCCATGTAGATGTTTTTTTTTTTAATTTATTACTCTAATATTCAGCTATAAACGAAAACAGTTAGACTAAATATAAGGGGCCATAGCAAAAAACCCTACGGGAGGAGGGGCATTAATGGAATTTCGGGAGGGGAGGGCTAAGCACCTCCAGATGCCTGAATGCATCACTGGCTGGCACCATATCACGAAAAACACCCCCGCACAAGTACACTGCCAGCTCCAAACCTGACTGTAGGAATAGTACACTGTAATAAATAGCATTCCCCTGGCTGCCGCCATACCCACACATGGCCATAAGACTGATAGATCGTGTATCTGGATTCATCAGTCCATAGGACCCGTTTCCATTGATCTATGGTCCACGATAAATGTTCTTTACACCATGCTAAACGACGAGTAGCATTCCGAGTGCAGATGAAAGGCTTATGAGCAGCCGCATGACTATGGTAACCCATGGAATGAAGTTCTCTGCTAATGGTACGTGTATATACCAAGGCTCCAGCATTTTTACTTACCTGTACACTGAGGTCTTATGCAGTGCGTCGTCAATTAGCTGTAACGACTCCCCTGAGAACAAATGAAATAATAAGGGTGTCACGTACCTATTATTGAACCATATGTAGCACGTTACAAACTCGGTGAAACAATCCCCCCCCCCCAGAGAAGCCTAATTTACTTAACAAGTCTTTGTTACGAAATATGTAATTCACGAGACAACCTTAGGGGTTGTCTTATGTTATAACGTGCTTTAGATTAAATATACATAATATCAAGGGTATTATTTACCTGATTTTTGTATTATTTACCTAAGAGTTGATGGAGAAAAGCTGGAGATAACAGACACGTACGTTTATCTTGGACAGCAGATATCAAGTGAGGGTCACATTGGTGAAGAAATTAATCGGCGTACAAAACTTGCCTGGAGAGCTTTTGGAAGTTAAACAGCATAATTTTCAAGAGCAATAATGCCATTATGTCTTAAAAGAAAAGTGTTTGATCAATGCATCCTTCCAGTGCTTACGTGTGGTGCAGAGACGTGGACCCTAACTAAAAGAGACATACAAAAGCTGCAGACAACTCAAAGTAGCATGGAGAGGTGCATGCTTGGTGTAACCAGAAGAGATAAGAAGAGGAACTCGTGGATCCGAAAAATGACAAGAGTGTAAGACATCATGATCAGAGTTAAATCCCTGAAATGGCAATGGGCTGGACATACTGCCAGAAGGACAGACCATCGATGGACAGCCGAAATTTTAGATTGGATTCCAAGGGACAGGAAAAGACCCAGAAGAAGACCACATGGAAGATGGGTGGATGAAATTCGAAAGTATGCGGGAGTGACATGGAGGAGACTGGCACAAGACAGACCGTTGTGGAGGAAACTTGGGGAGACCTTCGTCCAGCAGTGGATTGATAATGGTTGACAATGATGATGATGATGATTAGAGAAGGTTATACTCATCGGGTCGGGAGACATCTCTCATATACGCTCGCCATAACAATGGGACGAAGAGCCTCTTGAGAAACATCTCCCAACCCGATGAGTATAACTTTCTCTAATACAATCTTTTAATTAAGAGTAAATTTAAAACCTTTGATTGTGCGAATGAAGAAATGTTGAATTGCTAATAATATGACCTAATTGTTTTATTTATAAAAAATTTTAACTTACCAAAAAAAAAACGCGTAACATAATCAACCTCTCGGGCTGGGAGCACGTGCCTCGTGGAGCAACAGTGTGCGAAATACTTTGCCAATATTTTATATTATGTATATTTAAGTTTTTGTTAGTTAAAATATTATTTACAAAATAAAATGTTTGTAAATATTTAACTAACAAAGACTTGAGCTATAGATTTACCAGTTTATTGCCTGAACTTTCCACCATTCATCAGTTTGTTGGCACTTTGCCCTTGAGCCTGGTCTTCACTCACAAAGTTTGCTCCATTTTCAAGTCTTTTGGCTACAGGATTGCTGTTAAACCTCCTCCACATTTTCTTAACCTTATCCTTAATGACAGAGATCCCAATAGACCCCTAGAGTTACAAGGTGTCTACTCTGTCCCTGTCAACTCTTCCACTGGCGTTACCCACTATATTGGTAGTACTTACCAAAGCCTCAACCGGCGATTAGTGGAACATATCGCTGATGTTAAGAAAGGAAAACCCTTCCACCTCGCTTTCAATTTTAACCATCGGCGATACATCCGTGATTCCCGATTGGCAAAAGGTTAAACGCATCGCTGCGTTCAGCAAGAGGAAAACTCTCAGGTACAGTGAAAGCATTGAAATCTTCCTTCCCCCTAACACCTGCAATACAGACGCACCTTTTAACATAACTATTATTTGGAAAGCTATTTTGAAATCTGGCAACAACTGATGCTAATACACTGCTGGACAGTTGCTAAGGACGGATCATAAATGGCTATATAGCGTATACAAAAGTAAGTGTGGTTGGATGCCAAGTGAAATAAAATAATGTCAGAATGCCAGGACATTGCAAGAAAGACAATTTATTGTGCTCTGAAATCCAGAAGGCTTTGGAACGTGTTCAAGGGACAAACAGGCCATTTTGTGCAGAATACGTAAACGTGAAAAAATGCAATTACCGTCCGCAGGGGTTCCGGCGTAAGATGTCAATACGGGATATGGCCACCATGGAGGGCGATGCAAGATTCCACACGTCGTGTCATGCTTTGCACAACATTATCAAGCAGCTGTTGGGGTAATTTATCCCATTCCTCTGTCAGTGCATGGATGAGGGTGTCCTTGTTTATTGGAGGGCATTGGCGACCAGCAAGACTCCTCCCCAAAGCATCCCACACATTTTCAATGGGATTCAGATCTGGAGAACGTGCTGGCCATACGGGGCGTTGAATATCCTCGCTCTCAAGACACTCCTGGACAGCGACTGTTCGATGACATGTTGCGTTGTCGTCCATGAAAATGAATCTATCACCGACAGCACCACGGAACATGCGAACATGAGGTAGCAGAACATCATTAATGTATCGTTGGCCAGTCATAGTCCCAGTTGGAAGCACATAGAGGGACGTACGGCCATTGATCATGATGCCAGCCCATACCATGACACTACATGTCGGATGTCGGTCCCTTTCCTGTATGTTTGCTGGACAATATGCAGTACCACTATCACGCCAGATTAGTTGTTGTCGACAATCAGACGATAGACTGTATCTAATCTCATCTGAGAAGAGGACAGCAGACCAGTCGTTATCAGTCCAATTGCGATGTTGATGGCATCATTGCAAACGGGCGGTACGGTGACGTCTGGACAATGGGATGCACACAACAGAACGGCGGGCGTATAGTCCTCCTTCATGCAAACGTCTGACGACAGATTTTCGGGAGATCCACTTGCCAGTAGCAGCCATAAACTGATTTGCTACCTCACTAGCTGTGCTGTGCCAGTGTCTTTTTGTTGATAGCACTATGTACCGATCTTCTGCAGGTGTCGTACTGCGAACACGACCTCCTCCATGACGTTTGATACACTCTCCATTTGTTTGAAATGATTTCCAAAGCCTTGAAACAACACTGTGGCTGACGTCGAACTCCCTGGCAACATCTGTTATTTTTCGCCCTTCTTCAATCTTGCCAATAATACGGCCACGCGTAAAATCATCTAGGTGATGTCGGGAAGACATACTGAAAACTTGCAAGTTCGTCAACTGATTCTTTCCCTTTCAACTTTGCGTTTGAACAACAACGGTCAATACGCGTCAAATCCTTTATATCTCTTATCAGCGCTATGACGTCACGAACAAGTTCGGCAATCCAAAATTTGCATACGCACAACACGTCTTACCGTGTCCCGCACTTATGCTAATTTCCACATTTTCCTGCCTTCCATTTTATGGTTGCTATCATTGCTATTGTCATCCGTCCTTAGCAATTGTCCGGCAGTGTACCACAAGCTTCATTCCATGGCTGATGAAAGTAGAAGTTGCTACTGAAGTGCAATATGCAGTCATCAAGAATTATTCTAATGTTTTGTGTGTTACGTGTCTCACTGCCAATTATTCTCACTATGTGTAACAAGTCAGATTTGTGTTACTAGCAGAAGGGCAGGGCGAGTTTATCCATAGAAAAGGGGGAGCAGAGTGTCTCCCATGTTTAATTTGAGTATGCAATATGCATGCATGAATACTTTGATACACACACACACACACACACACACACACACAGAGAAGACTTAAAAATCGTCATGAAAATCATGAAATTGCATTTCCCAAATCCGGTACACACCCTGCCTAAGGTATCCCACACCATTTCATTAGGCAGAACCATAACTTATGTCTAATAAACTATACATAATATCAAATGTATTTTACCTAATATTGTCAAAGTATCACATTGTTTGCTCTGTGAGGCACTTGCTCCCGGCCCCGAGAGCTCTCTTACGTTACGGACCTTTGGTTAGTTATAAAAAAAAAGTTTTGAGAAATAAAACAGTTAGGTTATATATTTTCAGTTCCACATTCATTCATTCGCACAATCAAATGTTTGAAATTTACTATTAATTAAAAGATTTTAGTAGAAAGTGTTGTACTCATCGGGTCAGGAGACGTCAAATAGTAAATTTTAAACGTTTGATTGTGCAAGTGAATGAATGTGGAACTGAAAATATGTGAACCTAACTGTTTTATTTCTCAAATTTTTTTATAACTAACCAAAGGTCTGTAACGTAGGAGACCTCTCGGGGCCGGGAGCACATGCCTCACAGAGCAAACAACGTGAGAAATACTTTGACAATATCAGGTAAAATACCTTAGATATTATGTATAGTTTAATTAAAAGCACGTTTATAACATAAGACAACTTATAAGGTTGTCTCATGAATTGCATTTTTCGTAATTATGTCTAATATATCAGTCACAGCAGATGCAGTAATTTATTGGTTTTCTTGAATGAGAGTGTTCGTGTGATAGACATAATATGGAGCTTGTTGACTTGCGTCCTGATCGGGCTTTGTCAGTGACATTTGTTTGGCAGGATTTATACCTCGTATCTATTGGTGTAATTTTCTGTGGCCCATACTGTGCTACCATCCTTGTGTGACTTTCAGGGGGCTCAATTCCTTTCTCCCAGATAAACTTTATTACAGCTTGCTCTTCAGCAATGCAATATGAAAGAAGAGCTTACACCCTCACTGCCAGAGCTAAACACATGTGCACAGTTACATGATGCAGGTGCCACCTTATCTAACTGCAGTTTAATGTGCTAAAGTTGGTTGACTGCTGCCACTTGTGGTATAAGTTTAATTGACAAACTGGCCTTTACTTTTTCATTTACCCTTGTAAATATGGAGCTGGTTCAAAGAAATTATTAATTCTGTATGGCTTTTACATATTTATTTTTGCCACCCAATGCAACTTTATATACACTATCTACCAACAAGTTATTGGACACCTGTGATAGCAAAGGAAAACAAAGTTTATTCACCTTCAATAGTTGATGGAGCCTCCACGAGCGGCGATTACAGCTGCGACCCTCCGGGGCATACTCTCAACCAGGCGTTGTACGACGGCTAGCAGTATTTTCTTCCACTCGGCTTGGAGAAGACAGGTCAGTTCTTTCACCGATTTCGGACGGTGGGGCATCCCTTAAGTCGACGCTCCAACTCGTCCCAGAGGTGCTCGATAGGGTTAAGGTCCGGGCTCTGTGCAGGCCAGTCTATTCCATTAACCCCATTGTCACCATACCAAGCCATGGTGGACCTCGCAACATGACAGGTGGCATTGTCATCCTGAAAGTAACACGGGTCCACCCCGTAAAACTGCCACAACGTAGGAAGCGCATGGTCATCCAAAATGGTGCAGTAGGTCTCAGCGTTGAGTCTACCAGGAATTGCGACCAAGGGTCCTGTGCCATACCAGGAGAAACACCCCCATAGCATAATTCCACCACCGCCGAACTTCACAGATGGCACAATACATTCCGGCAGGAGGCGTTCTCCAGGCAGACGCCAAACCCAGACCCTGCCATCCAAACGGTAGAGGGTGAACCTTGATTCGTCGCTCCAGAGAACCTGTTTCCACTGTTCAACGGTCCACTGTCGACGTTCTTTGCACCACGTTAGCCGAGCAGCGCTATTGGACTTGGTGATCAAAGGCTTGTGGGCGGCAGCACGTCCATGATAACCGAGGAGATGGGCTTCTTTACAGATGGTATTCATCGAAAGAACACTCCCGGATGCCTGTTGAAACTCCTCGCGGATGTGGCCCATCGATTCGGTGCGGTCCTTCCGAATTTCTCTGGCCAGCACCCGTCGGTCTCTAACTCCCAGTTTTGTGGGTCTGCCGGGTCGGGGCACATTCCAACAGTCACCTCTCATCTTCCACTTGCCAATCACGTAGGCCACTGTCGATTTTGGGTACTTCAACTCACTGGATATGTCACGTATGGATCGGCCATTTTTGTGATACCCGACGATTACACCTTTCTCAAAATCAGAGAGCTGCGAACTGAGTGGCATCTTGCATGCGACTGGTTGCGTTGTTGTTTCCCACACGATATTTTGTTGTTTCCCACACCTCAGGTATCGTCGATTGCAGGGGTGTCCAATTACTAGTTGGTAGATAGTGTACATATATATTCATTTAGAACACACACTGCCATTGGTATAACGCAGCTACCTCCATTTTTCTGAATTTTGTACTTGTAATCTGTTTGTGTGTTCTGACTGTACCACAACCACATTACATGTACAAGCTTGTCATATTCCCAACCAGGTTTTCACCTCATTCATGTGAAAACTACTAGTTATATAGTAACTTTTTATTAAATTTATGTACCACATATTCATGCAAGACCTGTTTGTTTATAAATATTGGCAAGGTGTCTGCAAGTCTGTGTAACAAATGATAACCTGGATATACTGTAAACCACAATTTTAGACTTTAAAATATTTCCTGAGTGCAGTTAGTATATTGTCACCACAACTTCATGTTTATAAGTGCTAAGTGTACTGGTAACTCTAAATACAGAACTTTATGTGAGCAAATGCTAAGTATCTCTGTTAACTGTAATGCAGAACTTCATGCTTTCAAATGCTAAGTGTCTCAGGTAACTAACTGTAATACAGACCTTCATGCTTGCAAATGTTAAGTGTCTTGGTTAACTGTAATACAGAACTTCATTTTTACAAAAGCTGTCTCAGGTAACCAATACAGAACTTTGTGCTTACAAATGCTGACTTTTTCTGGTAAATGTAGTACAGGACTTCACAACCATTTGTTGTATGTCTCTGATAACTGTAATACTATATTTCAGCCTTAAAAATGTTAAGTTCCTAAGGTAAACGTAATACAGAACTTCATGCTTACAAATGCTAAGTTGCTGTGGTAAATGTACTACAGAACTTTATGTTTACAAATTCTAAGTTCCTCTAGTAAATGTAATGCAGAACTTATGTTTACAAATGCTAAGTGTCTCAGT
Source organism: Macrothele yani (assembly GCA_039090855.1). NCBI lineage: Eukaryota > Metazoa > Arthropoda > Arachnida > Araneae > Macrothelidae > Macrothele > Macrothele yani. The sequence continues at coordinate 60,369,237 of CM077032.1, read as the reverse complement.
TAATTGCATTACAGAACTTAAACTTTGCAAATACTAAGTATCGCTGGTAACTGTGATGTGGAACTTCAACCTTACAAATTGTTATGTGTGGTCTGTCTGAGATTGTATTCTATTTAACCTAAATTTTGGTGACAATGTTTTATAAACCCAATGATATGTGAATTTTTATCCTGAACTGCCTCTGTTCCATTACCAGGGCTTAATTTCTAAAACAAGCACCGTGACCAAAATTTGGAAGTATTTCTTTGTAATATATTAATTGATAAAAATGTACTTTGGAGTTAAGGTGGATCCACCTAAAAACTTTGCCTTTTATTGCCAATGGGAAAACTTCTGTATCCAATTTCTTGACAATTAATGCATTCCCAAGGATGACAATTTGAACCTTGATAAAAAATAACTTCATACACTGACGGAAAAAAAAAATCCCAACACCAAGAAAAAATAGTTGTAGAGGAATGAAATGGCGGCAATGCATTTGTGTAGGTAACATATTTAATCGATTAAGGTTTCAAGATCACAGCTTATTGTAAGCGCGAGAAGAGCCATTTTAAATGTGAAATGCTGGTACATTAATAACCGGTGTAACCGCCAGAATGTTGAATGCAAGTACGCAAACGTTCATGCATTATATCGTACAGGTGCTGGACGTCAGTTTGTGGGATGGCGTTCCATGCCTGTTGCACTTGGTCGGTCAATACAGGGACGGTTAATGCTGGTTGGGGTTGACGCTGCAGTTGTCGTCCAATGATGGTCCATACGTGCTCGATTGGTGAAAGATCTGGTGATCTAGCAGGCCACGGCAACATGTCGACACTCTGTAGAGCATGTTGGGTTACAACAGCGGTATGCGGGCGAGCGTTATCCTGTTGGAAAACACCCCCTGGAATGCTGTTCATGAATGGCAGCACAACAGGTTGAATCACCAGACCGACGTACAACTGTGCTGTCAGGGTGCGTGGGATAACCACGAGAGTGCTTCTGCTGTCATAGGAAATAGCTCCCCTAGACCATAACTCCAGGTGTAGGTCCAGTGTGTCTCGGCCGCAGACAGGTTGGTTGCAGGCGCTCACCTGGCCTCCTTCTAACCAACACACGGCCATCACTGGCACCCAGGCAGAACCAGCTTTCATCAGAAAACACAACAGATCTCCACTCCATCCTCCAATGAGCTCTAGCTTGATACCACTGACGTAGCAAACGGCAGTGGTTTGGAGTAAGTGGAATGCACACTACAGGGCGTCTGGCTCGAAGCTGTCCATCATGTAACTGATTTGTAAGAGTTCGTTGTGTCACTCTGGTGGCAACTGTAGCTCGAATTGCTGCCGCAGACGCGATACGATGCGCCACGGCCATACTTTGTACATGGCGGTCTTCCCTCTCATAGTAGTGCCACGTGGCCGGCCGGAACCCGGTCTTCTTGAGGCAGTACCTTACTTTGACCACCGCTGCCAACAATCATACACAGTGGCTCCATTCCTGCCAAGTCGTTCTGAAATATTGCGGAAAGAAAATCCACCTTCTCGTAGCCCTATTACACGACCTCGTTCAAACTCCGTGAGCTGTTAATAATGGCTTCTTCGTCTTCTTAAAGGCATTCTTGACTAACATCAACACACTATGTTGAATCTCAACGATAACTAACGCTCACGAACGTTACAGCACATATTTACAGCAAACCTGCTTTGCATGTTCCGAGGGGCACTACTAGCGCCACACGTATGCGCCGAGCGCGAAATTTGCATAGACATCATCTTACAGATGTACTCTCACCGCCTACCAACTGTCGTTTATCTAACACAACCCCTTCTTGGTGTTGGGATTTTTTTTTTCCGTCAGTGTATTATATATAGCCTTGTATACTTAATATTTTCCAAAATTTAACCATGATTTTATTAAAAAACAATATTTTTTCCTTTGGTGGTGTCGAGACCAGAAAATTGATGGCGCCACATCTACATGTCACTTACTAAATGCTATCACGTCACATCTTTTTCAATAATTTCCATAAGTTTTGGACTGCAGTCAACACTTGTAGTCCATCCATGCGATAGAAATGTGCATGCAATCACATTGAAATGACAAGGTGATCGCGTGCTAATTTAAAAACATTGGATTATCAATGACTAGTTCTATTTATCCGATCTACAAAATTCGAATTAAAATTTTAATATCACGGCAAGTTGCATTTGTATATTAATTTCATTTAGCACAATTCGAATATTAATTTGTACACTTTAATTATTTTTTACTTTTACCTAACTTTCTGAGTTTAGTGCTGATTATATTATGTATTTTGCAAAATATTGATCTATCTAAATTCTGTAACCTACAATAAAAACTGAAATCTTGAGATGTGAAAGTGAGCAAGATTGCATCTAAAAGCAGATGTTCCCCCAATAGCACATTGCTGAGAATTTAGATTGTTCCAATTTGTAATATCAGATATCGCATTATTTGGTAGAAAAAGCTTTGTTATGAAGTTTCAAACTAACCGTCGATTAGGACAGTCTAAAACAAGCCGTGAAAGGAATAGCAAGTGTGCCGGGAAAAAGTAATTTAACACAAAAAATCAAAATAAAAGCTATTAAGGTAATTTTACACGAAAACAACTTTCCGGGTTTAGTGTTGATTATTATACAGGGTGTCCAAGAATTATTGGACACATTACAAAATTATATAAAACAAAACATTAAACAGATTGAAAGAAACTGACTGTACTAACTTACAATGTAACTACACAAGTTAATAAATTTCGATGTGAGATCCCTTGGTTGCTGGTAGTACGTCCAAGCGATACTCTATTTCATTCCATGCATTGGCAATCATCTGAGGATTTATGGAATTAATAGCAGCTGTGATACGCTGCTTCAGTTCTTGCAAATCAGTACAAGGCGTCTGATAGACACGATCCTTCACATAACCCCACATGAAATAATCCAATGGAATTAGATCTGGAGAGCGAGGAGGCCACGGAATGGGACCACCACGCCCAATTCATCTGTTAGGGAAATGCTCATTTAGGTACTTACGTGCACACGTTGACCAATGCGGAGGCGCACCATCTTGTTGGAAAATGACGTCATATCTATTGACCTTGGGTATAGCAAAATTTTCTAGCATATCCAAGTAAATGTCACCATTTATGGTTTTTTCGCAGAAGAAGAAAGGGCCAATCACTTCTCTTTTTGATAGGGCGCACAACACATTTAACTTTTGAAGAATCACGTTCCAGTTCAATGGCAGCGTGAGGCGGTTCACTGCCCCATATCCTACAGTTGTGACGATTCACTGATACATGAAATGTGGATTCATCACTGAAAATTACAGTACTGAGAAAGTTTTCGTCGTTTTCCACTCGATTCAGCATATCCGCAGCGAAATCGTATCGCTGGGTGTGATCATTTACATGCACCTTTTGCACTATTTGAATTTTATAAGCATGAAACTTTAATTTCTTGTGCAAGATATCGTGAACTGTCGATTTCGGAATGCACAGTTCTCTGCTTGCTTTACGAACAGATTTCCTGGGGCTTCGTCGGAAACTTTCATTAACTTGGTCAACAATCTCACCGCTGACGCTAGGCCTACCGGCTCCTCCACGATGTTCCACATTGCCAGTTTCTTTAAACTGTTTCATCCACCGCTTAACTGAATTCATTGACGGAGGATTACAACCATACTCTAAACGGCACCGTCTTTTAACTTTAATGACAGACTTTAATTCCGCAAGCCATAACACACACATCACCTTCTGCTGTATGGATGACATGATTGTGCGTTTCTCATACATTCCTCATCAGGCCACACCTAGCGCCATCTATCGGATTCTGGGAATAACAATTCTGCAAAACAAAACTATGGAAACCGCGTTAATATGTGACATAGAAAAACAGATAATGCTCATAGTTTTTTTGTTGTTTTTTTGTACATAATTTTGTAATGTGTCCAGTAATTCTCGGACACCCTGCATTATACATTTTGCAAAATATTGATCTATCTAAACGCCCTAATCTACAATTTTTAAACAACAAATATTTTACACAGAATGTTATTTATCGCAAGGTCTTTTTAAAAACGGAAATAAATAGCATATAATTTTTAGTTCTAACATGAATGAGTTCTTACTATAAAAGTTTTTACTATGTTTCCTTACAGAAATCCGGCATCTATTTGATTTGTTTTCAATCTGCTTAAATTAAAAATGTCACTCTGTCACAGGATGGGCAACATGCCCTATATATTAATATTTATTTAAGGCTTAAAAAGAACTGCCCTAGGGCGGGCTATACGCTAGTTTTAAAAGAATCCAAAGTCACAGAAAAAGAATACACACCAGGTTAGTGGGCAATGATTGACTGACGTGTATCTGTACCTTACGACGCGCATAAGAAATTGTACTCTGTAAACCACTACAAAATAAAACAAGTCATGATAATTAATACAGCAATCAGGCATCTCTGCATTGACTATATTTTTACTGTTCTCAGGTAATATCAGTCACTCATAAAGAAAATATCATTCCCCTGGAGCAGGAATCGAACCCACATTTCTCGATTACCATTTGTCGAGCATGCTAACCATTACACCACTCAGAATGAAGAAGTTCCAAGTATCTGAGTATTAAGAGCGTCAGAATATTCTCCGACCCCATTCTTAATCGAAGCAAACTGTGCTGCCATCTAGCGTTGTTAAGCATACCACCAGTCGTTCAGGTATTTAGTGTCAGAGATGTCTGATTGCTTTGTTAATTATCATGACGTACACTGAAGTGCCAGAAAAACTGGTACACCAGTCTAATACTTGGTAGAGGTCCCCCACAGGAGCGCAGGACTCCAAAAATACGACGGGGCATGGACTCCACTAGCTTCTGGAAGTATGTTGTAGGCATTGCACACCATACTTCCTGCAAAGCATTCCACAATTTGGGTGTATTCGAGTTCTCGGATTCCTGTGTTCAATAGCGCGTTGCATGGCATCCCAAATGTGTTCTATCACGTTCAGATCTGGGGACTTGGGTGAAAATGGCAACACCCCAAACTCAGATGAATGCTCCTCTAACCATAATGTGGCTTCCCACCACTTGCGTGAAGGTGCATTGTCCTGTTGGAACAGGCCCAACCCATCAGCATGAATGCAGGACATGAATGGGTGTACCTCGTCAGAAAGGATGCGCACATAGCGTTGGCCGGTCACAGACGTTTGTAGATGTACCAGGGGTCCCAGTGAAGTCCAACTGAACACATCCCATACCATTACGGACCACCCACCAGCCGGTACAGTTCCCTGTTGACAGTTGACAGGCGGGATCCATGACTTCATGGGGTTTGCGCCACACACGAATCCTTCCATCTGCCCGATACAGTTGGAAACGCAACTCGTCAGACCAGGCTACTTGTTTCCAGTCATCAAGTGTCCAGTAGCGGTGCTGCCGTGCCCAAGCGAGGCGCATAGCTCTGTGTCGTGCATCCATCAAGGGGACTGGAGTTGGGCGTCGGCTCCCAAAGCCGATATCGTACAGAGTACGTTGCACAGTCCGAACTCTGATGTTTGTTGAGGCTCCAGCATTGAATTCCGATGCTACCTGCGAGAGTGTCGCGTGAAACGATTCTTGACAGCAGACGATGGTCACGTTCACCCAATGTGTTCTTACAGCCACGCTGGTATCGTAGGTTGGAGGTTTTGCCAGAATTCTTGTAGTCACAGTACACGTTTGGAATGGTCGTCCATGAAAATCCGAACTTCGTTTCTACCTCCGAAATACTATGGCCCATCTCACGAGTGCCAACTATGGCACCGTGTTGAAAATAGCTTAAATTGTTATTACTTGTCATTCTCATGCCGAAAATAGCTCTGACAGCTGGTAAGGATGTCTATCGCTTTATACGCACTGGCGGGCACAAGCTCGTCTGTACCAGTTTTTCTGGCACTTCAGTGTACATGGGAAATACGTCATGATAATTAACACAATAATCAGACATCGCTGAATTGACTGTAATTACTGTTTCACGCGTGAATTCAATCGCATCAGAAAACTTGAAAATTTCATCGCCGTGCAGCAGGAATCGAACCCGCATCTCCCGATTACCGTTCGAGCACACTATCCGTTGCACTACCCAGGACGACAAAGTCACTGGTATCTGAGTGTTTAAGAGCATCGGGATATTCTCCGACCGTATTCTTAATCGAAGCAAACTGCGCTGCCATCTAGCGTTGTTAAGCACACCACCAGTCGTTCAGGTATTTAGTGTCTGAGATGTCTGACTGCTGTGTTAATTATCATGACATATTTTCCACGTGTTATGAGAAGAATATTTCTTCCACACTATAAAATAAGTCATTGCCTTAAACTCCACCGAAAACCGCACGAATCTTTTTAGTTACCTAACACTTGTAGAAATTTCCTTTAGTGTTATCACTCTGCTAGATTTTCTTCAAATGCATGTGTTAACATAAGTCATTTGGAGAATTCTCTGGAAGAATATCCAGAAATGGTGAAAAATCATTGTATGTTGATCAGTGTGCCACAACAGCATGAGGTCAACATGGATGTTGTTCATATGCCAAGTGTAGGTTAATTAAATCACAGACATGAAAAAGGTAATGGTGAATCACTACCTGATGAAAATTCTGCAAAAGGTAATGGTGAATCACTACCTGATGAAAATTCTGCAAAAGGTAATGGTGAATCACTACCTGATGAAAATTCTGCAAAAGGTAATGGTGAATCACTACCTGATGAAAATTCTGCAAAAGTTAATGGTGAATCACTACCTGATTAAAATTCTGCAAAAGGTAATAATGAATCACTACCTGATCCCTGATGAAAACAATTTCAGATATAAGCCACTAAATTAGGGACTGTATTCAACATTAAATGTAAGCCACATACCAGCCACTTTAATATAAGCCACATCATCATCATTGTCAACCATTATCAATCCACTGCTGGATGAAGGTCTCCCTAAGTCTCTTCCACAGTTGTCTGTCTTAAGCCTGTCTCCATGTTTGAAATTGTGGAAGCATTTTGGGGGCTTTGGCCATAATTCACCAGACTGGCCAAGTGAGTTGGTGAGTGGTGGCTTATATCAGCATCTAATTTAGTGGCCACTAAATTAGAGACTTTTATTCAATACTTGTTGGACCTTTATAAGCCCGAATTACAGCATGTATGTGGTTTGGCATAAATTCCACAAGGTTTTTCCATTTACATCTACATCTACAGAATACCAAACGTTCCCCAGACAGTCATTTAACTGGATCAGATTTGACAAAAGAGGACTTTGTTCCCAGATCTGTTTTTGTAGTATGGTCCATACATGCTCAATAGGGATGAGATTTGGTCTTTGTGGTGGCCAGGGAAGAGGATGAAAGTTGCTGTCATGCTTGCTGAACCACTGCTAAAAGCATCTTGCATGATGGACAGTAGCTTTGTTGCCCATGAAACAGCCGTCACCTTCTGGATAAAATGTCAACATTGCAAGATGTTCAGATAAACCTTGAAGGATGCCCGACCTTCCAGCAATATCAGGAAACCCATTCCTTACCAATAGAATGTGCCCCACACTATGATGCCACATACAGAACCATGAGTTGTGTTTACAAGGAAAGCTGGGTCCATCGCTTCATGGGGTTCCAGCCAAACTCTCTGCCTTCCATCAGTAGAAAACAAATTGTACCATGACTCGTCGGACCACATGACTTTTTTCCAGTGTCCAGTTATGATGTTCCTGACACCATTGTAGACGAACTTTCCACTTCTTTGCGGAAATCAGTGGTTTCCATGATATGAAAATCACTGGTGTCCTTGTATTGTTTTCATTTTAATACCCCATGATTTACAGATCTCATTTTCAGTTGTAATAGTAGGAATTCAGTAGTGGCCATCTTGTATTGTTTTTGTTGTAACATCTATCGATTTGAAAGTCTCATTCAGTAATAATACTGGGAATTCAGCTGTGGCCATCTTGTATTTTTTTTTTTGTTGTTGTTGTTGTTTGTGACACCCCATGATTTAAAAGTCTCATTCAATAATAATATTGTGAATTCAGCAGTGTCCTTGTATTGTTTTCATTTGAACAATCCATGATTTACATATCTCATTTTCAGTAGTAATAGTGGGAATTCAGTAGTGGCCATCTTGTATTGTTTTTGTTGTAACACCGTGATGATTTAAAAGTATCATTCAGTAATAATACTGGGAATTAAGCTGTGGCCATCTTGTATTGTTTTTGTTTTTAGTTATTGTTTTTGTTACACCCCATGCTTTTAAAGTCTCATTCAATAATATTGGGAATTTGGCAGCAGTGTCCTTGTATTGTTTTCATTGTAACACCCCATGTTTTACAGACCTCATTCTCAGTAATAATGGTGGGAATTCAGCAGTGGCCATCTTGTATTATTATTATTATTATTTTTTTTTTTTTTGTTGTAATGCCCAATTATTTAAAAGTCTCATTCAGTAATAATAGTGGGAATTCAGCTGTGGCCATCTTGTTTTTTTTTTTTTTTTTTTTTTTTTTGTGACACCCCATGCTTTAAAAGTCTCATTCAATATTATTGGGAATTCAGCAGCGGTGTCCTTGTATTGTTTTCATTGTAACACCCCATGATTTACAGACTTCATTCTCAGTAATAATGGTGGGAATTCAGCAGTGGCCATCTTGTATTGTTTTTGTTGTAACATCTCGATGATTTAAAAGTCTCATTCAGTAATAATACTTTGAATTCAGCTGTGGCCATCGTGTATTGTTTTTTTCTTTTTTTGTTGTTGTTTGTGACACCCCATGATTTAAAAGTCTCATTCAATAATAATATTGTGAATTCAGCAGTGTCTTTGTATTGTTTTCATTTGAACACTCCATGATTTACATATCTCATTTTCGGTAGTAATAGTGAGAATTCAGTTAGTGGCCATCTTGTATTGTTTTTGTTGTAACACCTCGATGATTTAAAAGTATCATTCAGTAATAATACTGGGAATTCAGCTGTGGCCATCTTGTATTTTTTTTTATTGTTTTTTGTGACACCCCATGCTTTTAAAGTCTCATTCAATAATATTGGGAATTCGGCAGCAATGTCTTTGTATTGTTTTCATTGTAACACCCCATGTTTTACAGACCTCATTCTCAGTAATAATGGTGGGAATTCAGCAGTGGCCATATTGTATTATTATTATTATTATTTTTTTATATTATTTTTGTTGTAATGCCCAATTATTTAAAAGTCTCATTCAGCAATAATAGTGGGAATTCAGCTGTGGCCATCTTGTTTTTTTTTTTTTTTTTTTTTTTTTTGTGACACCCCATGCTTTAAAAGTCTCAGTCAATATTATTGGGAATTCAGCAGCGGTGTCCTTGTATTGTTTTCATTGTAACACCCCATGATTTACAGACTTCATTCTCAGTAATAATGGTGGGAATTCAGCAGTGGCCATCTTGTATTGTTTTTGTTGTAACATCTCGATGATTTAAAAGTCTCATTCAGTAATAATACTTTGAATTCAGCTGTGGCCATCGTGTATTGTTTTTTTTTGTTTTTGTTTTTTTGTTGTTGTTGTTTGTGACACCCCATGATTTAAAAGTCTCATTCAATAATAATATTGTGAATTCAGCAGTGTCTTTGTATTGTTTTCATTTGAACACTCCATGATTTACATATCTCATTTTCAGTAGTAATAGTGGGAATTCAGTTAGTGGCCATCTTGTATTGTTTTTGTTGTAACACCTCGATGATTTAAAAGTATCATTCAGTAATAATACTGGGAATTCAGCTGTGGCCATCTTATATTTTTTTTTTATTGTTTTTTGTGACACCCCATGCTTTTAAAGTCTCATTCAATAATATTGGGAATTCGGCAGCAATGTCTTTGTATTGTTTTCATTGTAACACCCCATGTTTTACAGACCTCATTCTCAGTAATAATGGTGGGAATTCAGCAGTGGCCATATTGTGTTATTATTATTATTATTTTTTATATTATTTTTGTTGTAATGCCCAATTATTTAAAAGTCTCATTCAGTAATAATACTGGGAATTCAGCTGTGGCCGTCTTGTATTTTTTTTTTTTTTTTTTTTTTTTTGTGACACCCCATGCTTTAAAAGTCTCATTCAATATTATTGGGAATTCAGCAGCGGTGTCCTTGTATTGTTTTCATTGTAACACCCCATGATTTACAGACCTCATTCTCAGTAATAATGGTGGGAATTCAGCAGTGGCCATATTGTATTATTATTAATATTATTTCTTATATTATTTTTGTTGTAATGCCCAATTATTTAAAAGTCTCATTCAGTAATAATACTGGGAATTCAGCTGTGGCCATCTTGTTTTTTTTTTTTTTTTTTTTTTTTTGTGACACCCCATGCTTTAAAAGTCTCATTCAATATTATTGGAAATTCGGCAGCGGTGTCCTTGTATTGTTTTCATTGTAACACCCCCATGATTTACAGACCTCATTCTCAGTAATAATGGTGGGAATTCAGCAGTGGCCATCTTGTATTTTTTTTTTATTTTATTATTATTATTTTTTTTTGTAACACCCGATAATTTAAAAGTCTCATTCAGTCATAATACTGAGAATTCAGCTGTGGCCATCTTGTGTTTTTTTTTTTTTTTTTTTTTGTGACACCCCATGATTTAAAAGTCTCATTCAATAATAATATTGGGAATTCAGCAGTGACCTTGTATTGTTTTTATTTTAACACCCCATGATTTACAAATCTCATTCTCAGTAGTAATAGTGGGAATTCAGCAGTGGCCTTCTTATATTGTTTTTGTTGTAATACCCGATTTTTTAAGTCTGATTCAGTAATAATATTGGGAATTCAGCAGTGTCCTTGCATTGTTTTCATTGTAACACCCCATGATTTACAGATCTCATTTTCAGTAATAATAGCGGGAATTCAGCAGTGGCTGTCTTGTACTGTTTTTGTTGTAACACCCAATGATTTAAAAGTCTGATTCAGTAATAATACTGGGAATTCAGTAGTGTCCTTGTATTGTTTTCATTGTAACACCCCTTTATGTACAAATCTCATTCTCAGTAATAATACTGGGAATTCAACATTGTTCTTGTATTGTTTTTGTTGTTAACATTCCTGAATTTACAAGTCTCGTTTTCAATAATAACGGAATTTAGTTAATATCCTTCTTGTATTGTTTTTGTTGTAATAACACAGCCTGTGACTGGGAATTCAGCAGGGTCTTTCACGTTCTTTTTTTTTTTTTTTTACTTCTTCTTCCGCCACGTCTTGTGATGTACAAGTTTTGTTCTCAGCAAAAGGCTGGGAATTTAGCCATTGTCGTAGTATTGTTTTTGTTGTAACAGCCCCATGATTGACAAGTCTTAGTCTCAGTAATAATACTGCAAACTAAGCAATATCATGCAATTATTATTATTATTTAATTACCTTGTAGTGTTGTCTACAAACTGTGAAACATTTCCATAGTTTATGTTTGACATTGAAGTAATATTTCCTGTGAAGTTTTTACCATGTTGACTTTGTTGTGAGTAATGAATTTATTTTTTTCAAATTTGTCTTTCATTTTGATTTATTCTTCAAAGAGCTTAGTAAATAAACACCATTTACTTTATTTATTACGGAAGGTGATTAAATAAAAGTTACTATAAAAATGTGTCTTATAATATCAGTGCATCAATACATTTTTAACAAAGAATATTTTTTTTTTGTTAAACTTATAATAAAAACAAATATTCTTGAGCCACTATGGTAGTACAAGTGGATGAATTTGTGTATTTAAGAAGCAGTGTCCTTGTATTGTTTTCATTGTATACAGTTTTTACAGATCTCATTCTCAGTAATAATACTGGGAATTCAGCAGTGGCCACCTTTCATTGTTTTTGCTGTAACACTCCATGATTTAAAAATATCATTTTCAGTAATAATACTTGGAATTCAGCAGTGTCCTTGTATTGTTTTCACTCTAACACCCTGTTATCTACAAATCTCATTGTCAGTAATAATACTGGGAATTCACCATTGTCCTTGTATTGTTTTTGTTATTACACACGATGATTTAAAAGTCTGATTCAGTAATAATACTGGGAATTCAGCAGTGTCCTTGTATTGTTTTTGTTATTACACACGATGATTTAAAAGTCTCATTCAGTAATAATACTGGAAATTCAGCAGTGTCCTTGTATTGTTTTCATTGTAACACCCCATTATGTACAAATCTCATTCTCAGTAATAATACTGGGAATTCACCATTGTCCTTGTATTGTTTTTGTTGTAACAGCCTGTGATTTATAAGTCTCATTTTCAGTAACAATACTGGGAATTCAGCAGTGTCCTTCATGTTTTTTTGGGGTTTTTTTTCCATAATATCTTGTGATTTACAAGTCTCACTCTCAGTAATAATCTAGGAATTTAGTGAATGCCCTAGTATTGTTGTTTTTATAGCCGCCCCCATGATTTACAAGTTTTATTTTTAGTAATAATACTGGGAATTAAGCAATATTTTATAGTTATTTTTTATTAATAAGTAGGAACTGTACACCAATTATACTCAAAATAGCTAATGATCCGAATTTCTTATCATGGAATAGAAATCAAATCTTCAAAAAAATCAATTCTTCAAATAATGCTGCGTTTTCTACCATGGTATCGTGTGCCCAACCAACGTGGCCTCGTTTCTTCGAATTATCACATTTGCTCCTATCCAATTTATTGTCTAGTCCAGTCACTGCGTTCAATATTGTTGAAACATCTATTCAAGGAGGTTAGAAGAAGAAGGAGGAAGTGGCAACAGCTCCTCTCCTTGTGCTTCTGGCGTGATGTCACTTTTAATCAGTTGACTACGCCAATGCGCCCAACCCAAGAATCTCCTGTATATCTCTATGGGAAAATCGCGATTTTGAACGGGTTTTTCGGACCCTTACTCTACCCATACAGTCATGAAAAAAATTGAGGCTAAAATATTCGTTCCCATAATTAAAAAAATCCAGGAAAAGTAGGAAAATATCCGTTGGTATTTCTTTAAAAAATTGAACAAAATAATGATTTTTTTGAGCGGAAGTGCATGCTGCGCATGGTTACTTGCTTACTGTGCATGTGAAAGTAACCATGTTTAAAATATAATCAAAACCCTAATCTTGAGAAATACGAAGTCCAAAATATTCGTTGTTTGCATCCTTGGTTTGCATGCGATAAGCAAAACTGCTTCAGACACAGGAAGTGACGTCACGTTTCCGAATTCCTGCGGACTCCCACCACATCAGTGACGATCGAAACAGCTGAACTGTTTTGGCTTCACTCAAAACTTCTTCTAGAGGAGGTTTTGAGTGAAGTTTTGAGTTTCACCTCCTCTTCTAACCTCCTTGGTTAGAATAGATGGTGTAAGGGCCAGCCATTCCCCTCGTGCAATCAAAGTGAAGCCACCGAAACGTCACGATCATGACGTCACAGCCTCTGCCGCCATGTTGGTGAGACGTTTTAGACGAGTCGCGACCAATCACAGTCTCTGCTGCCACGTTGGTGAGACGTTTGAGCATTAAATTCGTCTGCTCAAAGTGCTTCAAGTTTGTGACGTCATCCTTACTCCATTTATTCTACCCTCCTTGATTCTATTTTCCAGTTTGCAGTTAGCTGTCTACCTTCCTTGAAAATGCCATCCGGTTGATGTGCGAAAGCATGGAAAGTTTAACTTCTATTCTACACCAAGAAATTCGAATCATTAGTGTAGTTATACTATCTTCAGTTATTTTTTTCTTTGTGGTGTTACATACAAACTGTAAAATATTTCCATTGTTTATGTTTGACATTATTGAAGTAATATTTCCTTAACAATGTTAACTTCGTTCTGACTAACGAATTTATTTTTTAAAAATTGTCTTTCATTTTCATTTATTCTTCGAAGAGTTTTGTAAATAAACATCATTTACTTATTTATTATGGAAGTTGACTAAATAAAAGTTACTATAAAAATGTGTCTTATAGTATTAGTGCATCAATACATTTTTAACAAAGAATATTTTTTTTCAAACTTCTAATAAAAACATTCTTTGGAGCCACAGTGATAGACCAAGTGTATAAATCTGTACACTGAAGAGCAATTGAATTAGAGATACCTGTCTAGTAACGTGTAGCACCACCTTTCGTTCTGATAACGGCGGCGGTTCGTCTCGGTATGGACTCAACAAGACACCAGAAGCGTTGGGAAGCCAAACGGATCCACGACTCCTGAACAAGCTCCCACAGTTCACGAAGATTTGATGAAGGGGGGGGGGTAGAGCCTCGAATATCTCGCTCAATGGGATTGAGGTCAGGTGACCTAGCTGGCCAAGGAAGCGAGGTCACGTCGGTGTAGTGTTCATCCAACCATTCGAATACAATTCGGGAGCTGCATTGTCTTGTTGCAGGATGAGGTCCCCAGTGGGATGTTGAAGACACACAAACAGGAGCAAATGGCCATCCAGGATATTCCGGTAACGTTGACCTGTGAGGGACGATGTCACACGTACCAGGGGTCCCATTTCAGTCCAAGTAAACAGTCCCCAGACGATAATGCCACCCCCACCAGCTTGAAGAGTACCCTGCTGGCAAGAAGGATCCATCGCTTCATCCTGCCATCTGCATGTACCAACGTGAATCTCGACTCATCAGTCCAGGCAACATTTTTCCACATGTCTAGGGTCCAGTGGCGATGTTCCCGCGCCCATGCTAATCTTTGCACCCTGTGATGTGCGGTCAGCAGCGGTACCCTTGTTGGACGATGGCTTCTGTACCCCATAGCGAGGAGATGGTTCTGGATGGTGTGGCTGCTTACACGTTTTTGTGCACCAGCGTTAAATTGCCGAGTGATTTCTTGCACTGTGGCCTGTCTATCCGCTGTTACAATGCGAGCTAGCCGACGATGACCCCGCTCATCCACACGCTGTTGTCCACGGCAGTTGGCCCTTGCAGGAATGGTTTTACCGGATTTGATGTACTCACGGTACACCCATGACACAGTGGCTCGTGAAAATCCCAGTGCCTGCACGACTTCCGAGATGGAGTGACCCATTCGTCGGGCCCCGACAATTTGCCTACGATCAAATGAGCTTAGATCCTTCGTCTTACCCATACTGCGTCCGACTCTTAGTGATTCCTTTCGCATCACTCCTTATATTGTCGGATCGCTGCTTACGTCTTGTCATTTTTGTTTAGCGGGCCGCCCACAGCGCTACATTTGCATAACGTCAGTTGTCTCTAATTCAATTGCTCTTCAGTGTAATTACACTCACCTTTCATGTACGACAAAAAATATGAAGATCTTTAATTATGGAATGATCCAAACAGAAGTAGTTCTCACAGTGAGCACATTTCATGAATGCTATTTCTTCGCCATCTTCTGTACCACATTCCTCAATTAGGCCCTATTCAAAACAATACTGGAGAGATGTTTGGAAGTATTCGGGATGAGTAGTGACATAAGCACACTTATAAAATGCAAAGCGGATTAGGTTTTGAAATCGAGGAGCTGAAAACTGATTGTGAACGAAAGACTGCAGATGGAGAAAGTGGTCTCTTTGCCAAAAGTTCATGTTTGATGTTACCAACACATTGTCCGTTATGAATTTAACCATATTTTTATAGGGACTTCGCTTGCACTTATTTTTATAGAAAATAATTGTAAGAAGTTCTGATATAACATTTATAATATACATACATTACATAATATAATGCTTACGAACAAGGCTCTAGTGGATCCCCCTGTTGTCCACAGCAGCTCAAAGTTTGGATATAAACATATGATCCTCTATCTAAACAACGTACTTTGGTTTTGCAATCGGCAACAAACATTTGTCCGTTTCCTTGTAAGTCGAGATTAGAGCTACACTATCTACCAACAAGTAATTGGACACCCCTGCAATCGACGATATCTGCTGTCCTGATACACGTCACGGCCGCCGCCGTTAAATATCGTGTGGGAAACTACAACGCAACCAGTCGCATGGAAGATGCCACGCAGTTCGGAGCTCTCTGATTTCGAGAAAGGTGTAATCGTCGGGTATCACAAAAATAGCCGATCCATACGTGACATATCCAGCGAGTTGAAGTACCGAAAATCAACAGTGGCCTACGTGATTGGAAAGTGGAAGATGAGAGGTGACTGTCGGAATGTGCCACGACGCGGCAGACCCACAAAACTGGGAGTTAGAGACCGACGGGTGTTGGCCAGAGAAATTCGGAAGAACCTCACCAAATCGATGGGCCACATCCGCGAGGAGTTTCAACAGGCATCCGGGAGTGTTCTTTCGATGAATACCATCCGTAAGGAAGCCCATCTGCTCGGTTATCATGGACGTGCTGCCGCCCACAAGCCTTTGATCACCAAGTCCAATAGCGCTGCTCGACTAACGTGGTTCAAAGAACGTCGAGAGTGGACCGTTGAACAGTGGAAACAGGTTCTCTGGAGCGACGAGTCAAGGTTCACCCTCTACCGTTCGGAAGGCAGGGTCTGGGTTTGGCGTCTGCCTGGAGAACGCCTCCTGCCGGAATGTGTTGTGCCAACTGTGAAGTTCGGCGGCGGTGGAATTATGTTAGTGTTTCTCCTGGTATGGCACGGGACCCTTTGATCGCAGTTTCTGGTAGACTCAACGCCGAGACCTACTGCTCCATTTTGGATGACCATGCGCTTCCGACGTTGTGGAAGTTTTACGGGGTGGACCCATGTTACTTTTAGGATGACGATGCCACCTGTCATGTTGCGAGGTCCACCATGGCTTGGTATAGTGACAATGGGGTTAATCGAATAGACTGGCCTGAGCAGAGCCCGGACCTTAACTCTATCGAGCACCTCTGGGACGAGTTGAAGGGTCGACTTAAGGGGTGCCCCCACCGTCTGAAATCGGTGAAAGAACTGACCTGTCTTCTCCAAGCCGAGTGGAAGAAAATACCGGTAGCCGTCGTAGAACGCCTGGTTGAGAGTATGCCCCGGAGGGTCGCAGCTGTAATCGCCGCTCGTGGAGGCTCCACCAACTATTGAAGGTGAATAAACTTCGTTTTCCTTTGCTATCACAGGAGTCCAATTACTTGTTGGTAGATAGCGTATTTATTACTGTGTTTAGGTTCTTACAGAAAAAAAAAAAAAAGATCAAGAGGGGGGGGATGCGAAATTTATCACATGCCTGTATTCGAAATTAAGAGATTTTTCACATTTTGTCGATTTTCACAAAAAGTACGGAACCAAAGGTACAAATTGTGCCACCGAATAAGAATGAAAATCTGCAGTGTCGAATGGGTCTGGTTTTATTTGCCCGACGTTTACTTCACCGAAGGGTCACTTGTCCGAAAATCACTCCACCGAAAGATCACTTGATCGAAAGGTACATTTCACCGAAGGGTCACTTGATCGAAAAGTTTATTTCACCGAAAGTTCATTTCACCGAAGGGTCAGTTTATCGAAAACTTTAGATTTCATTACAGGATCTGTTGAAGCATGGTGCAAGTTTGGCAGACAGACCACCGAAATGTTAGGGGATCACACTCAAATGGCACTTTTGATTTCCCCGTGTCACAGAGAAGGCAAAGATTTAGTTTTAAGACAAAAGTAATTAAATTTAAGTCCCTTAGGCCTTTTTAGCAAATTTTAATAATGTCCATAAGGTTTACATAAGTCTTGTTCAGTGCTCATATTCATAATGTTTACATAAAAAGTAAAATTAATAATGTTGCACATTTTTTCAGGCAAAAGAATCAATTTTAGGGCCCTAGGCCTCGGCTTAGGCCTTTTTAGCAAATTTTAAACGTGCGTGCTCAAAAGGAGCTCCAAAAAATTGATTTTTCAATCTAGGGCCCTAAAATTGATTCTTTTTGCCTGAATAAATGTGCAACATTATTAATTTGATTTTTTATGTAAACCTTATGAACACGAGTTCGCACGATTCAAATTTGTTAAAAAAAAAAAAAGGGCCTAAGCTAGGGACCTAAAAATTGATTTTTGTATCTTAGTAAAAGTTGGAACTTATTCACTTGACTTCATTTGTAAACTTTATGAGTACGACGTGGGGTGATAAAAATTTGCTAAAAAGGCCTAAACTGAGGCCTAATGCCTTAAAATTAATTCTTCGTGTCTGAGTAAATGTATGAAGTTATTAACTATGCTTGTTATATAACTAATATGAATGTGTGCACTGTGGCTTAAAATTTGCTAAAAGGACCCAAATCTAGGCCTTAAAATTAACGTTTTGGGTCTGGGTAAAAATTCAACATTATTAATTTGTTTTACTGTGTAAACCTTATGAATATGAACAAAGAGGATTAAAATTTGCTAAAAATTAAAAGGCGTTAAAATTAAAGTTTTAGGCTTGAGTAAAAGTGCAACATATTTTACTTTGCTTATGAATACGAGTAGTAGCCCCGGTGGCGCAGTGGTCTAAGCGATGGCCTCTGATCATTCGCCCGAAAGGGGTTTGAATCCCGTGAGACATGGATGTTGTGTTTGTCTTACGACACTGGCTCTCTCCCTTCCCTGAAACCAATGACCTTAAATTAAGGACGGGCTACTGCTTATAGCCCATTGAGTTGCTCACGGTGGTCGTTAAACCTCCAATCAAAAGGGAAAAAACCAAAAAAAACGAGTAGGGTTAAAATCTGCTAAAATGGTCTGTACCTTGGCCTATGGGCAAAAAATTAATGTTTTGTGATTGAGTAAAAGTGGAACACTATTTACTTGATTTGCTATGTAACCCTTATTCATATGAGCTCGGAGGATTAAAATTTGACAAAAAGGCACAGATCTAGGCCTTGTCATTAATGTTAAATTTCGAAAAACCTACTCATGGGGAGGCGTTTCGTAGAAATTAAAAGTGTATTTTTTATGCAATCCGATAATGGCCAGTTTTTCAAAAACCCGCACCACACTCCAACACATCTCTATCAACAAAATTCTAAGTTTTCGATAAACTGACCATTCGGTGAAATGATCTTTCGATATAATGAACTTTTAGGTAAAGTAATTCTTCGGTGAAATGAACTTTTCGATCAAATGTCCTTTCGGTAAATGAACTTTTCGGTCAAGTGACCCTTCAATGAAATGTGCCTTTCGATCAAGTGATTTTCGGCGAAGTGATTTTCGGTCAAGTGACCTCTCGATCAAGTGATTTTTCGGCGAAGTGATTTTCGGTCAAGTGACCTCTCGATCAAGTGATTTTCGGTCAAGTGACCTCTCGATCAAGTGATTTTCGGTCAAGTGACCTCTCGATCAAGTGATTTTCGGTCAAGTGACCTCTCGATCAAGTGATTTTTGGTCAAGTGACCTCTCGATCAAGTGACCTTCCGATCAAGAAATTTTCGGTTAAGTGATTTTTGGTCAAGTGACCTTTCGATCAAGTGATTTTCGGCGAAGTGATTTTCGGTCAAGTGACCTCTCGATCAAGTGATTTTCGGTCAAGTGACCTCTCGATTAAGTGATTTTCGGCGAAGTGATTTTTCGGTCAAGTGACCTTTCGATCAAGGGATTTTTTGGGTCAAGTGACCTTTCGATCAAGTGATTTTCGGTCAAGTGACCTCTCGATCAAGTGATTTTCGGCGAAGTGATTTTCGGTGAAGTGACCTTTCGATCAAGTGATTTTCGGTCAAGTGACCTTTCGATGAAGTGATTTTCGGCGAAGTGATTTTCGGTCAAGTGACCTCTCGATCAAGTAATTTTCGGCGAAGTGATTTTCGGTCAAGTGACCTAACGATCAAGTGATTTTCGGCGAAGTGATTTTCGGTCAAGTGACCTCTCGATCAAGTGATTTTCGGTCAAGTGACCTCTCGATCAAGTGATTTTCGGTCAAGTGACCTCTCGATCAAGTGATTTTCGGTGAAGTGACCTTTCGATCAAGTGATTTTCGGCGTAGTGATTTTCGGTCAAGTGACCTTTCGATGAAGTGAACGATACCCGTGTCGAATACGTAAGCGTACACATGTTTGTGGGCGGAGCTGTGACAGCGGAGGGCATGAAAAGCACACGTGGCTTTTTCCGCGATTAGTTTTGGCCTAGTGGGCAACGCTCGTGACTGCCGCGGAAAGGACCTCAGGTTCGATCCCAGGCAGATACGAACGTTCGATTCACTAGATATCCGTCGTGCGTAAAATGGACACGTTAAGCCGTCGGACCCCGGGTACTGGCCTCCCGGTAATAAATAAGTTCGTCTTCCTTTCCCTTTCTACTTCGCTTCCGTGTAACTTTCCTATCGGGCTCTCTAACCCAAATCTCCTAGCTTCCTATTTCTAAGGGATGTTTAAGACCTGGGGTCAGACACTCCCTTCTTAAAATCCTCTACATATGATCATTTGATCCGCGATTAGTTCCCTCGTAATCCTCGGCGACTTTCGTTGTGTTTCTTGCAGGAGTTGATTCATCATAAGCAATCAGGTAAAATGAGTTGCCACGAACGTATTGAAGACGGAATGAGGTGGAAAATCGTCGATAGATTGGAGGCAGGGCAATCGCAGGTTGCAGGTTGCTACAGAACTCAATGTAACGCCCAGTGTCGTCTGCAATTTGTGGAAACAGTTTAAGGACACCAGATCCATATCGAGAAGGCCTGGGCAAGGTCATCCAAGAGCCATGATGGCCAATGAAGATTGCTATTTGGCACTTTCAGCGAGGCGCCACAGGACTGCTACAGCTGCGCAGCTATCTCGTGAGTTGCATGCCACCACTGGAACCCGAGTTTCAACTGTTACTGTTTCCCGAAGGCTTCATGAGAGAGGGGTTTTTTGCCAGAATACCCGCTGTTTGCGTCCCGCTCACTGCAGCACACAAGACAGCGCGTTTAGCATGGTGCAGACAACATCAGCCTAGGACCAGATTTCAGTGCGGTGACGTTCTCTTCACAGACGAGTCGCGATTCAGCCTGGACACTGATTCTCGACGTACCTTCATCTGGAGAGAACCTGGGACCCGATAGCTTTCCTCCAACATCCGAGAAAGGGAACGCTATGGCAGTGGAGGTGTCATGGTCTGGACAGGCATCATGTTGGACAGCCTCACACCTCTCCATGTGTTTGACAGAGGCTCCCTGACTGCTGAGAGGTATAGGGATGAGACCTTACAGCCCCTATGTTCGACTTTTCAGGGGCGCAGTTGTCCCTCGGCTCCTTTTTATGGACAACAACGCTGGTCCACATAGGGCTCGCCTGGTCGACGATTATCTTGAAAGTGAGGATATTCGGCGGATGGATTGGCCATCCAGATCGCCAGATCTAAACCCCATCGAACATATCTGGGACGCTTTTGATAGGGCGATTGCAGCTCGACATTCCCCTCCGAGAACCATTCAGGAGCTGAAAACTACGTGGAGTGGGACCGACTGCCACAGGGACTCATCAACTGCCTCGTTTCCAGTGTGACGTCATGCTGTGAGAGGGGGCCATACCCCATATGAGAGTCATTTTTTGTTTGATCTTGCAACGTGGATTTTGGACATTCCTGCGCTGAAGAACCTTACTGGCGATCATGAGTGCGTACAATGATAGTTGTACGGTATCATTTTTGCTCTTATATAACTGTGTATCCATACCAAATTTCATTTTTTTTTTATTGGAGGTTTAACGAACACCGTGAGCAACTCAATAGGCAATAAGCAGTCACCCGTCCCTAATTTAGGGTCACTGGTTCCAGGGAAGGGAGAGAGCCAGTGCCGTAAGACAAACACAACATCCATGCCTCACCGGGATTCGAACCCGGACCCCTTTCGGACAAATGATCAAAGGTCATCGCCTTAGACCACTGCGCCACAGGGGCGGCCCTAATTTCATTCAAATGTGTCCATTAGTTTTTCAGAAATTCGACAAAGTGTGCAAATTCTCTTAATTTTGAACATCAGTGTATTTACACTCAGACCGGCCCTGCTTGGGAAGCTTAAAAAAAAAAAAAAAAAAACCTTCACAAGCAGGGCCAGTCTGAACACGGATTCAAAACGCATGTTCAGACAGGATCCGTTTTCAACACGGAGGGCACGTGTTGAACACGGATTCAAAAGTCGTGTTCAGACAGGATCCGTTTTCAACACGGACGGCACGTGTTGAACACGGATTCTAAAGTCGTGTTCAGACAGGATCCGTTTTCAACACGGACGGCACGTGTTGAACACGGATTCAAAAGACGTGTTCAGACAGGATCCGTTTTCAACACGGACGGCACGTGTTGAACACGGATTCAAAAGACGTGTTCAGACAGGATCCGTTTTCAACACGGAGGGCATGTGTTGAACACGGATTCAAAAGACGTGTTCAGACAGGATCCGTTTTCAACACGGAGGGCACGTCTTGAACACGGATTAAAAATACGTGTTCAGACAGGATCCGTGTTCAACACGGAGGGCACGTGTTGAACACGCATTCAAAAGACGTGTTCATTACAACCGAAAATTCGGTATCCTTTTTTGTTACTTTTTGCCATTGGAGATATTATTTGCTAGTAACGTAAATCAGAGGAGACTATAGATCTTTTGGGGCCCTAGGCACTAAAATAATCAGGGGCCCCCTCCCCTTCTTATCCCTTCAGTAATTTTCATCCGTCAGATTAACAAAAAAAAAAGGGGGGGGAGTGAAGAAAAAGGTTTTACACTTTTTTAAAATGCCATCGCTTCCTATTATTAGAACGTTCTGTAAGAAACAGCGCTAGGTAATAATTTTTTCTGTTCGTGCACATCGAACTTTTTGATTTCAGAGATATTTCAAAAATTATTTTTGCGGCTCATAGGAAATCAACGGATATAAAGTTTGGCACTTTTAATATCCCATATACTTCATGCACTGCAGTTATCATAAACAGAATTTTGAGTCTAATAGGGAATCAATGGATGTTAGGTTTGGCACTTTAAATACCAGTATCCCATTTATACCTCCACTGCAGTTTTCAGAAGCAGATGCATACAAATTAAATGCAAAAGATCCGGTTTGAAAATGGAAAAGTAGGAACTACAGGTTTTTGAGTAAGAGTATCATTGAAACTTTTTATTGCGTTTTCAAAAAACTAGTTTTAAGTCGATTTAAGGAATAGAAAAGGTGAGAATACTTGATAATTATCAAGGGAGCACAAAGTAGTGAGACAATGTTGTTCCAACACAATATAAATTACTTCTAACACTATTAAATAAGATAGTGTGATATTCTCAAATTTCTTTATTTTTCCAGCCTAAATATTAATAACTCTTTTGGTTTAAGATGGTTTAGAGGGATTAGGGCCGAGAAATAACTTGATTGTCCTAAGAAGAGTTATCATGTGAATAATATTTCTTTCTTCATTGATTATCCTACCACGAAGGGGGAAAACTATTAACAGCAAACACGCCCGATCGTCAGGAAAGTTTTTACAAGTACTCCTCATCGCAATTCGGGAAGAAGGTGGGAAGGTTCCAACACAGATGTGTTCCCTTGGCTGGAAGTACCATGAAAGCAATTTATAGCACAGCAGGGCAGTTAAGAATTCGCCTTAAACAATGAAACGTGTGGGAAGCGTGAATGCCTTCTTTACCAACCACTAAAAGAAACTCAAAATTATTTTAACCGTTCCTTTCAAAATAAGTACATTGATAAGAACTCGAAAATTCGGAATATCAGCAACAGCAAGAAAAAATATGTTATTGTTAATACACTGCTGGACAATTGCTAAGGACGGATCATAAACGGCTATATAGCGCATAAAAAGTAAGTGTGGTTGGATGCCAAGTGAAATAAAATAATGTCAGAATGCCAGGACATTACAAGAAAGACAATTTATTGTGCTCTGAAATCCAGAAGGCTTTGGAACGTGTTCAAGGGACAAACAGGCCATTTTGTGCAGAATACGTAACCGTGAAAAAAATGCAATTACCGTCCGCAGGGGTTCCGGCGTAAGATGTCAATACGGGATATGGCCACCATGGAGGGCGATGCAAGATTCCACACGTCGTGTCATGCTTTGCACAACATTATCAAGCAGCTGTTGGGGTAATTTATCCCATTCCTCTGTCAGTGCACGGATGAGGGTGTCCTTGTTTATTGGAGGGCATTGGCGACCAGAAAGACTCCTCCCCAAAGCATCCCACACATTTTCAATGGGATTCAGATCTGGAGAACGTGCTGGCCATACGAGGCGTTGATATCCTCGCTCTCAAGACACTCCTGGACAGCGACTGTTCGAGGACATGTTGCGTTGTCGTCCATGAAAATGAATCTATCACAGACAGCACCACGGAACATGCGAACATGAGGTAGCAGAACATCATTAATGTATCGTTGGCCAGTCATAGTCCCAGTTGGAAGCACATAGAGGGACGTACGGCCATTGATCATGATGCCAGCCCATACCATGACACTACATGTCGGATATCGGTCCCTTTCCTGTATGTTTGCTGGACAATATGCAGTACCACTATCACGCCAGATCAGTTGTCGTCGACAATCAGACGATTGACTGTATCTACTCCCATCTGAGAAGAGGACAGCAGACCAGTCGTTATCAGTCCAATTGCGATGTTGATGGCACCATTGCAAACGGGCGGTACGGTGACGTCTGGACAATGGGATGCACACAACAGGACGGCGGGCGTATAGTCCTCCTTCATGCAAACGTCTGGCGACAGTTTTTCAGGAGATCCGCTTGCCAGTAGCAGCCATAAACTGATTTGCTACCTCACTAGCTGTGCTGCGCCAGTGTCTTTTTGTTGATAGCACTATGTACCGATCTTCTGCAGGTGTAGTACTGCGAACACGACCTCCCGCGTGACGTTTGCTACACTCTCCATTTGTTTGAAATGATTTCCAAAGCCTTGAAACAACACTGTGGCTGACGTCGAACTCCCTAGCAACATCTGTTATTTTTCGCCCTTCTTCAATCTTGCCAATAATACGCGTAAAATCATCTGGGTGATGTCGGGAAGACATACTAAAAATTGCAAGTTCGTCAATTGATTCTTTCCCTTTCAACTTTGCGTTTGAACAACAACGGTCAATACGCGTCAAATCCTTTATATCTCTTATCAGCGCTATGACGTCACGAACAAGTTCGGCAATCCAAAATTTGCATACGTGCAACACGTCTTACTGTATCCCGCACTTATGCTAATTTCCACATTTTCCTGCCTTCCATTTTATGGTTGCTATCGTTGCTATAGTCATCCGTCCTTAGCAATTGTCCGGCAGTGTATGAGAAAGTAGAATATCAATTAACAATACAAAGTAGTCGCTTTAAGGATTGATTTGCTTCGGTCTGTGAAAACCAAAACTGAAAATCCAATTATGTGTATTCGGGACCCCTGAAATAGCGAGGCCGCCCCTGAAGTAAATTACCAAAAGCGAAAAAAAAAAAAAAATTGCGTATTCCTGGAGAAATATACTTTGTAGTTCAACACAGAGCCCTCCCCCATTATTTTTAAACCTCCCATCTCGGTTCTGGGGGACTAGCGACGTCCCTGGCACACCTGTGGTTGCGAGTATGTGTTTATTTCAACGATGCCCCACTTTTGCACTGACCTGAACGGACGGGTCTGAACTAGATAAAGATTTAAAGAAGGTTTTTGTAGAGCTGCATCTACAAATCCAGCACGAGACTTGGCAAGAAAATCACACCACCTGCTACAACGTGCTGTTTTCGCTTGAAGAGCCGGATAGGAATGTCGGTGATTCAATAAAGTGTTTCCCTCTTGGCTCCCAACCAGAGAAGCAGCTCGAAAGAAACGTCGACGCTATTGCACTTAGCGTGTGTAAGGTGCCTCATGTCTTCGCTGTCGCCTCGTCGTCGTCAATGGCGAAATACTTAAGAATCCTTGCGGTCTGTTACGGGATCTTTTCCAGAACCACTCTTGCAGTTTCTGACTGTGTGTGTGTGTGTGTGTCTTTTTTTTTTTTTTTTTCTCCTTCTTGCTTTTTGGAGTGTTGGATGTCATTTCTGCCAGGTTCGCTTGCACCTATAGGGCAGACATTTTATGCACAAATCGTGCGCTGCTTAACCCTTTAACCGGTTGGAACGAATTAATTCGGGGTTAACAAAATGGGCTGAAATAAGCTCGAATGAATGTGTGTTCTGTCTAAACGTGGGCAGAACGCGGTTGGAATGCGAACCTGAGCACCAAAAATCGTTGTTTTCCCTTTTGCTTTGTTATTTAAATTGGCAATTTAGCCGGATTGTTAACACCAATTCTTTCTGACTGTTCATCTACTAAAAGGGCTATAAGAATGGCGACAAGAAGAGAGAGAGAGAACATGTTTGAGTAAATTGTTTCTACCCAGTGGCATGACATGATGTTCGTGTCAGGTGGACTAACATCGTTTTTGAGGTCATGGAGACCATGTTTTGGGTCATAGATTCTCTACTATATGTGTTGGGTCACGGAGCAGAGAAAGGACTAGAAGAGAGTACTTCCCACCACTGTCAGGTCTCTGGTCGTTAAAGGGTGAAGGTAGAGGAATTGTTTTGACGTGAAAACAACGAGCTTTCGTAAAACTCGGCAGCTATATGTTACCATTTCTATTTGAGAATTGCAGAAAACTTTGGGCGCCATTTGGTTCTGGTACATCAGCCGCTTAAAGGGTTAAACCACACTGGTTTCCATAAATTAAGGAACAAAATGAAAAATCGTGATAAGTTGGCTAATTATTATCATTAAACAGCAGGAATTTTTTTTTTTTTTTTTTTTTTTTGATTGGAGGTTTAACGACCACCGTGAGCAACTCAATGGGCTATAAGCAGTCACCCGTCCCTAATTTAGGGTCACTGGTTCCAGCGTAGGGAAGAGAGCCAGTGCCGTAAGACAAACACAACATCCATGCCTCACCGGGATTCGAACCCGGACCCCTTCCGGACGAATGATAAGAGGCCATCGCTTAGACCACTGCGCCACCGGGGTGGCAAAGGCTCGGTTCCCTACTATTGCTAAGGAGTTTTTGTTTTTATTTTTTTTGGAGGTTTAACGACCACCGTGAGCAACTCAATGGGCTATAAGCAGTCGCCCGTCCCTAATTTAGGGTCACTGGTTCCAGCGTAGGGAGAGAGCCAGTGCCGTAAGACAAACACAACATCCATGCCTGACCGGGATTCGAACCCGGACCCCTTACGGACGAATGATCAGAGGCCAACGCCTTAGACCACTGCGCCACCGGGGCGGCCAGGAAATTTGCATATGTTACAGACGAAGTACCAGAGCATCGTTGTGACATACTAAAAATGGCCCGTACCTAGCACAACGTCCGTTCCCCCCCCCCCGCAAGATTCACTTCGCCACCTCTAAGCAAAATAATTTCCCAAGGATTTCGAATACAAGGGACGATGCATTTTTCTCACGGTGTGTGTGTATGGTGCTTGGAAGGGGGGGGAGTTAGGAAGTCAGGAAAAGTGTCTGCAAAAGTAATGGTGGTACCTAGAGCCCTGTAGTTTTAACTTTTTAAGTAATAGATTTGAATTGCTTTGTCCAAAACTAAAATAAATCAGTTGAAGAAATCCCCTCTTACATATCGCAGATCTGAGGCTGCTGTGAATAAATGTTCACGCCTGTCGTGCACGTAATCCTAGGTAACCGACTGTTTTCCCAAATCCTCTACGGGGAATCCCACTGTGGCCTCGCGCTTTTCCTCAGCAGCGCAGAGAGAGAGGGCGATTGGAGAGCGATCGTATTATTTAAAACCCATTGCAGAGCCATCGTATTACAACCCGAAGTCAAAGAGCCGAACACTTTCAATCTGGAGGACATTCAGTGTTTTAAAAGTGAAACTAGGCATTTTTTTAGGCAAAACTAAATACACTGAAGAGCAATTGAATTAGAGACAGCTGGCGTTATGTAAATGTGGCGCTGTGGGCGGCCCTGCAAACGGAAACCACATGACGTATGCAGCGATCCGACAATATAAGGAGTGATGCGACGGGAATCAGTAAGAGTCGGACGCAGTATGGGTAAGATAAAGGATCTAAGCGCATTTGATCGTTGGCAAATTCTCGGGGCCCAACGAATGGGTCACTCTATCTCGGAAGTAGTGCAGGCATTGGGATTTTCACGAGCCACTGTGTCACGGGTGCACCGTGAGTACATCGAATCCGGTAAAACCATCCCTGCAAGGGCCAACTGCCGTGGACAACAGCGTGTGGATGAGCGGGGTCATCGTCGGCTAGCTCGCATTGTAACAGCGGATAGACGGGCCACAGTGCAAGAAATCACTCGGCAATTTAACGCTGGCGCACAAAAACGTGTAAGCAGCCACACCATCCAGAACCATCTCCTCGCTATGGGGTACAGAAGCCATCGTCCCACAAGGGTACCGCTGCTGACCGCACATCACAGGGTGCAAAGATTAGCATGGGCGCGGGAACATCGCCACTGGACCCTAGACATGTGGAAAAATGTTGCCTGGACTGATGAGTCGAGATTCACGTTGGTACATGCAGATGACAGGATACGAGTACGGCGCAAACCACATGAAGCGATGGATCCTTCTTGCCAGCAGGGTACTCTTCAAGCTGGCGGTGGTGGCATTCTCGTCTAGGGACTGTTTACGTGGACTGAAATGGGACCCCTGGTAGGTGTGACATCGTCCCTCATAGGTCAACGTTACCGGGATATCCTGGACGACCATTTGCTCCCGTTTGTGCGTCTTCAACATCCCAATGGGGACCTCATCCTGCAACAAGACAATGCAGCTCCCGAATCGTATCTCCGAATGGTTGGATGAACACTCCTCCGACGTGACCTCGCTTCATTGGACAGCTAGGTCACATCTGTGATGTCATCGAGACAGATGACCCCCGCCCCCATCCATGAAATCTTCGTGAACTGTGTGAGCTTGTTCAGGGGTCGTGGATCCGCATGGCTTCCCAACGCTTCCGGTGTCTTGTCGAGTCCATGCCGAGACGAATCGCCGTCGTCATCAGGGCGAAAGGTGGTACTACACGTTATAGCGAAGTAAATTTCTCCGTCATATCTGTCCACGCCAGGATTCGAACCTGGATCCCCTCATTTCGGAATAAGTCACTCTACCAATTGAGCTACGCGGACGTTTTATTCTGATTCCTATCTGCCTTTATGTCGTGTGCGTCCTTCTGGCAGGTACGTCACATCTCCTGGTACGTTACATCATCTCCCCCTTATTATTATTTTTTTTTTTTTCGAAGCGCTGGAGAAGGGATTCTCTGATTTTTCCTATCTCGCGGTGTGGAAATAACATCACACCAATGCGAGATTTTGAACGGTCGGGTCATCTGGATAGTTCGGGCGCCATTATAACGAAGTAAATTTCTCCGCCATTTCTGTCCGCGCCAGGAATCGAACCCGGATCCCCTCATTCCGGAATAAGTCACTCTACCAATTGAGCTACGCGGACGTTTTTATTCTGATTGCTATCTGCCTTTAGGTCGTGTGCGTCCTTCGGGCAGGTACGTCACATCTTCTGGTACATTACAACGTTACTAGACAGGTATCTCTAATTCAATTGCTCTTCAGTGTATATCTTAAAGCAAAATATGAATCTTTGGGTTAATTATTGTGCGTGTTGGGATTTTTTTCTAAAACTATAACTGGCAGCTACAGTACAGCCCTGCGAACTGGACAAATCTCTAGCGATACATTCCGTCTGTATAGCTTAGTTGGGAGAACAACCTACTCCGGAGTGAGGGGGCACCGGTTCGAAAAAACTTGTTTTCACATTGGCCCCGAACGTGAAAATGGATCTATTGGTCGTTGGCTTGTTAGAAAAATGTGTGACACACGTCTAGAATGAATGAAAATTCGATCTTCGCTTAAAAAAAAAAAAAAAGATTAAGAGGGAGATGATGTGACGTACAATAGAGGTAAAGCTCATGTTAAGACAAATATGTAGTGATACATTCAGTCTGTGTAGCTTAGTTGGGAGAGCAACTTACTCCGGAGTGACGGAGCGTACGTAATATTGGTCAATGATTCGGCATGGGCATGTCGTTACTGAAAAGCTTTCAAGGGAATAATTTCTTGGGGGAGGTTGTCACCAGGGATGAAAAATGGGTCTATTTGCGACAAACCCCGTACGCAAGCGATCCTGGGTCGACCCAGGTCAGCGATCAACATCCACTTCAAAACAGCATAGCCACGGGGAAAAGGTGCTATTGCGTGTGTGTGGTGGGCAGGGTTGTGCAATTACGTGTAAAAAAGGGGTTTCTACGTGACACGTAAATTACGCGTAAAATATGTAGAAAACGCGTAAAATAGGTAACAAAATTAAAACAAACAGGGCTTTGTGCTGTTAATTAACTGGCTATGTAACCTTTGTGCTGTTAACTGGCTATCAAATCTCGAAAGTTTGGAGCGCTTATGAAGAAGGGTGCTAAATCACCATATACATTCAGGTACTTCGCCAGTCCGCACCATAAGGAGTTGTCAGCAGTTGCTTTGAAGTTAATCAACATCTCAGCCCAACTGGAAAGACTTTTCTCTAATTGGTCTTTTGCCATAATACCACAAGAAACCGGCTCAGCTTCGATCGATCGAAGCTGTGTTGAACACCACCACAGTATTTCTCATTTTAGGACTTTCGTCCACAGTGAGTAGAGTTTATTTCCCAGCCACCTACAGCGAGATCGCCTTTTGGGCAGGACACAGAAACGGAAGGAAGGAGAGCAAGTCTAGCGACTTTTTGACAGAACAGTTTGTAGTGAGATTAGAGTACAGTAGATGGCGCCACCGTACAAGTACGATGTTGCACACAGACGGGGGGCCGAGGAAAGGATACCCATTTAACCAGTGGGTCCGATGCACGGCGGATATTCAGCGATTGTTAGCAAATCACACCATCTCTGAAAGATCAAGCCCAGGTTCGAACCTGAGGACCTTGTATCGATAGTCTGACTCGCTAACCACTAAGCCATCCGCGCCTCGAACGATCGGAGAAATTGGTTCCAATATATTATATACGCTTCAGTTACAAGATTCTAACAGTGAGGATTATTAGTGTGATTAAGGGTGTGTGAGAACTGAGAGTGGCAATTATAAACATTTAAAGACTTAAATTTAAAACAAGTAGTTTAATGTTTTGTCAAATCTACAGTTTTTTTTTTTTTTTTCCTTTCAGGGTATAAGTATAGCACAATCAATATGAAAAACGTTTAGAGTTTTAAAAGGGTAAAATTATGATTTTGAAGTGTACACCTAAATAACATGTCAATCACAAATATTATTAAATGAAAATGTACAATATTTTGTATTATAGACATGCCATTGACATTCATGTCAAAATATTATCTTTGTTGAACAAACTGAACATAAAATTGTTTATTCTATAGAATTACATAAATATGAAAATACACTCGACGAATTTGAAGCTGTTAATAAAATCTTGAATTCTATTCAATATGCATTGTGATTTTTATCGATGCTAGTAGTGCAAGAGGTAGATTATTTTCTTCATTTTTAATATACAAGAAAGAACGGATACATTATAATTTCTAAACTAAATCTGTTAATAGATGGCTGAGCTGTATGAACATTAAGAGAATAATGATTTCGTAGTGAAATATACAAGAAATTTTGTTTAACATGTAATACAATTAAAGTGGTTTTTATATTATATAATTTATACACACACATGACAGAAAATTAGTTTTTTATACACACACATGACAGAAAATCAGTTTTTTACGTCTGCGTAAAAAACTGGTTTTCTACGCCAAGTAAATTACCTGTACAATACGCGTAATTTACGTAAAATACGTAACGAGTAAATTACCTTGCCAACCCTGGTGGTGGGATATGCATGAAGTGCTGTACTTCGAACTGTTGAAATCGGGCGAAACAATCACTGCGCACAACGATATAGCAAATAGTTGATGAGACTGAACGTCGCAAACGAACAAAACCGCCCGTGGACTTGTGGCGTAACTAAGGGGCGTACTGCAGCTTCCAAGTATTAGGGCGTACTGCAGCCTCCAAGTATTAGGGCGTACTGCAGCTTCCAAGTATTAGGGCGTACTGCAGCTTCCAAGTATTGGGGCGTACTGCAGCTTCCAAGTATTAGGGCGTACTGCAGCTTCCAAGTATTAGGGCGTACTGCAGCTTCCAATTATTAGGGCGTACTGCAGCTTCCAATTATTAGGGCGTACTGCAGCTTCCAAGTATTAGGGCGTACTACAGCTTCCAAGTATTAGGGAGTACTGCAGCTTCCAAGTATTAGGAGTAATGCAGCTTCCAAGTATTAGGGCGTACTGCAGCTTCCAAGAATTAGGGCGTACTGCAGCTTCCAATTATTAGGGCGTACTGCAGCTTCCAAGTATTAGGGAGTACTGCTGCTCCCAAGTATTAGGGCGTACTGCAGCTTCCAAGTATTAAGGCGTACTGCAGCTTCCAAGTATTAGGGCGTACTGCAGCTTCCAAGTATTAGGGCGTACTGCAGCTTCCAAGTATTAGGGCGTACTGCAGCTTCCAATTATTAGGGCGTACTGCAGCTTCCAAGTATTAGGGCGTACTGCAGCTTCCAAGTATTAGGGCGTACTGCAGCTTCCAATTATTAGGGCGTACTGCAGCTTCCAAGTATTAGGGCGTACTGCAGCTTCCAGTTATTAGGGCGTACTGCAGCCTCCAAGTATTAGGGCGATCTGCAGCTTCCAAGTTTAGGGAGTACTGCAGCTTCCTAGTATTAGGGCGTACTGCAGCTTCCAAGTATTAGGGCGTACTGCAGCTTCCTAGTATTAGGGAATACTGCTGCTTCCAAGTATTAGGGAGTACTGCAGCTTCCAAGTATTAAGGCGTACTGCAGCTTCCAAGTATTAAGGTGTACTGCAGCTTCCAATTATTAGAGCGTACTGCAGCTTCCAAGTATCAGGGCGTACTGCAGCGCCCACTTGTTAACGTGGAAAGAGCAACGACTTCTGTTTGGTGTTCCTGATCCACGTCGATTGTATGAATTAACCCTTTAACGACCATTATGCTAAAATTTAGTATTACTCTGAATACCATAACGCCCGAAACTGTCTTTTGTTTCACTTCTTTGCTTAGCAACAACAATTGTGACTGACGGTGACTCATGCTGATACCTCATTGGTCGTTTAAATTTAAAGAACAGGTAAGGGTAGGAGGTCTGAGTCACTCTTCACAGGCGTTTCGGGTGGCTATGGTCGTTTGTATTTACGGGCGTTTTGGGCGCTATGGTCGCCAAATGGTTAATCACTTATTCGCTTCCTAGTTATGTTATTTGTTCAGTTGCCGCTTACCAAGAACCAATTCGGTTTCCTTCCGGGGCTTTGCGCAACGCAGGCAATTCGCAGCCTCCGAGAGAGGGCAGAGAGGAACAAAGCGGAGGGGCTCCATACCTGCTTCATCTCACTAGACGTGAGGGGGGCATTCAACAGTGTCTGGTGGCCAATGGTTTTAACCAGACTTAAAGAACTTGGCTGTCCAAGGAACCTGTTCAAACTGATCAGCAGCTACCTGTCTGATAGAAGAGTCGAGTTCGAAGCGGGGAATGGGCAATCCTCGCGTTCGTACCATAGAGGGTGTCCGCAAGGATCCAACTCCGGGTCGCTCTGGTGGAATATAGTTGCTGATTCAGCACTGAACCCAGACCTGGGGCCCGCAGTGGAGATTCAAGCCTATGTGGACGATTTTGTTCTCGTGGTCTCCGCCTCAAGGAGACACGTGATCGAAAGAGAAGCACATAGCGCCTTGGATGTGCTAGAAAATTGGAGCAGAGAAAGCAAACTGTGCTTCGCTCCTGAGAAGACCACCTGCTAGCAATAGCTAAGAGAGGAGTAATGAAAACACCACCTCAGTGCAGATTCCAAGGGTGCACTATCAAGGCGGTGCGTGAAATGAAATACTTGGGTGTGGTCCTGGATCAGAGTCTATCAGGGCTGCCACACCTGAGGCACCTTAGAACAAGGTGCACGGTGATTCTCAATAGATTGAATGGCATGAGGTTAACGGGCAAAACCAAGAAGGCCATCTATCAGAGAGGAATTGAAAGAATTCTGACGTATGCAAGTGGAGCATGGTGGACTCCCACAGTCAGAATGAAGAAGGGGATAAACCAAATCCAAGGTTGGCCCTACTAGGGATAACCGGTTGTTTTCTTACAATGTCGACCCTAGCACTCCAAGTGCTGGCGGGGTGCGAGCCGGCAGACCTAGTAGTGAAGGGAGGCAGCAATGCACTGCCTAAGGTCAGGCGAGGACGCCTACCTTCTCGGTGCGCCGCATCGAGCCTCCGACATGGAGATGGAAAGCGTGGACTGGCAGATCCACCCTGCCGAGGAAATTTGCCCACCGTGGGACAAGGAGAAACCCACGGGAGTTGGGCATGAGCTGTTCACGGACGGCTCAAAGTTGAAGGGACAAGTGGGGGCAGGCTTCTGTGCGTTCTCGGACGGGAACGAAGCCACTGCAGGAAGCGTGAAATTATCGCAGAACGCTTCTGTCTTCCAGGCAGAACTTCTGGCGATAGAGACGGCACTTACCTGGGCACTCCCCAGGCGTAGTGACGAAAGAATAAAACTCTATTCGGACAGTGAGGCAGCACTGCAGGCTCTGAGTAGATTCAGGGGAAGAAACCCCATCGTCCAGAGGATCAAAACCCTCTTGAGGGCAGAGGGAGATGGGGCAGTTAGTTTCCACTGGGTACGAAGCCATGTCGGAACCCTAGGAAATGAAAGAGCAGATCAGCTGGCGAAGGCAGCCACGCTGAAAGAGACGGTCGACGTGCAATGCAGAACGCCGCGAAGGAGTATTCGCGCAGCATTAGCACGTCGGACCATGACCGAATGGCAGGTCAGATGGGACACGGGAGAGACAGGGGCGGAAGACACACAGAGTGTTTCCGAAGGTCTCGACCAAACGAGCACAGACAAATAAGTTCCTGAATCAAGTACTCAGTGGCCATGGCATCAGCCCTGAATACCTAGGCAGATTTGCCATCAGGAACTGCACTTGTCCCTGTGGAAAGAGAACGGCAAGCATAGAACACTGCGTACTTGAATGCAGTGGCTTCGCCGAATGGAGAAACACACTGATCCCAGGTGTGCAAAGAACGCGAAGATTGGATCTGCTCATCCAATCTTCCGTTAACAGGAGGGGATAATAGCCTTGGTTGAAAGGCTAACCCTCCAGCAACATACCCTCTTCCCCAATCAAACGGGGACCGAAACGCAGGAGGTGAACGTGCACACCGAAAGCGATTCGGAAGAGGAATGAGGGCAGAAGTCTGTAGGAAAGCAGACAAAAATCCCTCCAGTGTACATACTATGTAAATACTCTTTAAATCTCTCAATGTTGTAAGTCCTAAGCATGAGGACAGTGTAATTGATGTGTGTAGGTGTTTTGAAAAATAATAAAGGGAAATTATTCCCCCCCCCCCCAAAAAAAAAGTTCGAGGGCAAGGAATCTTCCAGTCAACGATAAAGTAATGAACGACCTATCCCGCCAGACAGAGCGGGAACCCAGACAAGGTATACTAGGTCGCCTGCCAGCACGTCATCACGGGCTGGTCTCTGGGCCATTGGGGTGGCCAGGGTCCGAACCGGCGTCTCAAGGCAGGATAATTGTCGCAACATGTCAAAATAACATCCAAGGTGCTCAATAAGTCCCCGTGGAGCCAAGACAGATTGGCGGAACGGGACAATGAAATCAGTATCTTACCATCTTTGGTGAATACCCAGCATTGTTGCGGGGTTCCATGAAGCAACCTGCCATGTGGTTTGGCAGTTAATCACATGTGAGTCTGGAGCATTCGAGGCCGCTGTGGTGCACTAGTAGTATCTCCGGCGCGTAACTGAAAGACCCTGGGTTCGATTCCCGGTGGCGGCCGATGAGAATTTTTCCGTGACTCACTTATAAACGTGGAAAGAGCGATTACTTCTGTCTGGTGCCAGTTATAGTTTAGTGCAAGAAATTCGAACACGCACTATAATTAACCCAAAGGTTCATATTTTGCTTTAAAATATACACTATCTACCAACAAGTAATTGGGCACCTGTGATAGCAAAGGGAAATGAAGTTTATTGACCTTCAATAGTTGGTGGAGCCTCCACGAGCAGCGATTACAGCTGCGACCCTCCGGGGCATACTCTCAACCAGGCGTTGTACGACGGCTAGCGGTATTTTCTTCCACTCGGCTTGGAGAAGACAGGTCAGTTCCTTCACCGATTTTGGACGGTGGGGGCACCCCTTAAGTCGACGCTCCAACTCGTCCCAGAGGTGCTCGATAGAGTTAAGGTCCGGGCTCTGCGCATGCCAGTCCATTCGATTAACCCCATTGTCACCATACCAAGCCATGGTGGACCTCGCAACATGACAGGGTGTCCTTGTCATCCTGAAAGTTACATGCGCCCACCCAGTAAAACTGCCACAACGTAGGAAGCGCATGGTCATCCAAAATGGTACAGTAGGTCTCGGCGTTGAGCCTACCAAGAATTGCGACCAAGGGTCCCGTGCCATACCAGGAGAAACACCCCCATAGCATAATTCCACCACCGCCGAACTTCACAGTTGGCACAATACATTCCCGCAGACGCCAAACCCAGACCCTATTATCCAAAATTTAGAGGTTGAACCTTGATTCGTCGCTCCAGAGAACCTGTTTCCACTGTTCAACGGTCCACTGTCGACGTTCTTTGCACCACGTTAGCCGAGCAGCGCTATTGGACTTGGTGATCAAAGGCTTGTGGGTGGCAGCACGTCCATGATAACCGAGCAGATGGGCTTCCTTACGGATGGTATTCATCGAAAGAACACTCCTGGATGCCTGTTGAAACTCTCGTGGATGTGGCCTTTCGATTTGCTGCTGTTCTTCCAAATTTCTCTGGCCAGCACCCGTCGGTCTCTAACTCCCAGTTTTTTGGGTCTGCCGGGTCGGGGCACATTCCGACAGTCGCCTCTCATCTTCCACTTTCCAATCACGTAGGCCACTGTCAATTTTGGGTACTTCAACTTGCTGGATATGTCACGTATGGATCGGTCATTTCTATCATACCTGACGATTACACCTTTCTCGAAATCAGAGATCTCCGAACTGCGTGGCATCTTGCATGTGACTGGTTGCGTTGTTGTTTCCCACACAATATTTATCGGCGGCGGCCGTCACGTATATCAGGACCGCAGATATCGTCGATTGCAGAGGTGTCCAATTACGTGTTGGTACATAGTGTATTTAGCTTTGCCTAAATAAATGCCTAATTTCACTTTTAAAACACTGAATGTCCTACAGATTGAAAGTGTTCGGCCCTTTGAATTCAGGTTGTAATACGATTGCTCTGCAATCGCGGTCTCTCTGCTCTGCTGAGGAAAAGCGCTAGGCCGCAATGGGATTCTCCGTGGAGGATGTGGGAAAACATTCATTTACGTAGGATTACGTGCCCAACAGGTGTCAACATTTATTCACAGCAGCCGCAGATCTGCAATGTGTAAGAGGGTGATTTCTTCAAGTGATTTTTTTTATTGGAGGTTTTACGACCACCGTGAGCAACTCAATGGGTAATAAGAAGTCGCTCGTCCCTGATTTAGGGTCACTGGTTCCAGGGAAGGCAGAGATCCAGTGCCGTAAAACAAACACAACATCCATGCCTCACCGCAATTTGAACCCGGACCCCTTTCGGACAAATGATCAGAGGCCATCGCTCAGACCACTGCGCCACAGGGGCGGTTTGATGGATTGGAGGTTTAACGACCACCGTGAGCAACGCAATGGGCTATAAGCAGTCGCTAGTCCCTAATTTAGGGTCACTGGTTCCAGGGAAGGGAGAGAGCCGGTGCCGGAAGACAAACACAACGTCCATGCCTCATCGGGATTCGAACCCGGACCCCTTTCGGACGAATGATCAGAGGCCATCGCCTTAGACCACTGCGCCACAGGGGCGGTGTGATTGATTGGAGTTTTTTTTTTTTTTTTTTTTTTTTTGTTTGGAGGTTTAACGACCACCGTGAGCAACTCAATGGGCTATAAGCAGTCGCCCGTCCCTAATTTAGGGTCACTGGTTCCAGGGAAGGGAGAGAGCCAGTGCCTTAAGACAAACACAACATCCATGCCTCACCGAGATTCGAACCCGGATCCCTTTCGGACGAATGATCAGAGGCCATCGCTTAGACCACTGCGCCACAGGGGCGGTTTGATTGATTGGAGGTTTAACGACTACCGTGAGCAACGCAATGGGCTATAAGCAGTCGCCCGTCCCTAATTTAGGGTCACTGGTTCCAGGGAAGGGAGAGAGCCAGTGCCGTAAGACAAACACAACATCCATGCCTCAACGGGATTCGAACCCGGACCCCTTTCGGACGAATGATCAGAGGCCATCGCTTAGCCACCGGTGCAGCTATTTTAGTTTTGGACAAAGCAATTACACGTATTGTCAAATCTATTACTCAAAAACTCAAAACTACTGGGATCAAGGTACCACCAATAATTTCGCAGACACTCTTCTTGACTTCCTAGCCCCCTCCCCCCTTTAGAACTACCACACACACACTGTGAAAAAAGCTTCCTCCTCGTGTTCGGAATCTTGGAAAAATTACTGTGCTTAAGGGTGCTGAATTAAATCTC
The DNA here is from genome assembly GCA_039090855.1 of Macrothele yani. Classification (NCBI taxonomy): domain Eukaryota; kingdom Metazoa; phylum Arthropoda; class Arachnida; order Araneae; family Macrothelidae; genus Macrothele; species Macrothele yani. Next base: position 60,330,781 of record CM077032.1, on the reverse strand, counting down.
GCGCGGGGAGGGCGGGGGGCTTTGTTCTAGTTACGCCACTGCCATGGTCAGGTAAAGGACGCCGCCCAGTCATCCTACTACACGATAATGCCAGTCCACATGTCGATGCGACCATGAAATTAACCCTTGAACAGTGTAAGTTACACTGGGAGGTTTTACTGCACCCTGCTTACTCTCCAGACATTGCACCCTCAAACTTTAATCTGTTTCGCTCTATGCAACAAGCCCTAGCCCAACAGCGGTTCACCACAGTTTCAGAGGTGGAAAATTTCATCACTGCGTTCTTCAGCTCAAAACCTGAGTCCTTCTATCACAGGGACATTCATTTGTTGCCTGAAAAACGCAAAAGGTCATTGATGCTAACGGCCAATATTTCGTTGAAAAAATGTATACTGGTTTCTAGATTGTTCCTGTCTCCTCAAAACGGTGGAAACTTTTGCATACCCCTGAGTGGCCACTTTATTATGACCACCTGACAGTTTTAAGCAAATAAGCTATGGCTGCACGCTGTTGCCGCCAGAGGGCGAGGCTAGTATACAAAGACAGTAGTAGAAGTGCTTTTTGGGTGACAAGATGGGTAAAAAATGCGATTTGACGGATTCTCAACCTGGGATGATTGTAGGAGCTCAGAGCCATGGAGCGAGTATCACCGAAACCGCCGCATTCGTGAAATGTTCCAGAGCAGCTGTTGTTAAAGTGTTTTTTTTTTTTTTTTTTTTTTTTTTGTTGGAGGTTTAACGACAACCGTGAGCAACTCAATGGGCTATAAGCAGTCGCCCGTCCCTAATTTAGGGTCACTGGTTCCAGGGAAGGGAGAGAGCCAGTGCCGTAAGACAAACACAACATCCATGCCTCACCGGGATTCGAACCCGGACCCCGTTCGGACGAATGATAAGAGGCCATCGCTTAGACCACTGCGCCTTCGGGGCGGCATTAAAGTGTTTAGAGACTGGACTGTCAGCCAAAAATCTGGGTCTCTACGTGCAACGTGTGGTCGTCATTGACTAGTGACTGCCCGGGCGGAACGGAGAGTGTCCAGACTGGTAACAGACAACAGAAGGGCAACAGTGCAGCAAATTACAGACCATCTTAATCAAGGATCCCTTCAAATGATCTCTGCACGCACTGTTCGCCGCACACTGCATCGGATGGGATGAGTCTTGTTCGAACACTTTTGCTGTCTGCAGTTAACGAGAGAAAACGTCTCCAGTTCGCACAGGAGCATAAGGATTGGACAGTCGAGAATTGGAAACAAATTATGTGGTCCGATGAATCACGTTTTCAGTTGCACCATGCCGATGGCCGAGTGAGAATTTGGCAGAAACAGCACAAAGCATGGACCCCAAATTCATTGCTACAATCCTTCAAGCTGTTGGAGGCAACGTTATGGTTTGGGAAATGTTTTCCTGGCATGCTTTGTGCCCTTTAATTCGTGTTGATCAATGTCTGACTGGCACATCATATCTAAACATCGTTGCGGACCAAGTGCATCCTGTCATGTGGATGGTTTATCCCAATGGCGATGGCTACTTTCAACAAGATAATGCGTCCTGCCATATTGCTCGTATTGTACAGGATTGGTTTCAGGAATTTGCCGGTGAGTTTATTTTGCTTAGGTGGCCCCCACAATCTCCAGATCTCAACCCCATTGAGAATTTGTGGGATGAAGTTGAACGAGCCATCAGACAGCTGGATCCACAACCCTGCAATCTCACATTCCTGGAGAGTGCTATTCATCAAGCATGGTCTCAGATTCCACAAACCACCTATCAACATCTGGTGGAGTCCATGCCACGAAGAATCGACGCAGTATTAAAGGCAAAAGGTGGCCCAACGAAGTACTGAGGGGGTGGTCATAATAAATGGCCACTCAGTGTATATATATCGAGAAATTCGTCAGATGATTGGATTTAAACGACGCAGTTGGTATGCGCAAGCGCAGTCTAAGAGGGAAAAAACCATATTGGCTCATTGTGGTTTTGTTCAAGTTCAGAGATGAGTCATTACTTACTGTTAGTGTAAGTTTCCAAACGGTAGGAATAATCGAAGGTTTGTCGTCATTGTAGTAAGAAGACCCGAATTCATAAATACTCAAACTTTCTGCATAGAGTGTGTTAGACTTGGAATTATGGGTGGTTAGAATACGTGTCTCGTCCCAGCTTGGCTGGTGAGATCCCATTGAAGTTAGTCGAGATAGTGCAGTATTTGGGGCACACGTTTTAACCGTGTATTTGTGTTCATTCAACCTTGTCTTCAAAGAGCGCAAGGTCCATCCAACATACACTGTGTTAGCAAGGGAAGAATGCATTGATATAAGTGGAACACAGTATACACCATATCTTTGATCCTTGTCTTTAGATCATCTTGAATTAATGAAAATTCGTTCTCCGCTTTAAAAAAAAAAAAAAAATTAAGAGGGAGATGTTGTGACGTACAATCGAGGTAAAGCACATGCCAAGACGGCAAATCTGCAGTGATATAGTCTCCTACACGAGGATTTCACGGTGCTCTGTTTCTGTGAGAAAGGAGTTAAAACATTCACCAAAGTCTACGAGGACAGGGTTTTAGAGCCGTCAATTAAAACCAAACCGTCCATGCATGACTAAACTCATAGTTGCAGTAAAAAACTCCCTACGAGTACATGACAAACTTAACTAAAAGCTAAAAGAAATATATACAAGTTAAAAATGTTGTGAGATCTTTCGGGAACACACTATGGTCACATCCTCAGACTAAACTTGTATAATACACCGTGCCAACCCCTTTAAATACTCAATGCGAAGAATGGGAATGGCGTAAGTAGAAATTAAAATTTTTTTGTTTTGGTGCCTGCGTAACCCAACTGGAGGCAGGTCTACAAGAGGAAAATGACAATGGCAAATATGTTAGGTGTGCAACCTAATTCTCGGCTACAGGCACGACACCGTGACAGCAAATTATAGCAAATCTGATACGTACCTAATCAAGGAAATAATCCCCGTCGTGTTGGACACATTTGAGCCATCGTTCAGGGAGCTGCCGAATGCCACTGCGGAAAAAAGAGGGCTGTTTCGAGTTGATAAATACTTGTGTGGACCTCCTCGACAGAAGTGAAGTGCGTATCACTCAGGTGATGTTGCAGAGAGCGAAAGAGTTGATAATCCGACGGGGCGATGTCTGGATAGTACGCCGCGTGAGACAAAATCTCCCATCCCAGGTCGGTGATCGTGTTTAAAGTCGTGTTCGCGGTGTGAGGACGCGCGTTATCCTGAAGCAACATGACCGACCTTCTGCCCTTGCCGGTGTATGGCCTTTTCGCCTCTATTGCGTCACTCACACGAATGACTTGCTGACAATAACGCTCAGCATTGACCGCTTCACCAGGTTTGAGCAACTCATAGTGTATGACACCGCGCTGATCCCACCATATGCACAGCAACAACTTCCTGGCATGGATATTCGGTTTGGCGATACTGGTGGTATACTGACCTCGATAAACCCACGATTTGCGCCGCTTAGGATTATCGTAAAGGATCCACTTCTCATTACAGGTCAAAATCTTGTGAAGGAAATCCTTCTTCTTAATTCTGGAGAGCAAGGACACAGCAACATCGTAGCGCCTAGACTTGTTCGCAGCTGTGAGTTGGTGGGGCACCCAACGGCCCTCCTTGTGAATCCGTACAAGCTTGTGCAGGCGCTTTGCAATGGCTTACCGTGTTACTCCGAGTTCCTGGGCGAACTCTGACTGTGTGCGACAGGGTTCCGCGTCCAACAGTTGTTCCAGTTTCTCATCGTCAACTCTCTGTGGCTTTCCCGGACGACGTTCTGCATCACGGAGATCGAAATTTCCCTGCTTAAACCGCTGAAACCACTTTTTTCACGTACTGTAGGACACAGCAACCTCACCCAAAGCAGCACAGGTCATTTTCTGGGCTTTCGCGGCACTTTTTTTCTGCTGAAACGCGAACAGGAGGCAGTGCCTCAAATGTTGCTTCTCGAACGACATTGCTTTCACCGTCAACTTTCGTCCCTTGTGTCACTACAGCTGTGAGCGGTTACGGTTGCCTGGAAAGCTGTTGGATGGCGCTGTAATCAGCCGTTATCGCACACAGCTATTTGCGTTTACCGACGTTCTATGATCGCTTGCGGTTAGTGGCCGAGAATTACGTTTCACACCTAATTGTAAATACAGTTCCGTTTGAGAAGAGTCACTCTGTCTGTTTTGTTAAATCGCTTGAAAATAAATATTTCCAAGGCTGTGGAATATCACAAGGTTAAGAGTCATTAGATGTATTTGAGAGTAAATGTACAAGCTCTTCGTCAGAAGTAGTGATAACCTGCTTGCTGGAGTTGTTAAAATATGAGCTTCATCCCAGAAGGGATAATGAGTTTCACTATGAGTTCAACGGGCTAGGGGTGTGCTCGTGGCCACCATCCTCACACTATAAACGTACTCCGATAGGCGAGTCTGCAAGGAACGGCAAGTGGAGCCAATATACTGTTTAGATGGAACATTGTTGTCCACGACTCGCATGGGAATAGTGTACATTCCACGTCGTTCACTAGGGTTATTGGAACCTCTATCTTTTTTGGGGTGACTGTGTTCGAAGTTTTAACACCGAATGCTAGTTCATAACGCTTGCATATATTAGACAAGATAGACGTGAGTGCAGGATAGTAGCAGATGGACCCAACAAAACTGGGTCTACGATGCTGCTGTTGGAGAGTAGATGCAGAAGAGTTAAAGGTTTCTCAAAAAGCGGTCAACAAGTGGTCAAGAAATGTGAGTCACACCCTCTTCCAAAACCGACAGTGGAGCTTTCATCAGGATTCCACACCTGTCCACAAGACCAAGTCAACCTAGGAGTGGCTTCAGATGAATTTTCCAGACTTCATTTCTCCAGCTGATTGGCCTTCAAGCAGTCCGGACTTGAACCCATTGGACTACTACACTGGTGTGACGAAGAGGAGAAATTAGCATAACAGCGGAACGAGTCGGCAGAACGGACCGAAAGACCACTCAGGAGATAGACTAGGATCCGATACGGTAGGGCACGTGCATATATGCAGCATGACGTGGGGGGGGGGGACTTGGAATGCCGGAAGGGTGTAAAACACACGGGTGGTGTACGCTCAGCAACTCGGTGAAAGCTATTGCACGGTGTACATCGGTTTGAACGACGTCGAGTTGCTGCAACCGTGTGATATGGCCAACAGGCAATTCAGTAGACCAAATCTGGATAACTTTACCCGAGGTCGCGTCATTGCAAACTTGGAAGAAGGTCGAAGTGCGACTATTGTGGCCGAGGAGTTCGAGATTGCTCACAGCATCGTTTCAGGAGCTTGGAGAGCATTTCAAACGACAGGAACAGCTGTCAGAGAGTTTAGCAGTGGTCTTCCACGAGCAACCACGGCGGCGGACGACCAGTATATTGTTCTACAGACGAGAAGAGACAGACGTCAGACAGCGGGAGAAATTGCAAGACACATGCAACAGACAACTGGATGTCCGTCATCGCGTTTTACCGTGGCCAGGAGTCTTCACAAAGGTGGTCTATTTGCACGACGACCAGTACGGTGTGTGCCATTAATGCCTGCTCATTGGAGACGGTGGTTTCTGTGGTGCCAGGAACACAAGAACTGGACACATCAGCAATGGGGTCGAGTTCTCTTTACGGATGAGAGCCGATTTAGTCTGACGAGAGGTTCTGGACGTATACACATCTGTCCGCTATTGTACCGAGGTTCTCCTGCCTCACGTGCGTCTGTTTAGAGGTGCTGTGGGTCCTGAGTTCCTCTTCATGAACGACAACGCTACACCTCATCGTGCAGTGGCTGTCGCAGAGCTGTTGGAGAGTGAAGATATTCAACGCATGGATTGGCCCGCAAGGTCTCCGGACCTAAATCCAATCGAACACGTGTGGGACCTTCTCGGGAGACGCTCGGCAGCACGTCACGAGCCACCAACAACGATTCCGCAGCTGCGATTGGCGCTACAAGAGGAATGGGCCGCGATGCCTCAACAGCTCCTTGACAACCTCGTCTTCAGCATGGACAGACGTTGTAAATCCTGCAACCAGTCAGGGGTGATCATATCCCCTACTAAAGACTGGATTTTTCTTGGCAGCCGCCTGTCACATGGACGTTTCTGTCTTCTGTCCAGTTGTGCTCGAAGCTACCTTTTCAATAAAGTGCCTTTGTATCCTTTGGATTCCTTGTTTGGACGGTTTTGCTCACTTGTCTCATATTCTTACATCTTGGGGATCTTATGGTATGATTTGAGTCGACGGGAAACACTTCTGCACGACGTTACATTCGAAAAACCGTCTCGTCCTTAACTTTTCCACGCCAGTGTAGTTGTGGGCCACACTGGAGGACATGGCCTGCAGAAAGTGACACCCCAGTATTGACAGTCTCAAACGCTCTTTGGTGCGGGCAGTAGCAGCTTTCACTGTGGACACCCCGCGTAAAGCTATTCATGAGTGGCCACAGAGACTGAAGGACTGTGTGAAAGCAAAAGGATGCCATTTTGGAAAGTGTTTGGTGCTATGTATTCACAAATGCACTACTTACGTCATATCACAGGCATATTAAAATATCTATAAATTCCTTTGGTTATTTCATTGAATACTTTGTAATAGTATTTATAGTAAGACTAGGTATAGTGCAGGTACTGTGCTTATATGGGGAGGCATCTCTTTAGGCGGACGTACTGACCTGTACGTACTACCAGGTGGCAACTTGAGCGCTTGGAGGTATAGAGATTATTTCCTGGACCACTTTATGCGGCCATATGCAGATGCAATTGGCGGCACATGCACAGTGCGTCAAAGAATTTTTAAGACTGGCGCTAGATTTCAGCCTACGGTAGCGCCACCAGTGTAATCGCGAATGCATTATAAACCGTGACCATCTCCTTGCTTTCTGCCAAAAGTACTGCGCAGTTGTTAAAGTAACTGAAACGAAACGGCCGTTCATTAGAGAAATAAAATTTTGTTCATGTTGAATTATTAAGATGGAACAAAGGGCTATTATTAAATTTAACGCAAAACTTGGTAAAAGTGCCTCGGAAACGTACCAAATGATGAAACAAGTTTACGGTGAGTTTCTTTTTAAGTAGATCAAATATTTTCCAGTGGCCCAACCTTTTTTTTTTTTTTTTGGACGGAAGAGAGACGATAGAAGATGATAAGCATACCGGAAGACCAAGTTCATCTAGGACACCTGAGATTATTGAAAAAGTGCGTGATTCCGTGGCAAACAATCGATGTGCGTCACTAAGAATGATGGAAGAGTCTTTAAACATCAACAAAGAAACGATTCGAACCATCCTGCATGAAGATTTGGGCAAAACAAAAGTCAGTGCTAAATTTGTTCCATACACGTTAACCAATGAACAAAAATCAAGGAGAAGTGCACATTGCAGAGACATCATTTCAGCCGCTGAAAATGATCCAAACTTCTTAAAATAGATTGTTACAGGTGATGAAACATGGTGTTTTCAATATGATCCTAAAACAAAGGGACAAAGTGCGGAATGGAAGTCAAAAAACTCACAACATGCCAAAAAAAACAAGAAAAGTTCCATCGAAAATCAAAACAATGCTCATTACATTCTTCGATAGTAAGGGTATTATCCACAAAGAATTTGTTCCAAGTGAACAAACAATTACTGGTGAGTTTTATTTAAATCTTTTGAGGTGTCTGATGGGCAGAATTCGTCGCATTCGTCCAGAATATCGGGATGAAAACAGTTGGTGTTTGTTCACGATAATGCACCCAGTCACACCTCACTTCTTGTTCGTAGATGTTTGGCGAAAAATAACATCTGTGTGTTGAATCATCCACCGTATTCGTCTGATTTAGCATCCTGCGGCTTTTCTCTGTTCCCAAAACTTAAAATGACGTTAAAAGCGTGTTATTTTGATATTTCGACCATACAAACAGCTTCGACGCGTGCTTTGTAGTCAATTCCGCAAAGTGAACTGGAACAGGCATTCGAATCATTATTAAATCGCTGTAACAAGTGTATTAAAGCCGAAGGGACTTATTTTGAATAACAAACCAAAACCAATTATAATTTCTTGTTTGCCGTCCCGGTGGCGCAGTGGTCTAAGGCGTTGGCCTCTGATCATTCGTCCGTAAGGGGTCCGGGTTCGAATCCCGGTCAGGCATGGATGTTGTGTTTGTCTTACGGCACTGGCTCTCTCCCTTCCCTGGAACCAGTGACCCTAAATTAGGGACGGGCGACTGCTTATAGCCCATTTGAGTTGCTCACGGTGGTCGTTAAACCCCCAATAAAAAAAAAAAAAAAAATTCTTGTTTCTATTTCATTTTACAGACCCAGTCTTAGAAATTCTTTGACGCACTGTGTATTTATTGCAAGCCGATAATACTCGCCCATATACAGCGCGGCTGGTACAGCAATACCTTAAAGAGGAGACTTGTCCTTATGGAGTGACCTGCGGGCTCTCCTGATCTTAACGTAATCGAGCATATGGGACGATTTAGGTAAGCATGTTGCTACCCTCAACTCCCTCCCCGAACCTTACAGAGGTTTCAAACTGCTTTGCCGTAAAAATTGCCATTGTTACCTACGTATCTCATAGACACCATTATTAAGAACATGGAACATTGCTGTCGGGTTTGTATTGCTGTTCGGGGTGACCACACACCATATTGAGACACTTTTCTATATATTTAATTTTCGGAATACTGGTTTATGTTTTTTTAGCATGTCTTTTGTAAGAAATGAATCTATAACTACTATATACAGTAGCAAAATACTGTTCTTTACGTGTTTATACTAAGAGGTAAAAAAGGAATTGATAAGTAAGCTTTATATTCACCTTTTTTATTATGCAAAATTTGAACCTTAATTTTTGATATTGTTGTAAATGGAAGTAATCAATCTACCACAATAACCAAATGCTTCAGCAGTATTCATGATCCACAGCAACTCAGCCTGTTCAGATTGTGGGGAAGAAGAATGTGTAATTGCTCTTTTCATATAGTAAGAAGCATTGATCCCATGCGATTCTTGGCATCCCTGGAAGTACAAAACAGCTGCTTTTAGTTAATACTAGCCTGGTGTACCCGTCGTTGACGGGCTAGATAGTCGTAACGGAATTCTAAAAAAGGAAACACCTAAAATTTATGGTGAACTACTTTTCTGCACGCCTTAACGTTCGGTGTGATCAGGTTGATGTCAACAAAGCGGAAAGACACACTCAGATGGGGTAGAAACGCGTAACATTAAATAACTAAAAACCAAATTCAAATTTAAAAAAAAATCGCTTTGAGGTGCACCAGAAGATGTCTACAGGTACCTTCATAACAAATTTCGTCGCTCTAAGTCGCCTAATTCTATGTGAAATCCGACCGACAGACACACACACACACACAGTCTGTCAACTCATGTTCAATGTGGCGGCCACCATTTTCAGAAAGCAAGTGAAATCGCAGTACCGCGTTCTCAACAGTATATAGCTCGTAGCATATCAGGAGGAATGTTACGGACATGTCGGAGTATGGCAGTTTTCTATTCCGCCAAATTCTGGATTTTATCACCATAAACAGTGGCTTTGAGGTAACCCCATAGCCAGCCGCCCCGGTGGCGCAGTGGTCTAAGCGATGGCCTCTGATCATTCGTCCGAAAGGGGTCCGGGTTCGAATCCCGTTGAGGCATGGATGTTGTGTTTGTCTTACGGCACTGGCACTCTCCCTTCCATGGAACCAGTGACCCTAAATTAGGGACGGGCGCCTGCTTATAGCCCATTGAGTTGCTCACGGTGGTCGTTAAACCTCCAAAAAAAAAAAAAAAAAGAACCATAGCCAGAAGTCACAGGGGTTGAGATCTGGTGACCGGGTTGGCCAAGCCATGGGGAAGTGGCGGCTGATAATCCGGTCATCTGTGAAATGTTGCTGAAGTAACTGTTTCACACATGTACCAATGTGCGGTGGAGCCCCGTCCTGCATAAAAATCGTGGTGTCTAAAATGCCACGTCCCTGAAGTTCCGGTATCACGAAACGTCGTAACATCGACTCTAAACGAACAGCAGTCACAGTGGTAGTCACGGGCCCAGGTGGCGATTGCTCTTCAAAGAAGAACGGTCCAATTATGACACGAGGTGTCATACCACACCAAACAGTGATTTTCAGAGAATGCAATGAAACTGGGTGGATAGCATGAGGGATTTGTTTGGCCCAAATCCTGCAATTATGGGTGTTCACATCCCCATTGAGGTAAAAATGGGCCTCATCCGTCCACAAAATATTCCATGGCCACTGTTCATCCACCGCCATCCGTGCAAGGAATTCCAACGCGAAAGATTCTCTTACTGGAGGATCGTTCTGTTCCAGTTGTTGAACACGTTTGATTTTGTATGGGTAGTACAGCAGCACTTTACGAACGATTTTGTACACCGTACTCAACGGTAAGTCCATGCGACGAGCAACAGCACTTACGCTGCAAGTCCCGTGTGTGCTTTCCATAGTTGCTTCCTCTACTGCTAATGCAACAACCTCCTCGGTTTCCACAGCAACAGTCTTTTCTCCCCGCCCAGGTGCAACAGATAACAAACCTGTGGCTTGAAACTTTGCCCTCAGTTTCCTCAAACCCTGCGGTGTCATTGGGTCTCGGCGTAGTCGTCTGACGGTACGATACTTCTGCAAAGCACGCCGCGCATTGCTATCGCATTCATAATAACACTTCACGAGAAAAGCGCGATCTTGCATGGTTACCGACATCGTCGACTCGTAACAATGACAGCTCCGACGGGGAGGCTCCCTTTTAGGGTGGAAAATCCAATGACGTGTACAACTTATTTGCGTACTTCTAATTTGCATTCCTCCTGCCGTGAGCCGTTGACGAGGCTTTGCGTATTTGCATAACACCGCACACTCTTTCGTGTTCGACACGATTACACACATTTGCAACTGATGTCGTCATGTCTTCTTTCGTTTCCCAATATTGCATACAGCGCCATTCCACGCTGGTGGCGAGTTTTGGAACTAATTTTTTTGTTTTGCGGAAAATAAAATCCCATGACCTCCTGTTAACTATTACCAAGTTTGGTAACATTTCGTCCAGTAGTTTTCTTTTTATAGCCATTTCAAAGTGGAACTTTAACTATAAAGACCCTGTATATAATAGAGAAGAGATTACCAGGAACCTGTTGACTTCTGCTTAAAATTGCTAGTATAAACACGTGAAGAACAGCATTTTGCTACTGTATATAGTAGTTATAGATTCATTTTCTTTAGCCACGTATTATTCACTACGTGCATTTATGCGCTTAGGATTTTCTAGTTTTGTAAAAAAGATCGTGCGTATCTTATCGGTTTGCCCCTCCGTCAGTCTGTGTACGATATATCTCTGCAACTATTAGTCCGATTTGAAAAAGTGTTTTTACATTGGGAAACCTGAAATGTGCGAATGATGATACTTTATTTCGTTTTTTTTTTTTTTTTTTTTTTTCACAGTGCACAATGTTGCAGCTAGAGGACGTAATTGCAGATGATATTGAATTCAAAATACATTTTATTCCATATATTTGCCTCTAAACTCCCAATTGAAAAAATTATTTTGCCTTTCGATTTCACTTATGTCGAAGACTATTTTAGGTATAGTCACTTTTTCAAGTTACGCATAGATTTTCCGCTAGGGGCGTAAAACCAATTTTCCCGGATTTCTCTGCTTCTACAACTCCGATTTCAAAAAAAAATTTCTGCAGCGGATACAGGGCCAGATTAAAGCCTTAGTGGGTCCCTAGGCTAAGATATTTGAGTGGGCCCCTAGACTAAGGTATTTGAGTGGGCCCCTTGGTATAGATATTTGAGTGGGTCCCTAGGCTAAGATATTTGAGTGGGTCCCTATGCTAAGATATTTGAGTGGGCCCCTGGGCTAAGATATTTGAGTGGGCTCCTAGGCTAAGATATTTGAGTGGGCCCCTAGGCTAAGACATTTGAGTGGGGCCCTAGGCTAAGATATTTAAGTTGACCCCTAAGCTAAGATATTTGAGTGGGCCCCTAGGCTAAGATTTTTGAGGGGGTCCCTAGGCTAAGATATTTGAATAGGCCCCTGGGCTAAGATATTTCAGTGGGCCCCTAGGCATAGATATTTGAGTGGGCCCGTAGGCTAAGATATTTGAGTGGGCCCCTAGGCATAGATATTTGAGTGGGTCCCTATGTTAAGATATTTCAGTGGCCCCCTAGGCTAAGATATTTGAGAGGGCCCTAGGCTAAGATGTTTGAGTGGGCCCCTAGGCTAAGATATTTGAGTTGTTCCCTAAGCTAAGATATTTGAGTGGGCTCCTAGGCATAGATATTTGAGAGGGCCCGTAGGCTAAAATATTTGAGTGGGCTCCTAGGCATAGATATTTGAGTGTGCCCTAGGCCAAGATATTTCAGTGGGTCCGTAGGCTAAGATATTTGAGTGGGCCCCTAGGCTAAGATATTTGAGTGGGCCCTAGGCTAAGATGTTTGAGTGGCCCCTAGGCTAAGATATTTGAGTTGTTCCCTAAGCTAAGATATTTGAGTGGGATCCTAGGCATAGATATTTGAGTGGGCCCGGAGGCTAAAATATTTGAGTGGGCTCCTAGGCATAGATATTTGAGTGTGCCCTAGGCCAAGATATTTCAGTGGGTCCGTAGGCTAAGATATTTGAGTGGGCCCCTGGGCTAAGATATTTGAGTGGGCCCCTAGGCTAAGATATTTGAGTGGGGCCCTAGGCTAAGATATTTGAGTGGGGCCCTATGCTAAGATATTTAAGTTGACCCCTAAGCTAAGATATTTGAGTGGGCCCCTAGGCTAAGATTTTTGAGGGGGTCCCTAGGCTAAGATATTTGAATAGGCCCCTGGGCTAAGATATTTCAGTGGGCCCCTAGGCATAGATATTTGAGTGGGCCCGTAGGCTAAGATATTTGAGTGGGCCCCTAGGCATAGATATTTGAGTGGGTCCCTATGTTAAGATATTTCAGTGGCCCCCTAGGCTAAGATATTTGAGTGGGTCCCTAGGCTAAGATATTTGAGTGGGCCCTAGGCTAAGATGTTTGAGTGGGCCCCTAGGCTAAGATATTTTAGTTGTTCCCTAAGCTAAGATATTTGAGTGGGCTCCTAGGCATAGATATTTGAGTGGGCCCGAAAGCTAAAATATTTGAGTGGGCTCCTAGGCATTTTTTTTTTTTTATTGGAGGTTTAACGACCACCGTGAGCAACTCAATGGGCTATAAGCAGTCGCCCGTCCCTAATTTAGGGTCACTGGTTCCAGGGAAGGGAGAGAGCCAGTGCCGTAAGACAAACACAACATCCATGTCTCACCGGGATTCGAACCCGGACCCCTTACGGACAAATGATCAGAGGCCAATGCCTTAGACCACTGCGCCACCGGGGCGGCGGCTCCTAGGCATAGATATTTGAGTGTGCCCTAGGCCAAGATATTTCAGTGGGTCCGTAGGCTAAGATATTTGAGTGGGCCCCTGGCTAAGATATTTGAGTGGGCCCCTAGGCTAAGATATTTAAGTTGACCCCTAAGCTAAGATATTTGAGTGGGCCCCTAGGCTAAGATTTTTGAGTGGGTCCCTAGGCTAAGATTTTTGAGGGGGTCCCTAGGCTAAGATATTTGAATAGGCCCCTGGGCTAAGATATTTCAGTGGGCCCCTAGGCATAGATATTTGAGTGGGCCCGTAGGCTAAGATATTTGAGTGGGCCCCTAGGCATAGATATTTGAGTGGGTCCCTATGTTAAGATATTTCAGTGGCCCCCTAGGCTAAGATATTTGAGTTGTTCCCTAAGCTAAGATATTTGAGTGGGCTCCTAGGCATAGATATTTGAGTGGGCCCGTAGGCTAAAATATTTGAGTGGGCTCCTAGGCATAGATATTTGAGTGGGCCCTAGGCCAATATATTTCAGTGGGTCCGTAGGCTAAGATATTTGAGTGGGCCCTAGGCCAAGATATTTGAGTGGGCCCTAGGCCAAGATGTTTGAGGGGGCCCCTAGGCTAAGACATTTGAGTGGGCCCCTTGGCTAAGATTTTTGAGTGGGTCCCTAGGCGAAGATTTTTGAGGGGGTCCCTAGGCTAAGATATTTGAATAGGCCCCTGGGCTAAGATATTTCAGTGGGCCCCTAGGCATAGATATTTGAGTGGGCCCCTAGGCATAGATATTTGAGTGGGTCCCTATGTTAAGATATTTCAGTGGCCCCCTAGGCTAAGATATTTGAGTGGGTCCCTAGGCTAAGATATTTGAGTGGGCCCTAGTCTAAGATGTTTGAGTGGGCCCCTAGGCTAAGATATTTTAGTTGTTCCCTAAGCTAAGATATTTGAGTGGGCTCCTACGCATAGATATTTGAGTGGGTCCGTAGGCTAAAATATTTGAGTGGGCTCCTAGGCATAGATATTTGAGTGGGCCCGTAGGCTAAAATATTTGAGTGGGCTCCTAGGCATAGATATTTGAGTGTGCCCTAGGCCAAGATATTTCAGTGGGTCCGTAGGCTAAGATATTTGAGTGGGCCCCTGGGCTAAGATATTTGAGTGGGCCCCTAGGCTAAGATATTTAAGTTGACCCCTAAGCTAAGATATTTGAGTGGGCCCCTAGGCTAAGATTTTTGAGTGGGTCCCTAGGCTAAGATTTTTGAGGGGGTCCCTAGGCTAAGATATTTGAATAGGCCCCTGGGCTAAGATATTTCAGTGGGCCCCTAGGCATAGATATTTGAGTGGGCCCTGTAGGCTAAGATATTTGAGTGGGCCCCTAGGCATAGATATTTGAGTGGGTCCCTATGTTAAGATATTTCAGTGGCCCCCTAGGCTAAGATATTTGAGTGGGTCCCTAGGCTAAGATATTTGAGTGGGCCCTAGGCTAAGATGTTTGAGTGGGCCCCTAGGCTAAGATATTTGAGTTGTTCCCTAAGCTAAGATATTTGAGTGGGCTCCTAGGCATAGATATTTGAGTGGGCCCGTAGGCTAAAATATTTGAGTGGGCTCCTAGGCATAGATATTTGAGTGTGCCCTAGGCCAAGATATTTCAGTGGGTCCGTAGTCTAAGATATTTGAGTGGGCCCCTGGCTAAGATATTTGAGTGGGCCCCTAGGCTAAGATATTTAAGTTGACCCCTAAGCTAAGATATTTGAGTGGGCCCCTAGGCTAAGATTTTTGAGTGGGTCCCTAGGCTAAGATTTTTGAGGGGGTCCCTAGGCTAAGATATTTGAATAGGCCCCTGGGCTAAGATATTTCAGTGGGCCCCTAGGCATAGATATTTGAGTGGGTCCCTATGTTAAGATATTTCAGTGGCCCCCTAGGCTAAGATATTTGAGTTGTTCCCTAAGCTAAGATATTTGAGTGGGCTCCTAGGCATAGATATTTGAGTGGGCCCTGTAGGCTAAAATATTTGAGTGGGCTCCTAGGCATAGATATTTGAGTGGGCCCTAGGCCAATATATTTCAGTGGGTCCGTAGGCTAAGATATTTGAGTGGGCCCTAGGCCAAGATATTTGAGTGGGCCCTAGGCCAAGATGTTTGAGGGGCCCCCTAGGCTAAGACATTTGAGTGGGCCCCTTGGCTAAGATTTTTGAGTGGGTCCCTAGGCGAAGATTTTTGAGGGGGTCCCTAGGCTAAGATATTTGAATAGGCCCCTGGGCTAAGATATTTCAGTGGGCCCCTAGGCATAGATATTTGAGTGGGCCCCTAGGCATAGATATTTGAGTGGGTCCCTATGTTAAGATATTTCAGTGGCCCCCTAGGCTAAGATATTTGAGTGGGTCCCTAGGCTAAGATATTTGAGTGGGCCCTAGTCTAAGATGTTTGAGTGGGCCCCTAGGCTAAGATATTTTAGTTGTTCCCTAAGCTAAGATATTTGAGTGGGCTCCTACGCATAGATATTTGAGTGGGTCCGTAGGCTAAAATATTTGAGTGGGCTCCTAGGCATAGATATTTGAGTGGGCCCGTAGGCTAAAATATTTGAGTGGGCTCCTAGGCATAGATATTTGAGTGTGCCCTAGGCCAAGATATTTCAGTGGGTCCGTAGGCTAAGATATTTGAGTGGGCCCCTGGGCTAAGATATTTGAGTGGGCCCCTAGGCTAAGATATTTAAGTTGACCCCTAAGCTAAGATATTTGAGTGGGCCCCTAGGCTAAGATTTTTGAGTGGGTCCCTAGGCTAAGATTTTTGAGGGGGTCCCTAGGCTAAGATATTTGAATAGGCCCCTGGGCTAAGATATTTCAGTGGGCCCCTAGGCATAGATATTTGAGTGGGCCCGTAGGCTAAGATATTTGAGTGGGCCCCTAGGCATAGATATTTGAGTGGGTCCCTATGTTAAGATATTTCAGTGGCCCCCTAGGCTAAGATATTTGAGTGGGTCCCTAGGCTAAGATATTTGAGTGGGCCCTAGGCTAAGATGTTTGAGTGGGCCCCTAGGCTAAGATATTTGAGTTGTTCCCTAAGCTAAGATATTTGAGTGGGCTCCTAGGCATAGATATTTGAGTGGGCCCGTAGGCTAAAATATTTGAGTGGGCTCCTAGGCATAGATATTTGAGTGTGCCCTAGGCCAAGATATTTCAGTGGGTCCGTAGGCTAAGATATTTGAGTGGGCCCTAGGCCAAGATGTTTGAGTGTGCCCCTAGGCTAAGAGATTTGAGTGGACACCTAGGTTATGACATCTGAGTCGACCCCTCGGCTAAGATATTTGAGTGGGCCTCTAGGCTAAGATATTTGAGTGGACCCTTTTTAGAACCGTCTCATCCTTAATTCAGATCAGATCAGATCATATGTAGATGATTTTTGGAAGTTAGTGTCTGACCCCAGGTCTTAAACAACCCTTAGAAATAGGAAGCTAGGAGATTTGGGCTAGAGTGCCCGATAGTAAAGTGACACGGAAGCAAAATAGAAAGGTGGAGGAAGATGCCCTTATTTATTACCGGGGGTCAGTACCTGAGGTCCAACGGCTTAACGTGTCCATCCGACGCACGGCGGGTATTTAGGGGTTCGAACGTTCGTACCTGCCCAGGATCGAACCAAAGGTTATCTCCATGGCAGTCACGAACACTGACCACTAGGTCACCCACGACCCCTCGTCCTTAATGTTTGCACGCCACTGTATTTATACTTATCATTTGCAGAGGCATACTTCCTGAGCACTTGGTAATGGCCGGTTCCAAAGCCGCTGTGACACCCCTTAATCTGTCCCTGAGCTCCTGATGGGAAATCTTTTTCATATAATTTGTAATTTTTGGTAAAGAATAGTTTGGCCACAAAGGGGCGTACGTGTTAATATCTGCTTTTGACGTATTTACAACAAAATCTCAGCTCCTGAAAACTCGATTGAAAAAATTCTTCCGTGGACCGATACCATTCACATCGAAACATCTTTTGTGAATACTTTCTTCTTAAAATAATGCATGGCTTTTCCTCCAGGAGGCGTAGATGCATATCTTATTTTTATCAATATTTCTGCTTCTAAGAGTCCGATTTGAAAAATTCTTTCTTTGTCGGAGAGCGTTTCCGCTACGAAATGTTTCTCATACAATTTGAAATTTTTCTGATCGCACAAGTCTGCCACCACAGCGCGTAAATTCCCGTTTCCGTTTACAGCAAAATCTACGAGACTTCTCAATATATCTGCTCCTACATGTGCGATTTAAAATATTCTTTCAATAGCGGACGCCTTGTAGAATACTTTAGGCTAGTATATGAGCATGGCTTTTCCGCATGGGGGTGTAGTATATCTTATTTTTGTAAATATATCTAGTTCTAAGAGTCCGATTTAAAAATATTCCTTCTCTGTATGATAGCGTTTCCGGTGCGAACTGTTTTTCATATAATTTCAATGTTTTCATGTAATTCATAGACTTTCCGCTAGGGGGCGTTAAGGTAAATTGCGTTTCCCCCGATATTTGTGCTTCTAAAACTCCGATTTAAAAAATTCTTCCGGTATCGCATACAGCACCCAATGTTTTTCATATGATTTCTAATGTTGGTAAAGAATGGTTTGGCCACCAGGGGGCATAAGCGTTAATTTTCGCTTCTGATATATTTTCAGCAAAATCTGAGCTCTTGAAAACTCGACTGAAAAAATTCTTTCCTGATGGGCCGTTACCGTTCACATCGAAAAATCTTTTGGGAATACTTTGTTCTTGAAATAATGCATGGTTTTCCCGCCAGGGGGCGTGCACGCATTTATTATAATTGTCGATATCTCTGTTTCTAAGAATCCGATTTGAAAAAGTCTTTTTTTGTTGGAGAGCGTTTCCGCTGCGAAGTATAAAGTCAAATTTTTCTTAACGCACAAGTCTGCCACAAGCTCGCGTAAGTTGAAGTTTCTTTATTTGTTCTTCGGTCAGATACTACTATTTTCCATACCGGTTCCATTGATTTTGAATAGCTTTGATCAATTTAATTAGCGTCAAAATGAATTCAAAAGATGTGCTCATTACATCCGAAAATTCAGTGTCATCTTTCTTAGTCTTTTTTTTTCTTTTTTTTTTTTTCAGTGGTCCTTACGCAAAGACGGTTCTTAAGAGGGAATGAGTGGTCTTTTAATAGGGGGAAAATTAGCATTAGCGCTCTGGGTTTTGAAATCCCTGCAAAAAACAGTCTTGCTGGGCCCAACAGTGGCCCAGCAAGACTGTTGCCGCTGCCGAACCGTCAATAAAATGTCCGGGCGGCCAACAGCAGGGCCAACAGTTCATGCCAGCAGCTAGCCAACAGTTTCCACCCCATTAGTTGTCATATACCACAAAAGGGCCATCAGTTATCCATCACAGGCAGTAGCTGCCAGAAGTGGCCCTTCAAGCACGTGCCATAAGTGATGGTTAGCCTAATATGGTTCGCTAGTTTCCCGCAATCACGTGACGTAAATGATGGCTTGCCGAATCTTGTCCACCAATTCCCCAGCAGTAGCCTTAAAAAATAAAAATAAATAAAGGATAACCTCAGTTTCCCAAAGCTACAACCACTTTTTTTTTCTTCTTACGAAACTTCTAAAATATAGCACTGCGTTGGGGATATTTTCTAAACAGATCCTGAAAAACGCACGTTTGGATCTGCTTGCGCGGGAAGCGGGTGCTCTACCAACTGGACTGATTTGGCAGGCACGAACCTGGCTTGAAGCTGACCCTCTTTTCTGCGGAATGTGTAACGAATAGTTCTCTATTTAATTTTACAATATTGCGAGGTATTTTTCATAGATGTCAATTTCATATGATTCACAATTTTATTTTTTCAACGTACGATTTTTTTTATTTTTTTTTATCTTAATGGAACTTCACTTTTTCAACGAGTGTACCAATTTAAAAGCGCTTTCCAAAGTTTCGAGCTGTCTTTGTCGTCTTGAAAGACGATTGTTGAATTAATATATTTAGCCATTCATGTCACATTCTGTTACATTTTTAACGTTGTATCTTTCCTTTCCGCTGTCCGAAGCTACCTTTGTTTTAAAGAGGAAAGATATTTTATTTTACTTCTCGTTATTTTTAGAAGTGAATTCCTCCAGTCTTGTGTATTCAACCCATGGATGAGTAAATTACACTGAAGAGCAATTGAATTAGAGACAGCTGGCGTTATGCAAATGTGGCGCTGTGGGCGGTCCTGTAAACGAAAACGACATGACGTATGCAGCGATCCGACAATATAAGGAGTGATGCGACGGGAATCAGTAAGAGTCGGACGCAGCATGGGCAAGACGAAGGATCTAAGCGCATTTGATCGTAGGCAAATCGTCGGGGCCCGACGAATGGGTCACTCCATCTCGGAAGTCGTGCAGGCACTGGGATTTTCACGAGCCACTGTGTCACGGGTGCACCGTGAGTACATCGAATCCGGTAAAACCATCCCTGCAAGGGCCAACTGCCGTGGACAACAGCGTGTGGATGAGCGGGGTCATCGTTGGCTAGCTCGTATTGTAACAGCGGATAGACGGGCCACAGTGCAAGAAATCACTCGGCAATTTAACGCTGGTGCAAAAAACGTGTAAGCAGCCACTCCATTCAGAACCATCTCCTCGCTATGGGGTACAGAAGACATCGTCCCACGAGGGTACCGCTGCTGACCGCACATCACAGGGTGCAAAGATTAGCATGAGCGCGGGAACATCGCCATTGGACCCTAGACATGTGGAAAAATGTTGCCTGGACTGATGAGTCGAGATTCACGTTGGTACATGCGGATGGCAGGATACGAGTACGGCGCAAACCACATGAAGCGATGGATCCTTCTTGCCAGCAGGGTATTCTTCAAGCTGGTGGGGGTGGCATTCACTTCTGGGGATGTTTACGTGGACTGAAATAGGACCCCTGGTACGTGTGACATCGTCCCTCACAGGTAAACGTTATCAGAATATCCTGGACGACCATTTGCCCCCGTTTGTGCGTCTTGAACATCCTACTGGGGACCTCATCCTGCAATAAGACAATGTAGCTCCCGAATTGTAGGTTGGATGAACACTCCACCGACGTGACGTCGCTTCCTGGGCCAGCTAGGTTACCTGGCCTCAATCCCATCGAGCACATCTGGGATGCCATCGAGAGAGATAGATCGAGGCTCTGACCCCCTTCCCCTCCATCAAATCTTCGTGAACTGTGGGAGCTTGTTCAGGGGTCGTGGATCCGTAGGGCTTCCCAACGCTTCCGGTGTCTTGTCGAGTCCATGTCGAGACGAATCGCCGCCGTCGTCAGGACGAAAGGTGGTGCTACACGTTACTAGACAGGTATCTCTAATTCAATTGCTCTTCGGTGTATATCCACATAGCGTAGCGTTTTTTTTTTTTTTTTGTTTTGTTTTTTTTTTCAAATAATTGATAAATTTTGTACGCGTATAATTTTTTTTTTTTTTTTTACCCAACAAACCTTTGTTTAATGTTTTTTGAGAACAGCTGTTTCAAGCGGTTTAGTGAATGTTAAAACGAAAGATTACACAGAAATCATTTCTTGTTATTCATGGAAATGGAGTGAGTGTATTTCATGGCTGTTGTCTAGTATTTCATATGGCTTAATCTGATAACTTCGTCGACGTGGCATTTCATTAGGGCCGCCCCGGTGGCGCAGTGGTCTAAGGCGCTGGCCTCTGATCATTCGTCCGTAAGGGGTCCGGGTTCGAATCCCGGTCGGGCATGGATGTTGTGTTTGTCTTACGGCACTGGCTCTCTCCCTTCCCTGGAACCAGTGACCCAAAAATAGGGACGGGCGACTGCTTATAGCCCATTTGAGTTGCTCACGGTGGTAGTTAAACCTCCAATAAAAAAAATAACACGATCGCGATAGCGTCGTCTTCAACTAACTGGTACCATGAAAGACACAGCACGTGTTGCTTCTGCGCATGCGCAGTTCTGTTGCTTCCACCTGCTGTTGGGGTTTCAACGGTTGGCAGCAACGGGCCACTAGTGGCACTTACTTGAAAGCCCACAATTCACGGCGATGCTGCAGGGCTATCAATGGTTCGTCAACTGATGACTCTGCCACCAACGGACCGCTACCGGGCCGTGAGCGGCAGATTTCAGCCAGCAGTGACCCCCAGCAAAAACACAAGTGCTGGGAAACTGCTGGCCACCAGCTAGCAGTGATGGTTCACTGCTTGCTGAAATCGGCCGCTCACGGCCCGGTA
This sequence comes from Macrothele yani, assembly GCA_039090855.1. NCBI lineage: Eukaryota > Metazoa > Arthropoda > Arachnida > Araneae > Macrothelidae > Macrothele > Macrothele yani. The sequence continues at coordinate 60,309,217 of CM077032.1, read as the reverse complement.
GTGGTCCGTTGGTGGCAGAGTCATCAGTTGACGAACCATTGATGGCCCTGCAGCATCGCCGTGAATTGTGGGCTTTCAAGTAAGTGCCACTAGTGGCTCGTTGCTGCCAACCGTTGAAACCCCAACATCAGGTGGAAGCAACGGGACTGCGCATGCGCAGAAGCAACACTTGCCGTGTCTCTCATGACACCAGTTAGTTGAAAACGATGCTATCGCCATCGTGTTATTTTAGTGGATGTTAAGAAAAAAATCCATATGTGGAGAGGCGAATTAATTTCCTAATGAAATTTTACGTCGACGAAGATATCAGATTAAGCCGTGAAATACTAGATTACAGCCATGAAATACACCCACTCCATTCCCATGAATAACAATTCATGGAATGGAGTGGATGAATAACAAGAAAAATTTGAAACCGCTTGAAACAAATATCCTGGAAAACCATTAAAACAACGTTTGTTGGGGAAAAAAAAAGAAAAATTATACGCGTACAAAATTTATTAATCATTTGAAAGAAAAAAAGCAACGCTATGTGTTGTACTTATCCATGGGTTGAATACGCAAGACTATTATTAATTATTATTAATTATTTGAAAGAAAAAAAGAATTACACGCGTACAAAATTTATTAATTATTTGAAAGAAAAAAAAGCAACGCTATGTGGTGTACTTATCCATGGGTTGAATACACAAGACTATTATTAATTATTATTAATTATTTGAAAGAAAAGAAAAATAATTATACGCGTACAAAATTTATTAATTATTTGAAAGAAAAAAAGCAACGCTATGTGGTGTACTTATCCATGGGTTGAATACACAAGACTATTATTAATTATTATTAATTATTTGAAAGAAAAGAAAAATAATTATACGCGTACAAAATTTATTAATTATTTGAAAGAAAAAAAGCAACGCTATGTGGTGTACTTATCCATGGGTTGAATACACAAGACTATTATTAATTATTATTAATTATTTGAAAGAAAAGAAAAATAATTATACGCGTACAAAATTTATTAATTATTTGAAAGAAAAAAAGCAACGCTATGTGGTGTACTTATCCATGGGTTGAATACACAAGACTATTATTAATTATTATTAATTATTTGAAAGAAAAGAAAAATAATTATACGCGTACAAAATTTATTAATTATTTGAAAGAAAAAAAAAGCAACGCTATGTGGTGTACTTATCCATGGGTTGAATACACAAGACTATTATTAATTATTATTAATTATTTGAAAGAAAAGAAAAATAATTATACGCGTACAAAATTTATTAATTATTTGAAAGAAAAAAAAAACAACGCTATGTGGTGTACTCATCCATGGGTTGAATACACAAGACTGGAGGAATTCACTTCTAAAAATAACTAGAAGAAAAATAAAATATCTTTACTCTTTAAAACAAAAGTAGCTTCGGACAACTGAAAGGAAAGACACAACGTTAAAAATGTAACAGAATGTGACATAAACCCAGGGTAAATATATATTTATTCAACAATCTCTTTTCAAGACGGCAAGGACAGTACAAAACTTTGGAAAGCGACTCTAAGTATGTACACTCCTTGAAAATGAGTGAAGTTCCCTTAAATTAGAAAAACAAAAACAACTATCGTTACGTTGAAAAAATTAATTTATGAATTATATGAAACTGACTTTTATGAAAAATACCTCGCAATATTGTAAAATGAAAGAGGGAAGCATTCGATTATACATTGCATACCAAACAGACAGCTTTAAGCATATGACCGGGAGTGGTATTTAGTCCGGTTGGTAGGGAGCTCAGCTATCACGCGAATGGACCTGGTTCAAATCCACTCAGATGCAAACGGGCGTTTTTCCGGTCTGTTGAGAAAATTTCCCCGGCATAGTGCGTTAATTCACAAGCTTCGTAGGGGTAGAAAAAAAAATTGTAGCTTTGGGAAAACTGCGGTTATCCTTGCTATTATTATTATGGCTACTACTGGGAAATTCGAGGACAAGATTCGGCAAGCCACCGGTTACGTCACGTGTTTGCCGGCTGCCACTAACGGCACACTAGCGGACCACATTAGGCTAGCCATCATTTCTGGCACGTGCTTGCAGGGCCACTGAAGGGCCACTTGTGGCAGCTATTGCCTGTTATGAACCACTGATGGCCCTGTTGTGGCATATGACAACTGATGGGGTGCCGACTGTTGGCCAACTGCTGGCCCTTCTGTTGGCCACCCGGAAATCTTATTGACGGTTCGGCAGCGGCAACATAGTGCTGGCTGCCAGCAATGGCCCAGTGCTAGCCCAGCAAGACTGTTTTTGTTGGGCCATCACTGCCAACTGGTGGCCAGCACTTGTGTTTTTGCTGGGATCGGTCCCACAGAAAAACGATCGTAATGACGAACAGTGATCGTTAAATAGGGATGGTCGCTAAGAGAGGTTTCACCGTGTTTCAGTTTCATTTGCTGATGAGCAATTACAATTGTGTTTTAAAATATACGTCGAATCTCGTAGTTTATCTTTTTGCCCTCCCCCTTCTCTGATCTCTTCACCCCTGCCCTCCCTCCTCCCGTAATAATATGTGAAGTCGACGGCCCTGTTGAGCTCACTTTTTAGCACGTTCTTTTTTTGTAAAAAAAGAACGTGCTTATGTTATCGGTCTGTCCGTCCGCCTGTCAGCACGATATCTCCGAAACTATTACTCCGATTTGAAAAATTCTCTTTGCATTGGGAAGCCTGAAATATCAGAATGATGATCCTTTATATCGTTTTTTTTTTTTTTTTTTACGATGTACAATTTCGCCGCTAGAGGGCGTAAATGCAGATATGTCGAATTCAAAAACACCTTTTATTTCACATATTTGCTTCTAAACATCCGATTGAAAAAATTATTTCATCTTTAGATTTCATTTATGTCGAAGAGTATTTTAGATGCAGTTACTTTTTCAAATTACGCATAGATTTTCCGCTAGGGGGCGTAAAAGTAAATTACATTTTCCCCGATAACTCTTCTTCTAAAGCTCCGTTTTGAAAAAAATTTCTTCAGCGGATACACCTCCTGATGGAAAATCTTTTGCATGTAATTTCTAATTTTTGGTAATAAATACTATGGCCACCAGTGGGCGTAAGTGTTAATTTTTGCTTCTGATGTATTTGCCATAAAATCTGAGCTTCTAAAATATCGATTGAAAAAATTATTTCGTGGACTGATGCCACTCACATCGATAAACCTTTTTGGAATATTTTCTTCTTAAAATATTCCACAGTTTCTCCGCCAGGGGGCGTAGATGAATATCTTATTTTCGTCAATATCTTTACTTCCAGGAGTCCGATATAAAAAAAATCTTCTTTGTTGGATAGTGTTTTCAGTGTGACATGCTTTTCATATAATTTCAAAAATTTTAAGTAATTCATAGATTTTCCGCTAGGGGGCGTAGAGGTAAATTGCATTACCCCCTATATCTCTGCTTCTAAATCTCCGATTTGAAAAAAATTACTGCACCAGATACAGCTCTTTATGGGAAATCTTTTGCACATATTTCTAAATTTTTGTAAAAAATGGTTTGGCCACCAGGTGGTGTAAGTCTCAGTTTCCGCTTCTGATGTATTTGCAGCGAAATATGATCTTCTAAAATCTCGATTGAAAAAAAAAGTCGTTTGTTGACCGATACTACTCATGTCGACAAACCTTGTAGGAACATTTTCTTTTTGAAAGAATGCATGGTTTCTACGCCAGGGGGCGTAGATGTGCATTTTATTTTTGTCAATATCTTTACTTCTAAGAGCCCGATTTGAAAAATTCCTTCTTTGTTGGATGGTGTTTACAATGCGAAATGTTTTTCCTATAAATTCAAAATTTTCAAGTAAATCATTGACTTTCCGCTAGGGGGCACAAAGGTAAATTGCGTTTTCTGCGTTATTTCTGCTCCTAAAACTCCGATTTGAAAAAATTCTTCCTGTATCGCATGCAAGACCTGATGGAAAATATTTTTCACAAAATTTCTAATGTTTGGTAAAGAGTGGTTTGGCCACCAGGGGGCATAAGTGTTAATTTCTGCTTCTGATGCATTTGTAGCAAATTCTGGGCTCCTGAAAACTCGACTAAATTTTTTTTTTTCTTGAACCGATACCGCTCATATGGAAAAATCTTTTGAGAATACTTTCTTCCTAAAATAATGCATGGTTATCCCACCAGGGGACGTAAAGTCACATCTTATTGTTGTCGATATCTCTGTTTCTAAGAGTCCGATTTGAAAAATTATTTCGGTGTTGGAGAGCGTTTCCGGTGCGAAATGTTTCTCATATGAATTCATGTTTTTTCTTAACGCGCAAGTCTGCAACCAGAGGGCGTAAGCTCACGATTCCGTTTACAGCAATATCTGAGGGATTAAAAACCCGATTGAAAAACTTCTTTCTTCCGTCAGATACTATTGTTTTCCATGCCGGTTCCATTGACTTTGATAAATTTAATTTGCGTCAGGACGGATTCAAAAGACGTGCTTTTTTTCACCCGAAAATTCGGTGTCATCTTTCTTGTTGTTTTGCTCCGACCACCTCAGCTCGGTTTCGATTTCCGAACTGTGCGGCAATAACCTGTGTTGCTTGCATTCACGCATGGGGCTAAAATAGCGTTTCTGATTGGCTGCTTAGTGGAGAAGAAGCAACCGCAAGAGCAGAAGGAAATAGACAAAATTCCGAGGAATACACGGGGTCGCCGGCAGGAGAGAAAAACGACCAATTCTGATCGGCGACACAGCGACCCACCCAACGTCGTTGGGGATGGCTGAAACAACGAAGAGGTGGAGGAATCTATTTATATGTCGCTCCCAAAGTTTTACACCTGCGCTCTTAGAACGCACAGGAGGCAAATGACAACCACGTTGTGGTAGAGTCACGTGTACGCATCGCTTTCATTGTAAACAGCTTAGAACGTGCGGCTTAGAATTCAAAAACCAGCAGACTGTATTTTCGTCTAAAAGTTGCTGAGCTGGCTCGTTAGCCTACTGTTTAACGATAATTAACTCGTATTTGGCATTACACACACACACACACACAAACAAAAAGAAACCCCAGTGTTACCGATTTATCATTGTGAACGCATTCTTTGAATTATCTTTGAATCTGATAGATGGCGACTTTTTTTTTTTTTTTACACTTTCCGCTCTCTCCAATTTACGATTTGCCACTAAAGCGCATAAATTAATTATAGTAAAACCAGTTTAAGACGGAACCTGTATAAAAAAGTAAACCTGCTCCACACGCAAATTTTTTTTGGTCCTGAAATGAGAGATAGAAAAGTGACGCAGTAGTCTAAGCGCCGGTTCTGACTATTCGCCTGAGATGCATAGGCGCCAAGCCCCCCCCCCTCGAAAGATTTGATCCGAAATTGGTCTAGGTTCGAATCCTGTGAGAGATGCAGGTTGTGTTTGTCTTAAGGCACTGGTTCTCTCACTTCCCTGGAGTCAGAGACCCTAAATTAGGGACAGGCGACTGCTTATAGCACACTGAATTGCTCATGGTGGTCGTTAAACCTGAAAAAAAAAATGCCCACTATTTAACTTGTTTAAAACGGAACTGGCCTAAGCGGAAACGGAAATGATCAGAGAGTAAATCAACCTGGTAGCGACGGAACCGAAAAGTTGCGCAGTGGTCTAAGCGATTGCTTCTGAGCATTCGTCCGAGATGGGGTCCGGGTTCGAATCCCGGTGAGGCAGGGATGTTGCGTTTGTCTTACTGCACTAGCTCTGTCTCTCTTTCCTGAAACAAGTAGCCCTAAATTAGGGACGGGCCAATGCTTATAGCCCGTTGAGTTGCACGCAGTGGTCGTTAAACACTCAATAATAATAATAATAATAATAATAATAAAACCGGGAGGTCCTCCGACGTCCCCGTGCTGTCAAGTATTTGAATTGAATACAGATGATAAACTTTAATGACGAATTCACACTACACAGATGTACACTGAAGTGCCAGAGAAACTGGTACACCAGTCTAATACTTGGTAGGTCCCCCACGGGAGCGCAGGACTGCAGAAATACGACGGGGCGTGGACTCCACTAGCTTCTGGAAATATGCTGTAGGAAATACTTCCTGCACAGCGTTCCATAATTCGGATGTATTCCGAGGTCTCGGATTCTTGTGTTCGATAGCGCGTTGCATGGCATCCCAAATGTGTTCTATCACGTACAGATCTGGGAACTTGGGTGGGAATGGCAACACCCCAAACTCAGAGGACTGCTCCTCTAACCATAATGTGGCGTCCCGACACTTGTGTGGAGGTGCATTGTTCTGTTGGAACAGGCTCAACCCATCAGCATGAATGCAGGACATGAACGGGTGTACCTCATCAGAAAGGATGCGCACATAGCGTTGGCCTGTCACAGACGTTTGTAGACATACCAGGGGTCCCAGTGAAGTCCAGCTAAACACACCCCATACCATTACGGACCCCTCACCAGCCGGTACAGTTCCCTGTCGACAGGTGGGATCCATGGCTTCTCCACACACGAATCCTTCCATCTACCCGACACAGTTGGAAACGCGACTCGTCAGACCAGGCTACTTGTTTCCAGTCATCAAGTGTCCAGTGGCGGTGTTGCCGTGCCCAAGCGAGGCGCATAGCTCTGTGTCGTGCACCCATCAAGAGGACTCGAGTTGAGTGTCGGCTCCCAAAGCTCATATCGTGCAATGTAAGTAGTAGGAAAGGACCGATCCGAGCTTAAACGGGAGCCCATAGACTTAACATTAGGCTCCTTCTGGAGCAGGTGGAGCCAGCTGGAGCCAGCTGCAGCCGAGCGAACGGAGGGGGCGTGGTCAGTAGCAGCCTCTAATTCCCCGCTGCAATTTTTCCCCCTCCGACCGAAGGGTGTGCTTATCTCCGAAGATAGCAGTATTTATTGGACTTTGTCGAATTTTGGGGGAAATCAATGAAGGTTTATTCCTTTTTTTTAATTTAATGAAGGTTTATTCATTATTTATTTTCCCCTCTCTCGACCCACCTCCTTAGGTTATTGTTATGTAAAACGTTTTTTCCCTCGTAATTTGTTGATGTATTTTTTTTTCAATTAATTTTCATGAATTCCTCATGTGTCTTCCCTAATGAAAATTATGTAGGGTAAGTATTAATTAATCATTTCTCTTTTATTTTCTCGAATAATACGGTCATGTCCTCATCTCAAGAAATGTTATTATGATATCTTATTTTTGTTCATAAATGTTTGATTTTGAGGGATGGCAACGCCCGAGTGGGAAAGGGGTTGGATATAGGGGGATGGCAACTCGATGTGTTGCCCCCTAGCGGTGCTTCTTGGAACTTTCGATTGATCTTTGATTTTGGGGGATGGCAACGCCCGAGTGGAAAAGGGGTTGGATATAGGGGGATGGCAACTCGATGTGTTGCCCCCTAGCGGTGCTTCTTGGAACTTTCGATTGATCTTTGATTTTGGGGGATGGCAACGCCCGAGTGGAAAAGGGGTTGGATATAGGGGGATGGCAACTCGATGTGTTGCCTCCCTAGCGGTGCTTCTTGGAACTTTCGATTGATCTTTGATTTTGAGGGATGGCAACGCCCGAGTGGGAAAGGGGTTGGATATAGGGGGATGTCAACTCGATGTGCTGCCCCCTAGCGGTGCTTCTTGGAACTTTCGATTGATCTTTGATTTTGAGGGATGGCAACGCCCGAGTGGGAAAGGGGTTGGATATAGGGGATGTCAACTCGATGTGCTGCCCCTAGCGGTGCTTCTTGGAACTTTCGATTGATCTTTGATTTTGAGGGATGGCAACGCTCGAGTGGGAAAGGGGTTGGATATAGGGGGATGCCAACTCGATGTGCTGCCCCCTAGCGGTGCTTCTTGGAACTTTCGATGGATCTTTGATTTTGGGGGATGGCAACGACCGAGTGGGGAAAGGGCACTGCGTAGGTGTTAGATATGATGATGCTTCTTGGAACTTTATTATTTCGATGGATCTTTGATTTTGAGGGATGGCAACGACTGAGTGGGGTCCGTTGGGAATTTTTGCATTTATTCCTGTGGTTTGCAAGCTAGATTTCCCCCCTCTTCAATACTATTTTTCCCCCAGAGGAAATTTTTACGTAACGATGCTGGGGAATTTTCTTTCCAAGGGAATAAAAATGCTCCTAAGGTCTTAGCGAGGTTCTAACTCACGATGATTTGGTTTCCAAAAATAGTCAGGGGTCAAATGGTTTTCGTGTACTACGTATTCCCTATATATATATATATTTTTTAAATTACTTTTACGTTATTTCTTCATGTGTTTTTATATATTTTTCGTATGTTTTGAGGAGTTTTTTCGTGTAGATGTAATGAATTTTCTGGGGAACTTTTCTTTTTCCTCCATTCAATTTTATTTCAGACCATGAGACGAGGAAATGCTTCTTTAGAAATTATTTCGTTCTTGTTCGCAGTAATTACTGGACATAGACTTCATGTTAATTCTGAGTCTTTCACCCCTGCAATAATATTTTCTCGTAATTTTTTCGTATGTTCAAGAACTCTACAGATCTTTCCCAGTTAAAATTCTGCTCAAACAATATTTTCGGTCTTTATTTCCTTATAGCTTCCCAATTTCCGATATTTTTCTTCCTCTATCTTTGAAATTTCATTAAACTTCTCAATAGGTCAGGATTCTTTTTTTCTTGGACAAACTTATGAGTCCTTTTATTTACACTATCTTTTTTTTCCCATTTCATTTCAGCAAACGATTATTTTAGATGCAACAAATCGTCAGATTTTGGTTTCCTTATATAGCATATTTTCCAACTTGCTTAAAAAATATTCCTCAAAACTTGCATGTATGTCAAATATACATTTTTTTTATTCTTTCGTAGTTAGCCATACTTTTCGTGGACTGCCTCGACAGGAAAGCTTTCAATGTCAAGACATACAATCTAAAACCTTTTTCTTTCAATAAAATTTGTATTCTTTGGGCTGAATATTTTTCCGTCTCGTCCGAAAAAACATTCATTCTAGAGGCAAAGCGACTAATTCCGTTCTTCCCATAAACATTATTTTTTTATTTATTTGATATTCAGAGTTGTATACATTTACTATCCAAAAAAGAGATATATTTAATGTAAAGGTATATTCTTCCAAGCTGGGGAAATATATGTATATATTAGTTCATTTCCAGTTAAAGGAAATGCATCTTTATATTTCAATATGAAAAAAGAAGCCCTATAAGTGAAAGCTCAACCTAAAGACGGATAGATTGTTCCCACTCTCTCTACTCTATGACATTTCTTTACTGAATGAACCATGGCCTTTTTTTCATGAACTGCTTTAAAATCTTCGTTCTCACTTTACTATTGTCAGATTCCATGTCCCTTCAGTTCTTTACTTATTCAATTTTAATTTATTAAGAGAGTAGAACTCTTTTAGGCTTTCGAACTCTTTTAGGCTTTCTATTGACAGATTCCATGTCCCTCCAGTTCTTTACTTATTCAATTTTAATTTATTAAGAGAGTAGAACTCTTTTAGGCTTTCGAAGTACTTTCAAGTCTTTCATTACGAAAATTTTCACTGTCATGAAAGAAGCCATAATCGAGATGATTTACTATCGTTTCAATGAAAGTGTTTACGCATTCATTGCTATGATGTCAGATTTCATTTTCTTGTACTTCGAACAGAAATGAGTTTGAATCATTCGTCGAGAAAACATTTTTCATATATATATATATATATTTTGCCTCCGAATCAAACGAACTCAAAAAATAAGAGACGCACTTTAATATTTTTTTCCTCTTATGAGAGGAATACGGGAATATGATACCAAAATTAAAGAATATAGAATATCGACTTTCCTCTCAACACCTTTCATCTACGTTTTTTTTTTATTTTATTTATTTTCAATAAGCTGTTTCTATATTTTTACAACTGAATAGAATTATTTATTGAAAAGTTCTAAGTAAGACGAAAAATGGTTTTGTTGATTTCCTAAGAGGATGATTTTGGAAATTTTCGTTTTCTGGTAATTGTAAAAATCTCATAGAATAACATGGGAAAACTAGCATGCATAAAAGACTGTTTTGGATCGAGTAAATTGAAAGAATTTTACAAAGTTCATTTCAGAAAAGTACATTCCTTCCTAGTGTCAAAACGAATCACTTCGTTTTTTCTAAGATACACTTTGGAATCTTATAAAAGTGCATAGGGTCAAAAACGATTTTGATGATTTTACTAAGATGACAGATTTCGGATTTCTTATGATAGAAAATACAGTGAATTTCCCATTGAATAACATGGGAAACTGCGAAATTTAAGAAGTACGTTTTCGTTCAAGTAAAATATTTTAAAAGTCTTTTTTCGAATCAGTTGAAAACAGACAGGGTGTGTTTCTGAACAGCTCATTATTTCCCAAGATCAAAACGAATCACTTCGTTTTCTTTTTTTTTTTTTTTTTCCTAATGTGCGTTTCTGAAAGAAGTAAAAATAGTTTAGCTAGAAAATTGGAAAGATATTTTTATGAATCCTAGACTGGTTATTTTCGTATAGCTAGAGGGGTCTTCAGTGAGAGCACTTATTCTCTTTACAAACTAAGAGAATGAAGTGTAGTCAGTTTGAAAAAAAAATTCAAACTCCCCTAAATTTAGCCTTTTGTCCTGGTTTCGACTCAATACTGTAAAGCATTGCTCTCAGACCAGTTGAATTCCTGGCCCTTAATGAAATACATTAAGCCTTTCCCTTAAAAATAAGCAATCTCTTCTTCAATACCAGATCCCCAATAAATTTCTTTAAGAGTTATTCATTCCCACTTTTACTTTTAAAAACTTAAAATTCATTATTATTTAACTCATTACAAAAAATGAAACTCATTCATACAGAAAAAATATAAATGAATAAAAATAAATAAAGTAGTCCTAAAAAGGACTGTTTTTCTGGGTCCCCTTCATACAACTGCTCCATGATCGGTATAAGGAATTTTTTTTTACCTGCTGATATCTCAGCACATTGACTTCACAGTCTCTAGCAAGTTCTTTACAATTATACTTTCCAAGAACGCTTTGGACGGGACATGGTCTCCAGTGACTGCAACAAAAGATTCTGCTAGAATCTTGGGGTTAAGCAATGCAACGGCATCATCGAAATACTTTTGCCACTTGGATTCGGGGGTGGCATATGCACAGCTGTGGGCCGTGATGTTTGCGAATATGCGATTTGGGGGTTGGTGGCACTCCATACAATAATATAAGTTATTGACATGTTCCTGAAGGCGATCCCTTACCATGTCAGCAAGCATGATGAAAAACTCTTCATCTGAGATGGAAGCAACAGGGGAAGAAATCCTTGGATGGTGCAAAACAGCCTTTCTAAAGACAGGTCCAAATAGTAGTTGAGTAATGCTGTCCCATATTTTTCCACATTGATCAATAAGAGTTCCAAATTGTTGACAAGTCAGCTTTATCGGAACAGGATTCAATCGACGAAAACCATGAATTCTGGGGGAAAGCACTTATAACGTGTAACTGCCAGAAGCATCTAAGAGGGAAGGACAGCAGGAAACGATAAGTTCACGATTAATCAAGATGTCACAATTCATGCCTTGAATCCAGTGTGATTTTCCCATGAATTTTCGGAACGTTGAAGCTGACATTGTTATTCCATTCTTAGAAGGGTAGAAAGATTCCCCATCTTTCCTATAACTTCGAATATGAACTCGGACCGTGTTGTTAAAATCGCATACTTTTGCAAACGTGTTTTCACCTAAATAAAAATGATGAGGTGCAAGATTTTTCATAGAAATTCTTGGGAGGATAACTTCTCCACACGATTTGGGCTTTAAAGGAACGGACTCACATACCTTCTTAGCGAGAGTAGCAGAAATTTCACCACTTTGCTTCATCGTGGAAATGGAATCGGTAGCGCTCAAAGCAACAGACAAAAAAGAAGTGACTCGTTTGAAGACTAAAGACAAACTGAAGGAACAGCTCTTATTCTAAGTCAAAACTGAGAAGAGGTTGGAGTTCGTCACTTGTTTACTGCTTGAGAGGGAAAGAGCAGAGTCATGGGTAAAGAACACTCGGTTATCTTCTTTCTAAAAGTCAAATTCAATCTAATGTTTGGAGCATTCTTTTGTCGAGGCAGACCATGACTCCAATACGAATTAGTTGGTGGCAGGATCTGTAGTAAAGTTCCAGATCTCAAAGATAAGGAAACTGGTTTAAACCCGTTTCGCTTGAAAACAAGAGTCTCTTTCCTGTCCGAGAGATACTGATGTAATACAAGACAAAGGATCTAATTCAGCTTCGTCATCATGGTGATCACCGATTTGGTTATCACCATTTCTTATAAAAGTGCATGGGGATCAAAAAACGATTTTGATGATTTTACTAAGATGACAGATTTCGGATTTCTTATGATAGAAAATACAGTGAATTTCCCATTGAATAACATGGGAAACTACGAAATTTAAGAAGCACGTTTTCGTTCAAGTAAAATATTTTAAAAGGTAATCAGTTGAAAACAGACAGGGTGTGTTTCTGAACAGATCATTATTTCCTAAAATCAAAACGAGTCACTTCGTTTTTTCCTAACGTACGTTTCTGAAAGAAGTAAAAATAGTTTAGCTAGAAAATTGGAAAGAATTTTTTATGAATCCTAGACTGTTTATTTTTTTATAACTAGAGGGGTCGTCAGTGAGAGCACTTATTCTCTTTACAAACTAAGAGAATGAAGTGTAGTCAGTTTGAAAAAAATTCAAACTCCCCTAAATTTAGTCTTTTGTCCTGGTTTCGACTCAATACTGTAAAGCATTGCTCTCAGACCAGTTGAATTCCTGGCCCTTAATGAAATACATTAAGCCTTTCCCTTAAAAATAAGCAATCTCTTCTTCAATACCAGATCCCAATAAATTTCTTTAAGAGTTATTCATTCATCCTTTTACTTTTAAAACTTGAAATTCGTTATTATTTAACTCCTTATAAAAATGAAACACATTCACACTTTTACTTTAAAAAACTTGAAATAACTTCATACAAAAATGAAACCCATTCCCTTTTTTACTTTTAAAATTATAGAAAAAATAGATGATACAGAACATAGGTTCACTTTCTCATTCACACTCATGCATACAGAAAACAAAATTAAATAGTGCTATTTGAGCTGCATGGAGGTGTCAAGATGGGTGGGAAAAACCTCCATCTATCATTCAATTGGACTAAAACTGTTGAAGGATGTGAGCTATTCTCACTAGCTCCTCCATGCAAGCTGTCTGTCTCGAGGTTGGCCATCCCAGTCGATGATTTTATTTCAATCATTTCCACTTCGGAATCTGAATCCCAAGTAAGATAAATAATTTCAACTTCGGAATCTGAATCCCAAGTAAGATCAATAATTTCCGGATCTTCAGAAGTTAAGTCAACAACCTCCGGTTCTTGGGTAGAGTCTTCCACAACCCAGAAGTTTTCCCACTGTGAGGGGGAGGAAGAGACCTAATCCACTGATTAACGTAGAAATCGTCTCTAGATTCCTGGAGGAGAGAAAAAAAATATATATATATATAATAAGAAATAAAAAAAAATAAAACCCTACATCCTAGATAAAGCAAAGAGAAAAATTAAAAATATTCTTACCGAGTCGAAGTCCAGGGGAGGTGTAGGGGAATTATTTCCTTTCAACATCTGTGATTCTAATAGCATGCGTTACTTCAAAGAAAACTTCGAGAAGCTGTGAGAATCTGATATCTCTCTTGCTACTATTATACTAGCAGAAGGATTGATAAGGAGGGATCATGTGATAACATACACGGAATAGAATGGTCTTTGAGGTCAACTTAAATCGACAGATCGCTCTATTTTATAAACTTTCCATTGTACAGGAAATAACATCTTTCTCAAACACCATAGTTCATGGGACCTTCTAAGGAGGTAAAAATATTCTAACGCGTATCTAATCAATGTTCTGTATACTTAAGACCAAGCGTAAATGGAATCGATAGCACTCTTCCTCCCTGAAGGAAATGACGTCTGCATACATCTCAAAATCCTTTGTTCCCTAAGTCAAACGCATGGAGGGAAAATCAAGTAATCTTATCTGTATTCCTTCGTTGAAAGTGTAATGTTTGTTTAGAAAAGATACAAAACATTTCCTTTCTCAAGTTAAATTCGAATCAGCATTACACTTTCAACGAAGGAATACAGATAAGATTACTTGATTTTCCCTCCATGCGTTTGACTTAGGGAACAAAGGATTTTGAGATGTATGCAGACGTCATTTCCTTCAGGGAGGAAGAGTGCTATCGATTCCATTTACGCTTGGTCTTAAGTATACAGAACATTGATTAGATACGCGTTAGAATATTTTTACCTCCTTAGAAGGTCCCATGAACTATGGTGTTTGAGAAAGATGTTATTTCCTGTACAATGGAAAGTTTATAAAATAGAGCGATCTGTCGATTTAAGTTGACCTCAAAGACCATTCTATTCCGTGTATGTTATCACATGATCCCTCCTTATCAATCCTTCTGCTAGTATAATAGTAGCAAGAGAGATATCAGATTCTCACAGCTTCTCGAAGTTTTCTTTGAAGTAACGCATGCTATTAGAATCACAGATGTTGAAAGGAAATAATTCCCCTACACCTCCCCTGGACTTCGACTCGGTAAGAATATTTTTAATTTTTCTCTTTGCTTTATCTAGGATGTAGGGTTTTATTTTTTTTTATTTCTTATTATATATATATATTTTTTTTTTCTCTCCTCCAGGAATCTAGAGACGATTTCTACGTTAATCAGTGGATTAGGTCTCTTCCTCCCCCTCACAGTGGGAAAACTTCTGGGTTGTGGAAGACTCTACCCAAGAACCGGAGGTTGTTGACTTAACTTCTGAAGATCCGGAAATTATTGATCTTACTTGGGATTCAGATTCCGAAGTTGAAATTATTTATCTTACTTGGGATTCAGATTCCGAAGTGGAAATGATTGAAATAAAATCATCGACTGGGATGGCCAACCTCGAGACAGACAGCTTGCATGGAGGAGCTAGTGAGAATAGCTCACATCCTTCAACAGTTTTAGTCCAATTGAATGATAGATGGAGGTTTTTCCCACCCATCTTGACACCTCCATGCAGCTCAAATAGCACTATTTAATTTTGTTTTCTGTATGCATGAGTGTGAATGAGAAAGTGAACCTATGTTCTGTATCATCTATTTTTTCTATAATTTTAAAAGTAAAAAAGGGAATGGGTTTCATTTTTGTATGAAGTTATTTCAAGTTTTTTAAAGTAAAAGTGTGAATGTGTTTCATTTTTATAAGGAGTTAAATAATAACGAATTTCAAGTTTTAAAAGTAAAAGGATGAATGAATAACTCTTAAAGAAATTTATTGGGGATCTGGTATTGAAGAAGAGATTGCTTATTTTTAAGGGAAAGGCTTAATGTATTTCATTAAGGGCCAGGAATTCAACTGGTCTGAGAGCAATGCTTTACAGTATTGAGTCGAAACCAGGACAAAAGACTAAATTTAGGGGAGTTTGAATTTTTTTTCAAACTGACTACACTTCATTCTCTTAGTTTGTAAAGAGAATAAGTGCTCTCACTGACGACCCCTCTAGTTATAAAAAAATAAACAGTCTAGGATTCATAAAAATTCTTTCCAATTTTCTAGCTAAACTATTTTTACTTCTTTCAGAAACGTACGTTAGGAAAAAACGAAGTGACTCGTTTTGATTTTAGGAAATAATGATCTGTTCAGAAACACACCCTGTCTGTTTTCAACTGATTACCTTTTAAAATATTTTACTTGAACGAAAACGTGCTTCTTAAATTTCGTAGTTTCCCATGTTATTCAATGGGAAATTCACTGTATTTTCTATCATAAGAAATCCGAAATCTGTCATCTTAGTAAAATCATCAAAATCGTTTTTTGATCCCCATGCACTTTTATAAGAAATGGTGATAACCAAATCGGTGATCACCATGATGACGAAGCTGAATTAGATCCTTTGTCTTGTATTACATCAGTATCTCTCGGACAGGAAAGAGACTCTTGTTTTCAAGCGAAACGGGTTTAAACCAGTTTCCTTATCTTTGAGATCTGGAACTTTACTACAGATCCTGCCACCAACTAATTCGTATTGGAGTCATGGTCTGCCTCGACAAAAGAATGCTCCAAACATTAGATTGAATTTGACTTTTAGAAAGAAGATAACCGAGTGTTCTTTACCCATGACTCTGCTCTTTCCCTCTCAAGCAGTAAACAAGTGACGAACTCCAACCTCTTCTCAGTTTTGACTTAGAATAAGAGCTGTTCCTTCAGTTTGTCTTTAGTCTTCAAACGAGTCACTTCTTTTTGTCTGTTGCTTTGAGCGCTACCGATTCCATTTCCACGATGAAGCAAAGTGGTGAAATTTCTGCTACTCTCGCTAAGAAGGTATGTGAGTCCGTTCCTTTAAAGCCCAAATCGTGTGGAGAAGTTATCCTCCCAAGAATTTCTATGAAAAATCTTGCACCTCATCATTTTTATTTAGGTGAAAACACGTTTGCAAAAGTATGCGATTTTAACAACACGGTCCGAGTTCATATTCGAAGTTATAGGAAAGATGGGGAATCTTTCTACCCTTCTAAGAATGGAATAACAATGTCAGCTTCAACGTTCCGAAAATTCATGGGAAAATCACACTGGATTCAAGGCATGAATTGTGACATCTTGATTAATCGTGAACTTATCGTTTCCTGCTGTCCTTCCCTCTTAGATGCTTCTGGCAGTTACACGTTATAAGTGCTTTCCCCCAGAATTCATGGTTTTCGTCGATTGAATCCTGTTCCGATAAAGCTGACTTGTCAACAATTTGGAACTCTTATTGATCAATGTGGAAAAATATGGGACAGCATTACTCAACTACTATTTGGACCTGTCTTTAGAAAGGCTGTTTTGCACCATCCAAGGATTTCTTCCCCTGTTGCTTCCATCTCAGATGAAGAGTTTTTCATCATGCTTGCTGACATGGTAAGGGATCGCCTTCAGGAACATGTCAATAACTTATATTATTGTATGGAGTGCCACCAACCCCCAAATCGCATATTCGCAAACATCACGGCCCACAGCTGTGCATATGCCACCCCCGAATCCAAGTGGCAAAAGTATTTCGATGATGCCGTTGCATTGCTTAACCCCAAGATTCTAGCAGAATCTTTTGTTGCAGTCACTGGAGACCATGTCCCGTCCAAAGCGTTCTTGGAAAGTATAATTGTAAAGAACTTGCTAGAGACTGTGAAGTCAATGTGCTGAGATATCAGCAGGTAAAAAAATTCCTTATACCGATCATGGAGCAGCTGTATGAAGGGGACCCAGAAAAACAGTCCTTTTTAGGACTACTTTATTTATTTTTATTCATTTATATTTTTTCTGTATGAATGAGTTTCATTTTTTGTAATGAGTTAAATAATAATGAATTTTAAGTTTTTAAAAGTAATATAGAGATCCAGATCCCCAATAAATTTCTCTTAAAGAAATTTATTGGGGATCTGGTATTGAAGAAGAGATTGCTTATTTTTAAGGGAAAGGCTTAATGTATTTCATTAAGGGCCAGGAATTCAACTGGTCTGAGAGCAATGCTTTACAGTATTGAGTCGAAACCAGGACAAAAGGCTAAATTTAGGGGAGTTTGAATTTTTTTTTCAAACTGACTACACTTCATTCTCTTAGTTTGTAAAGAGAATAAGTGCTCTCACTGAAGACCCCTCTAGCTATACGAAAATAACCAGTCTAGGATTCATAAAAATATCTTTCCAATTTTCTAGCTAAACTATTTTTACTTCTTTCAGAAACGCACATTAGGAAAAAAAAAAAAAGAAAACGAAGTGATTCGTTTTGATCTTGGGAAATAATGAGCTGTTCAGAAACACACCCTGTCTGTTTTCAACTGATTCGAAAAAAGACTTTTAAAATATTTTACTTGAACGAAAACGTACTTCTTAAATTTCGCAGTTTCCCATGTTATTCAATGGGAAATTCACTGTATTTTCTATCATAAGAAATCCGAAATCTGTCATCTTAGTAAAATCATCAAAATCGTTTTTGACCCTATGCACTTTTATAAGATTCCAAAGTGTATCTTAGAAAAAACGAAGTGATTCGTTTTGACACTAGGAAGGAATGTACTTTTCTGAAATGAACTTTGTAAAATTCTTTCAATTTACTCGATCCAAAACAGTCTTTTATGCATGCTAGTTTTCCCATGTTATTCTATGAGATTTTTACAATTACCAGAAAACGAAAATTTCCAAAATCATCCTCTTAGGAAATCAACAAAACCATTTTTCGTCTTACTTAGAACTTTTCAATAAATAATTCTATTCAGTTGTAAAAATATAGAAACAGCTTATTGAAAATAAAAAAAATAAAAAAAAAACGTAGATGAAAGGTGTTGAGAGGAAAGTCGATATTCTATATTCTTTAATTTTGGTATCATATTCCCGTATTCCTCTCATAAGAGGAAAAAAAATATTAAAGTGCGTCTCTTATT
This sequence comes from Macrothele yani, assembly GCA_039090855.1. NCBI lineage: Eukaryota > Metazoa > Arthropoda > Arachnida > Araneae > Macrothelidae > Macrothele > Macrothele yani. The sequence goes on along the minus strand of CM077032.1, from coordinate 60,290,759 downwards.
TTTTGAGTTCGTTTGATTCGGAGGCAAAATATATATATATATATGAAAAATGTTTTCTCGACGAATGATTCAAACTCATTTCTGTTCGAAGTACAAGAAAATGAAATCTGACATCATAGCAATGAATGCGTAAACACTTTCATTGAAACGATAGTAAATCATCTCGATTATGGCTTCTTTCATGACAGTGAAAATTTTCGTAATGAAAGACTTGAAAGTACTTCGAAAGCCTAAAAGAGTTCTACTCTCTTAATAAATTAAAATTGAATAAGTAAAGAACTGGAGGGACATGGAATCTGTCAATAGAAAGCCTAAAAGAGTTCGAAAGCCTAAAAGAGTTCTACTCTCTTAATAAATTAAAATTGAATAAGTAAAGAACTGAAGGGACATGGAATCTGACAATAGTAAAGTGAGAACGAAGATTTTAAAGCAGTTCATGAAAAAAAAAAGGCCATGGTTCATTCAGTAAAGAAATGTCATAGAGTAGAGAGAGTGGGAACAATCTATCCGTCTTTAGGTTGAGCTTTCACTTATAGGGCTTCTTTTTTCATATTGAAATATAAAGATGCATTTCCTTTAACTGGAAATGAACTAATATATACATATATTTCCCCAGCTTGGAAGAATATACCTTTACATTAAATATATCTCTTTTTTGGATAGTAAATGTATACAACTCTGAATATCAAATAAATAAAAAAATAATGTTTATGGGAAGAACGGAATTAGTCGCTTTGCCTCTAGAATGAATGTTTTTTCGGACGAGACGGAAAAATATTCAGCCCAAAGAATACAAATTTTATTGAAAGAAAAAGGTTTTAGATTGTATGTCTTGACATTGAAAGCTTTCCTGTAGAGGCAGTCCACGAAAAGTATGGCTAACTACGAAAGAATAAAAAATGTATATTTGACATACATGCAAGTTTTGAGGAATATTTTTTAAGCAAGTTGGAAAATATGCTATATAAGGAAACCAAAATCTGACGATTTGTTGCATCTAAAATAATCGTTTGCTGAAATGAAATGGAAAAAAAAAGATAGTGTAAATAAAAGGACTCATAAGTTTGTCCAAGAAAAAAAAGAATCCTGACCTATTGAGAAGTTTAATGAAATTTCAAAGATAGAGGAAGAAAAATATCGGAAATTGGGAAGCTATAAGGAAATAAAGACCGAAAATATTGTTTGAGCAGAATTTTAACTGGGAAAGATCTGTAGAGTTCTTGAACATACGAAAAAATTACGAGAAAATATTATTGCAGGGGTGAAAGACTCAGAATTAACATGAAGTCTATGTCCAGTAATTACTGCGAACAAGAACGAAATAATTTCTAAAGAAGCATTTCCTCGTCTCATGGTCTGAAATAAAATTGAATGGAGGAAAAAGAAAAGTTCCCCAGAAAATTCATTACATCTACACGAAAAAACTCCCCTCAAAACATACGAAAAATATATAAAAACACATGAAGAAATAAGGTAAAAGTAATTTAAAAATATATATATATATATAGGGAATACGTAGTACACGAAAACCATTTGACCCCCTGACTATTTTTGGAAACCAAATCATCGTGAGTTAGAACCTCGCTAAGACCTTAGGAGCATTTTTATTCCCTTGGAAAGAAAATTCCCCAGCATCGTTACGTAAAAATTTCCTCCGGGGGAAAAATAGTATTGAAGAGGGGGGAAATCTTGCTTGCAAACCACAGGAATAAATGCAAAAATTCCCAACGGACCCCACTCAGTCGTTGCCATCCCTCAAAATCAAAGATCCATCGAAATAATAAAGTTCCAAGAAGCATCATCATATCTAACACCTACGCAGTGCCCTTTCCCCACTCGGTCGTTGCCATCCCCCAAAATCAAAGATCCATCGAAAGTTCCAAGAAGCATTGCTAGGGGGTAGTACATCGAGTTGGCATCCCCCTATATCCAACCCCTTTCCCACTCGAGCGTTGCCATCCCTCAAAATCAAAGATCAATCGAAAGTTCCAAGAAGCACCGCTAGGGGGCAGCACATCGAGTTGACATCCCCCTATATCCAACCCCTTTCCCACTCGGGCGTTGCCATCCCTCAAAATCAAAGATCAATCGAAAGTTCCAAGAAGCACCGCTAGAGCAGCACATCGAGTTGACATCCCCCTATATCCAACCCCTTTCTCACTCGGGCGTTGCCATCCCTCAAAATCAAAGATCAATCGAAAGTTCCAAGAAGCACCGCTAGGGGGCAACACATCGAGTTGCCATCCCCCTATATCCAACCCCTTTTCCACTCGGGCGTTGCCATCCCCCAAAATCAAAGATCAATCGAAAGTTCCAAGAAGCACCGCTAGGGGGCAGCACATCGAGTTGACATCCCCCTATATCCAACCCCTTTCCCACTCGGGCGTTGCCATCCCTCAAAATCAAAGATCAATCGAAAGTTCCAAGAAGCACCGCTAGGGGGCAACACATCGAGTTGCCATCCCCCTATATCCAACCCCTTTCCCACTCGGGCGTTGCCATCCCTCAAAATCAAACATTTATGAACAAAAATAAGATATCATAATAACATTTCTTGAGATGAGGACATGACCGTATTATTCGAGAAAATAAAAGAGAAATGATTAATTAATACTTACCCTACATAATTTTCATTAGGGAAGACACATGAGGAATTCATGAAAATTAATTGAAAAAAAAATACATCAACAAATTACGAGGGAAAAAACGTTTTACATAACAATAACCTAAGGAGGTGGGTCGAGAGAGGGGAAAATAAATAATGAATAAACCTTCATTAAATTAAAAAAAGGAATAAACCTTCATTGATTTCCCCCAAAATTCGACAAAGTCCAATAAATACTGCTATCTTCGGAGATAAGCACACCCTTCGGTCGGAGGGGGAAAAATTGCAGCGGGGAATTAGAGGCTGCTACGGACCACGCCCCCTCCGTTCGCTCGGCTGCAGCTGGCTCCAGCTGGCTCCACCTGCTCCAGAAGGAGCCTAATGTTAAGTCTATGGGCTCCCGTTTAAGCTCGGATCGGTCCTTTCCTACTACTAGGGTACGTTGCACAGTCCGGACGCTAATGCTTGTTGAGGCTCCAGCATTGAATTCCGATGCTACCTGCGAGAGTGTCGCGTGAAACAATTCTTGACAGCCGACGATGGTCACGTTCACCCAATGTGTTTTTACAGCCACGCTGGTATCGTAGGTTGGAAGTTTTGCCGGAATTCTTGTAGTCACAGTACACGTTTGGAATGGTCGTCCATGAAAATCCGAACTTCGTTTCTACCTCCAAAATACTATGGCCCATCTCACGAGCGCCAACTATGGCACCGCGTTGAAAATAGCTTAAATCGTTATTACTTGTCATTCTCATGCCGAAAATAGCTCTGACAGCTGGTAAGGATGTCTATCGCTTTATACGCACTGGCGGGCACAAGCTCGTCTGTACCAGTTTTTCTGGCACTTCAGTGTACGTGGGAAATACGTCATGATAATCACGGTACACCTTTGCAATGGTCGTCCGTGAAAATCCGAACTTCGTTTCTACCTCCGAAATACACTGACGGAAAAAAAAATCCCAACACCACGAAAAAATAGTTGTAGAGGAATGAAATGGCGGCAATACATTTGTATAGGTAACATATTTAATCGATTAAGGTTTCAAGATCACAGCTTAATGTAAGCGCAAGAAGAGCCATCTTAAATGTGAAATGCTGGCACATTAATGACCGGTGTAACCGCCAGAATGTTGAATGCAAGCACGCAAACGTTCATGCATTGTGTCGTACAGGTGCTGGATGTCAGTTTGTAGGATGGAGTACCATGCCTGTTGCACTTGGTAGGTCAATACAGGGACGATTAATGCTGGTTGGGGGTGACGCTGGAGTTGTCGTCCAATGATGTCCCATCCGTGCTCGATTGGTGAAAGATCTGGTGATCTAGCAGACCACGGCAACATGTCGACACTCTGTAGAGCATGTTGGGTTACAACAGCGGTATGCGGGCGAGCGTTATCCTGTTGGAAAACACCCCTGGAATGCTGTTCATGAATGGCAGCACAACAGGTTGAATCACCAGACCGACGTACAACTGTGCCGTCAGGGTGCGTGGGATAACCACGAGAGTGCTCCTGCTGTCATAGGAAATTGCTCTCCAGGCCATAACTCCAGGTGTAGGTCCAGTATGTCTCGGCCGCAGACAGGTTGGTTGCAGGCGCTCACCTGGCCTCCTTCTAACCAACACACGGCCATCACTAGCACCCAGGCAGAACCGGCTTTCATCAGAAAGCACAACAGATCTCCACTCCGTCCTCCAACGAGCTCTAGCTTGACACTACTGACGTCGCAAACGGCAGTGGTTTGGAGTAAGTGGAATGCACGCTACAGGGCGTCTGGCTCGGAGCTGTCCTTCAAGTAACCGATTTGTACCAGTTCGCTGTGTCACTGTGGTGGCAACTGCCGCTCGAATTGCTGTCGCAGACGCGGTACGATGCGCCACGGCCATACGCCGTACACGGCGGTCTTCCCTCTCAGTAGTGCCACGTGGCAGGCCGGAACCCGGTCCTCTTGAGGCAGTACCTTCCCTTGACCACCGCTGCCAACAATCATGCACAGTGGCTACATTCCTGCCAAGTCGTTCTGCAATATTGCGGAAAGAAAATCCACCTTCTCGTAGCCCTATTACACGACGTCGTTCAAACTCCGTGAGCTGTTGATAATGGCTTCTTCGTCTTCTTAAAGGCATTCTTGACTAACATCAACACACTACGTCGAATCTCAACGATAACTAACGCTCACGAACGTTACAGCGCGTATTTACAGCAAACCTGCTTTGCATGTTCCGAGGGGCGCTACTAGCGCCACACGTATGCGCCGAGCGCGAAATTTGCATAGACGTCATCTTACAGATGTACTCTCACCGTCTACCAACTGTCGTTTATCTAACACAACCCCTTCTTGGTGTTGGGATTTTTTTCCGTCAGTGTACTATGGCTCATCTCACGAGCGCCAACTATGACACCACGTGGAAAATCGCTTAAATCGTTATTACTTGTGATTCTCATGCCGAAAACATCTCTGACAGCTGTTAAGGATGTCTATCGCTTTATATACGCAGTCACGTGACGTAACTGATGGCTTGCCGAATCTTGTCCGCCAATTCCACAGTAGTAGCCATAAAAAAAAAAAAAAAAAAAATAAAGGATAACCGCAGTTTCTCAAAGCTACAACTACACCTTTTTTTCGAAACTTCTAAATTATAGCACTGTGTTGGGGAAATTTTCTAAACAGGTCCTGAAAAACGCACGTTCAGCGAGACTCTCCCATTTAATTCTCTTAACATTTATTCATTGAGTTGATCATTCCCAGCCGTTGTGGGTTGCGTTCGTTCGTTTGCCTTTTTCCATGGCGCCAAAGAATAACATTCCCGATTTGGATTCAAAATTTAATCTTACTGAAATGCACGAAAAAGAAAGTGCGAATTAGACAGAGAATTTCAATTCCAGAAAAATACAACTTTGTGGCATTTAAAAGCCAAAAGTTGAGATAACAGAGTAGAGACGTAAAGATAATTAGCTCAAGGAAGAAAAAATACGGAAAGCCGGTATAGTCGATTGAATAAGATTCTTTTGGAATGGTTTCTTTCTGCAAGAGCTAGAAATTGCCAGTTTAAGGCTCTATGCTGCAAGAGATGTAACCAAAAGAACTTCGAAAATACACTGAAGTGCTAAAAGTCATAGGATAGCAGTATGCAAATTTTTAACTGGCGCTGCAGTCGTATAAACGCTTCAGAGCACGCCACGATTTTTATCAATTGCGAGGTGTAATCTCGTGAGTCAGGCGGAACAACCGCCAGTAGGATTATAGCAAGCCGACGTAAGTTTGAACGAGGCATGGTAGTGGGAGCCAGACGGATGGGACATTTAATTTCCGGAGTTGTGCGAACATTCATCATTCCTCGATTTACGGTGTCACGTGTGTACCAACAATAGAAGACAGGTTGAACAATCGCCAGTAGGATTATAGCAAGCCGACGTAAGTTTGAACGAGGCGTGGTAGTGGGAGCCAGACGGACGGGACATTCAATTTCCGTAGTTGTGCGAACATTCAACATTCCTCGATTCACAGTGTCACGTGTGTACCAACAATACAAGACAGGTTGAACAATCGCCAGTAGGATTATAACAACCCGACGTGAATTATCGGAGTTTCAACGAGGCATGGTAGGGGGAGCCAGACGGATGAGACATTTAATTTCCGGAGTTGTGCGAACATTCAACATTCCTCGATTCACGGTGTTACGTGTGTACCAACAATACAAGACAGGTTGAACAATCGCCAGTAGGATTATAACAAGCCGACGTGAATTATCGGAGTTTCAATGAGGCATGGTAGTGGGAGCCAGATGGATGGGCCATTCGATTTCCGAAGTTGTGCGGACATTCAACATTCCTCGATCCACGGTGGCACGTGTGTACCAACAATACAAATCAGGTTGAACAATCGCCAGTAGGATTATGACAAGCCGATGGGAATTATCGGAGTTCGAACGAGGTATGGTAGTGGGAGCCAGACGGATGGGACATTCAATTTCCGAAGTTGTGCAAACATTCAACATTCCTCGGTCCACAGTATCACGTGTGTACCAACAATACACGTCAGATTGAACAACCGCCAGTAGAATTATGACAAGCCGACGTGAATTATCGGAGTTTGAACGAGGCATGGTAGTGGGAGCCAGACGGATGGGACATTTAATTTCCGGAGTTGTGCGAACATTCATCATTCCTCGATTTACGGTGTCACGTGTGTACCAACAATACAAGACAGGTTGAACAATCGCCAGTAGGATTATAGCAAGCCGACGTAAGTTTGAACGAGGCATGATAGTGGGAGCCAGACGGATGGGACATTCAATTTCCGTAGTTGTGCGAACATTCAACATTCCTCGATTCACAGTGTCACGTGTGTACCAACAATACAAGACAGGTTGAACAATCGCCAGTAGGATTATAACAACCCGACGTGAATTATCGGAGTTTCAACGAGGCATGGTAGGGGAGCCAGACGGATGAGACATTTAATTTCCGGAGTTGTGCGAACATTCAACATTCCTCGATTCACGGTGTCACGTGTGTACCAACAATACAAGACAGGTTGAACAATCGCCAGTAGGATTATAACAAGCCGACGTGAATTATCGGAGTTTCAACGAGGCATGGTAGTGGGAGCCAGACGGATGAGACATTTAATTTCCGGAGTTGTGCGAACATTCAACATTCCTCGATTCACGGTGTTACGTGTGTACCAACAATACAAGACAGGTTGAACAATCGCCAGTAGGATTATAACAAGCCGACGTGAATTATCGGAGTTTCAATGAGGCATGGTAGTGGGAGCCAGATGGATGGGCCATTCGATTTCCGAAGTTGTGCGGACATTCAACATTCCTCGATCCACGGTGGCACGTGTGTACCAACAATACAAATCAGGTTGAACAATCGCCAGTAGGATTATGACAAGCCGATGGGAATTATCGGAGTTCGAACGAGGTATGGTAGTGGGAGCCAGACGGATGGGACATTCAATTTCCGAAGTTGTGCAAACATTCAACATTCCTCGGTCCACAGTATCACGTGTCTACCAACAATACACGTCAGGTTGAACAACCGCCAGTAGAATTATGACAAGCCGACGTGAATTATCGGAGTTTGAACGAGGCATGGTAGTGGCAGCCAGACGGATGAGACATTTAATTTCCGGAGTTGTGCGAACATTCAACATTCCTCGATTCACGGTGTCACGTGTGTACCAACAATACAAGACAGGTAGAACAATCGCCAGTAGGATTATAACAAGCCGACGTGAATTATCGGAGTTTGAACGAGGCATGGTAGTGGGAGCCAGACGGATGGGACATTCAATTTCCGAAATTGTGCGAACATTCAACATTCCTCGATTCATGGTGTCACGTGTGTACCAACAATACAAGACAGGTTGAACAATCGCCAGTAGGATTATAACAAGCCGACGTGAATTATCGGAGTTTCAACGAGGCATGGTAGTGGAAGTCAGACGGATGGGACATTCGATTTCCGAAGTTGTGCGAACATTCAACATTCCTCGATCAACGGTGTCACGTGTGTACCAACAATACAAGTCAGGTTGAACAATCGCCAGTAGGATTATGGCGAGCCGACGTGAATTATCGGAGTTTCAACGAGGCATGGTAGTGGGAGCCAGATGGATGGGCCATTCGATTTCCGAAGTTGTGCGAACATTCAACATTCCTCGATCCACAGTGTCACGTGTGTACCAACAATACAAGTCAGGTTGAACAACCGCCAGTAGGATTATGGCAAGCCGACGTGAATTATCGGAGTTTGAACGAGGCATGGTAGTGGGAGCCAGACGGATGGGACATTCAATTTCCGAAGTTGTGCGAACATTCAACATTCCTCGATCCACAGTGTCACGTGTGTACCAACAATACAAGTCAGGTTGAACAACCGCCTGTAGGATTATGGCAAGCCTACGTGAATTATCGGAGTTTGAACGAGGCATGATAGTGGGAGCCAGACGGATGGGACATTCAATTTCCGAAGTTGTGCGAACATGTTACATTCCGCAATCCATGGTGTCACGTGTGTACCGAGAATACCTCTTGGAATGATTACCTCCCACTGTGGACCGGACAGGGGCCGACCACGGGTTGCTGAATGACCGTGGCCAGCGGCGTCTGACCAGGATTGTCCACTAGGGTGGAATGAAAAAAAAATTTGAATTAAAATGTCTGATAGCGATAGGAAGTTGTTTTTCGGTACGCGGGCAGTGGACGGCCGACGGCAACGACAGAACACGAAGATCGAGCGTTTGTGAGAGCCGCAAGAACAGAACCGAATTCGTCGCTCAAACCATCCGTGGCCACATTGCGTCACTTACAGGTTCGGAAGTGGCCAACCGGAATGTTGCCAGACGACTACGGCACGGAGATTACATTCGAGGAGGCCACTTTGCTGTTGCCTAGCACTGACCAGTGAGCATTGCCGGCACCGGTTGCAGTGGTATCGGACCCGATCAACGTGAAATAGTGTCCAATGGCGTCGTGTTGTCTTCAGGGATGAGTCACGGATTGCACTTGGTGCCGATGACCAACGCATACGTGTCTGGAGAAAAGCTGGCAGGCACACGGATCCTGCCATTACCGTGGAACGGCACATGGCTCGCACACCAAGTGTGGCATTCTTGGAAGCCATTTTCTAAGATGGCCAGACGCCCTTGGTAATCCTCCATACTACCCTCACGTCTCAATGGTACGTCGACGACATTCAACGACCTGTTGTGTTGCCATGACTGTCGCAACATCACCGAGCAATTTTTCAACAGTATAATGCCCAGCCACAGCACAACTCTCTAAGGTGTGCCTCCGTAATGTCGACAGCCTACCAAGGCCAGAGTTCGAAACGGGTCAAAAATTTTGGACCCGGACAAATCTGCTTTGAACTATAATGTAAAAAATACACTCACGGACAATGAAATTTGAGCACCTAGAAGAAAACATGCTACAACCGCGAAACTTCGCAAATAACTATAGAGTTCGTGCTGGTATGCAAATGATCCCCGTTTGGGGCGATTGCGCGTGACCGCACACCCTGTGAAGGTGCTACAAGCACTAACCGAAAAGCACCGGCCGACGCAAGCAAGAGTATGGAGTGACAAGAATGCCGGGTAGATTCCAGAGACGTCGATTTACGCAACTTATGGACTTTGAGAGAGAGAGGCCTGATCATCGGGCTGAAAACCGCTGAGTGGTCGGCGCGCTGTATAGCCTGCCACGTGGATCGTTCTGACCATACCGTCCGACTGTGTTGGGGGCAGCGGACACGTGACGGCACTGCCACAAGGCGGAGCGGAGCGTCTCTGGACGGACCAGCAGGAGTAGAGAGGATCGACGGATTGTTCGCCAGGACCGAACGGATGCCACGGGGGCCAGGTCAACTATACAGGCAGACGTAGCGGTTCTTGTGTGCCCACGAACCGTTTCCCGACGCCTCGCGGTAGCGAATCTGTGATCCCAGCGCCCCTTACGTGTGCTGCCATTAACACCAAAACATCACCGGCTCCGTGTGCAGTGGTTCCAGGCCAGAGCGAAGTGGAACGTCACAGACTGGCGACGTGTGGTGTTTAGCAATGAGTCCCGCTTCGTTTTGGGGACAGATAATCATCGTGTCCGGGTGTGGAGGTCCCCTGGTCAACGGCACAATCCCAACCTCGCTATCAAGCGCCTCACCTCCCCCACTGCAGGATTATGGCCATGGAGAGCCACTGCCTACGAGAGCTGATCATATCTAGTAGTGGTACGTGAATCATTGACGGGCCAGCGATATGCAGATGAGATCCTACGGCCCCATGTGCTCCCATTCCTGGCCGGGATTCTAGGTGCGCTATACCAGCAGGAAAATGCCCACCCGCACGCAGCTCGAGTTGTCTACGGCTGCCTACGTCATGTCCAGATACTTCCATGGCCTGCCCACTCCCCGGAGATGTCTCCTATCGAGTCTGTGTGGGACCAGTTGAAACTCCAGCTGCCGCCATGCCGCACTATCTGGGATTTGGAGCACACCGTCCAACACGTGTGTGTCAGTCTGCCGCAGGACAACATCAGGCGTCTGTTCACCTCCAAGCCGGACCGCACTGTAGCGTGTATCTCCGCACGAGGCGGTGCGACGTGCTATTCAAGATGGCCGACTGCGTGCCACAGATCCCTTTGTAACTGTCCTGCAGCTCTGTTTTTGTCATCACGTGTATCCTTCATCTGTATCATTACGTCCATGAAAATTTCAGTTCATTCCGATGCTTCCTTTATGGTGCGCAAATTTCATTGACCGTGAGTGTATATACAGGACGTTTAAAAAGTCTCTGCTCAGTGGGTGTCTTAGGTTATAGGGAAATCAAACAAATGTATTATAGGAACGCATAATTTACTCACTTACTTAGAGTAAGTATTGAAACTAGCGTCCTTCATTTGCAAGACACAATTTTAGTGTTTTATACATGTTTCCAAACACATCTGCGAGAACTAAAAAGTCCTTGCCAGTAATGCAAGGCTGTTCCACCAAATTTTGATGGTGATACAGTCAATTTCTTTTGAATTACACAGTGTGTCAAAGAATTTATAAGACTGGCGCTAGATTTCAGCCTACGGTGGCGTCACCAGTGTAATCGCGAATGCGTTATAAACCGTGACCATCTGCTTGCTTTCTGCCAAAAGTACTGCGCAGTTGTTAAAGTAACTCAAACGAAACGGGCGTTCATTAGAGAAGTAAAATTGTTTTCATGTTGAATTATTAAGATGGAACAAAGGGCTGTTATTAAATTTAACGCAAAACTTGGTAAAAGTGCCTCGGAAACGTACCAGCCGCCCCGGTGGCGCAGTGGTCTAAGCGATGGCCTCTGATCATTCGTCCGAACGGGGTCCGGGTTCGAATCCCGGTGAGGCACGGATGTTGTGTTTGTCTTACGGCACTAGCTCTCTCCCTTCCCTGGAACCAGTGACCCTAAATTAGGGACGGGCGACTGCTTATAGCCCATTGAGTCGCTCACGGTGGTCGTTAAACCTCAAAAAATAAAAAATAAAAAAACATACCAAATGATGAAACAAGTTTACGGTGAGTTTTGTTTAAGTAGATCAAATGTTTTCCTGTGGCACAAACGTTTTTTTTTTTTTTTTTGACGGAAGAGAGACGCTAAAAGATGATAAGCATACCGGAAGACCAAGTTCATCTAGGACACCCAAGATTATTGAAAAAGTGCGTGATTTCGTAGCAAACAATCGATGTGCGTCACTAAGAATGATGGAAGAGTCTTTAAACATCAACAAAGAAACGATTTGAACCATCCTGCATGAAGATTTGGGCAAAACAAAAGTCTGTGCTAAATTTGTTCCACACACGTTAACCAATGAACAAAAATCAAGGAGAAGTGCACATTGCAGAGACATCATTTCAGCCGCTGAAAAGGATCCAAACTTCTTAAAATCGATTGTTACAGGTGATGAACCAAATGATGAAACAAGTTTGTTCCAGTGCCTTGGGCCATGTTAATGCGGCCAGAACAGCATACTCCTATCCAGCAACACTTAACTCCTAATAATTGACTTACAGTTAGACGATTAATGTCAACTTATTAATTATCCTCTGTGTATATATTTTCTTCGCATATGTAATAGCAATTCATAGTATCATTTGTTGAAACCCTTTAACGCATGAAAAAACTTCTACTATATTTAATGTAAACCTCGTTATTGTTATCACGTAATTTGAAAATGCTTCTTGCTTTTATCCGTTGTTTTGTTTATGTACATTGAAATACCTGACGATGGAGCACTTGGTGCTTTGAAAGATCTTGTAAGTTGTTGTGCCTTAAAAATGTCTATTTTTTAGTGCAGACTGTATTAATAAATATATCTTATCGTGCTGAAAGGCTTTTCTAATTAAAATACTGGTGATGAAACATTGTGTTTTCAATATGATCCTAAAACAAAGCGACAAAGGGCAGAATGGAAGACAAAAAACTCGCCACAAGCCAAAAAAAACAAGAAAAGTACCATCGAAAATCAAAACAATGCTCATTACATTCTTCGATAGTATCCACAAAGAATTTGTTTCAAGTGAACAAACAATTACTGGTGAGTTTTATTTAAATGTTTTGAGGCGTTTGATGGGCAGAATTCGTCGCATTCGTCCAGAATGTCGAGATGAAAACAGTTGGTGTTTGTTGCACGATAATGCACCCAGTCACACTTCACTTCTTGTTCGTACATTTTTGGCGAAAAATAACGTCCGTGTGTTGAGTCATCCACCGTATTCGCCTGATTTAGCCCCCTGCGACTTTTCTTTGTTCCCAAAACTTAAAATGCCGTTAAAAGGGTGTTATTTTGATGATATTTCGACCATACAAACAGCTTCGACGCGTGCTTTGGAGGCAATTCCGCAAAGTGAACTGGAACAGGCATTTGAACCATTATTAAATCGCTGTAGCAAGTGTATTGAAGCCAGAGGGACTTATTTCGAATAACAAACCAAAACAAATTATAATTTCTTGTTTCTATTTCATTTTACAGACCCAGTCTTAAAAATTCTTTGACGCTCTGTGTATGTATGTTTAATTTCAGTTTTTCCTGTTTTCTTGATAACATAAGGTGCGTCGCATAAATATAGAGACAGTCTACTTTGCGTCGTGAACGCAATGCGAATATAGGTAGGAAGCTGAAGTGGTACCTAATTAGACATAACCCTACAACAAAGGTTTCTATCCGTCGAGATGACCGGATTGGGTGAACAACACAAAGTGAAATAGTGTAATTTTAGGTGTCTCATAAGTATAAGGACAACTGTGTAAAGTAGACACATGCAAATGAGATGTACAAATTAGCATGTTGTACGCACGCGCATGGGCCGTAATTCGGTCCAGCCTACAAAAAACAGTGGGCCTGCTGCCAGACATTAATTTGCTGAAATGCCACGCAAACAATCAACTTTCTGGTGAGGAGGTGCAGGAGATTTGGAGACTGAGAGCAAATGGATTGCCTGTAGCAAAAATTTGTAAAGCCATGGGAAGGAGTAGGGCAGTCATTTATAAGACTTTATCGAAACGTGGTGCGTTAACTGCCAGAAAACGGCCTGGAAGGCCTCGAATAACAACCAGATGAGATGATCCTGCCTTAATGCGTTTAGTTTCATCCCAAAGGTTATCACTACGTCAAGTTTCTCGGTCTGTTGGTGTCACCGTCTCAAAGGACACAGTTCATCGACGAATCAAGGAAAGTCGCAACATTGTGCTCCGTAAAATGCGCCGTCTGTCACACCTCACGCGGCGCCACAAGGAAGCTAGATTGTTATGGGCAAGCAGGCACATGCACTGGACGGACGAGTGGATCACAACTATTTTCTCCGATGAGAAAAAGTTCAACCTGGACGGCCCTGACGGTTGGAACTGCTATTGGCATGATTTACGACGCTAGCAACGCACCTCCTTCAGCAGACAAAAAGGAGAGGGATCTGTGATGGTCTGGGGAGCTTTTGCGTTCAATAGGAGAGCGGATATCGCTTTTCTGCATAGCAGGCAAAAACTTCGAAACGTTCAGCAGCCACCTTCTACCGTTTGCCGAAACTATAGCGGGTGTTGATTATCTGTTCCAGCAAGACAATGCCTCTATCCATCAGTCTGCATCAACGTAAAGCTGGTTTAACACTCATCATGTGACCGTAATGGATTGGCCAGCACTCAGTCCAGATCTGAACCCTATCGAGAACATCTGGGGTATCCTCGCTCGTGATGTGTATGCGAATGGACGGCAGTTCTCAAGTGTGGTGGCATTGAAAGAGCAGATTGAACGAAGCTGGTACGCACTCCGTCCAGAACATTTTCATCACTTGGTGGACAGCATGCCCAATTGGGTTTTCAGTGTCATTCGGAACAACGGCTCCACTATTCGTACCGGAGGTGCTCATAACTAGTAAGTCTTTATATTTTTGAGACAGCGTATTTCTGTTTTTTTATTCTTGTACTTGGCGTTGGAATTGTTACGTTTCCGTCAAACTATTGTGCAGCTGCGTGTCCTATGCTATTTTTGCTATAAATATGAGGTGTACATTTCAGCTCGTTGTTGTTTCTTTTTTATTCGAGAATTTGCTCTCTCTCTATATTTATGCGACGCACTACACCAAGCTTCAGAATATGTTTCACAGCAACACCAATTCTCACAAGTTTATATTGAGTTGAAAGTTTCCAAAATGCGGACTTCATCCTTGCCCATCAGAAGGAAGGGACATTTTTCCTTCTGAAGACACTCCTCCTTTATGTGGTATGACAAATTATGTTTCAGTCGGCGGCCAGCGGTATCTAGCACAAAATTCTACAGTGCGCATTTTTCTTAGAATTTTTTTTTTTTTTTTTTTTTTTTGCTTTTTAGAAATAAAACGGAACTAAAATCGGGCCAGGAGCACCTTGACCCTACCCGTTTGACCCGCTAGAAATTATCGACCCGTTGACCAGTGACCCGTTTCCATATCTGACCATGGCCAGCCCGATTACCCGATCTCTCACCAATAGGACATGTTTCGGACATGATGGTACGCCACATACGCCCATCCCGAAATGTCGGCCGGCAATTTGGACACCATCTGGCATGCTATAGCTTAAGACAGTATTCGTGAACAGTATGACAGTATTCGTGAACAGTATGGCAGTATTTGTGAACAGTATGACTGTATTCGTCAACACTATGAGTCATTGCCACGCCGGGTAACCGCTTGTGTCTGAGTCAGAGCTACAACGTACTGACGTGCTGCACTCGTGTAGCTCTTTTATCCTAATACACTGAAGAGCAATTGAATTAGAGATACCTGTCTAGTAACGTGTAGCACCACCTTTCGACCTGATGACGGCGGCGATTCGTCTCGGCATGGACTCGACAAGACACCGGAAGCGTTGGGAAGCCATACGGATCCACGACCCCTGAACAAGCTCCCACAGTTCACGAAGATTTAATGAAGGGGAATCAGAGCCTCGGACATCTCTCTTGATGGCATCCCAGATATGCTCGATGAGATTGAGGTCAGGTGACCTAGCTGGCCAAGGAAATGAGGTCACGTCGGTGGAGTGTTCATCCAGCCATTCGGATACAATTCGGGAGCTGCATTGTCTTGTTGCAGGATGAGGTCCCCAGTGGGATGTTGAAGACGCACAAACGGGAGCAAATGGTCGTCCAGGATATCCCGGTAACGTCGACCTGTGAGGGACGATGTCACACTTACCAGGAGTCCCATTTCAGTCCGCGTAAACAGTCCCCAGGCGAGAATGCCACCCCTACCGGCTTGAAGAGTACCCTGCTGGCAAGAAGCATCCATCGCTTCATGTGGTTTGCGCCGTACTCGTATCCTGCCATCCGCATGTACCAACGTGAATCTCGACTCATCAGTCCAGGCAACATTTTTCCACATGTCTAGGGTCCAGTGGAGATGTTCCCGCGCCCATGCTAATCTTTGCACCCTGTGATGTGCGGTCAGCAGCGGTACCCTCGTGGGACGATGGCTTCTGTACCAAATAGCGAGGAGATGGTTCTGGATGGTGTGGCTGCTTACACGTTTTTGTGCACCAGCGTTAAATTGCCGAGTGATTTCTTGCACTGTGGTCCGTCTATCCGCTGTTACAATCCGACCTAGCCGACGAAGACTCCGCTCATCAACACGCTGTTGTACACGGCAGTTGGCCCTTGCAGGGATGGTTTTACCGGATTCGATGTACTCACGGTGCACCCGTGACACACTGGCTCGTTAAACTCTCAGTGCCTGCACGACTTCCGAGATGGAGTGACCCATTCGTCGGGCCCCGACAATTTTCCCACGATCAAATGCGCTTAGATCCTTTGTCTTACCCATACTGCGTCCGACTCTTACTGATTCCCGTCGTATCACTCCTTATATTGTCGGATCGCTGCATACGTCATGTCGTTTCCGTTTACAGGGCCACCCACAGCGCCACATTTGCATAACGCCAGCTGTCTCTAATTCAATTGCCCTTCAGTGCACATGATCTGGAATTGTAATAATTTCCTTTTCCATACATATATATATTGCACATCATAGGCACCGGCTTGAAAAATTATTGGGGTTTCCGGAAATTATTATATAATTACCCATGCATTTTTCAAAGTATTTAAGTCTAATTTAAATTTCATTCAGTCAGATTATCTGGCACAATAAGACGCCTGATGTCCTAAAATGAAGCAAATTATAGTTATTCATAAAAGCTTAAGATAGCAATTTTAAAAGCACGGTAATTAAAACACTACGCAGGCTTCCGATGAAGTGAAGAACTTATTTAATGTACACTGCTGGACAATTGCTAAGGACGGATCATAAACGGCTATATAGCGCATAAAAAAGTAAGTGTGGTTGGATGCCAAGTGAAATAAAATAATGTCAGAATGCCAGGACATTACAAGAAAGACAATTTATTGTGCTCTGAAATCCAGAAGGCTTTGGAACGTGTTCAAGAGACAAACAGGCCATTTTGTGCAGAATACGTAAACGTGAAAAAAATGCAATTACCGTCCGCAGGCGTTCCGGCGTAAGATGTCAATACGGGATATGGCCACCATGGAGGGCGATGCAAGATTCCACACGACGTGTCATGCTTTGCACAACATTATCAAGCAGCTGTTGGGGTAATTTATCCCATTCCTCTGTCAGTGCACGGATGAGGGTGTCCTTGTTTATTGGAGGGCATTGGCGACCAGCAAGACTCCTTCCCAAAGCATCCCACACATTTTCAATGGGATTCAGATCTGGAGAACGTGCTGGCCATACGAGGCGTTGAATATCCTCGCTCTCAAGACACTCCTGGACAGCGAATGTTCGATGACATGTTGCGTTGTCGTCCATGAAAATGAATCTATCACCGACAGCACCACGGAACATGCGAACATGAGGTAGCAGAACATCATTAATGTATCGTTGGCCAATCATAGTCCCATTTGGAAACACATAGAGGGACGTACGGCCATTGATCATGATGCCAGCCAATACCATGACACTACATGTCTGATATCGGTCCCTTTCCTGTATGTTTGCTGGACAATATGCAGTGCCACTATCACGCCAGATCAGTTGTCGTCGACAATCAGACGATAGACTGTATCTACTCTCATCTGAGAAGAGGACAGCAGACCAATCGTTATCAGTCCAATTGCGATGTTGATGGAAGCATTGCAAACGGGCGGTACGGTGACGTCTGGACAATGGGATGCACACAACAGGACTGCGGGCGTATAGTCCTCCTTCATGCAAACGTCTGGCGACAGTTTTTCGGGAGATCCGCTTACCAGTAGCAGCCATAAACTGATTTGCTACTTCACTAGCTGTGCTGCGCCGGTGCCTTTTTGTTGATAGCACTATGTACCGATCTTCTGCAGGTGTCGTACTGCGAACACGACCTCCCCGTGACGTTTGCTACACTCTCCATTTGTTTGAAATGATTTTCAAAGCCTTGAAACAACACTGTGGCTGATGTCGAACTCCCTGGCAAGATCTGTTATTTTTCGCCCTTCTTCAGTCTTGCCAATAATACGGCCACGCGTACAATCATCTAGGTGATGTCGGGAAGACATACTGAAAATTGCAAGTTCGTTAATTGATTCCTTCCCTTTCAACTTTGCGTTTGAACAACAACGGTCAATACGCGTCAAATCCTTTATATCTCTTATCAGCGCTATGACGTCACGAACAAGTTCGGCAATCCAAAATTTGCATACGCACAACACGTCTTACTGTATCCCGCACTTATGCTAATTTCCACATTTTCCTGCCTTCCATTTTATGGTTGCTATTGTTGCTATTGTCATCCGTCCTAAGCAACTGTCCGGCAGTGTATAAGTTAAAAGATTAAAATAAAACCATAATAACTTTCGCTCATCCTAAAGACCATCATCAGATGGAAACCTTCAGTACTTCCATCTGATGATGGTCTTTAGGATGACCGAAAGTTCTTATGGCTTTATTTTTAATCTTTTAACTTATACATTAAATAAGTTCTTCACTTCATCGGAAGCCTGCATAGTGTTTTAATTATCGTGCTTTTAAGATTGCTACCTTTAGCTTTTATGATTGACTCATTCCGCACGAGAACCTGATCTTAAATTGTAGTTAATTAAAGAAAAATATTTTTTTCTAGATAATTATTTATTTCATTTATTTTGCTTTTGTAGGCGCGACATTATTATATACAATACACAGATACTGTGAATTCCCAACTCAATTGTCTTTATAAGAGTAACAAAAACATGTAAAATTTATAATAAGGCGTTTTACTAATTTTAAAAATGCCAACATTTTTTTATTTTTCAAATGATTCCTGAGTTAAAATAGGAGGTTAGAACGGAGAGGACATGGCATCAATCGCACGCCCTGCGTTTTCCTTGGGCTTCTCTTCGTATCAGCTGTGGATGCCCACTATGCCCAGCTGGGCTGCTTTTGTACTTTCTATGAAGAAATCGTCGACTTTGAAGAGGTTTTAGAGGCACCTGTGCAGCATGTACAGTCAGGAAAAAATGAGACTGAAATATACATGCACATAACTAAAAATTAGCCAAAAAAAGTTTACAGAAATGCTGTTTAGTATTTTCTAAAAAAAATAAACAAAATTATGCTTCGTAGAGCGGAAGTGCATATTGCGCATTAGCCAATCACGACCTTGCTAAAGTTGTGGGAGCCTTGTTGACCTTCAGGAGCTGCTGCAGAGAGTAAGAGACGGCCGCTATCAACCTGTGCTGTAACACAGGTCTTCAGGAAGTGATGTCACGTCACTGAATCCCCCTCCCCCTCCCAGGGCCTGATTTCTGCATGTGCACGCGGTGTACGTGCACAGGGCCTCAGAATTTGGAGGGGCCTTCAAACTACCTGAACAATAATATAAATTTTCAGAACCAAAATGTATTTTCCGTTATAGCACGAAATTATTATAAGTTTCGGTTTCAAAATTTAGAATGAGATTTTGGAAACCAAATTATTATTATTTCATATAATGAAGCTCAAGCGCAGCGCTGAGCTGTGATTGCCCAGTGTAACATCTTAATCTCACCCTTATTTGTAACAATCAAAATGCAATGGGAACAGCCTATATTCGAAGCAATACGGTATATTATACATGAAAAACATTTCAGCAAACATGTAGAATTTACTAAAAGATATTTTTATTATTAATATTAGTCTTGTGAGAACAAAAATTGTGAATCAATATTCATAATTATGTAGGGGTTGTTTTTACATAAATAAAAATAAAAAAAAGTTTAATTGACACTACTTTATTTAGACTGTTGTAATAATTTACACGGAGTGTTGCAATAATAATTTATCCCACAAAGTGTGTGGTCAACTGTAAGACTTTGTGAGAGATTACTGCCTACAGCTTAAACACTACCATTGCTTCATCATTTACATTACATTTATGGCAAACTAGGTGTTTTAAATTATATCTCTGGGAGATAGTTATTTGTTTCCGTAAATGATATTGTAAAACAAAAAAAGAATTCCAGAATAATTAATGCTACAGCTGTAAGCTCTGCGCATGCGCGGAAGTACAAGTGGTGTGAATGCTCGTCTATTACAAGCCACATTCGCTATCAAGTTCACTAGCATGTGGGATGTTTTTTAATGTTTTTACTGCTAGAAAAACTGCTTGCAAAAAAAATATTTACCAGTAAATATTCTTTTTGACTGTTTGACTGAAAATCTTAATCGAGGGGGTCCCAGACAGAGGGTACCCCAGACATAAGATGCGCACAGGGCCTCGACTGACCTAAGTCACCCCCCTCCCCCCGGAGGGAGCAAGAAACCAGATGATCAGATTTGGCTACAGCAGCGGCTGCTCATGCCATCTTCTCTCTCTTCTAACTTCCTTGGTCCCCAACTGTCCAAAGATAGACAACATATTTCCGCCTTTATCACTATGATCTCGAATAGGTTCTCGTCTCCGAATGTAAAGCCGGACTTTTGTATTTTGTGGGAGCCGAGACAAACCGAAGAATTTTCTTTTATAAAGGATTCAGTTTTAAACGCTCTTAAGGGGAGGGGGGGTTCTCATTTTTTGTGGGGGAAAATCGATTTTGTTTTTTTACGGTATTTTGTTATTCTTAAGAATATGTGTACCAAACTTCAAGTGGAAAATATCAAAATTGGCCAAGTTATAATCTATTAAAGTCCAGCGGGCTCACAGAGGGAAACTTCTGGATGAATTCAATCACGAATCGCCACTCCATAAAGATGTCGAAAATGCTATGAAGCCAATTTAAAACGATTTGTCATCAAGAGAGTTGCTAGAAAGATGTTTGGGGAGTGACACTCAAAAAAACGAAAGTTTCAATTCTATTGTTTGGCGGTTCGCTCCCAAACATCTTCACTGTGGGTCAAAAACCAACTAAATGGCAGCTTATGTAGCAGCAGACATTTCTAATGAAGGTTTATCTGCCGTCCTGAAAATGATGACAACGATAGGAATTGTTATTGGCGAGCAAACTAAGATATTTGCCAACGCGCGGGACTAACAGCGTCTGCAGAGATCGTCGAGACGCAGCCTCGAGGCTACAAAAGAGGCTCGTACAAGGCGGGGAAGTGAGATAATGTCTGTAAACGAATTCTACGAAGCAGAGGAAGGAATGGCCCTGGTATAGCAGATTAGCAGAAAAATACTCTAAGTACTCAATATGCCTCCGTAAACTGTACTCGAAATTTTAAATGCGTTTTTCTCGAAACAGCTTTGTCGACATCGAGGGTGGCATGCCCAGTCAAGGTGGTGGTTAGCATGCCTTACCAAACCACGCACCTCTTAAACTCAAGGGGCACAAGCGAACAACTACACACCACGCCCCAAGAGGTGATAACGCCAGCATTGTCGCCCCGAGGAGGGTAAAGCCGCTGGTTGATTTCGACACACATCCAACCAGAAGGGTAACCAAAAGAATTCCTGCACCTAAAGGAAAGACACCAAACATTTTAACCTATTGCCCATTCCGCCCCCCTCACTCATGTAACAGCCCATGCGTAATTGGAAAGAAAAGGTCAAACCCGAGCCGGACAGCAAATGAACGGAGCTAAAAATAAACACGAATGAAACATAAATCCAGTAAGACATCAAATAGAAGTCATCACTCTTTTCACGTTTATAAGTGAGTCACGGAAAAACTTCCCATCGGCCGCCACCGCGAATCGAACCCAGGGTCTTCCAGTTACGCGCCGGACATGCTTCCACTACACCACAACGGCCTCGAAATTCTCCAGACTCACAAACGACAAACTGCCAAACCACGTGGCAGGGTTGCTTCTTTGGAGTCCCGCACAATGCTGTGGATTCATCCCAGATGAACAGCAGCAACTGAACAAATAACTAGAAGGCGAATGAATGATAAATACACAGTTGACGTGGACCAGGAACATCAAATAGAAGTCATCGCTCTTTCCACGTTTATAAGGGAGTCACGGAAAAAATTCTCATCGGCTGCCACCGGGAATCGAACCGATTCCCGGTGGCGGCCGATGAGAAAAGGCAGGTACGAACGCTCGATTCACTAAATATCCGTCGTGCGTCTGATGGGCACGTTAAGCCGTCGGACCCCGGGTATTGGCTGAACGGTAGTAAATAAGGGCGTCTTTTGCCTCACTTCCGTGTCCCTTTCCTATCGGGGCACTCTAATCCAAATCTCTTACCTTCCTATTTCTAAGGGTTGTTTAAGACCTGGGGTCAGACACTCCCTTCCTAAAGTCCTTTACATATGATCTGATCTGATCTACTATAGCATTGCATGAGCACGTTAAGCCGTCGGACCCCGGTAGTAAAGAATGGCGTCTTCTACCTCGCTTCCGTGTCACTTTCTTATCGGGCACTCTCGTCCAAATCTCTTAGCTTCCTATTTCTAAGGGTTGTTCAAGACCTGGGGTCAGACACTCCCTTCCTAAAATCCTCTACATGTGATCTGATGATCTGATTTCTCTTTACCAGTCAACGGAGGCGACGTTATCCTCTAGGGTCGATGGCCTTTGGGAGCTCCACAATTATGACGTCGGGAGGTACTCGGTGTGCCAGCGGTCCGTTCTTGGTACACTCTTATTACAGTACCACGAAGTCTGCTGTTTCTGAGATGCCTCCACCCTTGACGCAGTAGCAGCTGATCATTCCTTTCTGAACGTCCGTCAAATCCGTACATCGGCCCATTGTGCTCACGTGACGCACTATGGCTCATCTGTCCTGGTCGGCCGCTTATATCTCTGAGTGGTCGACCTTCTCACGTGCACTGTCACGTGCCTGGGCGGGTACTCTGTGATTTCGGGGGTGGTCATTTTATTCTGATGCGACTGTGTATGTAGAATCTGTTATTAGCATAACAGAAATTCAAATGATTACATTTCAATAATTTCCATGGAAACACCTGTGTAGAACGGAACCCTGTCTTTTACACAGAGTGGTTATAAATTAAATATCTCTATTCTCGGGTGTCTAGAAAAGCAAGTATAACGAAGTAAATTTCTCCGTCATTTTTGGTCCACGCCGGGGGATCGAACCCGAGTTCCCTCATTCCGGAATAAGTCGCTCTACCAATTGAGCTACGCGGACGTTCGGTCTCGCTGCTGTCTGGCTTTATGTCAGGTGCGTCTTGCGGCGCAGGCACGTCACATCTCCCCCCCGCCCGAAAGAGGGCCGGGGGCACGGCCCACGGGTCAGCCGTGACCATGAATTGCCGTAGGCAGCCATCCGCTGTAGAACGTGCACTTGAGAACTCCCAGTCAATCTAGTGTGTGGAATGCAACATCACACACTTTTTTTTTTTTTTTTTTTTTTTTTTTTGAAGCGCTGAAGAAGGGATTATCTTATTTTTCCTATCTCGCGGTGTGGAAAGAGCATCACACCATTTATTTTTTTTTTTGAAGCGCTGAAGAAGGGATTCTCTTATTTTTCCTATCTCGCGGTGTGGAAAGAGCATCACACCATTGCGAGATCTTGAACGGCCGGGTCATCCAGGAAGTTCGGGCGCCATTATAACGAAGTAAATTTCTCCGTCATTTTTGGTCCACGCCGGGGATCGATCCCTAGTTCCCTCATTCCGGAATAAGTCGCTCTACCAAGTGAGCTACGCGGACGTTCGTCCTCGCTGCTATCTGCCTTTATGTCGTTGTTGCCGCGACAATTATTATAATTTCGGGCACATTGCTTTCAGTATAGAAATTCTCCAATTTGGTATTCAAATACAAAATTAATTGTTTTTAATTATGTTAAATCCCAACCCAGGCCACATTGGGAGTCGCTGGGTTCTTTTCTTCTCTTTTCTCCATTTTCCCTTCCGCGGGAGAAAGGAGATCTAAATTGCAAGCGCCAGACCAGGTGCAAAATTTCGTAAACTAGGCGCAAGGCATTTTCTTCCATTCCCGGCATGGGAGAAGCAACAGCATTGCGAATTGCACAATGCTTCCCAAACAACAATGGCGTGGTGACATCGTGTGCGTCCTGCGGCGAAGGCACGTCACACAAGAAATTGAGATATTGCAACGAAAAATTGTAGGTAGCTGTTCAAGTGCATTAACCGGTACTTCATCATTACAACAGGAGTTCGCAAAGCTGTAAATAAACAGACTTTCCATAAATAGTATCTCAAAAATTTTGTACGGGGGAAGCCATTATGTAGGAGTCATTCCAGCTAGGATGGTAAGATCCCAGGTTGGAGAGACGTTATAACGCAGTAGTTTAAATCAGTAGACGCATCCAGCAGCGATTTAGTATACACCGGCTCTACTACACGGACATTGGGTACGAGAATAAAGGAACACCTCTGTAATGTGAAACTGCATTCACAAACTACTGCGTTATCACGTCTCTCCAACCTGGGATCTTACAACCGTAGCTGGAATGACACCTACATAATGGCTTCCTCCCGTACAAAATTTGAGATACTATTTGTGGAAAGTGTGTTTATTTACAGCTTTGCGAACTCCCGGTGTAATGATGAAGTACCGGTTAATATTCCACAGCCGTGGAAACAAGTACTCAGAAGAACTGAACCTGATGAACATGAATAACTATTCAACTACTACAGTATATAACGAAGTAAATTTCTTCGTCATTTTTATCCGCGCCGGGGTTCGAACCCGGGTCCACTCATTCCGGAATAAGTTGCTCTACCAATTAAGCTACGCGGACATTTGTTCTGATTCCTATCTGCCTTTATGTCGTGTGTGTCCTGCTGGCAGGTACGTCACATCTCCTCTCCTGGTACGTTACATCATCTCCCCCTTCTTTTTCTTTTTTTTTCTTTCGAAGTGCTGCTCACATTTTTCCTATCTCGCGGTGTGGAAATAACATCACACCAATGCGAGATTTTGAACGGTCGGGTCTTCCGGATAGTTCGGGGCGCCATTATAACGAAGTGAATTTCTTCGTCATTTTTATCCGCGCAGGGGTTCGAACCCGGGTCCACTCATTCCGGAATAAGTTGCTCTACCAATTAAGCTACGCGGACATTTGTTCTGATTCCTATCTGCCTTTATGTCGTGTGCGTCCTGCTGGCAGGTACGTCACATCTCCTCTCCTGGTACGTTACAAGTATATTTATAATGAGGTATTTAAATGAGTTGTAATTGTTGTGCCCCTCAATGATTTATATAAAAGTTTTTTTTTTCACATGAAATAATGTGCTATACCTGTAGTTTTTGTAGCAACTTGAACTCATGCAGCTTACTGTTATGACGTCATTTACTGTGGCTACATATACGATAATGTAACCTGGAGCTTCTTCCATTGTAAGCGCGTCTGAATATGAGCCCGTTCGTCTCGAAAGATCCCACGTGTTTTAGTGTAAACTATATTTTTAACTATGCTAAGTACGTAATTAAAGGTTTTAATTGATCTTAGGTTTTAGTAATTTTATGATTTTAATATCGTGCATCGACGGATTATTTAATCTTCTTCAATATCTTTTTTTTTTTTCTCTACTTGCAACCTTCTGAGAAATAATTTGTAGATATGAGTAGATTCTACAACAATTAATAATTTTGTTGTAGATATGAGTAGATTCTACAACAATTAATAATTTTGTTGTAGATGTAAGATTCTACCACAATTAAGAATTTTGTTGTATATATACGTAGATTCTACGACATTCAGCGTTTTTCTCCGCTCGCAACCTGTGGAAAATAATTTTATTGTGGACATGAATAGATTCTACAACAATCAACTTTATTTTTCTGCTTGCAACCTTCTCGGAAATAATTTTATTGTAGATATAGGTAGATTCTACAACAGTCAACTTTATTTTATTTCTTGCAACCTTCTGGAAAATAATTTTGTTGGAGGTGTAGACAGATTCTATCGCAACTATAATAATCTTCAGATCTCTTACTCTGACTGAAACCTCTTGCGAAATAATTGTTCTTGCAGATATCGATAGATTCTATAACAATTAGCTTTCTTTCTCTGCTTGCAACCTTCTGAGAAATAATTTTGTTGCAAATATATGTAGATTCTACAACACTTTCTCTCTGCTTGCAAAATTCTGCGAAATAATTTTGTTGTAGGTTCTGGTAGATTCTGCAACTATCAGCCTTATTTCTCTGCTTGCCACTTTGTGGGAAATAACTTAGTTGTAGATCCAGGTAGATTCTACAACAACCAGCTTTATTTCTCTACTTGCTAACTTCAGGGAAATAATTTTGTTGTAGACATAGGTACATTCTACAACAATCAACTTTATTTCTCTGCTTACAATCGTCTGGGAAATAATTTCATTGCAGATAGAGGTAGATTCTATATAAATCGGCTTTATTTTTCTACTTGCCACCTTCTGGAAAATAATTTTGCTGTAGATGTTGGTAGATTCTACAACAATCAGGTTTCTTTCTTTGCTTTTAACCTCCTACGAAATAATTTTGTTGCAGATATAGGTTTGTTTTTCTGCTTGCAGCCTTCCATAAAATATTTTTTTCAGATACAGGTAGATTTGGTTACAGGTATAGGTAGATTTTATTGTAGACATAGGTATGTGTCGGAAAACTAATGAATCTTTAGTTTGCTTTCTTTGTCTGCAACATTCTGGGAAATAATATTGTTGTAGTCATCCATAGATTCGGCAGCAACTATTAAATAATCAAAAAAAGATCTTCGCTCTTTCCACGTTTATAAGTGAGTCACGGAAAAATTCTCGTTGGCCGCCACCGGGATTCGAACCCAGGGTCTTCCAGTTACGCGCCGGATATGCTCCCGCTACACCACAGCGGCATCGAATTCTTCCAGACTCACACACGTTAACTGCCAAGCCAAGTTTGGCAGGTTGCTTCTTGGAGCCCCGCACATTGCTGGGGATTCACCAAAGATGGCAAGCAGCAACTGAAGAAATAATTAGAAGGCGAATGAATAATTAATACAGATATTTTTTTTTACGTGGACCAGCAACATCAAACAAAGATCTTCGCTCTTTCCACGTTTATAAGTGAGTCACGGAAAAATTCTCGTTGGCCGCCACCGGGATTCGAACCCAGGGTCTTCCAGTTACGCGCCGGATATGCTTCCGCTACACCAGAATTTTTCCGTGACTCACTTATAAACGTGGAAAGAGCGAAGATCTTTGTTTGATGTCCCTGGTCCACGTAAAAAAAATATCTGTATTGTTAAATAATCTTTTTCTGCTCCTGAGTTTTCTAAAGTTAGTATTCCTTCATTTAATGTTGCAATCAAATAATACCTTAACAGCGATCTTTGTATTCTTAATAGACGTTTTTCCAGATTCATTTCTATGTAATGGAAATTCAGGATATTGAAGTCTTCCGTTCCTCATTGTGTACGAAGCAGTAACGAACTCACGAGCAAGGACGCTAAATTTATATCTTTAGCAACAACACCTGCGTGAAACAATGCCTCACACAGAAACAGTTCCGCAGGAAAGCGAAGACTGCGAAGCATTCCGTGTTGTCGAGATGAACAATGCTAGTTTTGGAGCGCGTTTGGTGTCCACAGCTCGCAATTACAATACTGGCTGTTTGTTTGAACTCGCAACGTGTGCTCCAAAACCGGAAGTGCCCCGTCATTAACCGTGCTCTTTGGCGTGTGTTGTACACGTGGTAACGACAACACGAAGCTCTTAGCAGCTGTTCTGTAAGAAGAACCCAAGGTGTAATATGATTCTTAATCATCTCTCTCACTCTCTCAAACAGCTTTTTCATTCATCGGGACTAGCACCTTCTCCTCTCTCTCTCTCTCTCTCTCTCTCTCTCTCTCGCTTCATACAAAACAGAAACGAAACCACTGATTACTTAAATGTAGCTAAATTCAATTTAGAACCCGAGTTGAAGCAATGAGTCTCTTAGCCACTAAACAAGGAGAATTTCACCGAATTTTCAGGTGTACGAAGCACACCTGTTGTCTGAAACAAATACAGTGAACGACGGACTTGTTGAAAACAACCCAGCATCCTGAAAATTTTTAGACGTGATTCGCGATATTGACTCTAGACGCAGAACTACGTTTTTCTCGCCCTAAGTCGGGGCTTCAGGGACTCACCCCCAGTGTTTCTTTCAGGCATACATCCAGGGGGACGAAGCCCTCCCGGAAATGACCATTCGCCCACCCCGGAGACATTTTTGGTTACCGACCAATTTCACTAAATTCAGGCTATGATGAAAAAGGAAGTCTCGTTTCTTTTTATGCAACAAATATTTATCCAATTATATTTTTTCTTAATATTTGTTCAAATGGTGCTAGTTATAGTTTATTTTATTAAAAAGTGTATTACGACGCATGATATTCTTCAAAATATAATAAGTACCTAATTGTCTGGGAATCGTGATTCAGGATCTCTTGACGTTGAATGCATTTTAAGTAAATAAAAATTTCAAGCCTGCGGACCGCCCCCCCCCCGCCCCACCCCTCCTTTAGCTGAAAAAGGTTTGTTATTCCTGAAATGTTTGAAGAAGTAATTACTAAATCAGGAATGTACATAGAGTTTTTCTTCGGGGGGGGCGAAAAAAGGAAGTTTATGAAATCCACCATCTTGAACAAAATTAAAGTTAATGAAAAATTGAATAAACATTAAAGCATTTTTTCTCTAATGTAAGTTGATACATTTTTGTAAAATTAAGGCATTGTTTTCTAATGTAAGTCGCGTTTTAACCAAAAAAGAAAAAAAAAACATTTTCCGTGGGGGGCAACGCCCCTCTAAATGCGCCCTTGTGCTAGATATATAGTAATGATTCAAGGCTTCTTGAATTGGAAGAGGAACTACAAAGGATCAAGTGGGACATCGTCGGGCTAAGTGAGGTAAGGAGAAAAGGAGAAGATCTCATTGAACTGAAAAGTGGACATCTCTTCTACTATCGTGGGACAGATACTGGCAGAACTAGTGGTGTTGGATTTATAATAAACAAGAAACTGAAGGATAAAGTTGTAGAAGTTGAAAGTTCCTCTGACAGAGCTGCACGACTCGTTATCCAACTCTCGAGAAGATACAAGGCTCAGATTATTCAAACTTATGCACCCACCACAAGTCATCCTGAAGAAGAAATTGAAGAATTTTATGAGGAAATTCGTCATCTAAATAATAAAGGTAAGCAGCACTTGAAGATAATTATGGGAGATTTCAATGCAAAAATAGGGCAACAGCAACAGAATGAAAATTCAGTAGGTAAATTCGGTCACGGCAACAGAAACCAGCGTGGAAATACTCTCGTTGAGTTTGCAGAGGCAGAAGGGTTTTTCATCTTGAACTCCTTTTTCAAGAAAAAGCCGCACAGGAAATGGACATGGAGACATCCAAATGGGACGACAAGTGAAATTGATTTTATTATGTGTAACAAAAAATTCGTCATAGAAGACTGCAGTGTGCTAAACAAGTTCAACACAGGTAGTGACCATAGATTGGTGAAATGTAAGATGCACCTCAACACTAAACTTGAACGTGGCAAGCTCATAAGACAAACAAAATGTATTGACATAACCAACCTTTAAAAACACCATAATACCTTCAAATTGGAACTGAAAAAGCAGATTCTCTGCTTTAGAAGGCCTAACATCGGAAGAAATGGATATTTCTGAAGTTAACAGAAAAGTAACCAAAGCTCTTATGGAAACAGCAACAAAAATTAGGTGGGTCCAAGAACAAGTTGCATGGGAACAAATTATCAGGAAAAACCAAAATGTTGATGCAAAAAAGAAGAGAGATGAGGACAACTAAAGAAGATGTGACTTCCAAAGTGGAATATATAGAGCTATGTAAGACAGTACGAAAAACTATCACTGAAGACGTATATTCAACTGTGAACTAGTAAGGAAAGCAATTGAAAACAACCAAAGCCTAAAGATAGCAAAGGGACATCTCAGTAAGGGGAAAAAACAGATTATGGCACTGAGAAAAGAAGATGGTTCTGTAACAAGAAATAGAGGCGAAATTTTGACAAGAGTGAAAGATTTCTACTCCAAATTATATGAAAGGGATGATACATGTACTCCAGACATCATGAAAGGTACCAGTACCAGAGTTCTTCCAGTCCTTCCAGCAGAAGCTGCACATGCAATCAAGAACATGAAGCGGGGAAAAGCTCCAGGAGAAGATGGAATTACTGTAGACATCATACAAGAAGCAAGTGGAGAAATCGAAACAGTACTCGCCCAAATTTTCACTCGATGCCTTAATGAAGGAAAGATTCCTAAGGATTGGAACAACGCTACAATGATCCTGCTACATACATAAAAAAAGGTGACATTGAGGATCTCAGGAACTACAGACCTATCAGCCTCCTATCAGTGGTTTATAAAATATTCACTAAAGTTCTTTCACACCGCTTGAAGGTAACACTGGACATGGCTCAACCGAGAAAACAAGCTGGATTCAGGAGTGGCTACAGCACAATAGATCATATCCACGTACTGAGAGAACTAATTGAAAGAGCGAGGGAATATGAACTTCCATTATGCATGGCTTTTATCGATTATGAAAAAGCCTTTGATTCGGTGAAACCTTCAGCAGTTACAATGGCTTTGAAATCCTGCGGTATTGAAGATGCATACATTAATATTATTAATAGCATCTATGAAAATGCAAGTGCAAAGGTTCAGCTGTTTGAAAATACAACACACATAAAAATTGGAAAGGGGTGAGACAAGGTGACACCGTATATCCGAAGCTTTTTAATGTCACATTGGAAAATGTCTTTCAATCACTGAACTGGGAAAACAAAGTGATAAAGATTAATGGAGATTATCTAACCCACCTTCGTTTTGCGGATGATGTAGTCATTTTTGCAACTACCCCATCAGAGCTGCAGAGTATGATCCAGAAACTTGCTGACAAGAGTAAAAAAGTGGGATTAAAAATGAACTTTCAGATGACAAAGTGATGTTTAATGCTTTTACAAGAAATGAAGATTTATCGATTGATGGAGAAAAGCTGGATATAACAGACACGTACGTTTATCTTGGACAGCAGATATCAAGTGAGGGTCACATTGATGAAGATGATGAAGAAATTAATCGGTGTACAAAACTTGCCTGGAGAGCTTTTGGAAGGAACAGCATAAATTTCAAGAGCAATATGCCATTATGTCTTAAAAGGAAAGTGTTTGATCAATGCATCCTTCCAGTGCTTACGTATGGTGCAGAAACGTGGACCTTAGCTAAAAGAGACATACAAAGGCTGCAGACAACTCAAAAAAGCATGGAGAGGTGCACGCTTGGTGTAACCAGGAGAGAGAAAAAGAGGAACTCGTGGATCAGAAAAATGACAAGAGTGGAAGACATCATGATCAAAGTTAAATCCCTGAAATGGCAATGGGCTGGACATACTGTCAGAAGGACAGACCATCGATGGACAGCTGAAATTTTAGATTGGATTCCAAGGGACAGGAAAAGACCCAGAAGAAGACCACATGGAAGATGGGTGGATGATATTCGAAAGTATGCGGGAGTAACATGGAGGAGACTGGCACAAGACAGACCGTTGTGGAAGAAATTTGGGTAGACCTTTGTCCAGCAGTGGATTGATAATGGTTGACGATGATGATGATGATGATGATATATATATATATATATAGCAAATGGAAAAATTGCCCCCTCTAAGGTTCCATCCCCCCCGGCCAAAAGGTCCTGAAAGAAACACTGCTCACCCCTCCTCTCTTTACGGGCTTGGCGAAAAAAACCCTGAAGATTAAGAAAGCCTCCGAAATGGTACGTGAAGTCAGAGTTAGTGGGCCGACAGACTCAAGCCCTCTGCTCCTGAAAACGACAACAAAGTATATATACTGCGGTGTTTACGCAGGGAAATAATTTTTCGAGTGCGATACTAGACAATTTGCACACCCAGCAATAAATCGACCATGTTTTTTTTTCGCTGTAATTTTTATATTTAGATAACATCGAAAGATTACATCTTTAGCTCGCATTTTTTTTCTCAGTTTACAGCAATGATACCTGTAAATCGGGGAATTCCAACGTTTTGCTCTTGTGCTGGGAAATGATTTCATGTACGGTTCTTAAAACTAAATATTTCACGAAATTTTTCCTTTTGTTTGCAATTTGGCTAAAAAAGCACGAACATAAGTTTTTTTTTCACGCATAACGTGAAAAGCCCAGCATTTTACGTTAAGCATTTTTCAACTACGATTTTTTTAAGTGCGTTAATGGCAAATTGGTAGGACTGTATGAACATTATCATTTCACTTAAAACTTTTGGAAATTCTCTCCGCTTTCGATTCACTAAAACGAAAAAAAAAAAAAAAAGATTTTTTCCTTAATTACGTAACGATTGCGAAAGCCAAATTTCCGATTTAGTGAGTATATTTACTGAAAATACGATAAGATGTGTGCTCAAATCTTGCAACTACTTCCAGAAAGTAAAAAAAATAATCATTATAAATTAGAATCATTTAGAACTGCAAATTTTATGCTGGAAAATCTGAATGTCACATTTCTTTCCATTTTTCAATATCTGTAACGATATTGAAGATATCAATTAACACATTAACAGACTCCCTAAAAAGCGGAAAACACATGCATCGATAAATGCATTCCTTTATTATGCATAAGTACTTTCTTTTTTTGCACGATGTTCTCTTCCAGGGAGGAACGTTTCACTGCCAATATTTCTGAATGAATGTAACTAGGAATTAAAGTGCTGCTTTGCAAAAGAGTTCAATGTAGACGAATTCAAGTTCATAGTTCTCTAATCCGAACCTCAATCTCTACCACAACTTAATTTAAATTAAATTGTACATTCACTAACTTAAAAAAATTATAAGCCCATGAAAATATGTACATACATACATTTTTACTTATCAGCCAGTAAATTTCAAGGATCGTGCTGAAGTTTAACGACATAAGTGAACTCTTTCGGACACATTCCAAACTTTGGGATACATTTGTTGGACATTCCAATAAACTTTTCTTTGGAATAGCTTTCAGATTATCAGCGCATGAAGTAGTTCTGTACATTTCGTGCGAATTCTTGTTTTAATTAGGACACCTGATACACAGCAATTTTGTGAAGAAAAATGACATTTGTTTTACGGAAATGAAATGTTGATTAATAAATAACGTAATTATTTATTGCCAGTTTCCTTGCCTGGTTAACCTTAGTACTTGATGCGCTGATAAATCCGTACACCTCCTCTGTTTTTTTTTTTTTTTTTTTAGCACGTCATTTGTAAAAAAAGATCGTGTTTATGTTATCGGTTTGTCCGTCCGTCCGTCCGTCCGACTGTACCCACGGTATCTCTGCAACTATTAGTCCGATTTGAAAAATTCTTTTTGCATTCGAATTCTTTTTGCATTCGAAAGCTTGAAATATGCGAATGATGATCCTTCATTTCGTTTTTTTTTTTTTACGATGTACAATTTTGCCGCTAGAGGGCGTAAATGCAGATGATGTCGAATTCAAAAATACGTTTTATTCCACATATTTGCTTCTAAACATCCGATTGAAAAAAATATTTTATCTTTCGATTCCATTTTTATCGAAGAGTATTTTGGATGTAGTTTCTTTTTCAAATTACGCATAGATTTTCCGCTAGGGGCGTAAAAGTAAATCGCGTTTTTTCCGATAACTCTTCTTCTAAAACTCCGATTTGAATTTTTTTTTTTTAGCGGATAATCTCTTGATGCACAATCTTTTGCATATAATTTCGAATTTTTGGTAAATAATACTTTGGCCACCAGGGGGCGTAAGTTTTAATTTTCGCTTCTGATGTATTTGCCATAAAATCTGAGCTTCTAAAATATCGATTGAAAAAATTCTTTCGTGGACTGATGCCACTCACATCGATAAAGGTTTTTGGAATATTTTCTTCTGACAATATTCTATAGTTTCTCCTCCAGGGGGCGTAGATTTATATTATATTTTTGTCACTATCTCGACTTTCAAGAGTCCGATTTTAAAAATTCCTTCTTTCTTGGATAGTGTTTCTAGTGTGACATGTTTTTCCTCTAAATTCAAAATTTTCAAGTAATTCATAGACTTTCCGCTGGGGCGCACAATGGTAAATTGCGTTTTCTGCTCCTAAAACTCCGATTTAAAAAATTCTTCCTGTATCGCATACAAGACCTGGCGAAAAATATTTTTCACGTAATTTCTAATGTTTGGTAAAGAATGGTTTGGCCACCAGGGGTCATAAGTGTTAATTTCTACTTCTGATGTATTTGTAGCAAAGTCTGGGCTCCTGAAAATCCGAGTAAGTTTTTTTTTTAAGTTTTTTTTTTCTTGGACCGACACCACTCATATTGATAAACCTTTTGTGAATACCATCTTCCTAAAATAATGCATGGTTTTCCCACCAAGGGACGTAAAGTCACATCTTATTTTTGTCGATAACTCTGTTTCTAAGAGTTCGTTAGCTCACGATTCCGTTTACAGCAATATCTGAGGGATTAAAAACCCGATTGAAAATCTTCTTTCTTTCGTCAGATCTATTGTTTTCCATACCGGTTCCATTGACTTTGAATAGCTTTGATAAATTTAATTTGCGTCAGAACGGATTCAAAAGACGTGCTTATTACACCCGAAAATTCGGTGTCATCTTTCTTGTTTTTTTAATTTGGACGCTATTAACTACGAATTTTGTAAAGAAAAATAACATTTATTTTATACAAATGAAATGTTGAATGGTAAGTAATATCATTATTTAAACCACAACAAATAATGAGCTGATAATTGGAAGATATGAGCTGATAATCACTTAAATTTTACTCCGTCAATCAAAATAACGACTAACAATTCACTAAATTATAGTTGTATTTATAACGAAAGCAGTTCATGCTATCATGAGAACAACTAGGCTTAACTAATTTTTGAATTCACGGTGGGTTCAAAATTCTCTATTCGCACGGAAGAAATCCATGGATTGCGATGGCCCTCTGACCGTGAAGTCACACCCCTTCGCAGTTCGCGTTGGCCAAGGGGTATAGTTGGTTTTGGCTTGGCCATCGTTTTTTGTGACGTCACGCTAAGCGACGGAGTTCTGCACCGAGAAGGCTGTGCAGCATTACGTTTCTGTGCATTCAGTTGTACTTAATGCTCGAAGGAAGAGCTTGAATAAAGTCCACATCTTAGTTTCCTGCAAATTATTTTATGATCATCATCATCATCATTGTCAACCATTATCAATCCACTGCTGGACGAAGGTCTCCCCAAGTTTCCTCCACAACGGTCTGTCTTGTGCCAGTCTCCTCCATGTCACTCCCGCATATTTACGAATTTCATCCACCCATCTCCCATGTGGTCTTTTTCTGGGTCTTTTCCTGTCCCTTGGAATCCAATCTAAAATTTCGGCTGTCCATCTATGGTCTGTCCTTCTGGCAGTATGTCCAGCCCATTGCCATTTCAGGGATTTAACTCTGATCATGATGTCTTCCACTCTCGTCATTTTTCGGATCCACGAGTTCCTCTTCTTATCTCTCCTGGTTACACCAAGCATGCACCTCTCCATGCTGCTTTGAGTTGTCTGCAGCCTTTGTATGTCTCTTTTAGTTAAGGTCCACGTCTCTGCACCATACGTAAGTACTGGAAGGATGCATTGATCAAACACTTTTCTTTTAAGACATAATGGCATATTACTCTTGAAAATTATGCTGTTTCTTCCAAAAGCTCTCCAGGCAAGTTTTGTACGCCGATTAATTTCTTCATCAATGTGACCCTCACTTGATATCTGCTGTCCAAGATAAACATACGTATCTGTTATCTCCAGTTTTTCTCCATCAATCGATAAATCTTCATTTCTTGTAAAAGCATTGAACATCACTTTTGTCTTCTGAAAGTTCATTTTTAATCCCACTTCTTTACTCTTGTCAGCAAGTTCCTGGATCATACTCTGCAGCTCTGATGGGGTAGTTGCAAAAATGACTACGTCATCAGCAAAACGAAGGTGGGTTAGATAATCTCCATTAATCTTTATCCCTTTGTTTTCCCAGTTCAGTGATTGAAAGACATTTTCCAATGTGGCATTAAAGAGCTTCGGAGATATGGTGTCACCTTGTCTCACTCCCTTTCCAATTTTTATGTGTGTTGTATTTTCAAACAGCCGAATCTTTGCACTTGCATTTTCATAGATGTTATTAATTAATATTATTAATTTTATGATAAGTTACTTTATTTAGCAGTTCTACGGAAATAAAAAAAAAAAAAAAAAAAGAAATGAAGAAAAAAAAACCGACAGAAAATTGCATTTGTTTTACGTTTCTCAGGAATTACGCTTCTCGCTATTTCTATTCTGTACGAGTATAAACGGTTATAGCAAAACGCTCTGTTAATGCAGTTTCAAACAGACGCAGAAAATAACTGAAACGCAATCTATTAGTACGTTGACGCACTGTTGCCTTGCAATTTGCATCTATAAAAGAAAAATCTAAAAAAAAAAATTAATAAAACAGCCTCCAAAATTGCATATTTAGACCCTAACGTTTTCCGGTCAAATAACATTGCTTTCATCCAAAAAATAACAAATTTGAAGAGGTAAACTGTTCCACAATTAATATACTGAGAATGTGCTTGGAAAGGTAATTCACAAAAAAGAAAAATTATAATGATGCTGCACCAGGTCAATGTCGCAGTACACACAGAAATTAAAAAAAAAAAAATTGGGGAAGGCCAACTACACTGGCGGAAAGTGAAAAAAAGAACACCAAGAAGGAATTGGCGGACGGCCGCCCCGGTGGCGCAGTGGTCTAAGGCGCTGGCCTCTGATCATTCGTCCGTAAGGGGTCTGGGTTCGAATCCCGGTCAGGCATGGATGTTGTGTTTGTCTCACGGCACTGGCTCTCTCCCTTCCCTTGAACCAGTGACCCTAAATTAGGGACGGGCGACTGCTTATAGCCCATTGAGTTGCTCACGGTGGTCGTTAAACCTCCAATCAAAAAAAAAAAAAGAATTGGCGGACGATCATGAAATTTACATATGTTAATGGGGTCGAGTTTACGTAGGTGTGATGTTAATTTCGGGACCAACCGGTGAGCGCTTACGCCACAGCACGGCATAATATGCAAATTCTCGTCGGTAGTATTTAAGGGGTACGGCGAAGTAAATGCAATCAGTCGTCGGCTTACGGACACGTGCGAAGACTCTGAAGAAGCTGCAATTCCTGGACATGGAAGACGTGTACGATTTCAGCAGTTATCGAACTTTGAGCGAGGTCGTCTATTCGGACTCCGCGAGGCCGGGTGGTCGTATCTTCGTACTGCGGAGCGAATTGGACAGGAAGTATCGGTGCTGGTACGATGGTGGCGTAGATGGTCCGAGGAACATTCCCACACGAGAAGACGTGGAACCGGGAGTCATAGACGGACTGATGAGCGGACTGATCGACACATAAGAAGAGCGGCGTTGTCAAGCAGAACATCCACTACGACGCAAATCCGAGCTGCCGTTGCACCTGAGGTGACTGTGCGAACAATCCGCAACCGTCTACTGGATGCAGGACTACGTGCACGTGTGCCTCTGGCATGTGTACCTCTGACTCCAGCCCACCGTCAGGAACGGCTGCAGTGGTGTCGCCAATATCTGCACTGGAGAACGCAATGGCGATCTGTCGTGTTCAGCGATGAAAGCAGATTCTGCTTGGGAGCCTCCGATAGTCGTATGCGTGTTCGCAGACTCACAGGGGAGCGTCTCCACCCTTCTTGCATCCGCCAGCGACACGCAGGGCTTACACCTGCATGGTCTCCTGGTGTGGGGAGCGATCAGCTATCACTCCCGAACGCATCTAGTCTTTGTACCGGGTACGTTAAACAGCACCTCCTACATCAACAACATCATTCAGCCCGTTGTTGTGCCATTTGTAAGGTCGGTCCATCGTGGTGTTTTCCAGCAAGATAACGCACGCCCACACACGGCACGTGCAACGCAACATGCACTTCAGGGTGTAAGACAACTTCCATGGCCACCGGATTTGTCCCCCATTGAGCACGTGTGGGATTTTATGGGACAACGACTTATCCGGTCTTCACGGCCAGCCACAACCATCCCCGATTTACGCATCCAGGTTGAGGATGCTTGGAACTCAATACCCCAAACTTACATCCAACATCTGTACGACAGACTCCATGCCAGAATTGCACAGTGTGACGCAGTTCATGGCGGTTCAACCTGGTACTAACCATGTTACATGGAAATGTTGTTTTTCAGTTTACCAGCAAATACAGCTGTATTTTGCCATAATGTTTTGATCAAGTTATCCTCTGTATTCCGTTATTATGCTGTATAAATTTCGTTGGTATCAGATGTCTCCTTCTTGGTATTCTTTTTTCACTTTCCGCCAGTGTGTATTTATTTGTATGGGGTTTAGGGTATTCAGACTGGGGCTAGGTTTTAATAGTCCTGTAATGATGATTATCAAATGTCTTTTCCAAAACATGGAGATATTCCCATTGTTAGTAAAGCTCATAGGAAGACCACATACATTAAGTAGCTTCTGCAAACATGCAGACATAGCATATTTTCTTTTCCCTTGACCTCTTATTTAAGCAGACGTTTTCAAACTTTGAGTAGTTATAAAAAAATACAGAGAGAATCACACTTTAGTCTTAGGTCAAATTTAGTTTGATTACATTTTGAACATTTCCGTTTACCACATTCAACACTTGAACCTTCTTTGCCACTAATTTTTTCAACACAAATTTTACATTTTGAACATTTCCGTTTACCACATTCAACTCTTGAACCTTCTTTGCCACTAATTTTTTCAACACAAATTTTACATTTTGAACATTTCCGTTTACCACATTCAACTCTTGAACCTTGTTTACCACTAATTTTTTCAACACAAATTTTACATTTTGAACATTTCCGTTTACCACATTCAACTCTTGAACCTTGTTTACCACTAATTTTTTCACCACAAATTTTACATTTTGAACATTTCCGTTTACCACATTCAACTCTTGAACCTTCTTTGCCACTAATTTTTTCAACACAAATTTTACATTTTGAACATTTCCGTTTACCACATTCAACTCTTGAACCTTCTTTGCCACTAATTTTTTCAACACAAATTTTACATTTTGAACATTTCCGTTTACCACATTCAACTCTTGAACCTTCTTTGCCACTAATTTTTTCAACACAAATTTTAGATTTTGAACATTTCCGTTTATCACATTCAACTCTTGAACCTTCTTTGCCACTAATTTTTTCAACACAAATTTTTACATTTTGTACATGGAGTAACTGCTCACAATAAGTAGTCAAAAGGAATTTAACTAATTTGAAGGGAATAACGAATATTTTCACAATGTCTTCAGCTGCCCGTTGAAGTGCCCGTCGCAGGGCGTCACGTCACAAGCACATTCTTAATCCGGCGGCCAGGCCCGCAAAGATAGAGATGAGGAGGAGGAGGAGGAGTACCGGCGGCTCCGCCTGGGTTTGAAAGCTTATAACTTCGAAACTAATAATCGTAGCAAATAATTACCCAGCAAAACCACAAGTGCTGGGAAACTGCTGGCCATCAGCTGGCAGTGATGGGTCACTGCTGGCTGAAATCTGCTGCTAGCGGTTAGTTGGTGGCAGCGCTATCAGTTGGCGAGCCATTGATGGCCCTGCAACATCGCCGTGAATTGTGGGCCTCCAAGCAAGTGCCATTAGTGGCCCGTTGCTGGCAACCAATGCAACCCCAACAGCAGGTGGAAGCAACGGGACTGCGCGTGCGCAGAAGCAACACTTGCTGTGTCTCTCATGGTACCAGTTAGTTGAAGACGAAGCTATCGCCATCGTGTTATTTTAGTGGATATTAAGGAAAAAATCGATATGTAGAGAGGCGATTAATTTCGTAATGAAATTCCACGTCGACGAAGATATCAGATTAAGCCATGTAATACTAGATTACAGCCATAAAATACATCCACTCCATTCCCATGAATAACAATTCATGGAATGGAGTGGGTGAATAACAAGACAAAAATTGAAACCGTTTGAAACAAATGTCCTGGAAAACCATTAAAACAACGTTTGTTGAAAAAAAAAAAAAAGAATTATACGCGTACAAAATTTATTGATTATTTGAAAGAAAAAAAAAACACAACGCTATGTGGATATAATGTACTCATCCATGGGTTGAATACACAAGACTGGAAGGAATTCGTTTCTAAAAATAACGAGAAGTAAAATAAAATATCTTTCCTCTTTAAAACAAATGTAGCTTCGGACAACGGAAAGGAAAGATACAACGTTAAAAATGTAACAGAATGTGACATGAACCCGGGTAAATATATATTAATTCATCAATCTCCTTTCAAGACGACAAAGACAGTACAAAACTTTGGAATGCGACTCTAAGTATGTACACTCCTTGAAAATGAGTTAAGTTCCCTTAAGGTAAACTATCGTAACGTTGAAAAACTAAATTTATGAATTATATGAAACTGACTATTATGAAAAATACCTCGCAATATTGTAAAATGAAAGAGGGGACCATTCTATTACACATTCCGCACGAAACAGATAGCTTCAAGCAGACGCGCTTGCGTGGCAAATTAGTCTGGTCGGTAGAGAGCTCAGCTACCACGCCAACGGCCCTGGTTCGTATCCACCCAGATTCAAACGGGCGTTTTTCCGGTCTATTGAGAAAATTTCTCCAGCGCAGTGCTATAATTCACAAGTTTCGTAAGGGTAGAAAAAGAGTTGTCGCTTTGGGGAACTGCGGTCACCCTTGATTTCTTTTTTTTTTTATGGCCACTACTGGGAAATTGGCGGACACAATTCAGC
This sequence comes from Macrothele yani, assembly GCA_039090855.1. NCBI lineage: Eukaryota > Metazoa > Arthropoda > Arachnida > Araneae > Macrothelidae > Macrothele > Macrothele yani. The sequence goes on along the minus strand of CM077032.1, from coordinate 60,250,008 downwards.
AAGCCAGCAGTTACGTCACGTGGTTGACAGCTGCCACTACCGGCAAACCAGCGAACCACATTAGGCTAGCCATCATTTCTGGCACGTGCTTGCAGGGCCGCTGAAGGGCCACTTGTGGCAGCTACTGCCTGTGATGGACCACTGATGGCCTTGTTGTGGCATATGACAACTGATGGGGTGCCAACTGTTGGCCAGCTGTTGGCCCTTCTGTTGGCCGCCCGGACATTTTATTGACGGTTCGGCAGCGGCAACATAGTGCTGGGACAGCAAGACTGTTTTTGCTGGGAAATAATAATCATTAGATAGTTTATAGAGTCCCATTTATAACAAAACAAGTTCCAACCCTCCCCCTCTTAACCCTTCGATACAGTAGCATTACAAAATTTAAGCTAAATTTCGCGTGATTTTATTTCGCTGCACGCCGTTTTAAGGTTGATAACTAGTGAATAGATAATGCTATCAATGAACTCAGCCCCGCATTCCGTAGCTGACGGTCAGAGCTAACGCACGTATGTGATAAACCGAAATAAAGTGGATCTAAAATGTTTGTATTTTTTAGATAAAAAAGATTTGATGACGAAAATTTAGCCATGGCACGAAAATCCAGAGAATTTTACTATAAGAAACTAACGAAAGTTGAAGAAACAGCTAGAGGAAAACGAGAAGAATCCGAAAAGGCCGGTTAAGTCATCAGCCAAAAAGTCACGGGAATGTAGGGAGCTTCAAAATCCGTGCGCCGGGATGCTCTTCGCCCAAGTTCGACGCTAAAGCCACAACTTTCCACTTCAACTGCACAAATTGAGCCTGATCAGCAAGAACAGTTGGAGATTGATGTCATTGATCCAAATTTCGAGCATGGAATGCCAATGTACATCGCCAGTCTTCACAACTTCGCTGGATAATGAATGTATTACGTCTCAAACCTTTGCACCGCCGATGCACTCTGGACCTAGTCAAGAACAAAAGCAACAACAAGAAGTTAGTAAAATTATGCAATGCATTGATTGTGATACGCTTTCCAACATTCCAGAAATCATTACTCAAGTTATAAGGATAACGGTTGTGGAATATATCTCCCTCCTGTGCCCTGACCTTTGACCCCATTTCGATGATATTCAACAGAACAGGTAAAATATACCTCCGGAACAAAAGACTAAAGTTTTGCATCAATAGAAGCATTTGTAATCAAGTTATGAGGATAATGGCTGTCGAATAAATCTCGCGCCTGTGCCCTGACCTTTGACCCCATTTCGGTGATATTCAACAGAATTGATTCAGTATACCTCCGGAACAACATACTAAAGTTTTGTCACAATAGAAGCACTTTTAGTCAAGTTATGAGGGTCATGGCTGTGGAATAAATTTCGCTCCTGTGCCCTGACCTTTGACCCCATTTCGGTGATATTCAACAGAATTGGTTCAGTATACCTCCGGAACAATATACTAAAGTTTTGTCACAATAGAAACACATTTAGTCAAGTTATGAGTGTAATGGCTGTGGAATAAATTTCGCTCCTGTGCCCTGACCTTTGACCCCATTTCGGTGATATTCAATAGAATTGATTCAGTATACCTCCGGAACAACATACTAAAGTTTTGTCACAATAGAAGCACTTTTAGTCAAGTTATGAGGGTCATGGCTGTGGAATAAATTTCGCTCCTGTGCCCTGACCTTTGACCCCATTTCGGTGATATTCAACAGAATTGGTTCAGTATACCTCCGGAACAATATACTAAAGTTTTGTCACAATAGAAACACATTTAGTCAAGTTATGAGTGTAATGGCTGTGGAATAAATTTCGCTCCTGTGCCCTGACCTTTGACCCCATTTCGGTGATATTCAATAGAATTGGTTCAGTATACCTCCGGAACAACACACTAAAGTTTTGACACAATAGAAGCACTTTTAGTCAAGTTATGAAGGTAATGGCTGTGGAATAAATTTCGCTCCTGTGCCCTGACCTTTGACCCCATTTTGGTGATATTCAACAGAATTGGTTCAGTATACCTCCGGAACAACATACTAAAGTTTTGTCACAATAGAAGCACTTTTAGTCAAGTTATGAGGGTCATGGCTGTGGAATAAATTTCGCTTCTGTGCCCTGACCTTTGACCCCATTTCGGTGATATTCAACAGAATTGGTTCAGTATACCTCCGGAACAATATACTAAAGTTTTGTCACAATAGAAGCACATTTAGTCAAGTTATGAGTGTAATGGCTGTGGAATAAATTTCGCTCCTGTGCCCTGACCTTTGACCCCATTTCGGTGATATTCAATAGAATTGGTTCAGTATACCTCCGGAACAACACACTAAAGTTTTGACACAATAGAAGCACTTTTAGTCAAGTTATGAGGGTAATGGCTGTGGAATAAATTTCGCTCCTGTGCCCTGACCTTTGACCCCATTTTGGTGATATTCAACAGAATTGGTTCAGTATACCTCCGGAACAACATACTAAAGTTTTGTCACAATAGAAGCACTTTTAATCAAGTTATGAGGGTAATGGCTGTGGAATAAATTTCGCTCCTGTGCCCTGACCTTTGACCCCATTTCGGTGATATTCAACAGAATTGGTTCAGTATACCTCCGGAACAACATACTAAAGTTTTGTCACAATAGAAGCACTTTTAGTCAAGTTATGAGTGTAATGGCTGTGGAATAAATTTTGCTCCTGTGCCCTTACCTTTGACCCCATTTCGGTGATATTCAACAGAATTGATTCAGTATACCTCCGGAACAACATACTAAAGTTTTGTCACAATAGAAGCACTTTTAGTCAAGTTATGAGGATAATGGCTGTGGAATAAATCTCGCTCCTGTGCCCTGACCTTTGACCCCATTTCGGTGATATTCAACAGAATTGGTTCAGTATACCTCCGGAACAACATACTAAAGTTTTGTCACAATAGAAGCACTTTTAGTCAAGTTATGAGTGTAATGGCTGTGGAATAAATTTTGCTCCTGTGCCCTTACCTTTGACCCCATTTCGGTGATATTCAACAGAATTGGTTCAGTATACCTCCGGAACAACATACTAAAGTTTTGTCACAATAGAAGCACTTTTAGTCAAGTTATGAGGATAATGGCTGTGGAATAAATCTCGCTCCTGTGCCCTGACCTTTCCCCACATTTCGATGATATTGAACATAATTGGTACAGTATACCTCCGGAACAACTAAAAGTTTTGTCGCAATAGAAGCATTTTTACGTAGGTTATACACATAAGGGTGATGGAATGGATCCCGCTCCTATGTCCTGACCTTTGACCCCATTTCGTCCATTTTTAATAGGGTTCGTTCCCAGTTCGCCTCCTACCACATACTAAAATTTCATCGAAATCGAATAAGTTTTACCCGAGTTATCGTGAGGATAGACTGACAGACGCATAAAGCATATACGCAGATGTGAAGCATATACGCTTCTTCAACCTGCAGTTGGAAAGCGTAAAAAAGAGTACATTAGGCCAAGGGACGTATCGCCAAATTTATAACAAAGCAACTAAGGAGTTTGAAAAATTGTTTCTGAAGAACGATTTCTTCAGAAACAAGTTTAGCAATAACTATGGCAACGATGATACTACGCATTCTACTATTACTAACATTAATTTATAATCAGCATAAGTTACTATGAATTTTATGCACAGACGTTGTAAATCCTGCAACGCAGTCAGGGGTGATCATATCCCCTACTAAAGACTGGAATTTTCTTGGCAACCGCCTGTCACATGGACGTTTCTGTCTTCTGTCCAGTTGTGCTCGAAGCTACCTTTTCAATAAAGTGCCTTTGTATCCTTTGGATTCCTTGTTTGGACGGTTCTGCTGACTTGTGCCATATTCTTACATCTTGGGGATCTTATGGTATGGCTTGAGTCGATGTGGAGCACTTCTGCACGACGTTACATTCGAAAAACCGTCTCGTCATTAATTTTTGTACGCCAGTGTATTTAAGATTTCTGTTAAATAATACTACACAGTCGAGTCACATTATTGTGACCACCTCCTTCTTCTGACGTCAACAGCGCGTAGCCAATGAAAGAAGTCACGTGTCGTGAGCTGGCTTGGAGGGTACATAAGTTGTGCTGTTGCCATTCGTCCTGCTGTGGTTGAAATGTATCGTGATTGGAGAAATGGTCCCATTGCGAATAAGCGACGTGGAAACTCCGGAGCACCACGTGCCCTTGATGTGAGAGGTGAATGTGGGCTGCGGAGGTGCGTGAGGGACGATCGACACGCTACAGGGGGAGCAACTCACTGGCCAAATAAGCTAAGGGGTACAGGAAGTATGTCTAAAACGACAGTTCAGCGAACCCTGTTGTGTATGGGGCTGGGATGCAGACGGATGGTCACTGCACCTATATGCATCCGCTGAAAAGGGGTTAGCATTTGCACGACAGTAACGGAATTTGACCTCTGCTGATTGGCAAAGGGTTGCCTTCTCCGATGAGTCACGTTTTCTGCTTCATCGAACGGATGGGCGTTGTCGTATAAACCGAGAAACATCAGAGAACAAACACTCTTCAACCATTACTGCTGGCCGCCCCGGTGGCGCAGTGGTCTAAGCGATGGCCTCTGATCATTCGTCCGAACGGGGTCTGGGTTCGAATCCCGGTGAGGCATGGATGTTGTGTTTGTCTTACGGCACCGGCTCTCTCCCTTCCCTGGAACCAGTGACCCTAAATTAGGGACGGGAGACTGCTTATAGCCCATTGAGTTGCTCACGGTGGTCGTTAAAAATCCAATCAATCAATCCAATCAACCATTACTGGAAGAATACAAGCTGATGGGGGAAGCGTTATGGTCTGGGGAATGTTTTCGTGGCATTCCCTGGGTCCACTCATACCTGTGGAAGGAACTATGGACCAAATTCGTTATGAATCCACCCTTGCAGACCACGTGCACCCATACATGCTGATGGTCTTCCCTGGGGCGGATGGGATCTTCCAGCACGACAGCGGATGGGATCTTCCAGCATGACAATGCGACGTGTCACACGGCTAGAAAACTCCGAGAGTGGTTGGAAGAGCACGATGAAGACTTCGAAGTACTTCCCTGGCGCCTCTAATTTCCCAGACTTAAACCCCATTGAGCATCTGTGGGACCGCCTTGATCGTGTTGTTCGCTCTATGGATCCTCCACCACGCACCCTCCAGCAGCTGTCAGATGCACTGCAGTCAGCATGGCTCCACATACCTGTGAACACCTTCCAGCACCTTATTGGTTCCCTCTCAGCCCGTCTACCTGCTGTCCGCGCTGAGTACGGTGGTTACTCCGGATATTAGGTGGTGATCACAATAATGTGACTCGACCGTGCATATGATACGTGACGACGCTTTTTTTTTTTTTTTTTTTTTTTTTGATTGGAGGTTGAACGACCACCGTGAGCAACTCAATGGGCTATAAGCAGTCGCCCGTCCCTAATTTAGGGTCACTGGTTCCAGGGAAGGGAGAGAGCCAGTGCCGTAAGACAAACACAACATCCATGCCCGACCGGGATTCGAACCCGGACCCCTTACGGACGAATGATCAGAGGCCAGCGCCTTAGACCACTGTGCCACCGGGGCGGCGACGACGCTTTACGTGTGGCTTGCTGGGTCAAGTGGTACTGTGCACGTCTTCAAGTGTAAGGCTAAAATGGACAAGGCTAGTTTGAGGCGCAAACGGAAAGGATATGAAAAGGTCAAAAGTTGAAGGTTTTGCGAAATTTCTGTATAAATACGAAACAACCCGAAACGGACTGGTCTGAAATAAACGGAGTTGACTGCGAAGAATTTGTCAAAATGCGGAAGTTAGAAAAAACGGGAACTTTTAAGAATGGAAATTTCGTCAAAAGTCGGACCCCTACCAGCAACTTTGCTGCACGTTATTCTCAGAAATTTTCCGTGAAATCACACCACTTAGTTTTTATAGAGTACGAAAGGAATTGCGGAAAAGTTCGCTGAAAGTTCATGTTTTTGCGTTAACCCTTTAACGACTATATCATAACGCCCGAAACTGTCTGTTGTTTCACTTCTTTGTTTAATAACAATAGTGACTGAGGGTGAATCTTACTGATCCGTCACAGGTCGAAAAAATTTGAAGAACAAGTAAGGGTAGGAAGTCTGACTCACTCCAGACAGGCGTTTCGGGCGGATATGGCCGTTGTTACGTACGGGCGTTTGGGCTTTATGGTCGCTAAAAGGTTAAGCGCTCTTGAAAATGGCATTTTTTTTCGATTTTAATGGAGGACAGATTAACAGGTATGAAAAATAGTTGAAATTCAGGTTTCTTACCGCCATTCCAGGTATAACGAAGTAAATTTCTCCATCATTTTTGGTCTACGCCGGGATTCGAACCCGAGGCCGCTTATTCCGGAACAAGTCGCTCTACCAACTGAGCTACGCAGACGATTATTCTGATTCCTATCTGCCTTTATGTCGTGTACGTCCTGCTGGCAGGTACGTCACAACTCCTGGTACGTTACATCATCTCCCCCTTATTTTATTTTTTTTTTTTTGAAGTGCTGGAGAAAGGATTCTCTTATTTTTCCTATCTCGCGGTGTGGAAATAACATCACACCAATGCGAGATTTTGAACGGTCGGGTCATCCGGATAGTTCGGGCGCCATTATAACGAAGTAAATTTCTCCGTCATTTTGGGTCTACGCCGGGATTCGAACCCGGATCCCCTCATTCCGGAATAAGTCACTCTACCAGTTGAGCTAAGCGGACGTTTTATTCTGATTCCTACCTGCCTTTATGTCGTGTGCGTCCTGCTGGCAGGTACGTCACATCTTTCCCCCCTCCGAAAGAGGGCCAGGGGGCATGGCCCACGGGTCAGCCGTGACCATGAATCGTTGCAGGCAGCCATCCACTGTAGAACGTGCACTTGAGAACTCCCAGTCAATCTGCTGTGTGGAATGCAACATCACACATTTTTTTTATTTTTCGAAGCGCTGGAGAAGGAATCCTCTGATTTTTCCTGTCTCGCGGTGTGGAAATAACATCACACCAATGCGAGATTTTGAACGGCCGGGTCATCCGGATAGTTCGGGCTCCATTATAACGAAGTAAATTTCTCCGTCATCTTTGGTCTACGCCGGGATTCGAACCCGAGGCCGCTTATTCCGGAACAAGTCGCTCTACCAACTGAGCTACGCAGACGATTATTCTGATTCCTATCTGCCTTTATGTCGTGTACGTCCTGCTGGCAGGTACGTCACATCTCCTGGTACGTTACACAGGGAAAATGTCAAATCACGAATATGCTTCGTTAATTCGCGGATTTCAATGAGTTTTTGCATGAATTTCAAGAAATTTTTGATTTTCAAGAAATGGCGCATGAATTTTAAGACTTTTTTTTACGCAGTAGGATCCAGCGAGCACTCAATTTTTAGATTACTGCGGTAAAAAATTATTCCGGGAAGTACCCAGTTAACAAGCGCAACTGTTAAGCAACCGTGTAAGCTCTATTTGTAACAACCTATTTTGTTTGGATTTCGGTGGCATAAATATCCTACATACCTTCCCACTTCCTAAATAGACCTATTGAAAGTCAGTTCACCTATGCTGCTCCAGTTATCTCACCCTCTCCCTACCTGAAGAGTGAAGACCTCTGTATTTCTCTTCACCTAAGATTTAATAGCCCAGGGACGGTCATTTTTGAAATAGGGGCACCTACTTGCTTACTGTGTCATTCTAAGTTTTCCTTTAGAGTTGCATAAAACATCCTTTGACGAATGCCAACAACCACTATCCTCGTCTTAATCCTTGGCAGGCGTCGACCCCTTTTCTTACATGAGGTTGTCTTACTTGCTGGAGCCCAGCCAACAACCCTCTCTCGACTGAAGTCTTTACCTCCAATCTAACAACTGCTATATTTAGAAGCTTTCTGTCTTGCAAGGGGCAAAACCTCACATACTAATTTTATGCAGCTGATATTCGCGACAGTCATTGTACAGTGCGAGATATTTATCTAAATGCATCTCATGTGCACATTAAAAACAACCCAGATCCAATCGGTAAATGTTGAGATACTTTACAAACATTTCATGGGTCTGTCATACTTAAAAGTTTTTTTGCGCGTGTGACAGCCACTTCGCTGTATTTTGCTTAATTGGCCCCGCAACACCAAATCTTTTGCCAACCCCTGAGTTTTTTCATCACCTTTCTCGAATAAATACTTGTCGGTTTTTAAGCATTCGAGGAAGACAGAAAAAATTATTTTGTTTCTATTAATTGCGAAACTTCACTTGGTAGCTCATAAGGTGTGATCAGAAAGCAGTGATGATCACCCAGGAATTCCTGTTGGAGGAGGCTATATATATATAGTATACACAATGTGTGTGTATATATATATATATATATATATAGGGACATCTCAGTAAGGGAAGAAAACAGATTATGGCACTGAGAAAAGAAGATGGTTCTGTAACAAGAAATAGAGGCGAAATTTCGACAAGAGTGAAAGATTTCTACTCAAAATTATATGAAAGGGATGATACATGCACTCCAGACATCATGAAAGATACCAGTACCAGAGTTCCTCCAGTCCTTGCAGCAGAAGTTGCACATGCAATCAAGAACATGAAGCGGGGAAAAGCTCCAGGAGAAGATGGAATTACTGTAGACATCATACAAGAAGCAAGTGGAGAAATCGAAACAGTACTCGCCCAAATTTTCACTCGATGCCTTAATGAAGGAAAGATTCCTGAGGATTGGAACACCGCTACAATGATCCTGCTACATAAGAAAGGTGACATTGAGGATCTCGGAAACTACAGACCTATCAGCCTCCTATCAGTAGTTTATAAAATCTTCACTAAAGTTCTTTCACACAGCTTGAAGGTAACACTGGACATGGCTCAACCGAGAGAACAAGCTGGATTCAGGAGTGGCTACAGCACAATAGATCATATCCACGTACTGAGAGAACTAATTGAAAGAGAGAGGGAATATGAACTTCCATTGTGCATGGCTTTTATCGATTATGAAAAAGCCTTTGATTCGGTGAAACCATCAGCAGTTACAATGGCTCTGAAATCCTGCGGTATTGAAGATGCAAACATTAATATTATTAATAACATCTATGAAAATGCAAGTGCAAAGATTCGGCTGTTTGAAAATACAACACACATAAAAATTGGAAAAGGAGTGAGACAAGGTGACACCATATCTCCGAAGCTCTTTAATGCCACATTGGAGGGTGTTTTTCAGTCACTGAGCTGGGAAAACAAAGGGATAAAGATTAATGGAGATTATCTAACCCACCTTCGTTTTGCTGATGACGTAGTCATTTTTGCAACTACCCCATCAGAGCTGCAGAGTATGATCCAGGAACTTGCTGACAAGAGTAAAGAAGTGGGATTAAAAATGAACTTTCAGAAGACAAAAGTGATGTTCAATGCTTTTACAAGAAATGAAGATTTATCGATTGATGGAGAAAAGCTGGAGATAACAGACACGTACGTTTATCTTGGACAGCAGATATCAAGTGAGGGTCACATTGGTGAAGAAATTAATCGGCGTACAAAACTTGCCTGGAGAGCTTTTGGAAGAAACAGCATAATTTTCAAGAGCAATATGCCATTATGTCTTAAAAGAAAAGTGTTTAATCAATGCATCCTTCCAGTGCTTACGTATGGTGCAGAGACGTGGACCTTAACTAAAAGAGACATACAAAGGCTGCAGACAACTCAAAGCAGCATGGAGAGGTGCATGCTTGGTGTAACCAGGAGAGATAAGAAGAGGAACTCGTGGATCCGAAAAATGACAAGAGTGGAAGACATCATGATCAGAGTTAAATCCCTGAAATGGCAGTGGGCTGGACATAGTGCCAGAAGGACAGACCTGTGGCGCAGTGGTCTAAGCGATGGCCTCTGATCATTCGTCCGAACGGGGTCCGGGTTCGAATCCCGATGAGGCATGGATGTTGTGTTTGTCTTACAGCACTGGCTCTCTCCCTTCCCTGGAACCAGTGACCCTAAATTAGGGACGGGCGACTGCTTATAGCCCATTGAGTTGCTCACGGTGGTCGTTAAACCTCCAATCAAAAAAAAAAAAAAAAAAAAAAAAAAAGGACAGACCAGCGATGGACTGGACAGTCGAAATTTTAGATTGGATTCCCAGGGACAGGAAAAGACCCAGAAGAAGACCACATGGGAGATGGGTGGATGAAATTCGAAAGTATGCAGGAGTGACATGGAGGAGACTGGCACAAGACAGACCGTTGTGGAGGAAACTTGGAGAGACCTTCGTCCAGCAGTGGATTGATAATGGTTGACAATGATGATGATGATGATACACTGACGGAAAAAAATCCCAACACCAAGAAAAAATAGTTGTAGAGGAATGAAATGGCGGCAATACATTTGTATAGATAACATATTTAATCGATTAAGGTTTCAAGATCACAGCTTATTGTAAGCGCGAGAAGAGCCATTTTAAATGTGAAATGCTGGTACATTAATAACCGGTGTAACCGCCAGAATGTTGAATGCAAGCACGCAAACGTTCATGCATTGTGTCGTACAGGTGCTGGATGTCAGTTTGTGGGATGGAGTTCCATGCCTGTTGCACTTGGTCGGTCAATACAGGGACGGTTAATGCTGTTTGGGGGTGACGCTGGAGATGTCGTCCAATGATGTCCCATACGTGCTCGATTGGTGAAAGATCTGGTGATCTAGCAGGCCACGGCAACATGTCGACACTCTGTAGAGCATGTTGGGTTACAACAGCGGTATGCGGGCGAGCGTTATCCTGTTGGAAAACACCCCTGGAATGCTGTTCATGAATGGCAGCACAACAGGTTGAATCACCAGACCGACGTACAACTGTGCCGTCAGGGTGCGTGGGATAACCACGAGAGTGCTCCTGCTGTCATAGGAAATTGCTCCCTAGACCATAACTCCAGGTGTAGGTCCAGTGTGTCTCGGCCGCAGACAGGTTGGTTGCAGACGCTCACCTGGCCTCCTTCTAACCAACACACGGCCATCACTGGCACCCAAGCAGAACCGGCTTTGCAGAACTAGTGGTGTTGGATTTATAATAAACAAGTATAATGAATAAAATTCTCCGGCTGGACGTGTAGTGCAGGAAAGCTTACGTTAAGTCACTTTAGGGTTATTGAAAGGTTACTTGACGTAGCTAAAGTGTGCTTAAACTTCAAAGTGCTAGAGTTTGCTTAGGTAAGACACGCACGTGCAATAAATTCCAAGAATATGGAATTTATTTTTACTCAGCGTTCCTCATTGTCTTGAATATCAGTAATATAACTTCGGTTTTAGTACATTAGTACCTTGAAGGCTCCTTATTAGAGCGATAAACACAATATACCCTGAACTTAACGTAGACACTCAATGAAATAGACTTAACGGCCAGACAGAGGTCTGAAAATAAAATGAACTAAGAAAACGTACTCACTTTTAACCTTTTATTGGGGAGCTCCTGGTATTACTCAAATACACACTCCAAAATAACACAACTACTGATAGCCCGAACTTTCGCACTATCGTAATATCGTAGAAAAGTAGGTAAATCGCATATCAATAATCAGGAAGAACCTATCACATATAAAACGAAGCTCCTCGGTATACTTGAGCGCGCCTATATATATATATATATACTGCATACCACCACGTCATGACTTACACTCGTCGCCACATATAATTCAGCGGGAGAAACAACATCTCGTTAAGTGAGAAGATAATTTGCATAGGAAAATAGAGTAACAAGAGATAGTAAAATCAAAAGGAAACTGAATCTAGAGTATACGTTACACAAGAAACTGAAGGATAAAGTTGTAGAAGTTGAAAGTTCCTCTGACAGAGCTGCACGACTTGTTATCCAACTCTCGAAAAGATACCAGGCTCAGATTATTCAAACTTATGCACCCACCACAAGTCATCCTGAAGAAGAAATTGAAGATTTTTATGAGGAAATTCATCATCTAAATAATAAAGGTAAACAGCACTTGAAGATAATTATGGGAGATTTGAATGCAAAAATAGGGCAACAGCAACAGAATGAAACTTCAGTAGGTGAATTCGGTCACGGCAACAGAAACCAGCATGGAAATACTCTCGTACAGTTTGCAGAGGCAGAAGGGTTTTTCATCTTGTACTCCTTTTTCAAGAAAAAGCCACACAGGAAATGGACATGGAGACATCCAAATGGGACGACAAGTGAAATTGATTTTATTATGTGTAACAAAAAATTCGTCATAGAAGACTGCAGTGTGCTAAACAAGTTCAACACAGGTAGTGACCATAGATTGGTGAGATGTAAGATGCACCTCAACACTAAACTTGAACGTAGCAAGCTCATAAGACAAACAAAATGTATTGACATAACCAACCTGAAAAAACACCATAAATAATTTCAAGTTGGAACTGAAGAACAGGTTCTCTGCTTTAGAAGGCCTAACATCGGAAGAAGTGGACATCTCTGAAGTTAACAGAAAAGTAACCAAAGCTCTTATGGAAACAGCAACAAAATTAGCTAGGTCTAAGAACAAGTTGCATGTAAACAAATTATCAGGAAAAACCAAAATGTTGATGCAAAAAAGAAGAGAGATGAGGACAACTAAAGAAGATGTGAATTCCAAAGTGGAATATATAGAGCTATGCAAGACAGTACGAAAAAGTATCACTGAAGATTTAAGGAAATTCAACTGTGAACTAGTAAGGAAAGCAATTGAAAACAACCAAAGCCTAAAGATAGCAAAGGGACATCTCAGTAAGGGGAAAAAACAGATTATGGCACTGAGAAAAGAAGATGGTTCTGTAACAAGAAATAGAGGCAAAATTTTGACAAGAGTGAAAGATTTCTACTCCAAATTATATGAAAGGGATGATACATGTACTCCAGGCATCATGAAAGGTACCAGTACCAGAGTTCTTCCAGTCCTCCCAGCAGAATTTGCACATGCAATCAAGAACATGAAGCGGGGAAAAGCTCCAGGAGAAGATGGAATTACTGTAGACATCATACAAGAAGCAAGTGGAGAAATCGAAACAGTACTCGCCCAAATTTTCACTCGATGCCTTAATGAAGGGAAGATTCCTGAGGATTGGAACAACGCTACAATGATCCTGCTACATAAAAAAGGTGACATTGAGGATCTCAGGAACTACAGACCTATCAGCCTCCTATCAGTGGTTTATAAAATCTTCACTAAAGTTCTTTCACACCGCTTAAAGATGACACTGGACATGGCTCAACCGAGAGAACAAGCTGGATTCAGGAGTGTATAACGAAATAAATTTCCCCGTCATTTTTATCCGCGCCAGGATTCGAACCCGGGTCCCCTCATTCCGAAACCAGTTGCTCTACCAATTGAGCTACACCGACGTTTTATTCTGATTCCTATCTGCCTTTATGTCGTGTGCGTCCTTCTGGCAGGTACGTCACATCTCCTGGAACGTTACATCATCTCCCCTTTTTTTTTTTTTTTCGAAGTGCTGGAGAAAGGATTCTCTTATTTTTCCTATCTCGCGGTGTGGAAACAACATCACACTATTGCGAGATTTTGAACGGTCGGGTCATCCGGATAGTTCGGGCGCCATTATAACGAAGTAAATTTCTCCGTCATTTTTATCCGCGCCAGGATTCGAACCCGGGTCCCTTCATTCCGGAACACGTTGCTCTAATAATTGAGCTACGCGGACGTTTTATTCCGATTCCTATCTGCCTTTATGTCGTGTGCGTCCTTCGGGCAGGTACGTCACATCTCCTGGTACGTTACAAGTGGCTACAACACTATAGATCATATCCACGTACTGAGAGAACTAATTGAAAGAGCGAGGGAATATGAACTTCCATTGTGCATGGCTCTTATCGATTATGAAAAAGCCTTTGATTCGATGAAACCATCAGCAGTTACAATGGCTCTGAAATCCTGCGGTATTGAAGATGCGTACATTAATATTATTAATAATATCTATGAAAATGCAAATGCAAAGGTTCGGCTGTTTGAAAATACAACACAGATCAAAATTGGAAAAGGAGTGAGACAAGGTGACACCTTATCTCCGAAGCTCTTTAATGTCACATTGGAAAATATCTTTCAATCACTGAACTGGGAAAACAAAGGGATAAAGATTAATGGAGTTTATCTAACCCACATTCGTTTTGCTGATGCCATAGTCATTTTTGCAACTACCCCATCAGAGCTGCACAGTATGATCCAGGAACTTGCTGACAAGAGTAAAGAAGTGGGATTAAAAATGAACTTTCAGAAGACAAAAGTGATGTTCAATGCTTTTACAAGAAATGAAGATTTATCGATTGATGGAGAAAAGCTGGAGATAACAGACACGTACGTTTATCTTGGACAGCAGATATCAAGTGAGGGTCACATTGATGAAGAAATTAATTGGCGTACAAAACTTGCCTGGAGAGCTTTTGGAAGAAACAGCATAATTTTCAAGAGCAATATGCCATTATGTTTTAAAAGAAAAGTGTTTGATCAGTGCATCCTTCCAGTGCTTACGTATGGTGCAGAGACGTGAACCTTGAATAAAAGAGACATACAAAGGCTGCAGACAACTCAAAGCAGCATGGAGAGGTGCATGCTTGGTGTAACCAAGAGAGATAAGAAGAGGAACACGTGGATCCGAAAAATGACAAGAGTGGAATACATCATGATCAGGGTTAAATCCATGAAATGGCATTGGGCTGGACATACTGCCAGAAGGACAGACCTGTGGCGCAGTGGTCTAAGCGATGGCCTCTGATCATTCGTCCGAACAGGGTCCGGGTTCGAATCCCGATGAGGCATGGATGTTGTGTTTGTCTTACAGCACTGGCTCTCTCCCTTCCCTGGAACCAGTGACCCTAAATTAGGGACGGGCGACTGCTTATAGCCCATTGAGTTGCTCACGGTGGTCGTTAAACCTCCAATCAAAAAAAAAAAAAAAAGGACAGACCAGCGATGGACTGGACAGTCGAAATTTTAGATTGGATTCCAAGGGACAGGAAAAGACCCAGAAGAAAACCACATGGGAGATGGGTGGATGAAATTCGAAAGTATGCGGGAGTAACCTGGAGGAGACTGGCACAAGACAGACTGTTGTGGAAGAAACTTGGAGAGACCTACGTCCAGCAGTGGATTGATAATGATATCATCATCATCATCATCATTGTCAACCATTATCAATCCACTGCTGGACGAAGGTCTCCCCAAGTTTCCTCCACAACGGTCTGTCTTGTGCCAATCTCCTCCATGTCACTCCCGCATACTTTCGAATTTTATCCACCCATCTCCCATGTGGTCTTCTTCTGGATCTTTTCCTGTCCCTTGGAATCCAGTCTAAAATTTCGGCTGTCCATCGCTGGTCTGTCCTTTTTTTTTTTTTTTTTTTTTTTTGATTGGAGGTTTAACGACCACCGTGAGCAACTCAATGGGCTATAAGCAGTCGCCCGTCCCTAATTTAGGGTCACTGGTTCCAGGGAAGGGAGAGAGCCAGTGCCGTAAGAAAAACACAACATCCATGCCTCACCGGGATTCGAACCCGGACCCCTTCCGACCAATGATCAGAGGCCATCGCTTAGACCACTGCGCCACAGGTCTGTCCTTCTGGCAGTATGTCCAGCCCATTGCCATTTCAGGGATTTAACTCTGATCATGATGTCTTCCACTCTTGTGATTTTTCGGATCCACGTGTTCCTCTTCTTATCTCTCTTGGTTACACCAAGCATGCACCTCTCCATGCTGCTTTAAGTTGCCGGCAGTCTTTGTATATATATTTTTTAGTTAAGATTCACATTTCTGCACCATACGTAAGGACTTGAAGGATGCATTGATTAAACACTTTTCTTTTAAGACATAATGGCATATTGCTCTTGAAAATTATGCTGTTTCTTCCAAAAGCTCTCCAGTCAAGTTTTATACGCCGATTAATTTCTTCATCAATGTGACCTTCATTTGATATCTGCTGTCCAAGATAAACGTACGTGTCTGTTATCTCCAGCTTTTCTCCATCAATCGATAAATCTTCATTTCTTGTAAAAGCATTGAACATCACTTTTGTCTTCTGAAAGTTCATTTTTAATCCCACTTCTTTACCCTTGTCAGCAAGTTCCTGGATCATACTGTGCAGCTCTGATGGGGTAGTTGCAAAAATGACTACGTCATCAGCAAAACGAAGGTGGGTTTGATAATCTCCATTAATCTTTATCCCTTTGTTCTCCCAGTTCAATTATTGAAAGACATTTTCTAAAGTGGCATTAAAAGAGCTTGGGAGATATGGTGTCACCTTGTCTCACCCCCTTTCCAATTTTTATGTGTGTTGTATTTTCAAACAGCCGAATCTTTGCCTTTGCATTTTCATAGATGTTATTAATATATATACACTATCTACCAACAAGTAATTGGACACCCCTGCAATCGACGATATCTGCGGTCCTGATACACGTCACAGCCGCCGCCGTTAAATATCGTGTGGAAAACAGCAACAGAACCAGTCGCATGCAAGATGCCACGCAGTTTGGAGCTCTCTGATTTCGAGAAAGGTGTAATCGTCGGGTATCACAGAAATGGCCGATCCATACGTGACATATCCAGCTAGTTGAAGTACCCAAAATAGACAGTGGGCTACGTGATTGACAAGTGGAAGATGAGAGGTGACTGTCGTAATGTGCCCCGAGCCGGCAGACCCACAAAACTGGGAGTTAGAGACCAACGGGTGCTGGCCAGAGAAATTCGGAAGAACCGCACCAAATCGATGGGCCACATCCGCGAGGAGTTTCAAGAGGCATCCGAGAGTGTTCTTTCGTTGAATACCATCTGTAAAGAAGCCCATCTGCTCGGTTATCATGGACGTGCTGCCGCCCACAAGCCTTTGATCACCAAGTCCAAGAGCGCTGCTCGGCTAACGTGGTGCAAAGAACGTCGACAGTCTATCGTTGAACAGTGGAAACAGGTTCTCTGGAGCGACGAATCAAGGTTAACCCTCTACCGTTCGGATGGCAGGGTCTGGGTTTGGCGTCTGCCTGGAGAACGCCTCCTGCCGGAATGTATTGTGCCAACTGTGAAGTTCGGCAGCGGTGGAATTATGCTATGGGGGTGTTTCTCCTGCTATGGCACTGGACCCTTCGTCGCAATTCCTGATAGACTCAACGCCGAGACCTTCTGCACCATTTTGGATGATTGGATGACTACGTTGTGGCAGTTTTACGGGGTGGACCCATGTTACTTTCAGGATGACAATGCCACCTGTCATGTTGCGAGGTCCACCATGGCTTGGTATGGTGACAATGGGGTTAATCGAATGGACTCGCCTGCGCAGAGCCCGGACCATAACTCTATCGAGCACCTCTGGGACGAGTTGGGGCGTCGACTTAATGGGTGCCCCCACCGTCCGAAATCAGTGAAGGAACTGACCTGTCTTCTCCAAGCCGAGTGGAAGAAAATACCGCTAGCCATCGTACAACGCCTGGTTGAGAGTATGCCCCGGAGGGTCACAGCTGTAATCGCCGCTCGTGGAGGCTCCACCTACTATTGAAGGTGAATAAACTTCGTTTTCCTTTGCTATCACAGGTGTCCAATTACTTGTTGGTAGATAGTGTATATAGTTTACAGTGTACGCCTATAGTTTATGTACGGTTGTGCCGTACGTCGTTCTTAATCTCTTTGGGGCTTTGGGAAGAAGACACCATGTAATAGAAGGCACTATGTAAGGTTTTAAATACGTAAAAAACATATTTTTGAATGTTTAATTTGTGACGTACGTCGCTCTTAATCTCCTTGGAGGGGGGCTTAAGCCCCCAAAGTTCCTTCCGTAGGTGAGACTATGTCAGAAAGACTGGATTTAATTAAAAAAAGTACAAGACTTACAATTTATTCGCCTTCGAAGTGATCCCTTCCGAAGCCCTACAGTTCGCCCAGCGCTGTTTCCAATACTCGAAGCATTTTCTGAAGTCATCTTCTAAAACAGCGCGCAGCTGCTTTGACGCATTATCTTGTATCTCTTCAATATCTTGAAATCTGTTTTCTTTCGAATGGTATTTGATTTCTGGGAAGAGAAAAATGTAACAGGGAGCGAGTTCTGATGAATACGGTGACTGTCGGCCCCCTGCAATGCGGTGCTTACGGGGGTCCTAACAAAAGTTATTCACACTGTCCATTTTTGAGAAAAGTGTGAAGTAGCGGCGAAAACTTACATTATTGCCGTTCAATTTCAATATACCATCCTTCGCTGCCAATGACAGCTTGCCAGCGGTGAGGTGTGTCCTGGATGCCCCGTAGTACACTGTTAAACATTTTGTGGTAGGTTGCACCAAAAAGTGGTGCTACACCAGCTACACCACTTTTTGGGAAAACATACACCATTGTCTGGTGCAAACAAAATCAAAAACATTATGCAAGACGTGGTACAACCTTGTACCACAACGTGAATCAAAGCCGCATTATGTTGTTGGGTTTTGTCTGCATCACACAGTGCTGTATTTTGTTTTCAGAAAGTGGTGCAGCTGGTGTAGCACCACTTTTTGGTGCTACCTTCTAGAAAATTTTTTACAGTGCGCACCGTCTTTGTTCAGCTGTCGTATTACTCCGGTCACGTCTAATATCAGTTCGTCCAGCGATTGGTAGCAGATACCACGGAACTGATTTTTTAACTCTGGAGAAAGATCAAAGTCGTGTGGACTGAGATCAGGGCTGTATGGTGGAGGGATAAAGGTTTCCAGCCATATTTTGACACAAGTCATGGCACCGACGCTGCATCATGACACAATGCGTTGTCATGATGCAAGATCGCTCCCGCTTCCAACCAGTCGGGGGCCATTTTAAGGAATTTTAGGTCTCCACTTCGTCCTCCGAAAGATATTGTGTTTCGATCAAGAGTTCCTTCTCCACAAACTTCTTGCAAGGCAATGTGGATCTGTGTTGGAGTTCCACCCCCCCCTCTCTCCCCCGCGCTTAGAGTTTCTACACTGGTGTGCAAAAATTAAGGACGAAGAGGAGTAATTAGCATAAAACAGTGGAACGAGCAGGCAGAACGGACCGAAAGACCACTCAGGAGATAGACTAGGGTCCGGCACGATAGGGTATGCGCATATATGCAGCATGACATAGGGGGGGGGGGGGTATCGGATGCGTATAAAGCACACGGGCGGTGTACGCTCAGCAATTCGGTGAAAGCTCTTGCACGGTATGCAACAATTTTGAACGACGTCGAGTTGCTGCCACCGTGTGATATGGCCAACAGGCAATCCAGTAGACGACATCTGGATGACTTTACCCGAGGTCGCGTCATTGGGAAGTTGGAAGAACGTCGAAGTGTGACTAGTGTGGCCGAGGGGTTCGGGATCGCTCACAACATCGTTTCACGAGCTAGGAGAGCATTTCGAACGACAGGAACAGCTGTCCGAGAGTTCAGCAGTGGTCGTACACGAGCAACCACGGCGGCGGACGACCGGTATATTGTCCTACAGGCGAGAAGAGACAGACAGCAGACAGCGGGAGAAATTGCAAGGCACATGTAACAGACAACTGGACGTCCGTTATCACGTTTTACCGTGGCCAGGAGGCTACAAAAAGGTGGTCTATTTGCACGACGACCAGTACGGTGTGTGCCATTAACGACTGCTCATCGGATACGGCGGTTTCTGTGGTGCCAGGAACACAAGAACTGAACACATCAGCAATGGGGTAGAGTTCTCTTTACGAATGAGAGCCGATTAGGCTGACGAGCGATTCTGGACGTATACATATCTGGAGAGAGCAGGGAACACGCAATCACACCTCCAACATCATCGAAAGGGACCGGTTTGGAGGTGGCGGAGTTCTCGTTTGGGGCGGTATCATGCTTGGTAGCCGTACTGACCTCCACATCTTCCAAGGAGGTTCAGTCACTGGTGTCCGCTATTGTACCGAGGTTCTCCTGCCTCACGTGCGTCTGTTTAGAGGTGCTGTGGGTCCTGAGTTCCTCTTCATGAACGACAACGCTACACCTCATCGCACAGTGGCTGTCGCAGAGCTGTTGGAGTGTAAAGATATTCAACGCATGGATTGGCCCGCAAGGTCCCTGGACCTAAATCCAATCGAAAACGTGTGGGAGATTCTTGGGAGGCGCTTGGCAGCACGTCACCAGCCGCTAGCAGCGATTCCGCAGCTGTGATTGGCGCTACAAGAGGAATGGGCCGCGATGCCTCAACAGCTCTTTCACAACCTCGTCCTCAGCATGGACAGATGTTGTAAATCCTGCAACGCAGCCAGGGGTGATCATATCCCCTACTAAAGACTGGATTTTCTTGGCAGCCGCCTGTCACATGGACGTTTCTGTCTTCTGTCCGGTTGTGCTTGAAGCTGCCTTTTCAATAAAGTGCCTTTGTATCCTTTGGATTCCTTGTTTGGACGGTTTTGCTCACTTGTCCCATATTCTTACATCTTGGGGATCTTATGGTATGATTTGAGTCGACGTGGAGCCCTTCTGCACGACGTTACATTCGAAAAACCGTCTCATCCTCAATTTTTGCACGCCAGTGTATATCCACGTACGAGCGCTGGTCTAACTCCGTTACTCGACCAGAGCACGTTTCCATTTCCAAACCCTCCCACGTCCACACACAAGATGATAGCGGGTCGTTTTGACACCACTGCGTTGCTGAGAATCTGACCTTGACATGACGCAATCATTTTCCCGATTGTATCATACGCTTCCGTTTTAGATTAACGTATGCCGAAATTTTGTTATGACCCCCGTAGCAAGAAACCGCCTCATACTTCACCACAACAACACGGGCATGCGCGTTGTCATGGTGAAGTTGCCACTCTCATGCGATGCCGTTTTTTGCAACGACCTACGCCCCTCAAACGCCGCAAAACTTGACAGTAGTACTCCTGTTGATTGTCTGGCTTGGTGGAACGCATGGTTAGTAGATGACGACGTCATGCTCATCCTGCACTTCCGGTGATTGCTTTGTGACGTCACCGTCCAAATCGCCATCGTAAGACTACCTAATCGACAAGGTTAGTAGATGACAAGGATATGCTCATTCGGCACTTCCGGTGATTGCTTTTTGACGCCACTGTCCAAATCGCCATCGTAAAACTACCTAATCGCCAAAGTTGGTAGATGACAAGGTTATGCTCATCCTGCACTTCCGGTGATTGCTTTGTGACGTCACCGTCCAAATCGCCATCGTAAGACTATCTAATCGACAAGGTTAGTAGATGACAAGGATATGCTCATTCGGCACTTCCGGTGATTGCTTTTTGACGCCACTGTCCAAATCGCCATCGTAAAACTACCTAATCGCCAAAGTTGGTAGATGACAAGGTTATGCTCATCCTGCACTTCCGGTGATTGCTTTGTGACGTCACCGTCCAAATCGCCATCGTAAGACTACCTATTCGACAAGGTTAGTAGATGACAAGGATATGCTCATCCTGCACTTCCGGTGATTGCTTTGTGACGTCACTGTCCAAATCACCATCGTAAAACTACCTAATCGCCAAAGTTGGTAGATGACAAGGTTATGCTCATCCTGCACTTCCGGTGATTGCTTTGTGACGTCACCGTCCAAATCGCCATCGTAAGACTACCTAATCGACAAGGTTAGTAGATGACAAGGATATGCTCATTCGGCACTTCCGGTGATTGCTTTTTGACGCCACTGTCCAAATCGCTATCGTAAAACTACCTAATCGCCAAAGTTGGTAGATGACAAGGTTATGCTCATCCTGCACTTCCGGTGATTGCTTTGTGACGTCACCGTCCAAATCACCATCGTAAGACTATCTAATCGACAAGGTTAGTAGATGACAAGGATATGCTCATCCTGCACTTCCGGTGATTGCTTTGTGACGTCACCGTCCAAATCGCCATCGTAAGACTACCTAATCGCCAAAGTTGGTAGATGACAAGGTTATGCTCATCCTGCACTTCCGGTGATGGCTTTGTGACGTCACCGTCCAAATCGCCATCGTAAGACTATCTAATCGACAAGGTTATGCTCATTCGGCACTTCCGGTGATTGCTTTGTGACGTCACTGTCCAAATCACCATCGTAAAACTACCTAATCGCCAAAGTTGGTAGATGACAAGGTTATGCTCATCCTGCACTTCCGGTGATTGCTTTGCAACGTCACTGTCCAAATCGCCATCGTAAGGCTACCTAATCGCCAAAGTTGGTAGATGACAAGGTTATGCTCGTCCTGCACTTCGGGTGATTGCTTTGTGACGTCACTGTCCAAATCGCCACGTTTCTTTGTATAAGCACCATGGCAGTGCGTCGGAATTACTATTCGTAAACGAGTTGGAATAATCTTCATAAATTCTACCAGATTTTTTAATGCATAAAGTTTTCAATTTGTAATTTTAAAAATTTGGGGCATGTTGCCCAAATGCTTTTCCAATTCCGTCCTCAGAAATTGCATCTTGAAGACGCCGTCGAAGTTTCCCGTGCTGACTGACAAAGTAAGACCTATTGCTGAATATTCCCTACTATTACTGGAAACGAATGAATTCTAAATTCCCCGTAAGAAATCCTCCTATGTGAGCGCTTTAAACTACAAGGCTTGTGAAAATCAAATTTTTGTTGATGGAGGCACTCGAGCACACATCCTTCTGTTCCGGAGCCGAATGCTTTCCCAAATAAGTTATGCCGACATGGGCTTATCACTGCATGTGCGTCATCTCTGTAGTAGGTCACAGGAAGCCATCCTTTCTGATGAGTAGTTTATTTTTTATTTATTTTATTTTATCATGTTTCGGGGGTATAACAACCACCGTAAGCAACTCTAAGGACTACTAACTAGCTCGTAGCCTGTGCCATGCACTGCTGAAAAAGCTGTGACTCAGATTTTCATAACATGAATTGTAAAATACATATACACTGAAGAGCAATTGAATTAGAGACAGCTGGCGTTATGCAAATGTGGCGCTGTGGGCGGCTTCGTAAACGGAAACGACATGACGTATGCAGCGATCCGAAAATATAAGGAGTGATGCGACGGGAATCAGTAAGAGTTGGACGCAGTATGGGTAAGACGAAGGATCTAAGCGCATTTGATCGTTGGCAAATTTTCGGGGCCCGACGAATGGGTCACTCCATCTCGGAAGTCGTGCAGGCACTGGGATTTTCACGAGCCACTGTGTCACGGGTGCACCGTGAGTACATCGAATCCGGTAAAACCATCCCTGCAAGGGCCAACTCCCGTGGACAACAGCGTGTGGATGAGCGGGGTCATCGTCTGCTAGCTCGCATTGTAACAGCGGATAGACGGGCCACAGTGCAAGAAATCACTCGGTAATTTAACGCTGGTGCACAAAAACGTGTAAGCAGCCACACCATCCAGAACCATCTCCTCGCTATGGGGTACAGAAGCCATCGTCCCACGAGGGTACCGCTGCTGACCGCACATCACAGGGTGCAAAGATTAGCATGGGCGCTGGAACATCGCCACTGGAACCTAGACATGTGGGAATATATTGCCTGGACTGATGAGTCGAGATTCACGTTGGTACATGCGGATGGCAGGATACGAGTACGGCGCAAATCACATGAAGCGATGTATCCTTCTTGCCAGCAGGGTACTCTTCAAGCTGGTGGGGTGGCATGCTCGTCTGGGGACTGTTTACGTGGACTGAAATGGGACCCCTGGTACGCGTGACATCGTCCCTCACAGGTCAACGTTACTGGGATATCCTGGACGACCATTTGCTCTCTTTTGTGCGTCTTCAACATCCCACTGGGGACCTCATCCTGCAACAAGACAATGCACCGTGCCATCGCTCCCGAATTGTATCCGAATGGTTGGTTGAACACACCACCGACGTTACCTCGCTTCCTTGGCCAGCTAGGTCACTTGACCTCAGTCCCATTGAGCACATCTGCGATGCCATCGAGAGATGTTCGAAGCTCTGAACCCCCTCCATCAAATCTTCGTGAACTGTGGGAGCTTGTTCAGGGGTCGTGGATCCGTATGGCTTCCCAACGCTTCCGGTGTCTTGTCGAGTCCATGTCGAGACGAATCGCCGCTCATCAGGGCGAAAGGTGGTGCTACACGTTACTAGACAGGTATCTCAAATTCAATTGCTCTTCAGTGTACATAACTACAAAGTGCGCCATATAAAAGAGGCCCCGTGGCCAGACGTTGTTAAACGGGTTAAAGTTGTTTGGCGGGTTTCCAGTTAAGACCGCTTTGTTCCAGTTCTAACCGGTTTCTGTGTGTGTGCAGCTGCAAAGGAATTCTCCGGAGTGGTTAGTCACAGCCAGAGCAGTGTATGTACGCGGTCATAAGTGTAAGTGAAGAGAGAACAAAGGAAAAGGAAATGGTTTTCAGTACGGAACAGCGGATTTTTATTGTAGAACAGTATTTCAGAAATAACACTCCACCTGTGACTTTTATCTGTGCGGAGCATTGAAAGGGAAAGTGCACGCAACTAATCCGCACACCCTTGATGAATTAAAAGTGAACATTACGGATGCCATAGCCGAGATTACTGCCGATGAGTTGTGGCACGTTACGAACAACATGTTCCGTCGTGTGTTGATGTCGGAGGACAGCACTTTCATCAATTGTTGTAAACGCAGGTAAATTACTCTTGTTTTCTGTCATTTCAATTATTCTTTACCATGCACAGTAGCGAACAAAAGCATTTGGCGAAACACTTTTTCGACCATAATATTTTTTCTGCTGGACAAAATCGAGTCATTTTGAGATATGATATGTGTTATTCATTTGTAAACATGACCCATATGCAGATGGATCGGAAACCTTATCACAGATCAGTTACCGAGCTTAATCGCAAAGATCATACAAATTGACCAACAGAGTAGGATGTGTATCACATTCATTTAATGCAACGATAACAGAAAACAAGTACGAGAAAACGACAAAAGAATATCTAATACTTAGTGGGATAACCACGAGACTTAATAACAGCTGCACAGCGGGCCGGCATCGAGTCCACTAGCTTCTCGACGGTGACCTGCGGAATTCGCGCCCATTCTGCAGACAGCTGGTCGAACTTCTGGGCCCTATTCCGGCAAGTATTCTTCGCACATCGTCTGTCCAGCTCCTCCCACATGCACTTGGTGGGGTTGAGGTCTGGAGATTGGCTTGGCCAGTCTAGAAATGTGACCTGTTGCTGCTGGAAGGCTGCCTTCGCTTCTCTGGAGGTGTGCTTCGGGTCGTTGTCTTGCTGCATGATCCATCCGGGTGGCATGTTCTGGTTTGCCCATGGGAAGACATTGTTGATGAGCATGTTCGTGTAGCTCTGGCCGGTCATTATTCCGTCAATCTTGATGATGGGGGCCCATTCCATTGCGAGAGAAGGCGCCGTAAACCATGAGCGATCCTCCTCCGTGCTTGACGGTCGGCTGGATGAACTGGGGGTTGAATCTCTGGCCACACGGACGTCGTACGTATCGGGAATGCCACCACTTCCGAACAAGTTGAACTTGCTCTCGTCGGTGAAAAGCACCTTACTCTAGTCCGCCGCGGTCCAGCGTCGATGACGGCGCGCAAACGCGATTTTGCTCGTCGATTCTTGACTGCGATGAGTGGTTTCTTGTTGGGGCGTCTTCCATTCAATCCACCAGCAATAAGACGACGGGAGATGGTCATTCGGCTGACGTTCAGGTCGTCGCTGTCGCGGAATTCGGTGGCGATGTCCACAGCAGTCAAGGTGGGATCAGCACGAGATCGACGGAGGATGCGTCTGTCCTGACGCAACGTAGTGGAACGAGGCCTACCACATCGCGGACTGTTCTCCCAGTCTTCTTATACCGTTGCAGGATAGCTGAAATGGACTGGTGTCGGATCTTCAGGGCCCTCGCAATGTCGGTGACGCGCATTCCGGATTCCATCGTGTTCACGGCCGCCTGACGAGCTCCAACAGGGATCTCCGCCTTTTTACCCATTTCTAAAAACCTAAGATTGACTTATTACCACACTACACATTACAAAACCCACAAAAATTAGAAGAAAAACATTAATACACGCAGCAAACAAATGGGTAGTAATTGGCGACTCTTGAATATGGTCCATTTCGAACGACAAATTCGCTCTGAGCGGAATACAAACTACGCGGCACTGTAACCCACGAATCAACACATATCATATCCCAAAATGACCCGATTTGGTCCAGCAGAAAAAAAACATTATGGTCGAAAAAGTGTTTCGCCAAATACTTTTGTTCGCTACTGTAGATTAATAGATTTTAACCCATCACGTGACCAGGC
The DNA here is from genome assembly GCA_039090855.1 of Macrothele yani. Classification (NCBI taxonomy): domain Eukaryota; kingdom Metazoa; phylum Arthropoda; class Arachnida; order Araneae; family Macrothelidae; genus Macrothele; species Macrothele yani. Next base: position 60,223,837 of record CM077032.1, on the reverse strand, counting down.
TGGGCCAATTTTATCTCGCCCTTACGGCAGCAACTGTTAAATTTTCTATCAGATGAGAACACAGCAAGTTTCTTGCCATACAGAACTGGTAGAGAATGTTTAGCGGGCCACTGTTGAGCCACTTGAGCTTCATCAAATTAAACTGGCTATTCCCGAATAACTGGATCAAAATGTTCTGGTTCAATTGCCTCTCGATGGAGATGATTCGCTTGTGAGTGAGCATTTCTAGCACGTCGAGCCTGAAGTTGTTGAGTTCCTTGCTGCCGGTGAAATTCGTCTGAGAGAGCAGCTGCATTACGTCGAGCTTGTACTTGTTCAGGAGTTTCTTGCTGTCTGCGATTAGCAAGCGCAAGAGCAAAAGTAATACACAGTGCGTCAAAGAATTTTTAAGATTGGCGCTAGATTTCAGCCTACGGTGGCGCCACCAGTGTAATCGCGAATGCGTTATAAACCGTGACCATCCGCTTGCTTTCTGCCAAAGTACTGCGCAGTTGTAAAAGTAACTCAAACGAAACGGGCGTTCATTAGAGAAGTAAAATTTTTTTCATGTTGAATTATTAAGATGTAACAAAGGGCTGATATTAAATTTAAAGTGAAAGTGCCTCGGAAACGTACCAAATGATGAAACAAGTTTACGGTGAGTTTTGTTTAAGTAGAGCAAATATTTTCCTGTGGCACAAACGTTTTTTTTTGGACGGAAGAGAGACACTAGAAGATGATAAGCATACCGGAGGAACAAGTTCATCTAGGACACCTGAGATTATTGAAAAAGTGCGTGATTTCGTGGAAAACAATCGATGTGCGTCACTAAGAATGATGGAAGAGTCTTTTTTTTTTTTTTTTTTTTTTTTTGTTGGAGGTTTAACGACCACCGTGAGCAACTCAATGGGCTATAAGCAGTCGCCCGTCCCTAATTTAGGGTCACTGGTTCCAGGGAAGGGAGAGAGCCAGTGCCGTAAGACAAACACAACATCCATGCCTGACCGGGATTCGAACCCGGACCCCTTACGGACGAACGATCAGAGGCCAGCGCCTTAGACCACTGCGCCACCGGGGCGGCAGGAAGAGTCTTTAAACACCAACAAAGAAACGATTCAAACCATCCTGCATGAAGATTTGGGCAAAACAAAAGTCTGTGCTAAATTTGTTCCACACACGTTAACCAATGAACAAAAATCAAGGAGAAGTGCACATTGCAGAGACATCATTTCAGCCGCTGAATTTTTTTTTTTTTGATCGGAGGTTTAACGACCACCGTGAGCAACTCAATGGGCTATAAACAGTCGCCCGTCCCTAATTTAGGGTCACTGGTTCCAGGGAAGGGAGAGAGCCAGTGCCGTAAGACAAACACAACATCCATGCCTGACGGGATTCGAACCCGGACCCCTTGCGAACGAATGATCAGAGGCCAGCGCCTTAGACCACTGCGCCACCGGGGCGGCCCGCTGAAAATGATCCAAACTTCTTAAAATCGATTGTTACAGGTGATGAAACATGGTGTTTTCAATATGATCCTAAAACAAAGGGACAAAGTGCGGAATGGAAGTCAAAAAACTCGCCACAAGCCAAAAAAAAAAAAAAAAAAACAAGAAAAGTTCCATCGAAATTCAAAACAATGCTCATTACATTCTTCGATAGTAAGGGTATTATCCACAAAGAATTTGCTCCAAGTGGACAAGCAATTACTGGTGAGTTTTATTTAAATGTTTTGAGACGTTTGATGGGCAGAATTCGTCGCATTCGTCCAGAATATCGGGATGAAAACAGTTGGTGTTTGTTGCACGATAATGCACCCAGTCACACTTCACTTCTTGTTCGTAGATTTTTGGCGAAACATAACGTCTGTGTGTTGAATCATCCACCGTATTCGCCTGATTTAGCACCCTGCGACTTTTCTTCATTCCCAAAACTTAAAATGACGTTAAAAGGGTGTTATTTTGATGATATTTCGACCATACAAACAGCTTGGACGCGTGCTTTGGAGGCAATTCCGCAAAGTGAACCGGAACAGGCATTCGAATCATTATTAAATCGCTGTAACAAGTGTATTGAAGCCGGAGGGACTTATTTTGAATAACAAGCCAAAACAAATTATAATTTCTCATTTCTATTTCATTTTACAGACCCAGCTTTAAATTTTTTTTGACGCACTGTGTATGTCTTGCTTGTGTTTCTTCAAAGGTTTCATATCGTCTGCGATTAGCTCGACCTACATTCAAGTTATGCAAAATATTAGAAGATTGGTTTGCACTTTATCGCCGTCGTCGTTCTCTATTTAAGCGACGTTTTATTTCTGCTTTATCTGCTTTCATCTTGTACTACAAATAAATTTATTTTTACTTGTTCCCTTTTTTACGCTTTCCAACCGTAGGTTGAAGAAGCGTATAACCGATATAGTCACGTTCCTTTTGAGCTCTATGTTTGTGCCCAGTTTTTGGAAGTATATAGTGAGTGTTTGTTCCTATTTTTGTGTTCCCCTTAAAGAAGAAGATCTGTACATTCTTTTAGCTCAGCTCCCAAGTCGGTGAGTTGCATATTTTGTTTGCATTCAGCGTCTTATTATTTTCGATCAAGCTGATCGATCCTTAAGTTAATCCTCGCCATTTTCAATGGCAGGCACTGAGAAGGGTGATGTCCACGCCCACATCAGTGATGCTCATTCAACCTCCTCCTCCTCCTCCTCACTCTCAGGAGACCAATCAGCATTTATGCACGTCAGAGACGTCATACGCATACAAGATGTGACGCGCGACTCCTCTGCAAAAGCTCAAGCTGATATCCCTGTCCAGGAGAGTAACGTCTCCTTGACGCACGTCCCTGGTTCATTTGCCGAAGCTATGGATGTGACCGATTGCACGGTTGCGTTGCATTCTACTGGCTCAACTCAGTTTACCAAGCCGCTACCAGCAATCAGCACTGTGTCGCATCCATCCGCTGCCAACTCTACGTCTCTCACTTACTTCAAAGTGACCTCCGGAGCGAGAGTTCCTTCCAAGTTTGTTGCTCCCGTTTTTCCTGACTCTTACGTCAGTGTTGAGGGTAGTTCTGCCACCATCGATATCCCAGAGGATTCCCCAGCCGGGCAACAATTTTTCTCCACAATGGATTTCGGTGTCTGTTTTGATGCATTTCCAGACACGAAACTCAAGGAATATAGTATTGCCCTAAAGAAGATTTTTCCTACAGAAGCTTATATCACTCATATGGCTCGAAAGCCACGGGCCGTATTAGTGTATTTTGCCCGTAAAGAACATGCAGACCTTGTGATGACTGCTGGCTTATACATCAAAGATGTGCATCTTCTGGCTGAACCTGTGGCGCAGCGACCTATCCAGGTCACTTTCCACCCAGTCCCGCCTGAAGTCTCAGATGTCGCTCTATGCACTTTACTCAGCAAATTTGGCCTAGTGGTTGGACCAATAACGACCCTGTCGGCGGCGCCCAGAGATCCCGATGACAAATCCATTGCAGGGTTTCGTCAAAGTGCCCGTGTCATATTTCCGTCGGACGATCATCTGCTTGCGTGCCCGAAGATCCTAACCGTACGGTGTGGCCAGCAACGTCGGAGAATCGACGTCATTACCTCTTTGCACTGCACGCTTTGCCATGGCGAAAACCATCTTCGCGTGCACTGCCCACATCAAGTTCCACCGACTCCGACTGGCGCTCTCACAGGTACTGTTCCTACCTCGAAGCGTACTACACCATCTACTTCAGCACAACAGGCTTCGGAGCCAAGATATGATGAAAAAAGTTCGCTTACAGACGTTGGTCAACGCAACGCTCCCACAGCCGCTTCCTCTTTTTCACTAGAGGACTTTCCTACAATTGCCTCCTCACTCCCGCAACGTCGTCGCTCCACCACTGAGTCCCTTTCAGAAGGTTTACAACCAGCTATTGCAACTGGAACCTCCGAAACAGCTGATGTGGAGTCCGTTGGTCCAGAGACGCAGTGTGAGGATGAGACGACCGAGCCTCCACTGAAGCGCCGCGGCTCTGGCCGCAGCAGGCGAGTAGCGAAGAAGCAAAACTCTACTTCACCTCGTTCAACCTCCCTCTCCAGCAGTTCTCCTCGACACACCTCGCCAGCCGAAGTCTCCTTTCCCACGGTCGAAGAGTTCGCTGCATTTCTCCAGACAGCCAATATACCTCCCGTACCACTCTCATACATTGATCTCCATACATACTTATAGAATCCGACAAGCTACGCAATAGCGCGTGCCTTAGTAGTCAAGAATCCATCACTTCGCCAACTTGTGCCGGAGCAGATCTTCAATGTGTCGCATTTCTGCCGCCAGAATGTTCCCACCTATCCGTGGGCACAAATCTTCTATAGTCGTCTCAAGTATTTTCCTCCAGCTCTGAAAGATCTTCAGCTAGAGGCAAGGAACCCCACAATTCAAGATCGTGTCACTTAATTGCAGGGGATTCGCTTCTCCCCTCAGCAACTCTCTGGCATATGAAGACCTCAACCCGTTGGGGGCTGATATTCTCCTTCTTCAAGAGACAAATTGCAAACCAACTACCGTCTATTCTCGATGGCGCCAGTGGAACTTTGTGTTTCATCACGCCTATGGACTAACATCTCATAGCGGTCTTGCCATCGGCATTAGTCATACTCTCAATTCTAATATCACATCCCTCTCTGTGCGAAATATTTGTCGAGATCTCTTACAGCATGCATCCTTTACCATCGCGTCTTCCAGATATCATTTATTCAATATCTATATTCTAAGCACTACAACACATTTATCAATTCTCTTCACGCGTCTTCGCAGAGCACTCGACCGTATCCCACCGTCAGACCACGTTCTCGTTGGTGGGGATTTTAACTGTACCCTGGATCCTCTTCTGGATAGGTCTTCTACAAATAGAGAGCGCCGCCATGCCCTGGCGAACCTACTCCAGACAGTTGTCACCAACAACGCTCTTCATGATGTACATCGGCATATTCATCCATGGTCGACTAATTGCACTTGGCGCTCCTCTCATGCGCAAAATCCTTTCTTTGCCCGCCTTGACAGGTTTTATGCCTCCAGTACTCTACTTCCTGCCGTGACAGAATCGAGTGTGCATCCCACGGCCTCATCTGACCACTGCGCCATTGCCATCATAGTCCATACTGCACCATTCCAACCCAGGATAATTCGCCAGTGGACATTTGATGATGCACTTCTCTCCGACCCGGCATTCTGCTCTTCGGTCCGGTCATTCCTGATTGGCAGACGACCGCAGCTTCAATCTGCACTCCGCGGATTACATTCTTGGTTGGAGATCAAGCAACAGCTCGTCCTGCATGTCCGAAACTACTCTTTCCAATTAAAGACACTCCAGAACATGCGCCTAGACTATGTTCGTTCAATGCTATCCATGCTGAGTCTCAGTGATCCTCTCTTCTCCTCCTTTCAAGAAGAGCTTCGATCTCTTCTCACTCCTCTGGCGCAACAAGCTCTCCGCCGACTTCGTTTGCAACACCTGTCGCCGGATGCTCACAACTGTGAGTGAGTTCCTGACAGGTGTCAAGAACTCACAACTATGAGTTCCTGACACCCGACGAGCTTCGTCTATACTTCATTATCTACGCCTTTCTTCTGGAGAGGTATCAGATGAGCCGATTGCCCGTCAGTACTTTTCCCATGCCCGTCAGTACTTTTCCATGAAGTTCAGTGAACCTCCTCAACCATCCTCTGCAGCAATGGATTCTCTCCTTTCTGATCTACCTCAGGTCCCCCCCCCCAATCTCGCTTCTCCTCTTCTCCTTCCCCCACGCCCTCTGAACTAAACACTACATTCTTTTCTCTGAATTCTAGTGCCGCTCCTGGTCCCGACGGCCTAACCCTTAGCTTTTATAAAACTTTTCTGCCTCTTCTTCTTCCGTTTCTCCTATCCGCTTTCTCTGCTGCCTTTACTTACTCTCCTCTTCCGAGGGGATTCACAAATGCATACGTTGTCCTTTTCCCCAAGAAAGGTGATCTCTTTGACTTGGTGAACTGGCGCCCAATTTCCCTACTGAATCTCGACTACAAACTTTATACCAAGCTTCTTTCACAACGACTAAATCCCATCCTCACTTGCATCATCTCCCCTAACCAGACTTACACAGTTCCCGGCGGTTCCCTATCTCACAACATCCATCTCCTGACTGATCTAATTCACCTTGCGCGCTCCCGCTCTGAACCCCTCGCCCTCCTCTCTTTAGACCAACAGTCCGCCTTTGATAATATCTCCCACACTTATCTCTCCGCCATACTTCTCTGATTTGGATTTCGATCTCCGTTTATTTTTCTCCTTACCTCCCTCTACCAGCACGCCAGTTTCCAGGTCAAGTTGCCCACCTTTCTTACAGCACCATTCCTCCACCGCCGTGGAGTGAGGCAAGGCTGCCCACTTTCCGGTCAACTTTTCGCTATAGCCTTAGAACCTTTTCTCCGCTCCGTTCAACGCTCTTTTCAAGCCACCCTGCCGCCACTTATCGCCCGCACGAGACACCATGTCACCACTTCCGTGGCGTACTTCCTTCTGTATACGCCTGGATTCACAGTTCTCTTTGCTCCAAAGTCTTTTTGCCGATTATGCCTCCTGCTCCGGAGCTGCGATTAATACAACCAAAAGCACAGGCCTGTGGTGCGGCTCATGGGTTGACCGTTTGGATTCCCCATGGGGAGCGCACTGGTCTTCAGCCTCTCAAAGTTTCCTTGGCGTACATCTTGGCGTCCCAGGTGAAGCCTCCAGCACAACGTGGAATACCATCCAGCCACGTCTTCATCGGTCAACTGCGTTTTGGCGAAAAGCTCAGTTCTGCACCTCATATTTTCAACGTGCACGTCTTGCGCAAACCTATCTTCTCTCCATGTGCACACATTCCTGGCTTGCTACTAAATCCCCACTTCTTCGTCTCAATGATATCACTCGCTGCTTCACCTCAGTTATCTGGACCGGACACCTCTGGCTCAGTGCCCCCAAGCTCAGCCTTTCTCCTGACCAAGGTGGCATTGGCCTAATTGATACACGACTGTACTATCAAGCTCTCCGGATTACTTCGTTCCTCCGTCTTCATACCTCACCTGTTGCCGACGCCATTACCGCAAGGAATGTCATCACCTCTTCGAGCAACACTAATTTCACTTTCACTTCTTTCATTCTAATGGACCTCCGTACTACCACTCACTCTCGCCTTCCTCCTGCCTTACGGGAGACTCTTACCTTTCTCCGCTCTCTCCCGCTCACTCGATCCCCACCCGATTCCACCACTGAACTCCTTGCCGAACCCCTGTTCTTCTCCTCTCTTCTTCACCCCCTCATCTTTCATGCTTCGCCTATCCTTCTTGGCTCCTAGTCGGAGTTGTAACCGTCATAGACCTTGTAACCTCAGATCTGTCCTGGCGACCCTACGCCAGCCTCCCACCCACCGTTCTACTTTCACCCTCCTCTCGCTCTGTCTATGACTCCCTACTCTCTACCATCATTGCTAAGTTTCCTCATCTCGCAACCACCACCGGCCCGACCTTTGTTCCCTCCGCCTCCCTCCCCCTTCCTTTCTTTCTTTCAGTCGGCAGATCTACCCTTCCACTATCCTCTCTTTCAACCTCAGTTCTCTATCGGTTACTTTTAAAATCCCACTCTCCTTCTCCCCTTCACATCCCTGATGTCTCCCGATCCTCTCTCCCCGCTGTCTGGTCTGCCACCCTTTCTCCTCTTTCAGCTCCTCTGGAAATAAACACTCACTGGCTTTTTCTCCACCGCCGTCTTCCCGTTCCATCCATCCTCCACCGCATGACCATTCTTGACTCACCTCTTTGCCCCTTCTGTGCTCAAGTAGCTGATGTCTCTCACGTTTATCTCCATTGTATCATTCTCCTTCCACTACTCCATCTTGCATTTTCCACTGCTCAACGTTCAGCCACAACTGATCTTCCTTTCGATGCCTATAAGACACTCCTCCTGTAGGTCTCTCCGCCAGTCAAGCTTCCACCCATCTGCTCATATATTTTCATCCTGGTGAAACAACGTCATCTACGTATTTCATCAGCGCTGCCGAGATATCTCATCTCCTTATACCATCCACCAAGCTTCTGTGGGACTTCTGTGCCACTTTCGGGAGCGTCTCCTCTCAAGACTTCGTCTAGAGAACCTTGTGGCCGTTGCCCAACAGAGAGAACAACATTTCCGTTCCACCTGGTCTCCGGCCGCTTCCTGGTTCGCCGGCATGCCAGCGACGTTGCAACTGACTGTCGGTAGTTTATAACCTGGTTGCTCCTAGCTCTGTTGAACTTCAGTTCAACGTGCATGCTCACCATTGGTTTTCGGAATCAAACTTCAACATACAGCTTATATCTTCTAACACATGTGAATATATATGCACCATACTGTACAAATGTATATAGTCTTACTTATTTTCTCTTTGATTATCATTTTTCTACCAGTACTAAGACATCGTAATTCCGTTTGCCTTAGGTTTCACATTGTCTACTTTGTCATCTACAGTTCTCCTTTTGTACAGTGCTTCATTATAATATTCTCGTTCTGTTATTTGTCAGCACTATAATATACTTATGCTTCGAGACGAAATGTTTCGACAATCTCTCTCATTGTTCTTGTGCAAAATGCCTGTACCTCTTACCACGAGGCTCCTTTGTGAATCAATACATCGTGCTGTATATAATGTACATAGAATTTTAGAGTTTGTATATATTTACCGTACAATATATGTATCAGGACGCCCATGTTCTCCTCCTGAACCCAACCTTGTTAATAAAATTGTGTTGAACTCAAGAAGCGTATATGCTCCAGCTTTTTCCGTCCGTCTGTCTGTCAGCACGATAACTCACGTAAAAATGGTTCGATATATATGAAATTTTAGTATGTGGTAGGGGACCACCAGGGGACGAACCCCATTGAAAATGGACGAAATGGGGTCAAAGGTCACGGCATAGGAGCGAGATCCATTCCATTGCCCTTATGCGTCATAACTTGCGTAAATATGGTTCGATGTCGATGGAATTTTAGCATATCGTAGGGGACCACCTGGGAATGACCCCTATTGAAAATGGGTGAAGTGGGATCAAAGGTCAGGACATAGAAGCGAGATCCATTCCATTGCCCTTAAGCGTCATAACTTGCGTAAATATGGTTCGATGTCGATGGAATTTTAGTAGGGGACCACCTGGGAATGACATGTCGATGGAATTTTGTAGGGGACCACTTGGGAATGACACCTATTGAAAATGGATGAAGTGGGGTCAAAGGTCAGGACATAGAAGCGGGGTGCATTCCATTGCCTTTATGCGTCATAACGTGCGGAAAAATGGTTCGATTTCGATGAAATTTTATTATGTGGTAGGGCCCACCTGGGGACGATTTTATGACGTCACAATCTTGCGCTTGATATGTTGGCGTGCGGTCACGCCATCTGTATCATTACTTCACGCGTTGTGTGTGGATCCTATTAAAGTTTTATGACATCACACTCTTGCGAGCAGAAGGTTGCGATTCCCATCTGCCTCATTACGTCACGTTTTGTGGGCATATGTTCGTCCGCACGATAACTCGCGTAAAAATCGTTCGATTTCGATGAACTTTTAGTATGTGGAAGGGGATCACCCGGGAAGGAAATCTATTGAACGTGAACGAAATGGGGTCAAAGGTTAGCATATAGGAGCGGGATCGATTCCATTGCTTTTATGCGTCATAACTAACGTAAAAAAGGTTCGATTTCGATTGAATTTTAGTATATAGTAGGCAGGCCCCGATTTACGGGAGGGCACACGGGGCACGTGCCCAGGGCCCCCGATTTTTGGGGGCCCCAAATTTGAATTAAATGTGTACTTAGTTAATGGGAATTTTGTGTGTGTATATTCAAAATTTATTATTTTTACTTTTGCATGCTCATGAGTCATGTGTTTATAGATGTGGTACTTACACACAGTGAGTTTGAGGTTCGAATTTCACGTAAACACGTGGCCATTAATGAGTTTCAGTGGTTTAATAGCCTTCAGGTGGCCAGTGAGAAGAAGGATCGCTTCCATTGAGTCACGTGCCTTTTCTTGCGTTTCCGAACGCACCTAAACTCAACTGATCCTTCAACTTCCTGCACATGGCTTGTCGTTGTCGTAACTGTAACCACGAAGGTTTGGTTGTATTTTGCGTTGCGTTTCTTGTAGTCTGATGGAATGTTGAATATTTGTTAAATTTATATATAATCAAATTTAGTTAGTTGTAACAATATATTTAAGTTGAATTATTTAACAGTTAAATTATGTCAAAACGTACATACTTATCAGGCAGCGCTAAATGGAAAGCCAAACAATTGAAACTGAAGGATGATGACCTGCAGCATGGTAGCATTGAACGTTTTGCCATTAAAAATTGGATATTTCACTTGGTCCCAAACGTTCTACAAATTCATCTAATTTTAGTACTGGTGAGTCTCTTGAGCGTAATCTGACTTCAGAATCATCTAACATCACAGGTGCTCCTAATTTGGGAAATCTTTTGAATTCATCTAATGAAGAGAGCACAAGTTCCACAATGAATGCAGTGGATCCTGCCTTATGGGGAGAAATTACAGAAGAAATGCGCGAATGCTTTTTGAGCGATCCACCAGTCCAAGATTTGAAGTTGCTGGCATTCACAGGGAAGGATATATGTGGTAAAAAACGTTTTCTAGCAGAAGGTAATTTTTTCAGAATAAAAAAAAATAATGAGAAGGTAAAACGCGACTGGCTTCTTTTATCCCCATCAACTTGTTTACTATTCTGCTGGATATGCAAATTGTATGCTAGGAGCACTACAGCATTAGGATCCACAGGTTTTTCTGACTGGAAGCATGCAAGTGAACGTCTTACAGAGCATGAAAATTCACACATACACAGGCAAGCAGTATGTGACTATTCATCACGCATGAAGGCTTCTGCACGCATTGATTGTGAGATAGTTGTGCAGTACCGGAATGAATCCAAGTACTGGCAAGATGTTTTGCATAGAGTTGTTGCAACAGTTAAGTATCTCTCAGTTTGTGGGTTGCCAATGTATGGTGATGATGAAACAATTGGATCAGTTCAGAATGGAAATTTCCTGGGCTGCTTAGAATTAATTGCAGAATTTGATCCATTCTTAGCTCAACACTTGGAAAAATGTGGGAATCCAGGAAGTGGTAACACCAGTTACTTATCTTCAACATGTGTGGATGAATTTGTTGAATTAATGGCTGTACGTGTTTTTAATGCCATCACTGATGAAATAAAAATGTCAAAATATTTTTCTGTCATAGGCGACTCTACTCCAGACATTACACAGATAGATCAACTGGCTTTTATCATAAGGTATGTCAACAAAGATTGTGAAGCAAAAGAACGGTTTTTGACATTTATTCCATTCCATGGACATACTGCAGAAAACATTACAAATACCATGATATCTTTTCTACAAGAGGCTGGCTTGGATATTATGAATGTCAGAGGCCAAAGCTATGACAATGCCAGCAACATGTCTGGGAAGTATTCTGGTGTTCAAACACGCATTAGGGAAATCAATCCACTAGCGGAATATGTGCCATGTTCTGCTCACACTTTAAATTTAGTTGGTGTGAATAGCATAGATAGTTGTGGTAAAGTTCTCTCTTTTTTCACATTTTTGCAAAAACTCTATATTTTTTTTTCTCCATCAACTCACCGTTGGAAGATGCTTCAGGAGAAAGTCCAGGAAGCACATGGAAATTCATCACTCACACTGAAGAGTCGGTCAGTTACCAGATGGTGTGCAGATGCTGCAGCTACACGATCAGTGAGGAAAAATTATCGTGAAATAGAGAAAGTTTTAGTATTTCTGTCAGAAAATGTTGATGATTCTCCACAGACAAGAGATGAAGCAAAATCACTGCTGAAGAAAATGAGAACAATGGAAATATCGATCAGCACAGTAGTTTGGAACACAATACTTCAGAGATTAAACTGTGCAAATCAAACTTGCCAGAATCCAAAAGGAAATATTTCTGAAGTACCTAAAATTTTCCAGTCGTTAATTGAATTCATTCAGTTCGTGAGGGAAAATTTTGAAGTCTATGAAGAGGAAGCTCAAACATTAGTGTCTGAAAATGTGCAATACCATGGTCATGATTCCCGAAGAAAGAAGGTGCCCCAGAATAAACACCTAGATGAATGTAACATTGAACATATAGAATGACGATTATGGGCAAAACACGTAACAATATTAACAAGAAAAGGTGACTTGATCACGCTAGTTACGTTAACTAAAACTTTTACAAAAGTTCGTAGTTGGAAGCTTTCGACCTTATCTTAGGTCTTCATCACGCCAATGGAGGACTAAGATTGTTGCAAATGTAGAATCTGGCAACAATCTTAGTCCTCCATTGGCGATTATGGGCAAAACACGTAACAATATTAACAAAGAAAGGTAACTTGATCACGCTAGTAGTTAACTAAAACTTTTACGTTCGTAAGTTGGAAGCTTTCGACCTTATCTTAGGTCTTCATCACGCCAATGGAGGACTAAAATTGTTGCCAGATTCTACATTTGAATTTTCCTATTTTTTGTTGCCAAAACTTAGAATTGATCTCCAGATCAACGGAATGTAGAGAGGAGATTGAGTTGCAAGTCATTGAGTTGAAAATAATTTCTATGTTTCAACGGGAGGGCAAAACGATTGTCAAACGAAGCAATTCGTTTTGCTTCGTTCCAGTGGGAACTGCAGATGCGTCTTCCATTGTCAAAATAGACAAGGCAGTGTTGGGATTGCCTTTCGAAACATCTTTTCTGTGTTCTAAAATTCTATGGCTAATGCTCCTGTATGTGCTTCCAATGTATAAGTTATCCCCAGTAGAAGAAGAGATAGGAATGCAGTAAACTCCTGGGAGGTTCAGGCTTTCAACTTTGTCCCTATCCTTTGTAGAAGTTTCAAGATGTTTGGGGTAGATTTAATGGCAAGATGGTAACCAAAACTTCTAAAAAGGATCTGTAACTTATAAGCATAGGAAGGATGGTAAGGAACAGAACCACAGAATTTCAGGTCTCTTTCTTGTGAGGAAGGAGGCATTCGATTTTCGAATGGTTTTCATATTTCTTTATGAGGGAGTTAACTGTAACAGCAGGGAAACCATGAGTAGAGGGCTATTGCAGAAATTTTGGGGAGTTCTTCTTGAAGAGAGAGTTGGTTGTTGCAAATGATATGAGCTCTGTGGATGTAGGACTTCAATGCTGCAAGCTTGTAGAGATGCAGGGTGCAAGATTTGTAGGGAATGATGTTAGTGGTTGCAGAAGGTTTTCGATAGACGAGTAATGGAGAGATCAGCGTTTCTGCAGATAGATACATCCAGGAAATCAATTTTGTGATTTACTTCCTTAGATATTTCCTTCCATTAAGCTCACTATATCTAAGGAAGTAAATCACAAAATTGATTTCCTGGATGTATCTATCTGCAGAAACGCTGATCTCTCCATTACTCGTTCCGTCTATCGAAAACCTTCTGCAGCCACTAACATCATTCCCTACAAATCTTGCACCCTGCATCTCTACAAGCTTGCAGCATTGAAGTCCTACATCCACAGAGCTCATATCATTTGCAACAACCAACTCTCTCTTCAAGAAGAAACTCTCCAAAATTTCTACAATAGCCCTCTCTCATGGTTTCCCTGCTGTTACAGTTAACTCCCTCATAAAGAAATATGAAAACCATTCGAAAATCGAATGCCTCCTTCCTCACAAGAAAGAAGACCTGAAATTCTGTGGTTCTGTTCCTTACCATCCTTCCTATGCTTATAAGTTACAGATCCTTTTAGAAGTTTTGGTTACCATCTTGCCATTAAATCTACCCCAAACATCTTGAAACTTCTACAAAGGGATAGGGACAAAGTTGAAAGCCTGAACCTCCCAGGAGTTTACTGCATTCCTATCTCTTCTTCTACTGGGGATAACTTATACATTGGAAACACATACAGGAGCATTAGCCATAGAATTTTAGAACACAGAAAAGATGTTTCGAAAGGCAATCCCAACACTGCCTTGTCTATTTTGACAATGGAAGACACATCTGCAGTTCCCCACTGGAACGAAGCAAAACGAATTGCTTCGTTTGACAATCGTTTTGCCCTCCGTTACCGTGAAAGCATAGAAATTATTTTCAACTCAATGACTTGCAACTCCGAATCTCCTCTCTACATTCCGTTGATCTGGAGATCAATTCTAAGTTTTGGCAACAAAAATAGGAAAAATTCAAATGTAGAATCTGGCAACAATTTTAGTCCTCCATTGGCGTGATGAAGACCCTAAGATAAGGTCGAAAGCTTCCAACTTACGAACTTTTTGTAAAAGTTTTAGTTAACGTAACTAGCGTGATCAAGTTACCTTTCTTTGTCCTCCATTGGCGTGATGAAGACCTAAGATAAGGTCGAAAGCTTCCAACTTACGAACTTTTTGTAAAAGTTTTAGTTAACGTAACTAGCGTGATCAAGTCACCTTTCTTTGTGAACATATAGAACTCAGTGCAAGGGATATATTTAGAACTCAAGTTTATTATGTGCTTTGTGATGCTTTAGTCACTCAGCTTTCAAGCAGAAAAAGTGCTTATGAAAATATAATGAGAAAATTTGAATTTTTTACAAAAAAATCAAGATCTGAAATTTTTGAAGGTGCAAAAAGCATTGCAGGAATACTATAACAATGACCTTGACGACCAGTTTGCAGATGAGTTTTTGCAATTCTCTCAATGATTGGGGAGCATGCAACCATTCCCCAGATGTTGCAAACTTTGAAGGTAAACAATTTAGAAGCCACATTTCCGAACACTGAGACTGCACTTAGAATGTTCATGACATTACCGATTTCAAATTGTACAAGTGAGAGATCATTTTCTTTGCTGAAAAGACTGAAAATCCCTTACGATCAACCATGAGACAAACGAAACTGGCATCATTAGCTCTGCTGTCTTTGGAGAGTGATGTGACAGTCTTTAAATTATGATTCTCTGATACATGACTTTGCATCTAGGAAATGTAGAAGAAAAATATTCAACCCAACTGTTTCGTCCTGATATAGGAGGTAAATTTTCAATTGTTTTTATTCATTCCTAAAAATAAAGAATAGTAAACGAGTTATTACAAATAAAAAGATCTGGTGCCCAAACACAGCACTTTGTCATCGTATTGTCAGTTTTGTTTGACATTGGACAATTTATACATTCATGGCATTATGTGCTCATTAGATTTTGGTAAAATTGGGGAAATGTGTACTTTAGCGTGGTAAACTATTTGGTCGGAAAAGTTGTAAAATTTCTAAAAAGTGTGACGTACAGATTCTAAAATATGCAATTTAAGGGGAAATGGTGAAAAAAATTTCATCGTTAGAATGAATATTAAAGATGTTTACCGAAAAACTTGAACTCCAAGTATGACGAGTCAGCAGACACTGCGGGAGGCCTTAAACAACGCTGAGGCGTTGACATGAAGCTGTGCTCTGTTGAAAGGAAGGATCGCTGCAGCCAGGACATTCACGGGCGGAATAGTACAACAGGATCCGGGTACGCTGTTGTCAGGAAAGAGTGTAGTGCTACGCTACAGAAAATAGTTAATTTCGGTGTCAGTTCTTGACATCGCAATCGGACAGTTTCTTGTTTTTTTCACATGGGATTCTTTGATGCTGAATGTATGAACTCATTTCTCCGCGAAAGCTTTTCTTTTTAGTAATCAAACTTTCACTTTGAGACTTGCCATCTAACTTCCGTTAGAGAGAATGCGACACCTACTCTAACGCTTTTCTAGAAACAAGAAAGGCATGTGCATACTTACTATTTCGTATCACGGAATTACATACCAAAGAACGAAGACAGTCTCTGTATGTTTTTTTTAAAAGTGAGACAGAAATTACAAACTTCATTCTTTAGCGTAGCAGTATATTCTGCTACTCTTTCCTGACAAGAGCGTACCTGATTCCTGTTGTACTCTTCTGCCCATGAATTCCCAGCCGCAGCAAACCTTCCTCTCAATGGAGCAAAGCTTCAGGTTGTCGCCTGCAGCGTGTGTTTACTCATCCTACTTGGAGGTAAGTGTTTCGGTAAACATCTTTAAGATGCTTTTTTTTTTTTTTTAATTTTACAACTTTTCTGACCAAATAATTTAGGATGCCGAAGTACAACACATTTACCAAAAATTGAACCAGACTAGGTGTTCCCCTCAGCTTTTCAGATTATTATGTTTTTTGTTTTGTTATTATTATTATTTTTTTTTTTTTTTTTTTTTTGTGTAACTCAGACTCTTCCTCATCAACACAAAATTTTATGTTTTGCAGTTTTCTGATATATTGATCATGATGCGCTGATTTGATCTTGGCAGAAACCGTGAAGCCCATAGCACTTTTTCAATTTTTTATGCAGTTTCACATCTCTATTTATGAGGAAGTCCAGTGGAGGTCACCATGGATTTTTTTTTTTCTTGTTTTAGTTCACATTTTTTGTTGGATGCATTGTTCTCATGTTCTAGACGCAAGAATCAGTACATTGCAAGACCACAATATTCACTAAAATTAAGATGTCCATCCATTTTGTCATAAATATATTGTTATAGTTAGAGTCTATGGGGGTCATTAACACCACAAACTACTGATCAACTAGTTGTACCCGCACAGCCAGAGTTGTATAAAAATAAAATGCATCTGCGTGCACAGCTATTGAAACAGAAGACTCGCTGCCAACCTGCATACCATGATAATAGAATAAGATAATTTAAAGGAAAATTAATAAAACAAATAATTATTAGAACATTACAGATTCCAATGAGGACAAAATAGTACATTCTAATTGAATGTGCAGCAATGTGTGTAAAATGAACTTTTATGGCAAAATATTAAAATATTGGACTACCTACCTCATAAAAACAAGAGATTAATTAAAGAAAGTTTTTATATCCAGAAAAGCAGTTCTATCAATGAACCTTCAAAAATTATAAATATGATTTTCAACAAGTTCATTCAAAAATACTGGACTTACAAAATGCATAAGGAAATATTTTTATTTAATTGGCAACTGAAAGAGGAACCTGGCAATAAAATTTAAATTCTGTGTAAACAAAACTTTTAATACAGTTCGTATACATTGAGAACAGGCCTTGATAAAATCTAGAGGCCAGAAATGTCTGTAAAAACAAAAGAACTCAGAAGATGTGAAAAATAATTTTCTTCAGTTAAAATAGAATTAAGTATATTAATCTGAGTAAAGCGTTGAGTAAGTGTTTTAATTGCTGTATATAGGCCTAGCATTTTTATTTTTTTAATCTACATGAAAAAACTATCTGCAAACCTGCTAAGGATTTGGAAACTATCATGCGTACGTATGTACGTCTACATTCTGCTACTCTGCACACAGTGACTATTATTTGGTCGATAGAGAATAAGGAGGGGGGCCCCGAAAATGTTTTGTGCCCTGGGCCTCGCATGTAGTAAATCGGGCCCTGATAGTAGGGGACCACCTGGGGACAAATCCTATTGAAAATGGGCGAAATGCGGTCAAAGATCAGGATATAGGAGCGGAATCACTTCCATCGCCTTTATGCATCATAACTTACGTAAAAATGATTCGATTGCGACAGAACTTTATCATGTTATTTCGGAGGTATACTGAACCGGTTCTGTAGAATATCATAGAAATGGGATCAAAGGTCAGGTCACAGGACCGATATTTATTCCACAGCCATTATCCTCATAACTTGAGTGATAACTTGAGTAATGATTTCTGGTATGTTGGAAAGCGTATCATAATCAATGCATTGCATGATTTTACTAACTTGTTTATGCTTTCCAACCGTAGGTTGAAGAAGCGTATATGCTCCAGCTTTGTCCGTCTGTCTGTCCGTCCGCACGATAACTCGCGTAAAAATGGTTCGATTTCGACGAAATTTTAGTAGGTGGTAATGGACCATCTGGGGATGAACCCTATTGAAAATGGGTGAAATGGGGTCAAAGGTCAGGACACAGGAGCGAGATTTATTGAACAGCCATTATCCTCATAACTAGACTGAAAGTGCTTCCATTGCGACAAAACTTTATTATGTTGTTCCGGAGGTATACTAAACCTGTTCTGTTTCATATAATCGAAATGGGTCAAAGGTCAGGACACAGGAGCGAGATTTATTGAACAGCCATTACCCTCATAACTTGACTGAAAGTGCTTCTATTGCGACAAAACTTTATTATGTTGTTCCGGAGGTATACTAAACCTGTTCTGTTTCATATAATCGAAATGGGTCATAGGTCAGGACACAGGAACGAGATTTATTGAACAGCCATTACCCTCATAACTTGACTGAAAGTGCTTCCATTGCGACAAAACTTTATTATGTTGTTCCGGAGGTATACTAAACCTGTTCTGTTTCATATAATCGAAATGGGTCATAGGTCAGGACACAGGAGCGAGATTTATTGAACAGCCATTACCCTCATAACTTGACTGAAAGTGCTTCCATTGCGACAAAACTTTAGTATGTTGTTCCGGAGGTATACTAAACCGGTTCTGTTTCATATCATCGAAATGGGGTCAAAGGTCAGGACACAGGAGCGAGATTTATTCCACAGCCATTATCCTCAACACTTGAGTAATGATTTCTGGCATGTTGGAAAGCGTATCATAATCAATGCATTGCATGATTCTACTAACTTGTTATGAAATAAAATAACCCTGATTCCTTTTTATGAAATTATTCTGCAACGCGAAGAAAATTAAATAAAACACATCACACCTACGTAAGAGAACAAACGTCGCAGACAGTTGTTCGAGCGCGTGCGTATTGCCACACATGAAGTCGTTTGTCTTACTAACTTTACTTTATTTTCCGGTATTTTTCCTTGATTTTACGTATCGTGCCATAGCGGTGAACTTAGTTCCGATTTCGGCCACCGGATATAAGCAGATGGCGCTGCAAGCACTCAATGACGTCAGAGCGTTAGGGACCAAACGAACGGTTGTCATGTGACCAAAAGGGTCTCAGCTTTGTGAAGTTTTACCGGAAGTGAATGCAGTAATTATTCTTGTGATTAAAGTCTCTTAAAATCCCTTATTACATTATGTTTTCCAGTCAAAACTGCTTTATTCTCGCGCCAGTTTTGTGAAAAAAATGTAAGTGGGTGTAATATTAAATTTTGTGTAGGGTTTAGATTACTATATCTGTGGCACTTATAAATAAAATTTGCTTGCAGTAGCAAAAAATAGTAAGTAATTACAAATAATAAGCTGGAAACTGGGACTAAGTTGGTCACATGACCTTAGTAAGTGACGTTCGTTTCAGGGCCTCTTCTTTCCAGTGGGCTTACGGTTAGGGACAAACCAAAGATGGAAACGGGTCGGAGTAAGGTGTTCCTGACCCGATTTTGACCCGGTTTTATTTTAGAAAAGAGAAAAATATTTTCCAAAGAAACATGCGCGTTGTGGAATTCTGTAGTCGATACTGGTGCCCACGAAGTGAATAATAATTTGCTATGCAAAAGTATTGTCGTCTCTTTCTTAAAGCAACGATGATTTCTACCGACCGACGTGAGACACACCGACACCATATCGTAAAAAGATACTTCCTTTGCGTTCTTTTACAGTGCGACTGTCCAGGACAAGGTACAGGCAAATACCATTCGTCTGCTTCTCAGCTGATTCACTCTCTCCGTGAGAAGTTCACTGTATGACTAAGATTTACTTTTCACATCGCAGCTTTTACATTGAGCATTCAGAGGTTTTTGATTGATGTGCTAACATCCCGTTCCCATGACATGTCATGTCGAAATTAACTCCTTATTTGCTAATAGGGATGAATTTAATATTAAGAAGGTTGAGAAAGGCGTCGAGGCCAAAAAATACGTGCTTGTCGAAAACCACAAGGGGAAGAGTGAATGCTGGAAATTGTTTCGTTTCATTAAGGAACCTGTGAATAATCCTGTGTTGTTTGGTTTTGCTTGTTGTTCAAAATGTGGAAAGTGTATAATTACAAAGAAAGGTGACAGCGGTGTAATAAAAGATTACATAAACAAAAATCTAACGGACCATATGAAAGTATGCGCATTTCCATTAAAGCGTAGAAAGAGTGAACAATCTAAATACACTGACGGAAAAAAATCCCAACACCACGAAAAAATAGTTGTAGAGGAATGAAATGGCGGCAATACATTTGTATAGGTAACATATTTAATCGATTAAGGTTTCAAGATCACAGCTTATTGTAAGCGCGAGAAGAGCCATTTTAAATGTGAAATGCTGATACATTAATAACCGGTGTAACGGCCAGAATGTTGAATGTAAGCACGCAAACGTTCATGCATTGTGTCGTACAGGTGCTGGATGTCAGTTTGTGGGATGGAGTTCCATGCCTGTTGCATTTGGTCGGTCAATACAGGGACGGTTAATGCTGTTTGGGGGTTACGCTGTAGTTGTCGTCCAATGATGTCCCATACGTGCTCGATTGGCGAAAGATCTGGTGATCTAGCAGGCCACGGCAACATGCCGACACTCTGTAGAGCATGTTGGGTTACAACAGCGGTATGCGGGCGAGCGTTATCCTGTTGGAAAACATCCCCTGAAAGGCTGTTCATGAATGGCAGCACAACAGGTTGAATTACCAGACCGACGTACAACTGTGCTGTCAGGGTGCGTGGGATAACCACGAGAGTGCTCCTTCTGTCATAAGAAATTGCTCCAAAGACCATAACTGCAGGTGTAGGTTCAGTGTGTCTCGGCCGCAGACAGGTTGGTTGCAGGCGCTCACCTGACCTCCTTCTAACCAACACACGGCCATCACTGGCACCCAGGCAGAACCGGCATTCATCAGAAAACACAACAGATCTGCACTCCGTCCTCCAATGAGCTCTAGCTTGACACCACTGACGTCGCAAACGGCAGTGGTTTGGAGTAAGTGGAATGCACGCTACAGGGCGTCTGGCTCGGAGCTGTCCTTCAAGTAACCGATTTGTAACAGTTCGTTGTGTCACTGTGGTGGCAACTGCAGCACGAATTGCTGCCGCAGACGCGGTACGATGCGCCACGGCCATACGCCGTACACAGCGGTCTTCCCTCTCAGTAGTGCCACGTGGCCGGCCGGAACCCGGTCTTCTTGAGGCAGCACCTTCCCTTGACCACGGCTGCCAACAATCATGCACAGTGGCTACATTCCTGCCAAGTCGTTCTGCAATATTGCGGAAAGAAAATCCACCTTCTCGTAGCCCTATTACACGACCTCGTTCAAACTCCGTGAGCTATTGATAATGGCTTCTTCGTCTTCTTAAAGGCATTCTTGACTAACATCAACACCCTACGTCGAATCTCAACGATAAGTAACGCTCACGAACGTTACAGCGCGTATTTACAGCAAACCTGCTCTGCATGTTCCGAAGGGCGCTACTAGCGCCACACGTATGCGCCGAGCGCGAAATTTGCATAGACGTCATCTTACAGATGTACTCTCACCGTCTACCAACTTTCGTCTATCTAACACAACCCCTTCTTGGTGTTGGGATTTTTCTTTCCGTCAGTGTATATATAAAAAATACATGTGTGTAATCGTAAATAATGATTCCCATTTGTAATATACTAAATTGTCACGGTCATAGTCAGCCATTACGTCTGGATTAGGCAAAATAGTGGCACTAAAATTTAGCAAGTAACCAAATTTTATTATTAAAAAAGATTTCAGTTATTAAATATTCAGCAGTTATTAGGATGAATATATATATTACGTTTAGATTTGCCCGGGTCAGTTACGGGTCCGGATCAGGTAAGGGTCCAGTTCGGGTCCGAAATTTTTGACCCGTTTTCAACTCTGGGACAGACATAACCTATTATATAAGTTTTATAAGCAGTCGGCTGTCCCTAATTTAGGACTACAGGTACAAGTACCGCAGGACAGACACGCCACTCATGCTTGCTGGACGCTAGGGGTGGGCAGCCGACCCCACATTTTCTTTGAGCCTACCCACAAAATATTTTCTCTACCCACAAAATATTGAAGCAATCGGAACGCATGGCGGATGCAACCATCAAAGAATTTAGGGAACTTGGATAAACATATGCGAATTTCAAGAATTCATAGAATTTCTGTTATATAAAATGAATTTTTGCTATATTTTGTGTCTCGTTAAACAACTTTTTATTTTCTATCCCAGTTCATTATGCTTCACTTTCTTAAAACCCGAACCGAGTCCGATCAGGGTATAGACTGCTCCATCAAACAATAAATATTTACATTAATTTCATAATTTGCAAAAGCATCGGTTTTGTAAATATCAAATTAATGCATCGGTTTTGCGATTATTCAAGAAGAACGCTTGTGTTACTACAAAATACTATCTATTAGATGTATTGTGACGTACCTGCACACGACATAAAGGTACATATCAATCAGAATGAACGTCTGCGTAGCTCAGTTGGTAGAGGGACTTGTTCCGGAATAAGCGGACTCGGGTTCGAATCCCGCGTAGACCAAAAATGGCGGAGAAATATACTTCGTTATAATGGCGCCCGAACTTTCCGGATGACCCGGCCGTTCAAAATCTCGCAATGGTGTGATGTTCTTTCCACACCGCGGGTAGGAAAAATCAGAGAATCCCTTCTCCAGCGCTTCGAAAAATAAATGTGTGTGACGTTGCATTCCACACACCAGATTGACTGGGAGTTCTTAAGTGCACGTTCTACAGTGGATAGCTGCCTGCAGCGGTTCATGGTCACGGCTGACCCGTGGGCCATGCCCCCGGCCCTCTTTCGGGGGGGGGGGGTAGATGTGATGTACCTGATAGCAGGACGCACACGACATAAAGGCACATAGCAATCAGAATGAACGTCTGCGTAGCTCAGTTGGTAGAGCGACTTGTTCCGGAATAAGCGGACTCGGGTTCGATTCCCGTCGTAGACCAAAAATGGCGGAGAAATTTACTTCGTTATAGTATACACAGTCGCATCAGAATAATATGACCACCTATACTCTAATAATGGGAATAACCACTCTTGGCCCGAATGACAGCGGCGAGACGGCGTAGCATGGACGCAATGAGGCCCTGGAAGGTTGTCCAAGGAACATATTCCCATTCGGACTGCAGCAGAGCACGGAGGTCCCGGAGATGACGTGGATGTAGGTTGGCACGCCGAACCTTACGGATCCAAACAGTTCCACAAGTGCTCTATGGGATTGAGATCGGGCGATTTCTCAAGCCAAGGGATAATGGAGACATCGCTATCGTGTTCCTAGAGGCAGGCACGCCCCCCTTCGCATTGTCCTGTTAGTAGCCACCATCACCACCAGGGTAAACGTCTATTATGAAGGGATGCATGTGGTCAGCGAGGATGGAGAGGTAGCCATTGGCGTTCAGGGACCCATCCAGTGGTACCAGCGGTTCTAAACAAGTTAGTAAAATCATGCAATGCATTGATTATGATACGCTTTCCAACATACCAGAAATCAGTACTCAACTTATGAGGATAATGGCTGTTTTAATAAATCTCGCTCCTATGCACCGACCTTTGATCCCATTTTCCACAGGGTTTGTCCCCAGGTGGTCCCCCTACCACATACTAAAATTTCATCGAAATCGAACCATTTTTACGCGAGTTATCGTGCGGACAGACGGACAAAGCTAGAGCATATACGCTTCTTCAACCTACGGTTGAAAAGCGTAATGAAAAAAACATCTCCCAGACATGCACACTGCCATCGCTGGTCTGTACTTGACCGGCAAGCGTGTTCGGGTATTGGTTCTCGTGTGTCTGACGTCATATCCGCCACCGCCCGTCACTTCTGTGGGGTACAAACCTTGGTTCGCCATCGGAGGCAAGCTTTTCCTACTCTACTACTCTCCAATAACGGTAGTCCTATGCAAACTCCAGGCATCGTTGTCGATGGACTTGGGTTAACATGGACGTCTTGACGAAGCGTCGACTCCAGAGATCCATACGTAACGGGGTTCGCTCTACTGTTATCGGGGGCACGTACCTGGGTTCCCCATCGTTCTTTTGCGTGGTCAATTGCTGCATTGTTGCGCGTCGATAGCTCTTTTACAGGACTGACCCGACGTTTTCCTCCGCGTTCGATGGCCTTTGGAACTCCACAGTTGTGATGTCTGGAGGAGCTCGGTGTGTCAGCTGTCCATTCTTGGTACACACTTACTACAGCATATCGCGAACAGTCCACGAAAGTCTGCTTTTTCTGAGATTCTTCCACCCTTGCCGTGGTAGCCGATGAGCGTTCCTTTTCGAAAGACCGTCAATCACTACCTCTGCCCACTGTGACGCACTATGGCTCATCTGTCCTGACCGGCCGCTCATGCACTATCTACCAACGAGTAATTGGACACCCCTGCAATCGACGATATCTGCGGTCCTGATACACGTCACTGCCGCCGCCGTTAAATATCGTGTGGGGAAACAACAACGCAACCAGTCGCATGCAACATGCCACGCAGTTCGGAGCTCTCTGATTTCGAGAAAGGTGTAATCGTCGTGTATCACAGAAATGGCCGATCCGTACGTGACATATCCAGCTAGTTGAAGTGCCCAAAATCGACAGTGGCCTACGTGATTGGCAAGTGGAAGATGAGAGGTGACTGTCGGAATCTGCCCCGACCCGGCAGGCCCACAAAACTGGGAGTTAGAGACCGACGGGTGTTGGCCAGAGAAATTAGGAAGAACAGCACCAAATCGATGGGCCACATCCGCGAGGAGTTTCAACAGGCATCCGGGAGTGTTCCTTCGATAAATACCATCCGTAAGGAAGCTCATCTGCTCGGTTATCATCGACGTGCTGCCGCCCACAAGCCTTTGATCATCAAGTCCAATAGCGCTGCTCGGCTAACGTGGTGCAAAGAACGTCGACAGTGGACCGTTGAACAGTGGAAACAGGTTCTCTGGAGCGACGAATCAAGGTTAACCCTCTACCGTTCGAATGGCAGGGTCTGGGTTTGGCGTCTGCCTGGAGAACGCCTCCTGCCGGAATGTATTGTGCCAACTGTGAAGTTCGGCGGCGGTGGAATTATGCTATGGGGGTGTTTCTCTTGGTATGGCACGGGACCCTTGGTCGCAATTCCTGGTAGACTCAACGCCGAGACCTACTGCACCATTTTGGATGACCATGCGCTTCCTACGTTGTGGCAGTTTTACGGGGTGGACCCATGTTACTTTCAGGATAACAATGCCACCTGTCATGTTGCGAGGTCCACCATGGCTTGGTATGGTGACAATGGGGGTTAATCGAATGAACTGCCTTGCGCAGAGCCCAAACCTTAACCCTATCGAGCACCTCTGGGACGAGTTTGAGCGTCGACTTAAGGGGTGCCCCCACCATCCGAAATCGGTGAAGGAACTGACCTGTCTTCTCCAAGCCGAGTGGAAGAAAATACAGCTAGCCGTCGTACAACGCCTGGTTGAGAGTATGCCCCGGAGGGTCACAGCTGTAATCGCCGCTCGTGGAGGCTCCACCAATTATTGAAGGTCAATAAACTTCGTTTTCCTTTGCTATCACAGGTGTCCAGTTAGTTGTTGGTAGATAGTGTACCTCCGTGTGGGCGACCTTGTCACGTGCACTCTCTGACGCGCCTGGGTGGGTACACTGTTATTCCAGGGGTGGTCATATTATTCTGATACGACCGTGAATGTTTAGACATTTTGGGAGGGAGGGGTCCGTACCCCCTACATCTCTCCCACTTTATACATGTCTGACACTAGTATAACCCACAGGGTCTGGCTCTTCATGGGGTACCACTTCGTCCTTCGTTTTTTGCTATTGGCTGCTTATTTTCGCATATATTTTTAAATATACGTTTTTACGAATATTTATTTAAAAACATATGCGAAAATAAGCAGCCAATAAATATATATTCCACGAACAAAAAAAATTGGAAAGGGGGTGAGATAAGGTGATCCCCAAAACTCTTTAATGCCACATTGCAAAATGTATTTCAATCACTGAACTGGGAAAACAAAGGGATGAAGATTAGTGGAGAGGTTAGTTAACACACCTGCGTTTTGCTGATGACGTAGACATTTTAGCAACTGCCCCTTCAGAGCTGCAAAGCATGATCCAGGAACTTGCTAACAAGAGTAAAGAAGTGGTATTAACAATGAACTTTCAGAAGGCAAAAAGTGATGTACAATGCTTTTACAGGAAATGAAGATATATCGATTGATGGGGAAAATCTGGAGATATTCGATACCTACATTTACCTTGCAGAACAGATATCAAGCAAAGGTCAGATTGATGACGAAATTAATCGACGTATGAAGCTTGGATTTAGAGCTTTCGGAAGAAGCAGTGCATTTTTAAAGAGCAATTCATTTTTCAACGTCTTAAAAGAAAAGCGTTTAATCAATGCATCCTTTGTGACGTGCCTGCTCAGCAGAACGCACAGGACATAAGGGAAGATAGCAGCGATACGAACGTCCGCGTAGCTCAGTTGGTAGAGCGACTTATTCCGGAATGAGGGGACCCGGGTTCGAGCCCCGGAGTGGACAAAAATGACGGAGAAATTTACTTCGTTATAATGGCGCCCGAACTTTCCGGATGACCCGGCCGTTCAAGATCTCGTAATGGTGTGATGCTCTTTCCACACCGCGAGATAGGAAAAATCAGAGAATCCCTTCTCCAGCGCTTCGAAAAATAAATGTGTGTGACGTTGCATTCCATACGAAAGATTGACTGGGAGTTCTCAAGAACGTTCTACAGCGGATGGCTGCCTGCGACGATTCATGGTCACGGCTGACCTGTGGGCCATGCCCCCGGCCCCCTTCCGGAGGGGGATCGGGTGGGGGGTGACCTGAGACGCACACGACATAAAGATAAAGGCAGATAGCAGCGATTACGAACGTCCGCGTAGCTCAATTGGTAGAGCGACCTATTCCGGAATGAGGGGACCCGGGTTCGAGCCCCGGCGTGGGCAAAAATGACGGAGAAATTTACTTCGTTTTACCTTCCAGTGCTTACGTACGGAGCACAGACCTGGACCTTAACTAAAAAAGACATAAAAGACTGCAAATAACTGAAAGAAGTATGGAGAGATGCATGCTTGGGGTAACCATGAACGATAAGAAGAACTCGTGGATAGGGAAAATGAAAAGAATGGAAGACATCATGATCAGAATAAAATCCTTGAAATGGCAATGGTCTGGACATGTTGCCAAAAGAACGAACCACCGGTGGACAACCGAAATTCTAGACTGGATTAATACAGACAAGGGTCGTGGATTAGGAACATCAAACAGAATTCATCGCTTTTTCCACGTTTATAAGTGAGTCATGGAAAAATTCTCATCGGCCGCCACCGGGAATCGAGCCCCGGGTCTTCCAGTTACGCGCCGGACATGCTACCACTGCACCACAGTGGCCTCGAATTCCTCCAGACTCACATACGACAAACTGCCAAGCTAATCCACGTCGATTGTCTATTCATTTGCCTCCAATTACTCATTCAGTTGCTGCTTACCATCTTTGGTGAATCCCCAGCATTGTGCGGGGCTCCAAGAAGAAACGTGCCAAATGGCTGGGCAGTTTGTCGTGTGTGAGTCTGGAGGAATTCGATGCCGCCGTGGTGCAGTGGTAGTATTACCACGGCCCCGGTGATACGGTGGTCGCGGAATACTTAATACTCGTCTAATTGGATAAACAGTGAGTTTGCGTTGCCATAAATGTAAGGAACCCAATCTGAAAGTTTACGGACGTCGCGTTGTGTTTCATATGGGCTATTTACGAGGTATTCGTAAAAAACCCATATGCCGCAAATTGTGAATTTAGAGAAATATACACCCTATAGAAGTTAGCTACACCAGTTTAAGTAATTAACATTGTTTATTAATAGAAAAACTGTAAATAAGCAATTACATCCTTTAGGTAGAGGCCAAATAAAAGTTACGTTAAATTAAAAAAATATTAAAATTAGCCATGTTTACTGGTCCACTGCTGCGTAAGCCTGTTACACCCTTGAGCTTAACTTTAAATTTACTCCCTCAATCTATTTCGATGAGGCATAGCGACCATGCATATGTATATAACTAGTTAACATGGGAACTGGAGTTGGGGGGAAGTAACGTCATCTTACCTTCCTTTCGGGTTGTGTGGTCGCTCGTTGAAGTCCCACGCTGGTAGATGAAAACTTGCGTGGATGTTGACTCCGGATCTAGTTATCCCTCTCGCCTAATCTTTCTTTCTATCCTGTCATTCTCGAACCTCTATCCTCTGACAATTGTCCTTCGACTACCATACGTAAAATAACCATCTCGAATACGAATCTCCGATACGAATTATTCTCTCTGATACCAATCTTCTCTTCTCATGTGACTATATCTTTTTTTCTGCCTATATATTTCCGTCCCCCTTTTTTTTTCACGTGGTAGGGCCGTGCCTACAACCTTCTACGAACTCTTCGCCTGGGGTCCGGATTGGTCAGCTGAGCTGACCAGTGCTCGGGCTTAGTGGCTATTGGTTGGCCCTCTGGTCCAGTTGGCTACCTTTTCGCGGCAGCTGGCCTGTTGTGCAGGTGGTGCCTTTTGCGAATTCAATAGGGCCTATTTTAACGCTCAGATGAATAGCGCAGAATTTAAAGGGGCTTTCCTCTGCCAGAGTTACGACTTTCCTGTGACACCGCTCTGCACTTTAGGAATTTCGCTGGTGCCTCCCTCATACAGGAGATGGTCGTAAACCGCAACTCGCCTATTCATCTGACCGCGTTTCGGACTCTTGCCTGTGCCTTCGGAAATACCGGGATGTATTGTTCCATCAGCAACGCTACTAGCATTGGGGCCATTTTGCAAATTTGCGTGCTTCTTGAAAAGAAGGTGACTTCCTTGGGCATTCTCCACGGGTGTCCGACACTATGTTTTGACCGCATGGGTTTTCTGCTTCAGTGGGGAAAAGGGGTTTATGAGACAGGAAGGGAACAAATGAAAAATAATTTAAATTAAGTAAAAAAAATATTTAGGTAAATTACTCCTGGTCTTTAAATTTAATTAGGCCGCAAACAATGTGACCCGAACTACGAAGTAGTTCTGCGGCAACAGTAGCATGTCCGGCGCGTAACTGGAAGACCCTTGGTTCGATTCCCGATGGCGGCCGATGATAATTTTTCCGTGACTCACTTATAAAAGTGGAAAGACTTCCGTTTGATTCTAGACGGGATTCCAAAGAAAATACCCAAAAGAAGACCACATGGGAGATGGGTGGATGAAATTCGAAAGCGTGTGGGAGTGACATGGAGGAGACTGGCACGAGGTAGACCGCTTTGGAAGAAACTTGAGGAGACATTCATCCAGCAGTGGATTGATAATGGTTGACAATGATGATGACATTTTACGAATATATTTTTTTATTGAAGATTTAACGACCACCGTCATGATCATGATCGTACATAGAGGATTTTAGGAAGGGAGTATCTGACCCACAGGTCTTAAACAACCCTTAGAAATAGGAAGCTAGGAGATTTGGGCTGGAGTGCCCGATAGGAAAGTGACACGGAAGCGAGGTAGAAGACGCCCTTATTTACTACCGGACTCCGACGGCTTAACGTGCTCATACAATGCTATAGTAGATCAGATCATATGTAGAGGATTTTAGGAAGGGAGTGTCTGACCCACAGGTCTTAAACAACCCTTAGAAATAGGAAGCTAGGAGATTTGGGCTAGAGTGCCCGATAGGAAAGTGACACGGAAGCGAGGTAGAAGACGCCCTTATTTACTACCGGACTCCGACGGCTTAACGTGCTCATACAATGCTATAGTAGATCAGATCATATGTAGAGGATTTTAGGAAGGGAATGTCTGACCCACAGGTCTTAAACAACCCTTAGAAATAGGAAGCTAGGAGATTTGGGCTGGAGTGCCCGATAGGAAAGTGACACGGAAGCGAGGTAGAAGACGCCCTTATTTACTACCGGACTCCGACGGCTTAACGTGCTCATACAATGCTATAGTAGATCAGATCATATGTAGAGGATTTTAGGAAGGGAGTGTCTGACCCACAGGTCTTAAACAACCCTTAGAAATAGGAAGCTAGGAGATTTGGGCTAGAGTGCCCGATAGGAAAGTGACACGGAAGCGAGGTAGAAGACGCCCTTATTTACTACCGGACTCCGACGGCTTAACGTGCTCATACAATGCTATAGTAGATCAGATCATATGTAGAGGATTTTAAGAAGGGAATGTCTGACCCACAGGTCTTAAACAACCCTTAGAAATAGGAAGCTAGGAGATTTGGGCTGGAGTGCCAGATAGGAAAGTGACACGGAAGCGAGGTAGAAGACGCCCTTATTTACTACCGGACTCCGACGGCTTAACGTGCTCATACAATGCTATAGTAGATCAGATCATATGTAGAGGATTTTAGGAAGGGAATGTCTGACCCACAGGTCTTAAACAACCCTTAGAAATAGGAAGCTAGGAGATTTGGGCTGGAGTGCCCGATAGGAAAGTGACACGGAAGCGAGGTAGAAGACGCCCTTATTTACTACCGGGGTCCGACGGCTTAACGTGCTCATACAATGCTATAGTAGATCAGATCATATGTAGAGGATTTTAGGAAGGGAATGTCTGACCCACAGGTCTTAAACAACCCTTAGAAATAGGAAGCTAGGAGATTTGGGCTGGAGTGCCCGATAGGAAAGTGACACGGAAGCGAGGTAGAAGACGCCCTTATTTACTACCGGACTCCGACGGCTTAACGTGCTCATACAATGCTATAGTAGATCAGATCATATGTAGAGGATTTTAGGAAGGGAATGTCTGACCCACAGGTCTTAAACAACCCTTAGAAATAGGAAGCTAGGAGATTTGGGCTGGAGTGCCCGATAGGAAAGTGACACGGAAGCGAGGTAGAAGACGCCCTTATTTACTACCGGACTCCGACGGCTTAACGTGCTCATACAATGCTATAGTAGATCAGATCATATGTAGAGGATTTTAGGAAGGGAGTGTCTGACCCACAGGTCTTAAACAACCCTTAGAAATAGGAAGCTAGGAGATTTGGGCTAGAGTGCCCGATAGGAAAGTGACACGGAAGCGAGGTAGAAGACGCCCTTATTTACTACCGGACTCCGACGGCTTAACGTGCTCATACAATGCTATAGTAGATCAGATCATATGTAGAGGATTTTAGGAAGGGAATGTCTGACCCACAGGTCTTAAACAACCCTTAGAAATAGGAAGCTAGGAGATTTGGGCTGGAGTGCCCGATAGGAAAGTGACACGGAAGCGAGGTAGAAGACGCCCTTATTTACTACCGGACTCCGACGGCTTAACGTGCTCATACAATGCTATAGTAGATCAGATCATATGTAGAGGATTTTAGGAAGGGAATGTCTGACCCACAGGTCTTAAACAACCCTTAGAAATAGGAAGCTAGGAGATTTGGGCTGGAGTGCCCGATAGGAAAGTGACACGGAAGCGAGGTAGAAGACGCCCTTATTTACTACCGGACTCCGACGGCTTAACGTGCTCATACAATGCTATAGTAGATCAGATCATATGTAGAGGATTTTAGGAAGGGAATGTCTGACCCACAGGTCTTAAACAACCCTTAGAAATAGGAAGCTAGGAGATTTGGGCTGGAGTGCCCGATAGGAAAGTGACACGGAAGCGAGGTAGAAGACGCCCTTATTTACTACCGGACTCCGACGGCTTAACGTGCTCATACAATGCTATAGTAGATCAGATCATATGTAGAGGATTTTAGGAAGGGAATGTCTGACCCACAGGTCTTAAACAACCCTTAGAAATAGGAAGCTAGGAGATTTGGGCTAGAGTGCCCGATAGGAAAGTGACACGGAAGCGAGGTAGAAGACGCCCTTATTTACTACCGGACTCCGACGGCTTAACGTGCTCATACAATGCTATAGTAGATCAGATCATATGTAGAGGATTTTAGGAAGGGAGTGTCTGACCCACAGGTCTTAAACAACCCTTAGAAATAGGAAGCTAGGAGATTTGGGCTGGAGTGCCCGATAGGAAAGTGACACGGAAGCGAAGTAGAAAGGGGAGGAAGACGCCCTTATTTATTACCGGGGGCCAGTACTCGGGGTCCGACGGCTTAACGTGCCCATCCGACGCACGGCGGATATTTAGTGGATCGAGCGTTCGTACCTGCTGGGATCGAACCTGAGGTCCTTTCCGTGGCAGTCCCGAACATTGCCCACTAGGCCACCCGCAGCCCAACGACCCCCTTAAGCAACTCAATGAGCCGCCCCGGTGGCGCAGTGGTCTAAGCGATGGCCTCTGATCATTCGTCCGAACGGGGTCCGGGTTCGAATCCCGTTGAGGCATGGATGTTGAGTTTGTCTTACGGCACTGGCTCTCTCCCTTCCCTGGAGCCAGTGACCCTAAATTAGGAACGGGCGACTGCTTATAGCCCATTGAGTTGCTCACGGTGGTCGTTAAACCTCCAATAAAAAAAAACAAAAAAAAAACACAACTCAATGAGCTATAAGCAATCGCCCGTCCCTAATTTAGGACCACTGGTTCCAGGGAAGGGAGAGAGCCAGTGCCGTAAGACAAACACAACATCCGTGCCTCACCGGGATTCGAACCCGGATTCATTTCGGACCAATGATGACAAGCCAGGGCTTAGACAACTGCGCCACGAGAGTACGAATAATTAGAAACGCACTTTAATATGATTACATTTTATTGCTTCCTAATATTTATGGAGATGTTTTCTCCGTGATATTTTTATTTGTATCTTCAGTATTTTGGGTCATCCCCATAAAGAAAATCCTGTGCGTATTACTGACCCTTTAAGTTTAGCTACGGTACTAAAGAAGATAAAACGCTTTCGTAGTTTTTCTAAACAATTTGTTTCTTATTTGTGTTGGGAACAACGATAGCTGAAGAAGGTGCGATAGGCTATCACGATAACCTTCGGGGTAAAAAAAAAAAAAATGGTGCCCAATACATGACGAACTCAGTTATCTTGCTCCTTCAAAAGATCGATCAGAAGCAATGTGCGACCAATCAGCGACGGCATCTGACTCTGCGGAGAGTGACGACAGATGACGTCAGGTGGGACACGCGCCTTGCCAGGCAGCACGTGGACATACTCTCGTTCCCCACTACGAACTTCTCCGGTCAATCATCAGAAGAAAAGCTAACACAAAACAGGTGCTTTCCTGATGGTCTGTGTGTGCCTTCGGAAAGCAGATCGCTCTGGTTAATGACTGAAACAGCCACCCTCAAGTTCAAATCCACTTCCTTTATAATCTACTCTTCTTCTTTTTTCTCTTCCCAACTTCTTTTACTCGTATGTTAGCACAAGGTTGAAGAAGGATTTGACCGGCTGTCTGCTATAAACAAAAGTTGAAGACATGTGTACGTATGTATATACACAATGTGACGTCATACGACAGAGCCATGAGTACGGCACGCGCAAAGCTGTTAATTTCAGCGAATCGGATGCAAGGATGTTGCCAGATTTCGAAATCACGCTGAGCTAATAATATTTTTGCTGGAACAACTTTAACAGCAACTTGATTTATGAAACACTGAAAGAAATATTTCTTAAACCTTTTTACTGTAAGCTGAGAAGAAATTCTTGCAATCTCTCCCCTCTCTCCTTGAATACATACTTATTAATTCAGGAACTGTCACAAAGATCTTTTCTGGGTTTTTTTTTGCCGCCCCGGTGGCGTAGTGGTCTAACCGATGGCCTCTGATCATTCGTGCAAAAGGGGTACGGGTTCGAATCCCGTGAGGCATGGATGTTGTGTTTTTCTTACGGCGCTGGCTCTCTCCCTTCCCTGGAACCAGTGACTCTAAATTAGGGACGGGCGACTGTTTATAGCCCATTGAGTTGCTCACGGTGGTCGTTAAACCTCCAATCAAAAAAAAAAAATTTTTTTTTTGTTAGTTCGGGGGTTTAACGACCACCGTGAGCAACTTAATGGACTAAAAGCAGTCGCCCGTTCCTAATTTAGGGCCTCTAGTTACAGGGAAGGGAGAGAGCCAGCGCCGTAAAACAAACACAGCATTCATGCCTCACGGGATTCGAACCCACCAGACCAGTGGTGACGTCAGCCGCTTAGAACTGGGTGGGCTATTGGGGAGGGGGGTGAGCATGAGGGGGCACGCATTTTTAGGTGCTTGGTAGAAATTTTGGCAAAAAAATTCCGTTCGTGTAAGTTTTACCAGACACTGACAATGTTTTTGTAATATAATATTTTATGACTACAATATTTGTGATGTTGAGATAAAATAAGTCGGTAGCTGTTATTCAGAATTAAATATTTTAATTTAAGATCTACTATAGTTTCGCTGAGCGTTTGGCTCGGCTTCATGAGGACAACTGACATTTGTCAAGATTTCTGAGAAATGGAAAAAGTCCTTTGAGTGAATGTCTAAGGGAGTACTAGAAGCACACTATTTTTGTAAATATAGTTTAAAAATATGAGAGAGAGAGAGAGAGAGAGAGAGAGAGAGAGAGAGAGAGAGAGAGAGAGAGAGAGAGAGAGAGATTCCTTGTCAGATTGCAAACTAAATTTCATAAACAGCCTTGTGACAGAAAAAGAAAAATAGAAAAAAAAAAAAAAGAAAACAAGTTAGTAAAATCATGCAATGCACTGATAATGATACGCTTTCCAACATACCAGAAATTATTACTCAAGTTATGAGGATAATGGCTGTGGAATAAATCTCGCTCCTGTGTCCTGACCTTTGACCCCATTTCGATGATATTCAACAGAACCGGTTCAGTACACCTCAAGAATAACATACTAAAGTTTTGTCGCAATAGAAGCAGTTTTTCGCAAGTTATGAGAATAATGGCTGTGGAATAAATCTTGCTTTTGCGCAATGACCTTTAACTCCATTTCGTTCATATTCAACAGAACCGGTTCACTATACCTCCAGAACAACATGATAACGTTTTGTCGCAATCGAAACATTTTTTGGTAAGTTATGATGCACAAGGGCAATGGAATGTATCCCACTCCAGTGTCCTGACCTGTGACCCCATTTCGCCCATTTTCAATAGGGTTCGTCCCCAGTGGCTCCCTACCACATACTAAAATTTCATCGAAATCGAACCATTTTTACGCAAGTTATGACGCATAAGGGCAATGGAACAAATCCCGCTCTTATGAGCTGCCTGACCTTTGACCCCATTTCTCCCATTTTCAATAGGGTTTGTGCCCAGGTGGTGCCCTACCACAAACTAAAATTTCATCAAAATCGAACCGTATTTACGCATGTTATGACGCGTAAAGGCAATGAAATGGATCCCGCTTTTATGTCCTGACCTTTGATCTCATTCAACCCATTTTCAATAGGTTTCGTTCTCAGGTGGTTCCTTACCACATACCAAAATTTCATCGAAATCGAACCATTTTTACGCAAGTTATGACGCATAAGGGCAATGGAATAAATCCCGCTCTTATGCCCTGCCTGACCATTGACCCCATTTCGCCCATTTTCAATAGGGTTCGTGCCCAAGTAGTTCCCTACCACATCCTAAAATTTCATCGAAATCGAACCATATTTACACATGTTATGACGCATAAAGGCAATGAAATGGATCCCGCTCTTATGGCGTGACCTTTGACCCCACTTCACCCATTTTCAATAGGGTTCGTCCCCTGGTGGTCCCCTACCACATACTAAAATTTCATATATATCGAACCATTTTTACGTGAGTTATCGTGCTGACAGACAGACGGACGGAAAAAGCTGGAGCATATACGCTTCTTTAGTTCAACACAATTTTATTAACAAGGTTAGGTTCAGGAGGAGAACATGGGCGTCCTGATACATATATTGTACGGTAAAATATACAAACTCTAAAATTCTATGTACATTATATACAGCACGATGTATTGATTCACAAAGGAGCCTCGTGGTAAGAGGTACAGGCATTTTGCACAAGAACAATAACAGAGATTGTCGAAACATTTCGTCTCGAAGCATAAGTATATTATAGTGCTGACAAATAACAGAACGAGAATATTATAATGAAGCACTGTACAAAAGGAGAACTGTAGATGACAAAGTAGACAATGTGAAACCTAAGGCAAACGGAATTACGATGCCTTAGTACTGGTAGAAAAAATGATAATCAAAGAGAAAACAAGTAAGACTATATACATTTGTACAGTATGGTGCATATTATATTCACATTTGTTAGAAGATATAAGCTGTATGTTGAAGTTTGATTCCGAAAACCAATGGTGAGCATGCACGTTGAACTGAAGTTCAACAGAGCTAGGAGCAACCAGGTTATAAACTACCGATAGTCAGTTGTAACGTCGCTGGCATGCCGGCGAACCAGGAAGCGGCCGGAGACCAGGTGGAACGGAAATGTTGTTCTCTCTGTTGGGCAACGGCCAGGAGGTTCTCTAGACGAAGTCTTGAGAGGAGACGCTCCCGAAAGTGGCACAGAAGTTCCACAGAAGCTTGGTGGATGGTATAAGGAGATGAGATATCTCGGCAGCGCTGATGAAATACGTAGATGACGTGTTTCACCAGGATGAAAATATATGAGCAGATGGGTGGAAGCTTGACTGGCGGAGAGACCTACAGGAGGAGTGTCTTATAGGCATCGAAAGGAAGATCAGTTGTGGCTGAACGTTGAGCAGTGGAAAATGCAAGATGGAGTAGTGGAAGGAGAATGATACAATGGAGATAAACGTGAGAGACATCAGCTTCTTGAGCACAGAAGGGGCAAAGAGGTGAGTCAAGAATGGTCATGCGGTGGAGGATGGATGGAACGGGAAGACGGCGGTGGAGAAAAAGCCAGTGAGTGTTTATTTCGAGAGGAGCTGAAAGAGGAGAAAGGGTGGCAGACCAGACAGCGGTGAGAGAGGATTGGGAGACATCAGGGATGTGAAGGGGAGAAGGAGAGTGGGATTTTAAAAGTAACCGATAGAGAACTGAGGTTGAAAGAGAATATAGTGGAAGTGTAGATCTGCCGACTGAAAGAAAGA
The DNA here is from genome assembly GCA_039090855.1 of Macrothele yani. Classification (NCBI taxonomy): domain Eukaryota; kingdom Metazoa; phylum Arthropoda; class Arachnida; order Araneae; family Macrothelidae; genus Macrothele; species Macrothele yani. The sequence continues at coordinate 60,186,930 of CM077032.1, read as the reverse complement.
AAGGAAGGGGGAGAGAGGCGGAAGGAACAAAGGTCAGGCCGGTGGTAGTTGCGAGATGAGGAAACTTAGCAATGATGGTAGAGAGTAGGGAGTCATAGACAGAGCGAGAGGAGGGTGAAAGTAGAACGCTGGGTGGGAGGCTGGCGTAGGGTCGCCAGGACAGATCTGAGGTTACAAGGTCTTTCACGGTTACAACTCCGACTAGAAGCCAAGAAGGATAGGCGAAGCATGAAAGATGAGGGGGGTGAAGAAGAGAGAAGAAGAACAGGTGTTCGGCAAGGAGTTCAGTGGTGGAATCGGGTGGGGATCGAGTGAGCGGGAGAGAGCGGAGAAAGGTAAGAGTCTCCCGTAAGGCAGGAGGAAGGCGAGAGTGAGTGGTAGTACGGAGGTCCATTAGAATGAAAGAAGTGAAAGTGAAATTAGTGTTGCTCGAAGAGGTGATGACATTCCTTGCGGTAACGGCGTCGGCAACAGGTGAGGTATGAAGACGGAGGAACGAAGTAATCCGGAGAGCTTGATAGTACAGTCGTGTATCAATTAGGCCAATGCCACCTTGGTCAGGAGGAAGGCTGAGCTTGGGGGCACTGAGCCAGTGGTGTCCGGTCCAGATAACTGAGGTGAAGCAGCGAGTGATATCATTGAGACGAAGAAGTGGGGATTTAGTAGCAAGCCACGAATGGGTGCACATGGAGAGAAGATAGGTTTGCGCAAGACGTGCACGTTGAAAATATGAGGTGCAGAACTGCGCTTTTCGCCAAAACGCAGTTGACCGATGAAGACGTGGCTGGATGGTATTCCACGTTGTGCTGGAGGCTTCACCTGGGACGCCAAGATGTACGCCAAGGAAACTTTGAGAGGCTGAAGACCAGTGCGCTCCCCATGGGGAATCCAAACGGTCAACCCATGAGCCGCACCACAGGCCTGTGCTTTTGGTTGTATTAATCGCAGCTCCGGAGCAGGAGGCATAATCGGCGAAAAGACTTTGGAGCAAAGAGAACTGTGAATCCAGGCGTATACAGAAGGTAACGTCGTCTGCATACGCCACGGAAGTGGTTACATGGTGTCTCGTGCGGGCGATGAGTGGCGGCAGGGTGGCTTGAAAGTAGCGTTGAACGGAGCGGAGAAAAGGTTCTAAGGCTATAGCGAAAAGTTGACCGGAGAGTGGGCAGCTTTGCCTCACTCCACGGCGGAAGAGGATTGGTGCTGTAAGAAAGGTGGGCAACTTGACCTGGAAACTGGCGTGCTGGTAGAGGGAGGTAAGGAGAAAAATAAACGGAGATCGAAATCCAAATCAGAGAATTATGGCGGAGAGATAAGTGTGGGAGATATTATCAAAGGCGGACTGTTGGTCTAAAGAGAGGAGGGCGAGGGGTTCAGAGCGGGAGCGCGCAAGGTGAATTAGATCAGTCAGGAGATGGATGTTGTGAGATAGGGAACGGCCGGGAACTGTGTTAGTCTGGTTACGGGAGAGGATGTAAGTGAGGATGGGATTTAGTCGTTGTGAAAGAAGCTTGGTATAAAGTTTGTAGTCGAGATTCAGTAGGGAAATTAGGCGCCAGTTCACCAAGTCAAAGAGATCACCTTTCTTGGGGAAAAGGACAACGTATGCATTTGTGAATCCCCTCGGGAGGGGAGAGTAAGTAAAGGCAGCAGAGAAAGCGGATAGGAGAAACGGAAGAAGAAGAGGCAGAAAAGTTTTATAAAAGCTAAGGGTTAGGCCGTCCGGACCCGGAGCATCACTAGAATTCAGAGAAAAGAATGTAGTGTTTAGTTCAGATTGCGTGGGGGTAAGGAGAAGAGAAGAAGCGAGATGGGGGGGGGGGGGAACCTGAGGTATATTAGAAAGGAGAGAATCCATTGCTGCAGAGGATGGTTGAGGAGGTTCACTGAACTTCATGGAAAAGTACTGACGGGCATGGGAAAAGTACTGACGGGCAATCGGCTCATCTGATACCTCTCCAGAAGAAAGGCGTAGATGATGAAGTATAGACGAAGCTCGTCGGGTGTCAGGAACTCACTCACAGTTGTGAGCATCCGGCGACAGGTGTTGCAAACGAAGTCGGCGGAGAGCTTGTTGCGCCAGAGGAGTGAGAAGAGATCGAAGCTCTTCTTGAAAGGAGGAGAAGAGATGATCACTGAGACTGAGCATGGATAGCATTGAACGAACATAGTCTAGGCGCATGTTCTGGAGTGTCTTTAATTAGAAAGAGTAGTTTCAGACATGCAGAACGAGCTGTTGCTTGATCTCCAACCAAGAATTTAATCCGCAGAGTGCAGATTGAAGCTGCGGTCGTCTGTCAATCAGGAATGACCGGACCGAAGAGCAGAATGCCGGGTCGGAGAGAAGTGCATCATCAAATGTCCACGGGCGAATTATCCTGGGTTTGAATGGTGCAGTATGGACTTGGATGGCAATGGCGCAGTGGTCAGATGAGGCCGTGGGATGCACACTCGATTCTGTCACGGCAGGAAGTAGAGTACTGGAGGCATAAAACCTGTCAAGGTGGGCTAAGAAAGGATTTTGCGCATCAGAGGAGCGCCAAGTGTAATTAATCGACCATGGATGAATATGCCGATGTACATCATGAAGAGCGTTGTTGGTGACAACTGTCTGGAGCAGGTTCGCCAGGGCATGGCGGCGCTCTCTATTTGTAGAAGACCTATCCAGAAAAGGATCCAGGGTACAGTTAAAATCCCCACCAACGAGAACGTGGTCTGACGGTGGGATACGGTCGAGTGCTCTGCGAAGACGCGTGAAGAGAATTGATAAATGTGTTGTAGTGCTTGGAATATAGATATTGAATAAATGATATCTGGAAGACGCGATGGTAAAGGATGCATGCTGTAAGAGATCTCGACAAATATTTCGCACAGAGAGGGATGTGATATTAAAATTGAGAGTATGACTAATGCCGATGGCAAGACCGCTATGAGATGTTAGTCCATAGGCGTGATGAAACACACAGTTCCACTGGCGCCATCGAGAATAGACGGTAGTTGGTTTGCAATTTGTCTCTTGAAGGAGGAGAATATCAGCCGCCAACGGGTTGAGGTCTTCATATGCCAGAGAGTTGCTGAGGGGAGAAGCGAATCCCCTGCAATTAAGTGACACGATCTTGAATTGTGGGGTTCCTTTCCTCTAGCTGAAGATCTTTCAGAGCTGGAGGGAAAAACTTGAGACGATTATAGAAGATTTGTGCCCACGGATGGGTGGTAACATTCTGGCGGCAGAAATGCGACACATTGAAGATCTGCTCCGGCACAAGTTGGCGAAGCGATGGATTCTTGACTGCTAAGGCACGCGCTATTGCGTAGCTTGTCGGATTCGTTAAGTATGTATGGAGATCAATGTATGAGAGTGGTACGGGAGGTATATTGGCTGTCTGGAGAAATGCAGCGAACTCTTCGACCGTGGGAAAGGAGACTTCGGCTGGCGAGGTGTGTCGAGGAGAACTGCTGGAGAGGGAGGTTGAACGAGGTGAAGTAGAGTTTTGCTTCTTCGCTACTCGCCTGCTGCGGCCAGAGCCGCGGCGCTTCAGTGGAGGCTCGGTCGTCTCATCCTCACACTGCGTCTCTGGACCAACGGACTCCACATCAGCTGTTTCGGAGGTTCCAGTTGTAATAGCTGGTTGTAAACCTTCTGAAAGGGACTCAGTGGTGGAGCGACGACGTTGCGGGAGTGAGGAGGCAATTGTAGGAAAGTCCTCTAGTGAAAAAGAGGAAGCGGCTGTGGGAGCGTTGCGTTGACCAACGTCTGTAAGCGAACTTTTTTCATCATATCTTGGCTCCCAGGCCTGCTGTGCTGAAGTAGATGGTATAGTAAGCTTCGAGGTAGGAACAGTACCTGTAGGAGCGCCAGTCGGAGTCGGTGGAACTTGATGTGGGCAGTGCACGCGAAGATGGTTTTCGCCATGGCAAAGCGTGCAGTGCAAAGAGGTAATGACGTCGATTCTCCGACGTTGCTGGCCACACCGTACGGTTAGGATCTTCGGGCACGCAAGCAGATGATCGTCCGACGGAAATATGACACGGGCACTTCGACGAAACCCTGCAATGGATTTGTCATCGGGATCTCTGGGCGCCGCCGACAGGGTCGTTATTGGTCCAACCACTAGGCCAAATTTGCTGAGTAAAGTGCATAGAGCGACATCTGAGACTTCAGGCGGGACTGGGTGGAAAGTGACCTGGATAGGTCGCTGCGCCACAGGTTCAGCCAGAAGATGCACATCTTTGATGGATAAGCCAGCAGTCATCACAAGGTCTGCATGTTCTTTACGGGCAAAATACACTAATACGGCCCGTGGCTTTCGAGCCATATGAGTGATATAAGCTCCTGTAGGAAGCATCTTCTTTAGGGCAATACTATATTCCTTGAGTTTCGTGTCTGGAAATGCATCAAAACACACACCGAAATCCATTGTGGAGAAAAATTGTTGCCCGGCTGGGGAATCCTCTGGGATATCGATGGTGGCAGAACTACCCTCAACACTGACGTAAGAGTCAGGAAAAACGGGAGCAACAAACTTGGAAGGAACTCTCGCTCCGGAGGTCACTTTGGAGTAAGTGAGAGACGTAGAGTTCGCAGCGGAAGGATGCGACACAGTGCTGATTGCTGGTAGCGGCTTGGTAAACTGAGTTGAGCCAGTAGAAGGCAACGCAACCGTGCAATCGGTCACATCCATAGCTTTGGCAAATGAACCAGGGACGTGCGTCAAGGTGACCTTACTCTCCTGGACAGGGATATCAGCTTGAGCTTTTGCAGAGGAGTCGCGCGTCACATCTTGAATGCGTATGACGTCTCTGACGTGCATAAATGCTGATTGGTCTCCTGAGAGTGAGGAGGAGGAGGAGGTTGAATGAGCATCACTGATGTGGGCGTGGACATCACCCTTATCAGTGCCTGCCATTGAAAATGGCGAGGATTAACTTAAGGATCGATCAGCTTGATCGAAAATAATAAAACGCTGAATGCAAACAAAATATGCAACTCACCGACTTGGGAGCTGAGCTAAAAAAATGTACAGATCTTCTTCTTGAAAGGGAACACAAAAATAGGAACAAACACTCACTATATACTTCCAAAAACTGGGCACAAACACAGAGCTCGAAAGGAACGTGACTATATCGGTTATACGCTTCTTCAATCTACGGTTGGAAAGCGTAAAAAAAAGAGAGAAACGACGCGAACAATGAAGAAATAGTACCTTGTTGAAGGATATGAAGATTCGTATCCATGGTTCCCATACTACATGCACTGAAAAAATACAATGTGCAGTATGCTCCTCAAAACTTTTTTTCGCTAGGGATAACTTTCATTATCAGGAAGAATAAAACAACAACATTTATTCACAATTAAATACTTATTGACTATAGTTTCTCCGAACGTTCGGCTCAAGACAAATGCCATTTGTCCTAAATGAAAACAAATGCCATTTGTCTTGATTTTTGGAAAAAATCAATAAGAGAAATGCAAAAAAAAAAAAAAAAAAAAAAAAGAAAGAAAGAATAGGAATAGGAGGAATGCCATTTGTCTTGATTTTTGGATTTGCCTTGGATGCATTTGTCTTGATTTTTGGATTTGTCGTGGATGCATTTGTCTTGATTTCTGGAAAAAAAAAAACAGTAGGTGGAATGCCAAAAAAATCTATAGCACGAATGCCATTTGTCTTGATTTTGGATCTGTCTTAGATGCATTTGTCTTGATTTTGGATCTGTCTTGGATGCATTTGTCTTGATTTTTGGAAAACATTCAATAGGAGGAATGCCAAAGAAATCAGTAGCAGAAATGCCATTTGTCTTGGATGCATTTACCTTGATTTTTTGAGAGAAAAAATCAATAGGAGGAAAGCCAAAAAAATCAATAGGAAGAATGGAAGAATGTCATTTGTCTTGATTTTGGGATTTGTCTTGAATACATTTGCCTTGATTTTTGGGAGAAATCAATAAGGCGAATGCCATTTGTCTTGGTATTTGGATTTGCCTCGGATGCATTTGTCTTGATTTTTGGAGGGGAAATCAATAGGAGGAATGCCAAAGAAATCAGTAGAAGAAATACCATTTGTCTTGGCTTTTGGGTTTGCCTGGGATGCATTTGCCTTGATTTTTGATAAAAATATCAATAGGAGGAATGTCATTTGTCTTGATTGGGGGGGGGGGGGTCAATAGGAGGAATGCCAAAGAAATCAGTAGAAGAAATACCATTTGTCTTGGCTTTTGGGTTTGCCTGGGATGCATTTGCCTTGATTTTTGATAAAAATATCAATAGGGGGAATGTCATTTGTCTTGATTGGGGGGGGGGATGCCAAAGAAATCAGTAGAAAAAATACCATTTGTCTTGGATTTTGGGTTTGCCTGGGATGCATTTGCCTTGATTTTTGATAAGAATATCAATAGGGGGAATGTCATTTGTCTTGATTTTTTGGATTTGTCTTGATTTTTGGAGAAAATGAATAGAAAGAATGCCAAAGAAATCAGTAGGAGAAATGGAGGAATGCCGTTTGTCTTGATTTTTGAAAAAATATGAATTGGGGAATGCCAAAAAGATCAATAGGAGGAATGCCGTTTGTCTTGATTTTTGAATTTGTCTTGGATACATTTACCTTGATTTTTGGAAGAAATCAATAAGGGGAATGCCATTTGTCTTGGTATTTGGATTTGCCTCGGACGCATTTGTCTTGATTTTTTTGGGGGGAAATCAATAGGAGGAATGCCAAAGAAATCAGTAGAAGAAATACCATTCGTCTTGGCTTTTGGGTTTCCTTGCCTGGGATGCATTTGCCTTGATTTTTGATAAAAATATCGATAGAGGGAATGTCATTTGTCTTGATTGGGGGGGGGGGTTCAATAGGAGGAATGCCAAAGAAATCAGTAGAAAAATTCCATTTGTCTTGGCTTTTGGGTTTGCCTGGGATGCATTTGCCTTGATTTTTGATAAAAATATCGATAGGGGGAATGCCATTTGTCTTGATTGGGGGGGTTCAATAGGAGGAATGCCAAAGAAATCAGTAGAAGAAATACCATTTGTCTTGGCTTTTGGGTTTGCCTGGGATGCATTTGCCTTGATTTTTGATAAATATATCAATAGGGGGAACGTCATTTGTCTTGATTGGGGGGGGGTGTCAATAGGAGGAATGCCAAAGAAATCAGTAGAAGAAATACCATTTGTCTTGGCTTTTGAGTTTGCCTGGGATGCATTTGCCTTGATTTTTGATAAAAATATCGATAGGGGGAATGTCATTTGTCTTGATTTTTGGAGAAAATGAATAAAAAGAAAAGAAATCAGTAGGAGAAATGCCATTTGTCTAGATTTTAGGATTTCTCTCGGATGCATTTGACTTGATTTTTGAAAAATATTAATACGGGAATGCCAAAAAGATCAATAGGAGGAATGCCGTTTGTCTTGATTTTCGAAAAAATATGAATTGGGTAATGCCAAAAAGATCAATAGGAGGAATGCCGTTTGTCTCGATTTTTGAATTTGTCTTGGATACTTTTGCCTTGATTTTGGGAGAAATCAATAAGGCGAATGCCATTTGTCTTGGTATTTGGATTTGCCTCGGATGCATGTGTCCTGATTTGGGCGGGGGGGAATCAATAGGATGCCAAAGAAATCAGTAGAAGAAATACCATTTGTCTTGGCTTTTGGATTTGCCTGGGATGCATTTGCCTTGATTTTTGATAAAAATATCAATAAAGGGAATGTCATTTGTCTTGATTGGGGGGGGGGGGGGGTCAATAGGAGGCATGCCAAAGAAATCAGTAGAAGAAATACCATTTGTCTTGGCTTTTGGGTTTGCCTGGGATGCATTTGCCTTGATTTTTGATAAAAATATCAACAGGAAAATGTGATTTGACTTGATTTTGGAGAAAATGAATAGGAAGAATGCCAAAGAAATCAGTAGGAGAAATGTCTAGATTTTTGGATTTGTCTCGGATGCATTTGACTTGATTTTTGAAAAATATTAATAGGGGAATGCCAAAAAGATCAATAGGAGGAATGCCGTTTGTCTTGATTTTTGAAATAATATGAATTGGGGAATGCCAAAAAGATCAATAGGAGGAATGCCGTTTGTCTTGATTTTTGAATTTGTCTTGGATACATATGCCTTGATTTTTGGGAGAAATCAATAAGGCGAATGCCATTTGTCTTGGTATTTGGATTTGCCTCGGACGCATTTGTCTTGATTTTTTGGGGGAAATCAATAGGAGAGGAAGCCAAAGAAATCAGTAGAAGAAATGCCATTTGTCTTGGCTTTTGGGTTTGCCTGGGATGCATTTGCCTTGATTTTTGATAAAAATATCAATAGGGGGAATGTCATTTGTCTTGATTCGGGGGGGGGGGTCAATAGAAGGAATGCCAAAGAAATCAGTAGAAGAAATACCATTTTTCTTGGCTTTTGGGTTTGCCTGGGATGCATGTGCCTTGATTTTTGATAAAAATATCAATAGGGAATGTCATTTGTCTTGATTGGGGGGGGGGTGTCAATAGGAGGAATGCCAAAGAAATCAGTAGAAGAAATACCATTTGTCTTGGCTTTTGAGTTTGCCTGGGATGCATTTGCCTTGATTTTTGATAAAAATATCAATAGGGGGAATGTCATTTGTCTTGATTTTTGGATTTGTCTCGGATGCATTTGACTTGATTTTTTGAAAAAATATTAATAGGGGAATGCCAAAAAGATCAAAAAGGAGGAATGCCGTTTGTCTTGATTTTCGAAAAAATATGAATTGGGGAATGCCAAAAAGATCAATAGGAGGAATGCCGTTTGTCTTGATTTTTGAATTTGTCTTGGATAAATTTGCCTTGATTTTTGGGAGAAATCGATAAGGCGAATGCCATTTGTCCTGGTATTTGGATTTGCCTCGGATGCATTTGTCTTTATTTGGGGGGGGGGAGAAATCAATAGGAGGAATGCCAAAGAAATCAGTAGAAGAAATACCATTTGTCTTGGCTTTTGGGTTTGCCTGGGATGCATTTGCCTTGATTTTTGATAAAAATATCAATAGGGGGAATGTTATTTGTCTTGATTTTTGGATTTGTCTTGATTTTTGGAGAAAATGAATAGGAAGAATGCCAAAGAAATCAGTAGGAGAAATGCCATTTGTCTAGATTTTTGATTTGTCTCGGATGCATTTGACTTGATTTTTAAAAAAAATATTAATAGGGGAATGCCAAAGAGATCAATAGGAGGAATGCCGTTTGTCTTGATTTTTGAAAAAATATGAATTGGGGAATGCCAAAAAGATCAACAGGAGGAATGCCGTTTGTCTTGATTTTCGAAAAAATATGAATTGGGGAATGCCAAAAAGATCAATAGGAGGAATGCCGTTTGTCTTGATTTTTGAATTTGTCTTGGATACATATGCCTTGATTTTTGGGAGAAATCAATAAGGCGAATGCCATTTGTCTTGGTATTTGGATTTGCCTCGGATGCATTTGTCTTGATTTTTTTTTTGAGGGGGGGGGGATCAATAGGAGGAATGCCAAAGAAATCAGTAGAAGAAATACCATTTGTCTTGGCTTTTGGGTTTGCCTGGGATGCATTTGCCTTGATTTTTGATAAAAATATCAATAGGGGGAATGTCATTTGTCTTGATTGGGGGGGGGGATGCCAAAGAAATCAGTAGAAAAAATACCATTTGTCTTGGATTTTGGGTTTGCCTGGGATGCATTTGCCTTGATTTTTGATAAGAATATCAATAGGGGGAATGTCATTTGTCTTGATTTTTGGATTTGTCTTGATTTTTGGAGAAAATGAATAGAAAGAATGCCAAAGAAATCAGTAGGAGAAATGGAGGAATGCCGTTTGTCTTGATTTTTGAAAAAATATGAATTGGGGAATGCCAAAAAGATCAATAGGAGGAATGCCGTTTGTCTTGATTTTTGAATTTGTCTTGGATACATTTACCTTGATTTTTGGAAGAAATCAATAAGGGGAATGCCTTTTGTCTTGGTATTTGGATTTGCCTCGGACGCATTTGTCTTGATTTTTTGGGGGAAATCAATAGGAGGAATGCCAAAGAAATCAGTAGAAGAAATACCATTCGTCTTGGCTTTTGGGTTTCCTTGCCTGGGATGCATTTGCCTTGATTTTTGATAAAAATATCGATAGAGGGAATGTCATTTGTCTTGATTGGGGGGGGGGGTTCAATAGGAGGAATGCCAAAGAAATCAGTAGAAGAAATTCCATTTGTCTTGGCTTTTGGGTTTGCCTGGGATGCATTTGCCTTGATTTTTGATAAAAATATCGATAGGGGGAATGCCATTTGTCTTGATTGGGGGGGGGGTTCAATAGGAGGAATGCCAAAGAAATCAGTAGAAGAAATACCATTTGTCTTGGCTTTTGGGTTTGCCTGGGATGCATTTGCCTTGATTTTTGATAAATATATCAATAGGGGGAACGTCATTTGTCTTGATTGGGGGGGGTGTCAATAGGAGGAATGCCAAAGAAATCAGTAGAAGAAATACCATTTGTCTTGGCTTTTGAGTTTGCCTGGGATGCATTTGCCTTGATTTTTGATAAAAATATCGATAGGGGGAATGTCATTTGTCTTGATTTTTGGAGAAAATGAATAAAAAGAAAAGAAATCAGTAGGAGAAATGCCATTTGTCTAGATTTTAGGATTTCTCTCGGATGCATTTGACTTGATTTTTGAAAAAATATTAATACGGGAATGCCAAAAAGATCAATAGGAGGAATGCCGTTTGTCTTGATTTTCGAAAAAATATGAATTGGGTAATGCCAAAAAGATCAATAGGAGGAATGCCGTTTGTCTCGATTTTTGAATTTGTCTTGGATACTTTTGCCTTGATTTTTGGGAGAAATCAATAAGGCGAATGCCATTTGTCTTGGTATTTGGATTTGCCTCGGATGCATGTGTCCTGATTTGGGCGGGGGGAATCAATAGGATGCCAAAGAAATCAGTAGAAGAAATACCATTTGTCTTGGCTTTTGGATTTGCCTGGGATGCATTTGCCTTGATTTTTGATAAAAATATCAATAAAGGGAATGTCATTTGTCTTGATTGGGGGGTCAATAGGAGGCATGCCAAAGAAATCAGTAGAAGAAATACCATTTGTCTTGGCTTTTGGGTTTGCCTGGGATGCATTTGCCTTGATTTTTGATAAAAATATCAACAGGAAAATGTGATTTGACTTGATTTTTGGAGAAAATGAATAGGAAGAATGCCAAAGAAATCAGTAGGAGAAATGTCTAGATTTTTGGATTTGTCTCGGATGCATTTGACTTGATTTTTGAAAAATATTAATAGGGGAATGCCAAAAAGATCAATAGGAGGAATGCCGTTTGTCTTGATTTTTGAAATAATATGAATTGGGGAATGCCAAAAAGATCAATAGGAGGAATGCCGTTTGTCTTGATTTTTGAATTTGTCTTGGATACATATGCCTTGATTTTTGGGAGAAATCAATAAGGCGAATGCCATTTGTCTTGGTATTTGGATTTGCCTCGGACGCATTTGTCTTGATTTTTGGGGGAAATCAATAGGAGGAAGCCAAAGAAATCAGTAGAAGAAATGCCATTTGTCTTGGCTTTTGGGTTTGCCTGGGATGCATTTGCCTTGATTTTTGATAAAAATATCAATAGGGGGAATGTCATTTGTCTTGATTCGGGGGGTCAATAGAAGGAATGCCAAAGAAATCAGTAGAAGAAATACCATTTTTCTTGGCTTTTGGGTTTGCCTGGGATGCATGTGCCTTGATTTTTGATAAAAATATCAATAGGGGAATGTCATTTGTCTTGATTGGGGGGGTGTCAATAGGAGGAATGCCAAAGAAATCAGTAGAAGAAATACCATTTGTCTTGGCTTTTGAGTTTGCCTGGGATGCATTTGCCTTGATTTTTGATAAAAATATCAATAGGGGGAATGTCATTTGTCTTGATTTTTGGATTTGTCTCGGATGCATTTGACTTGATTTTTGAAAAAATATTAATAGGGGAATGCCAAAAAGATCAAAAGGAGGAATGCCGTTTGTCTTGATTTTCGAAAAAATATGAATTGGGGAATGCCAAAAAGATCAATAGGAGGAATGCCGTTTGTCTTGATTTTTGAATTTGTCTTGGATAAATTTGCCTTGATTTTTGGGAGAAATCGATAAGGCGAATGCCATTTGTCCTGGTATTTGGATTTGCCTCGGATGCATTTGTCTTTATTTGGGGGGGAGAAATCAATAGGAGGAATGCCAAAGAAATCAGTAGAAGAAATACCATTTGTCTTGGCTTTTGGGTTTGCCTGGGATGCATTTGCCTTGATTTTTGATAAAAATATCAATAGGGGAATGTTATTTGTCTTGATTTTTGGATTTGTCTTGATTTTTGGAGAAAATGAATAGGAAGAATGCCAAAGAAATCAGTAGGAGAAATGCCATTTGTCTAGATTTTTGATTTGTCTCGGATGCATTTGACTTGATTTTTAAAAAAAATATTAATAGGGGAATGCCAAAGAGATCAATAGGAGGAATGCCGTTTGTCTTGATTTTTGAAAAAATATGAATTGGGGAATGCCAAAAAGATCAACAGGAGGAATGCCGTTTGTCTTGATTTTCGAAAAAATATGAATTGGGGAATGCCAAAAAGATCAATAGGAGGAATGCCGTTTGTCTTGATTTTTGAATTTGTCTTGGATACATATGCCTTGATTTTTAGGAGAAATCAATAAGGCGAATGCCATTTGTCTTGGTATTTGGATTTGCCTCGGATGCATTTGTCTTGATTTTTTTTGAGGGGGGGGGGGGAATCAATAGGAGGAATGCCAAAGAAATCAGTAGAAGAAATACCATTTGTCTTGGCTTTTGGGTTTGCCTGGGATGCATTTGCCTTGATTTTTGATAAAAATATCAATAGGGGGAATGTCATTTGTCTTGATTGGGGGGGGATGCCAAAGAAATCAGTAGAAGAAATACCATTTGTCTTGGATTTTGGGTTTGCCTGGGATGCATTTGCCTTGATTTTTGATAAAAATATCAATAGGGGGAATGTCATTTGTCTTGATTTTTGGATTTGTCTCGGATGCATTTGACTTGATTTTTGAAAAAATATTAATAGGGGAATGCCAAAAAGATCAAAAGGAGGAATGCCGTTTGTCTTGATTTTCGAAAAAATATGAATTGGGGAATGCCAAAAAGATCAATAGGAGGAATGCCGTTTGTCTTGATTTTTGAATTTGTCTTGGATAAATTTGCCTTGATTTTTGGAAGAAATCGATAAGGCGAATGCCATTTGTCCTGGTATTTGGATTTGCCTCGGATGCATTTGTCTTTATTTGGGGGGGGGGAGAAATCAATAGGAGGAATGCCAAAGAAATCAGTAGAAGAAATACCATTTGTCTTGGCTTTTGGGTTTGCCTGGGATGCATTTGCCTTGATTTTTGATAAAAATATCAATAGGGGGAATGTTATTTGTCTTGATTTTTGGATTTGTCTTGATTTTTGGAGAAAATGAATAGGAAGAATGCCAAAGAAATCAGTAGGAGAAATGCCATTTGTCTAGATTTTTGGATTTGTCTCGGATGCATTTGACTTGATTTTTAAAAAAAATATTAATAGGGGAATGCCAAAGAGATCAATAGGAGGAATGCCGTTTGTCTTGATTTTTGAAAAAATATGAATTGGGGAATGCCAAAAAGATCAATAGGAGGAATGCCGTTTGTCTTGATTTTCGAAAAAATATGAATTGGGGAATGCCAAAAAGATCAATAGGAGGAATGCCGTTTGTCTTGATTTTTGAATTTGTCTTGGATACATATGCCTTGATTTTTGGGAGAAATCAATAAGGCGAATGCCATTTGTCTTGGTATTTGGATTTGCCTCGGATGCATTTGTCTTGATTTTTTTTGAGGGGGGGGGAATCAATAGGAGGAATGCCAAAGAAATCAGTAGAAGAAATACCATTTGTCTTGGCTTTTGGGTTTGCCTGGGATGCATTTGCCTTGATTTTTGATAAAAATATCAATAGGGGGAATGTCATTTTTCTTGATTTTTGGAGAAACTCAATAGGAGAAATGCCAAAGAAATCAGTAGGAGAAATGCCATTTGTCTAGATTTTTGGATTTGTCTCGGATGCATTTGACTTGATTTTTGAAAAAATATCAATTGGGGAATGCCAAAAAAATCAATAAGGGGAATGCCGTTTGTCTTGATTTTTGGAAAAATCAAGACAAATGGCATTCCTCCTAAATCAAGACAGATGCGATTTGTCTTGAGATAAACGCTTGGAGAAAATATAGTCGACCTTAAAATAAAATATTTAATTATGAATGGACGTTGGTGATTTATTCTAGCTGATAATAATATCTTTGGTAAAAAAAGAAAAAGGCTTTTCAGGTGCATACTGTACGTAGTATTTATTGAGTGTATGCATTATTGGAACCATGGATACGAATGTTCGTATCCTTTAACAGGTAATTATTTCTTAGTTCTTCGCAATTTTAGCTTACCTACGTCGTTTTGTTTTTGTTTTGTTTTTGGTCATAAGGCTACAGGGGCGTCCACTTCACCAAATAATTGAGGGGGGGGGGGGGCAGACATGAAGAAATTAGAGATGGTAGGGGTATAACTCTTCCGTTGTCAAGTGAAAAATAAATAAAAAAGGCAAAGAAAAAACTCCAAAAAACTACGAGTTCGACGAATATTTTAAAACGCAGTTCTGCCGCCCCAGTGGCGCAGAAGCCTATGCGATGGCTTCTGATTGTTCGTCCAAAAGGGGTCCGGGTTCGAATCCCGATGTGGCATAGACGTTGTGTTTTTCTTACTGCACTGGCTCTCTCCCTTCCCTGGGACCAGTGACCCTAAATTAGGGACGGGCAACTGCTTATAGCCCATTGAGTTGCTCACGGCGGTCGTTAAACCTCTAATAAAAAAAAAAAAAAAAAAACGTTATTATAATTGTTCATCAGTAAATGAACAAGGAAACAAAAAATCTTTTATTTAAAAATAAAATTCAGACTGTCATTTTGTAAAATATCCAGATACGTTTTATTTCCAAACGTTTATAAAAAATTTAAGAAATTAGCGCGGTTATTCAAAGAACGAGAAGCACCAAAATTAAATAGATAAATAAAGACGCTAGAGATTATAAGTTTCTGTATTTTAATTTATTTTATTTATGATAATTGTTTTAAACATTTACCACATGTCAAACGCAATACTGGGCAAACAAGTTTCTTATCAATTGAGCAAAGCTGAATTTGAGACAAAAAGTTTACTTATTTTGTTATTTATTAACTATTTCATAGCCCACGAGTGAAAAAGATGCTTCTGAAATTTTTGTGACACGAATCATAAAATACATATACATAACTATAATAAACGTTTGAATTATTAGCGGGCAGATAGGTCACCACCAACAAAATTTCCGTAATATTCCCACAACAGAAGCCTATTATCAAGGTACATAGGAAAGTCCTTTTAGCCTGGAATAACTTGCGAACGGAGAGAGGTACAGTTATGCAAGTGAGATAACGGTATAGTAAAGCTACTATGTTCGATCGAATGCAACTAATAGCAGCGCCCCTAGTGGCGACATACGGAAGTTAGCTATTGCAAATCGAAAACGAAAAGAGACAGAGCAAAATTTCCAATTGCAAAGTTGTAGAGCATCAATTAATTAGTACAAAACGATATTTGTTTCACACGGATAAGATACATTATCGCCCGAATACCCTAAAATGTACGAAATCGGTGCGCGACCTTTTGTGTTAACGTTTGAAGGGAACAGGCATAGGTATGAGCAAATACACACAATTGATTGCATAAATGCGTACCTATGTCAATACAGTTTGATGACGTCAGACAAAACAAAAACAAAAACGGCAAACTGGCGCACAGTGATAAAAAAGTTAATGTCGAGTATGTTAGAAGGGTTCGCCATTGCCCACGATACGCATTTGTATTCGTGAAAGTAACTCTGCATGCACATTCCTCAGCATGGAAGGTGTCACACTATTGCAAGCATCTGTAACACGACGACGTAGATCTAGCAGACTTGTAGGCGCTGTTGCATAACACCTGATTTTTTACGTAACCCCACAAATCCAAGCTCGCCATTCTCACACAGCATACGTAGACTTAACATCTGATCAGGGTACATCCTGCTACTGGTTTTTATATCGTAGGTACGGTACAGCGTCACAATCTGCATTTGCATACGGCTACATTTGCGAAGTGTGAATATGCAGATTCGAATCGTCGCGCATCGATTTCGGACATTGTAGGGTATAACAGTATAGTAAAGCGTAGTCGCTTTACTATACTGTTATATTGCTTGCATAACTTTACCTCTCTCCGTTTGCAAGTTATTCTAGGCTAAAGGGACTTTCCTGTGCACCCTGTATAAGTTATGTTATGGTTACAGTACGTGATTTCTATGCTCATCAACAAGAGGGGGCAATTTTTTCTTGCCCTTTGCCATCAGATGAGCCCTCAGCAGAAAAGTTTCTTGACGTACAGAACTGGCAGAGAATGTTTTGTGGCCACAGCTATACTCAACTACTTGAACTTGAATTTCATCAGATTGAACTGCCTCTTCTCGAATAACTTGACTAAAATATTCTTGTTCAATTGCCTCTCGCTGGAGATGATCTGCTTGTGAGTGAGCATTTGCAGCACGTTGAGCATGAAGTTCTTCTGGAGTTTCTTGCTGTCGGCGTTTAGCAAGCGCAAGAGCATCAGTAATATGTCTGGCTTGTGTTTTTTCAAGGGTTTCGTTTAGTCTGCGATTAGCTCCACCTTCGTTCAAGTTATGCAAATTATTAGAAGATTCGTTTGCACTTCATCGCCGTTTTCGTTCTCTATTTAAGCGATTTTTTTTTCAGCTTTATCTTCTTTCATCTTGTGCTACAAAGAAAAAAAATTCCACAGAACCAATAATTTTTTTAAATTTCCATCACAGTGAAACAAAACTACGCTTGCAGTTACTTTCTTACAATTTTACTTGTTCCTTTTCTATAAAATTACTCTGCAATTTTATTCCTTTTTATGAAACTACTCTGCAATGCGAAGAAAATGAAATAAAACACGACATAGCACCTATATAACAGAACAAACGTCCCATACAGTTGTTCGAGCGCGTGCTTGTTGCCACAGATGAAGTCGTTTGTCTTACTAACTTGATTTTATTTTCCCGTATTTCTCTTTGATTTTACGTATAGTGCAACAGTAGTGAGTTAAGTTCCCATTTCGGCCACCGGATAAAAGCAGATGTCGCTGCAAGTACTCAATGACGTCAGAATGTTATTCCTTTTTATTAAATTAGTCTCCATGCGAAGAAAATGAAATAAAACATGACATAATACCTACGTAACAGAGCAAACGTCGCAGACAGCTGTTCAAGCACGTGCGTCTTGCCACAGATGAAGTCGTTTGTCTTACTAACTTGATTTTATTTTTCCGTATTTCTCTTTGATTTTACGTATAGTGCAACAGTAGTGAGTTAAGTTCCCATTTCGGCCACCGGATAAAAGCAGATGTCGCTGCAAGTACTCAATGACGTCAGAGTGTTATTCCTTTTTATTAAATTAGTCTCCATGCGAAGAAAATGAAATAAAACATGACATAATACCTACGTAACAGAGCAAACGTCGCAGACAGCTGTTCAAGCACGTGCGTCTTGCCACAGATGAAGTCGTTTGTCTTACTAACTTGATTTTGTTTTTCCCGTATTTCTCTTTGATTTTACGTATAGTGCGACAGCAGTGAGTTTAGTTCCCATTTCGTCCACCGGATAAAAGCAGATGGCGCTGCAAGTACTCAATGACGTCAGAGCGTTAGGGGCAGACGTAGCCTATTATTTACGTTTTATATTGGATTGCACTTATTAATCATTGAAAAATATTAACAGATTAAATTATATTAGCTGTAAGCAGATGACATTGAAAAATCTGGTAAATACACTCATTTGCAAAATTCAAAGACCACCTATCAATTTATTGAAAATTAAGATTTTCGAAGTAACAAATAATTACTAGTCAGTGATATTTGAAAAAATGACACCACAGATGAATACTTACATTCTTTAGAACTTAAAAAGACTGAAATCACTACTTTATGTGACCACCTTTATTTTTTATAACGGACAGAATATGAAGTGGTGTACTCTCAATGAGGGATTTACAGTAGTCACTTGAAATGTTTTTGCACGACACGTACAGGGTGTCCACAATGTCTTGTTACCCCCCCCCCCTCCCTGTAATAAGAAATGTAAGTGAGCTATGTATCTATTGAATGATGTATATGTTGATTTATATGTTGAGGCATCCTTAAACATCCATGTGGATCCGTTTGGGCTCCGTCATTCTCGTGACAGAGAATAATTTTACGCCATGTTCTGTGGGACATCTTCCGAAGAAGTTGCGGGGTGGTACGAGAGAAAGCACGTCTCACTGCTTGTTTAAGTTCATCAGTGATTTGGTAGCGCTGCTGTGCAACAGCCTCCTTTATGAAACCCCAAAGAGCATTATCGCACGTTGGGAGATCTGGGCTTCGAGGTGGCCATTCAAGTGGAGCGGGCAGCACTGCCCAACCTCGGCCGATCCAACGATCCCGAAAGACCTCACCAAGGTATTAACGAAAAGCGATTGCGTAATGGGCGAGTGCCCCATCCTGTTGGAACCATACGTCATTCAGAATGCCAAGATTTCCAAGTTGTGGCACAAACCAGGTTTGCAGCATGTCCAGATAAGTTGTCTGATTCACTGGACCATCAAAGAAATACCGTCCAAACAGATGTCGACTATTCATATCAGCCCATATCATGACATGCGGAGGATGATGTTCCAATTCTTCGACATAATGTGGATTTTCCTTTGACCAGAACTCAACGTTCCGTGATCGACAGCTGCGGTATATCGCACATTCATCACTGAAAATGACCTTTCCACGTTTTGGGATTGTGGCAAATGTCTGAAGCATCATTGCACATGCATCCATCCCGTCTGCGGTTTAAATCGATGTCTGATAACTCCTGAACGAACATCGGGCGATATGCGGGTAAATTCAGGTCATTCTTCGTGTGCTTATGCAGTGTCGATCGTGGTATTCCAAGCTCCGCTGATCATTTTCGGCGGTGACCTGATAACTGATTCCTCGACCGCTTGACACTGTTGCACTCTGGTTGATGGTCTTCGCGTTCGTGGTTTATCCTTGATGTTGCCTGCTTCGAAGAGTTTATGTTCCCACAGCAGAAGAGTCTGTTTTGGAGGGGCCTCTTTGTCGAATCGTTGTTGGAAATCGGCACGCACGTCACGCATTGTCTTCCCTGTCTGTGGACGTTCGTGTACCCAGACACTGACAACAATCCGCTGTTCCAGGGTGTATTCGCTGGTATCACTCATGGTTCCGGTACCTAATCTGTAAATAAACACAATACAGACCATAACTCAACATATACACAGTGTGGCAAAGAATTTTTAAGACTAGGTCTGTAAAATGAAATAGAAACAAGAAATTATCATTTGTTTTGGTTTGTTATTTAAAATAAGTCCCTCCGGCTTCAATACACTTGTTACAGCGATTTAATAATGATTCGAATGCCTGTTCCAGTTCACTTTGCGGAATTGACTCCAAAGCACGCGTCGAAGTTGTTTCTATGTTCGAAATATCATTAAAATAACACCCTTTTAACGTCATTTTAAGTTTTGGGAATAAAGAAAAGCCGCAGGGTGCTAAATCGGGGGAATACGGTGGATGATTCAACACACAGACGTTATTTTTCGACAAAAATCTAGGAACAAGAAGTGAGGTGTGACTGGGTGCATTATCGTGCAACAAACACCAACTGTTTTCATCCCGATATTCTGGACGAATGCGACGAATTCTGCCCATCAAACGCCTCAAAACGTTTAAATAAAACTCACCAGTAATTGTTTGTCCACTTGGAACAAATTCTTTGTGGATAATACTCTTACTATCGAAGAATGTAATGATTTTCGATTGAACTTTTTTGTTTTTTTTGGCTTGTGGTGAGTTTTTTGACTTCCATTCCGCACTTTGTCGCTTTGTTTTAGGATCATATTGAAAACACCATGTTTCATCACTCTGTAACAATCGATTTTAAGAAGTTTGGATCATTTTCAGCGGCTGAAATGATGTCTCTGCAATGTGCACTTCTGCTTGATTTTTGTTCATTGGTTAACGTGTGTGAAACAAATTTAGCACAGACTTTTGTTTTGCCCAAATCTTCATGCAGGATGGTTCGAATCGTTTCTTTGTTAATGTTTAAAGACTCTTCCATCATTTTTAGTGACGCACATTGATTGTTTGCCACGAAATCACGCACTTTTTCAATAATCTCATATGTCCTAGATGAACTTGGTCTTCGGTATGCTTATCAGCTTCTAGCTTATCTCTTCCGTCCAAAAAATGTTTGTGCCACAGGGAAACATTTGATCTACTTAAACAAAACTCACCGTAAACTTGTTTCATCATTTGGTACGTTTCCGAGGCACTTTTACCAAGTTTTGCGTTAAACTTAATAACAGCCCTTTGTCCCATCTTAATAATTCAACATGAAAAAATTTTACTTCTCTAATGAACGGCCGTTTCGTTTGAGTTACTTTAACAACTGAGCAGTACTTTTGGCAGAAAGCAAGCAGATGGTCACGGTTTATAACGCATTCGCGATCACACTGGTGGCGCCGCCGTAGGCTGAAATCTAGCGCCAGTCTTAAAAATTCTTTGACGCACTGTGTACATCATACAACAGATACATAGCTCACTTACATTTCTTATGTCGGAGGGGGGCGGGGGGGGTGCTAAGGCATTGTGGACACCCTGTACTTTATCGCGTCAATCAAAGTTTGGGAATTTGATGGCTGTTTTTCTGCTACCTTGTTTTCAAAATGGTCCACAAATTCTTCATGGGATTAAAGTCCGGACCATTACTGGGCCAGTCAAGCACAGTTATGATTTTCCTCTGCATGTAGTCCTTTACTGTGTTTGATCTGTGGCATGGAGCACCATCTTGCATAAAAATTGTGCATCTGTGCATTTGCATATGAATTAACACCTTCTCACGTAACATTTCCACATAAAAAGGACCAGTCATGGTAGTGCCTGTCGGGAAAAAGAATAATGAAGCAGAACCGGATGCTGACATAACACCTTTATATCATCTGACTAAGTTGATGTCTCACGTTGCTAATGGTGTATTTTTCATCAAATCTTTTGTCTTTTGGTCGTCGAACATGTGCTTCACGTGTTCAAATTGACGCACGGTTAATTCATCAGTAAAAAGAACTTGGCTCCAATTTTTACCAGTCCACCATTGATGAAGCTTCTCAAACTGGAATCTCTTCTTCTTCATGAAAGAGGTTTATCTGCAGGTTTATAAGACTTTAATCCAAAATCTTTGCTAAGACGCCGAGAAACAGTGCTGATTCAACTATCAGACCCTTTTGAATGGAGAAAGGAAGCCTTGATTTTCTTGCACGAACTCCTCGGAGGAAGCCTAACTATTCGCCTTGTGATATCGTCGTCATGTGGGGTTGTTTCCCTTGGACGTCCACTTCTATTTCCGTCGCTAAATTCACCTGTATCTTGATATTTCATGATCGTTTTATGTGTTACGGAGATTTGATACTAGAATTTTAATATTAAATCTCTATTCGCAACTTTTATATCGCTTTAGAGCTCCGTTTCCTTTGTTTCCACAATGCGTGAGAAAATTTTGCTGTTCATACCGCTATGAAACACCGGAAGCACGGTTTATTTAGAGACGTCATCTTGCCGCATTTTAGTGTCTGGGGCTTTGTAATGGGTTGTCGGAAAAGTCATGACGTATTTTGGCACCCGATGGCAGTTCGGTGGTTTTGGAAGTACCAGAGGCATGCGCAGGTTTGCTATCGCTATGGCATTCGACAGGTGCTAGTTTTAGCTGCAGTCTAAAATTAAAAGTAAGCGATTTGGTTGATTTGCGGAGATCTGACATCAAGTTGAAGATGGGAGACCAAACTGTGCATTTTCGCCATATTTTACAATTTTACTTCCGTAAAGGGAAGAACGCGAGTCAAGCTTGTGAAAAGTTGCCTAAAGTGTACGGTGATAATGCTCTACAAGAACGTCAGTGCCAGCGGTGCTTTGCAAAATTCCATGCTGGTGATTTTGATCTAAACGATGCTCCTCGGTCCGGGAGGCCCACCGAGGTTGATGACGACCAAATCTAGGCCTTGATGGAGTCAAACCCACGTTACACGACACCAGAGATTGCAGACACATTGCACATCCACCATTCAAGCACGACCATCTGAAGAAGCTGGGATACGTAAGCAAGCTCGATGTGTGGGTTCCTCATGAACTCAAAGAAGCTCCATTGACGGCGCGTATAAACGTCTGCGATATGCTCATTAAACGTGAGGAAAACGATCCTTTTTTGAAGCGAGTGATAACTGGTGACGGAAAGTGGATTGTGTACAACAATGTGCTGCGCAAACGGTCTTGGTCCCGACGAGGTGCTTCGCCTCAAACGACATCCAAAGCAGACATTCATCAGCGGAAGGTTCTGGTCTCAGTGTGGTGGAATTTTAAAGGCGTCGTGTTTTTCGAGCTCCTACCACGGAACCAAACAATCAATTGGAATGTGTACTGTCGGCAATTGGACAGTTTGAACGAATCCATCATCCAGAAACGTCCAGAGCTCGTTCATCGTAAAGGTGTTGTGTTCCATCACGACAACGCGAGACCACACACATGTTTGATCACCCGCCAAAAGTTATTGGAGCTTAGGTGGAATGTGTTGCCACACCCAGCATACTCGCCTGACCTTGCGCCGTCAGACTTCCACTTGTTTCACTCTCTTCAACAGTCCTTGCGAGGTATAACGTTCAATTCAGATGAGGCTATAAATCAGCACCTTGTACAGTTTTTCGCCACGAAAGACAGGTCCTTCTATGAACGTGACATTCTGCAGCTCACTGAAAGATGGCAAAAGGTTATCGAACAAAACGGGCATTATATCATTGATTGATCTTTGTTCTTTCTATCAATAAATGACCTTTGCAAAACATGGCTAAAATACGTCATGACTTTTCCGACAACCCAATATTTCGTAGACGCATTGGCATTGTCCAGCTCATTTAGTATTTGCCTTGTTAATCTCAAAGCAGCCGACTGAAAGCTCAAGCCCTCTTAATTTCTACCTCGAAGATTTGCGAAGCCGACGCCGGCGTTTTCCCCCATGGTTTATGGGGAGGTAAAGGGGTGAGTTTTGTGGGGACAAAGGGGGAGTTAAGGCAGTAGACTCTGGGAATTGAAAGCGAGCAGTCGCAGGGAGGAGGCGAGGAAGCGCCTAAGGTATTAGGAAGCAGGTCTTAAGCTGACCGGGGGAATGAACTTTTTCTCCACAGGCGCAAAAGGGAGACGAGGAATGGTGTTGTGGCAGATCCGGACATAGCACTTCCCCAGAATGAAAATTTTGTGTCAGATCCGTACAAGCAATCCCCTCTGCGTCCCCCAAATGGGAGAGCGAGGTAAACTGATCGTGTGTTACTTCCATACAAAGGGTGAGATTAATTATTTTGTTAGTTTGTTCTTTTAAAATTATGCAGCACAGTGCTCTTGTTGCATCTGGAGATTTTATTTAAACAAAATGGATCTTGTAGTGTTGTACGAAACATCAAAAGGTAAGCCTTGTGCTGTCTTCAATGATTTTCGATGCCGCCAACATCGTAAAAATTTATTTTTCACATATTTCATCATATTAAAAAAATTCAGCAGACCCTCAATATGAAATTGTGGGAAAACTTCAGAATCCATTCCTTTACAGTGTCGTTGGTATTAACAGGGAAAACGTGATGAGCCACACACCCAGTCCATGGTTTCCTTATGTTTCAGCAACTGGACTAAAGTCCACTGCACAAAATGAAGGCACTTTGTAAATTAAAATAAATACAAACAACAGACGTTGTTCACAAGGAAATGGGAGCAAAAATATTACTCAGTTTTCAGGTTTACTGCCAAAAAATTAGTAACCGAGGCTTAAAATACTGCTCCTACAACAAAGGAATGAGCCAGCGTTTGGCTCAGGACAAACTGCATCTGTCTTGATTTAGGAGGAATGCCATTTGTCTTGATTTTTGGAAAAAAATCAAGACAAACGGCATTCCTCCTATTAGTCTTTTGGTATTCCCCTATTGATATTTTTTTCAAAAATCAAGGCAAATGCATCAGAGACAAATCCAGAAATCTAGACAAATGGCATTTCTCCTACTGATTTCTTTGGCATTCCTCCTATTGATTTTTTCCAAAAATCAAGACAAATGACATTCCTTCTATTGATTTCTCCCCCCAAAATCAAGGCAAATCTAAAATTCAAGACACGTGGCATTCCCTCTATTGATCCCCCTTTCCAAATCAAGACAAATGACATTCCTACTATTGATCCCCACCCCCCCCCCCACCCCAATCAAGACAAATAAAAAAATCAAGGCAAACGACATTCCTCTTATTGATTTTCCTCCCAAAAATAAAGACAAATCGAAAATTCAAGACAAGTGGCATTCCTCCTATTGACCCCCCCAAATCAAGACAAATGACATCCCTCCTATTGACCTTCCCAAATCAAGACAAATGACATTCCTCCTATTGATTCCCCCCAAAATCAAGTCAAATCCAAAATTCAAGACAAATGACATTCCTCCTATTGATCCCTCCCCCCAATCAAGGCAATTCCAAAAATCAAGATAAACGATATTCCCCCTATTGATCCCCCCCCAAATAAAGACAATCCAAAATTCAAGACAAGTGGCATTCCCCCTACTGATCGCCCCCCCCCCCAATCAAGACAAATGACATTCCTCCTATTGATTTCCGCCCCAAAATTCAAGACAAATGGCATTCCGCTTATTGACCTCCCCTCCCCCATAGATCAAGGTAAATGCATCCAAGACAAATCGCCGCCCCGGTGGCGCAGTGGTCTAAGCGATGGCCTCTGATCATTCGTCCGAACGGGGTCCGGGTTCGAATCCCGGTGAGGCATGGATGTTGTGTTTGTCTTACGGCACTGGCTCTCTCCCTTCCCTGGAACCAGTGACCCTAAATTAGGGACGGACGACTGCTTATAGCCCGTTGAGTTGCTCACGGTGGTCGTTAAACCTTCAATAAAAAAAAAAAAAGACAAATCCCGAAACCAAGACTCTCTTTCTAAAGCCCTCGTTCACACAAGCGGAGCAAGGTCAAAGATGATCCACAGGCATCTCCTGGGTGTGAGAGAGTTAAATTCCTTTTTGTACGCAACTGACCAAAAAATGGAGATCTCAAATACAATGCGTAATTAGCATTGCATTCGTACGGATGTACCACGAAAATTTCTATGTACGGAAGTGCCATGTCAGGATCTGCCAGTAAACCCGAGGGAATGACCGAAGAGAGATTAAGGGGAGAAAATCTTAGTTTCAGAGGAACAGGGAGGAAGAATTACTAAGCTGAGGACAACCTTTCTGCGATTAAGTAAAGAAAAGAATAAAGCGCTTTTAAGTGATTCAAAAGGATTGCATAAAAAATTATTACTTATAGCTATTGTATTATTTTCGACCATGCCAGACTATGAAAGTTAACCTAAACTAGTTAACATATGAATCCAGTTATGAAAGCAGTCTTACTCACCTTCACCTTTCTGCTTATGTCACATTTTGAGTATCCTTCATGATATAAAGTCACTATTGTGCCCTCTGAGTAACTTCATCATATAAAGTCACTATTGTGCCCTCTGAGTAACTTCATCATATAAAGTCACTATTGTCACATGATATAAAGTCCCTATTGTCACATGATATAAAGTCACTATTGTCACATGATATAAAGTCACTATTGTCACATGATATAAAGTCATATGATATAAAATCACATGATATAAAGTCTCAAGTATCCTTCATGATATAAAGTCATGAAGTATCCTTCATGATATAAAGATATAAAACCAAGTATCCTTCATGATATAAAGATATAAAGCCAAGTATCCTTCATGATATAAAGATATAAAGTCAAGTATCCTTCATGACATAAAGACATGATATAAAGTTTCAAGTATCGTTCATGATATAAAGATATAAAGCCAAGTATCCTTCATGATATAAAGATATAAAGTCAAGTATCCTTCATGACATAAAGACATGATATAAAGTTTCAAGTATCGTTCATGATATAAAGTCACTATTGTGCCCTCTGAGTAACTTCATGATATAAAGTCACTATTGTCACATGATATAAAGTCCCTATTGTCACATGATATAAAGTCACTATTGTCACATGATATAAAGTCCCTATTGTCACATGATATAAAGTCACTATTGTCACATGATATAAAGTCATATGATATAAAATCACATGATATAAAGTCTCAAGTATCCTTCATGATATAAAGTCATGAAGTATCCTTCATGATATAAAGATATAAAACCAAGTATCCTTCATGATATAAAGATATAAAGTCAAGTATCCTTCATGATATAAAGATATAAAGTCAAGTATCCTTCATGATATAAAGACATGATATAAAGTTTCAAGTATCGTTCATGATATAAAGTCACTATTGTGCCCTCTGAGTAACTTCATGATATAAAGTCACTATTGTCACATGATATAAAGTCCCTATTGTCACATGATATAAAGTCACTATTGTCACATGATATAAAGTCATATGATATAAAATCACATGATATAAAGTCTCAAGTACCCTTCATGATATAAAGTCATGAAGTATGCTTCATGATATAAAGATATAAAACCAAGTATCCTTCTTGATATAAAGATATAAAGTCAAGTATCCTTCATGACATAAAGTCACTATTTGAGCCCTCTGAGTAACACTTCATGACACTTTTTTGACGATTTTTCGCTATACAGGGTGCCCAGTAAAGTCCCTCCTCAGCCCCGTAACTTTCGAACGCCACCAGCTATAACCATAAAAACGGTGTCTAGGTAAAGTGGCAATGCGCTATTCGATGAGATCACTTACAGAGCCTCCTAGCGGCAAAGTAAGGAGTTATCGTGCCGATCTCGAAAACTATACGAGATACGGGAAAATAGTCAATCACAAAGTTGTAGAGCAGCATCGATTTAGTACGAAAAGACACATTGCACACATGAATGCTAAGAATAGAACGCGTACAACGCTCGTTTGTTTGTTCGCGATGTCGACCACTGTCACGTCACGAAACGCGTCAGAAAAGAGTAATTAGTTGTCACTAGGCACATTTACCGTCGGTGCTCAATGTACTCTCCGTCAGCCTCAATACACATTTGGTCTCTAGATTGAATCTCACGCTGCACATTTTGCAGCATGTCAGGTGACACGCTGGAACAAGCATCAGTTATGCGGCGTCAAAGGTCCTGCAACGTTGTCGGAGGGGTCTGATACACCTGCTCTTTGAGGTAGTCCCACAGGAAGAAGTCCAATAGGGTGAGGTCCAGTGAGCGTGCAGGCCACTCTACGCAACCACCATTCGAGCAACGATGATTCGTTGCTCGAATGTCTCGACCAGGTACCTTCTTACGTTTCCTGGCTGGTGCGGAGGGGCGCCATCATGTTGGAACCAAACATTCCGCAGTAGAGTCGGGCTAGTGCTTTGCGAAAGGCGATATTATCTCCTTTCTGACGCGTTTCGTGACGTGACAGTGTTCGACATAGCGAACAAACAAACGAGCGTTGTACGCGTTCTATTCTTAGCATTCATGTATGCAATGTGTCTTTTCGTACTAAATGAGTGCTGTTCTACAACTTTGTAGTTGACTATTTTCCCGTATCTCTTATAGTTTTCGAGATCGGTACGCTAACTCCTGACTTTGCCGCTAGGAGGCGCTGTAAGAGGTCTCATCAAATAGCGCATAGTCACTTTACTATACCTAGACACCGTTTTTATGGCTACAGCTGTCGGCGTTCGAAAGTTACGGGGCTGAGAAGGGACTTTACTGGGCACCCTGTATAGAAAATGCTTGCAAAACCTCTCAGAATGAAAACCAGAAGCAAACTGACGCTCCCACGCTTTCCCCAACTCTATCAACAGCTGCCGGTGTAGGATGATGCAACACCGACTGCAAGTTGAGTAATGCATAAAGTAGCTGATGCAATCGGTAGAAATCTCCTAATGCCAACAGGTGGCCTCAATCTTTTGCAAATGACTGTAAATTATGAATTATACGCAGTGATAATTATAATATAGAATATTACGAGATTAAATGCTTGAAAATAGCCTAAAGGTTTTCTTTCGGCATCGCCGGTCCGCGAAAATTTCCCCAACGTTTTGCGGGTCCGCGCAAGGACGTAGCCAAGGAATTTTTTTCGGGGGTGGGGTGGGGGGCGGGTCAAACATTTTTTGTCGGTGAGGTATTCATTTCTTTTGAACATTGAATAAACTAACATTTTTCAGTTTACAATTAAAAAAAAAAAACTATACCAACCCTTCTCTCCCCCAACCCATTTTCGGGATTAGTATTTGTAAAATGTTCCTCATAAATTTGCATTGCATGTAAAATTTCTGCCTTTAACATAGATCAAGCACAATGGGAGGTAATTCGTTTAGATAACTGTTTTTAATGATTTAAAAATTATGTTGAACCAATGTTTTGATATAACAATTACAGTATGTATCGATAGAAAGTTATAAATTTTAAGGCGAACATTAAAACATTTAACATAGGTATCATACAATTTGTACAAATCAGCAAATTCAAGAAATTTTTACATTGAGAAGAACAAATAAGGTGTACATTTTCATTCACTTTATAAAAAAATTAGGGCGTCTTGAAGATTTAATAAACCGATTTTAAATTTCGTCCGGTTGATTTTTTTTTTTTTTTGATTGGAGGTTTAACGACCACCGTGAGCAACTCAATGGGCTATAAGCAGTCGCCCGTCCCTAATTTAGGGTCACTGGTTCCAGGGAAGGGAGAGAGCTAGTGCCGTAAGACAAACACAACATCCATGCCTCACCGGGATTCGAACCCGGACCCCTTTTGGACGAATGATCAGAGGCCATCGCTTAGACCACTGCGCCACCGGGGCAGCTCGTACGGTTGCACCTCAGTATTGAAATGGGCTGGTAAAAGAACTAATCTGATCAATCTGTTTTCTCTCGTTGAGTTTCTTAAATATGTCTTCAATCGTCTAAGTGTTGAAAATATCCTTTTTGGGCTAGCTGTGGAAATCGGAATTATAACAAGAATCTGTAACAACGTGTGTGAATTGGGAAAAAGATTTGAGTTGCATTGTAAAAGAGCTTCTATTGCGTTACCAGGCCTTGAATTAACGTCTATGTCGATCCATTTGTTTCGCTAAACGGACTGTGAGAGTACTGCTCTCTGGAAGTACGTTTTCATAAAATCCTTTGCAAGTCGTTAGCTCTTTTTCGCAGTTTAACGTAACATGACGAGGTAGAAATATTTGAAGCGCTACGACTGATGTCTTGTGAGTCTCGAATCGATCATTACTTTGTGTTCGCACGTGGTCAACAAATGGCACGAAAATATTTTTTCGGAAATATTCTTCTGGAGTTTCTGATGAAAAATTCCCTCCTTGAATCATCCTGGATGTAACTCTTGGCATTGTGATAACCCCATCAACTTATGTGATCAATTTTGACGCTGCATTAAAAATAACACTGAATTTATCGATGGCGTTACTTCTTAGATGGTCGACGGAATTTACCACGAGATCAATATGTTCCAGTGATGTCGTCAAAATCGTAGTCAACGTTTTGAAGAGTTTTCGGCAGCGGTAATGTCCATGAAAATACAAGGTCAAGTGTACAAAGTGTGACTATATAACGAAGTAAATTTCTCCGTCATTTCTGTCCACGCCAGGAATTGAACCGGATCCCCTCATTCCGGAATAAGTCACTCTACCAATTGAGCTACGCGGACGTTTTATTCTGATTCCTATCTGCCTTTATGTCGTGTGCGTCCTTCGGGCAGGTACGTCACATCTCCTGGTACGTTACATAATCTCCCCTTAATTATTTTTTTTTCGAAGCGCTGGAGAAAGGATTCACTTATTTTTCCTATCTCGCGGTGTGGAAAGAACATCACACCAATGCGAGGTTTTGAACGGTCGGGTCATCCGGATAGTTCGGGCGCCATTATAACGAAGAAAATTTCTCCGTCATTTCTGTCCACGCCAGGATTCGAACCCGGATCCCCTCACTCCGGAATAAGTCACTCTACCAATTGAGCTACGCGGACGTTTTATTCTGATTCCTATCAGCCTTTATGTCGTGTGCGTCCTTCGGGCAGGTACGTCACATCTCCTGGTACGTTACATCATCTCCCCCTTATTTTTTTTTTCGAAGTGCTGGAGAAAGGATTCACTTATTTTTCCTATCTCGCGGTGTGGAAAGAACATCACACCAATGCGAGATTTTGAACGGTCGGGTCATCCGGATAGTTCGGGCGCCATTATAACGAAGAAAATTTCTCCGTCATTTCTGTCCACGCCAGGATTCGAACCCGGATCCCCTCATTCCGGAATAAGTTGCTCTACCAATTGAGCTACGCGGACGTTTTATTCTGATTCCTATCTGCCTTTATGTCGTGTGCGTCCTTCGGGCAAGTACGTCACATCTCCTGGTACGTTACATCATCTCCCCCTTTTTTTTTTTTTTTTCGAAGTGCTGGAGAAAGGATTCACTTATTTTTCCTATCTCGCTGTGTTTAAAGAACATCACGCCAATGCGAGATTTTGAACGGTCGGGTCATCCGGATAGTTCGGGCGTCATTACAACGAAGAAAATTTCTCCGTCATTTCTGTCCACGCCAGGATTCGAACCCGGATCCCCTCATTCCGGAATAAGTCACTCTACCAATTGAGCTACGCGGACGTCTTATTCTGATTCCTATCTGCCTTTATGTCGTGTGCGTCCTTCGGGCAGGTACGTCACATCTCCTGGTACGTTACATCATCTCCCCTTAATTTTTTTTTTTTTTTTCGAAGCGCTGGAGAAAGGATTCACTTATTTTTCCTATCTCGCGGTGTGGAAAGAACATCACACCAATGCGAGGTTTTGAACGGTCGGGTCATCCGGATAGTTCGGGCGCCATTATAACGAAGAAAATTTCTCCGTCATTTCTGTCCACGCCAGGATTCGAACCCGGATCCCCTCACTCCGGAATAAGTCACTCTACCAATTGAGCTACGCGGACGTTTTATTCTGATTCCTATCTGCCTTTATGTCGTGTGCGTCCTTCGGGCAGGTACGTCACATCTCCTGGTACGTTACATAATCTCCCCTTAATTATTTTTTTTTCGAAGCGCTGGAGAAAGGATTCACTTATTTTTCCTATCTCGCGGTGTGGAAAGAACATCACACCAATGCGAGGTTTTGAACGGTCGGGTCATCCGGATAGTTCGGGCGCCATTATAACGAAGAAAATTTCTCCGTCATTTCTGTCCACGCCAGGATTCGAACCCGGATCCCCTCACTCCGGAATAAGTCACTCTACCAATTGAGCTACGCGTACGTTTTATTCTGATTCCTATCAGCCTTTATGTCGTGTGCGTCCTTCGGGCAGGTACGTCACATCTCCTGGTACGTTACATCATCTCCCCCTTATTTTTTTTTTTTTTTTTCGAAGTGCTGGAGAAAGGATTCACTTATTTTTCCTATCTCGCGGTGTGGAAAGAACATCACACCAATGCGAGATTTTGAACGGTCGGGTCATCCGGATAGTTCGGGCGCCATTATAACGAAGAAAATTTCTCCGTCATTTCTGTCCACGCCAGGATTCGAACCCGGATCCCCTCATTCCGGAATAAGTTGCTCTACCAATTGAGCTACGCGGACGTTTTATTCTGATTCCTATCTGCCTTTATGTCGTGTGCGTCCTTCGGGCAAGTACGTCACATCTCCTGGTACGTTACATCATCACCCCCCCCCCTATTTTTTTTTTTTTTTTCGAAGTGCTGGAGAAAGGATTCACTTATTTTTCCTATCTCGCGGTGTGGAAAGAACATCACACCAATGCGAGATTTTGAACGGTCGGGTCATCCGGATAGTTCGGGCGCCATTACAACGAAGAAAATTTCTCCGTCATTTCTGTCCACGCCAGGATTCGAACCCGGATCCCCTCATTCCGGAATAAGTCACTCTACCAATTGAGCTACGCGGACGTCTTATTCTGATTCCTATCTGCCTTTATGTCGTGTGCGTCCTTCGGGCAGGTACGTCACATCTCCTGGTACGTTACATCATCTCCCCTTAATTTTTTTTTTTTCGAAGCGCTGGAGAAAGGATTCACTTATTTTTCCTATCTCGCGGTGTGGAAAGAACATCACACCAATGCGAGGTTTTGAACGGTCGGGTCATCCGGATAGTTCGGGCGCCATTATAACGAAGAAAATTTCTCCGTCATTTCTGTCCACGCCAGGATTCGAACCCGGATCCCCTCACTCCGGAATAAGTCACTCTACCAATTGAGCTACGCGGACGTTTTATTCTGATTCCTATCTGCCTTTATGTCGTGTGCGTCCTTCGGGCAGGTACGTCACATCTCCTGGTACGTTACATCATCTCCCCCTTATTTTTTTTTCGAAGTGCTGGAGAAAGGATTCACTTATTTTTCCTATCTCGCGGTGTGGAAAGAACATCACACCAATGCGAGATTTTGAACGGTCGGGTCATCCGGATAGTTCGGGCGCCATTATAACGAAGAAAATTTCTCCGTCATTTCTGTCCACGCCAGGATTCGAACCCGGATCCCCTCATTCCGGAATAAGTTGCTCTACCAATTGAGCTACGCGGACGTTTTATTCTGATTCCTATCTGCCTTTATGTCGTGTGCGTCCTTCGGGCAAGTACGTCACATCTCCTGGTACGTTACATCATCTCCCCCCCCCTTTTTTTTTTTTTTTTCGAAGTGCTGGAGAAAGGATTCACTTATTTTTCCTATCTCGCGGTGTTTAAAGAACATCACACCAATGCGAGATTTTGAACGGTCGGGTCATCCGGATAGTTCGGGCGTCATTATAACGAAGAAAATTTCTCCGTCATTTCTGTCCACGCCAGGATTCGAACCCGGATCCCCTCACTCCGGAATAAGTCACTCTACCAATTGAGCTACGCGGACGTTTTATTCTGATTCCTATCTGCCTTTATGTCGTGTGCGTCCTTCGGGCAGGTACGTCACATCTCCTGGTACGTTACATCATCTCCCCCTTATTTTTTTTTTTTTTTTCGAAGTGCTGGAGAAAGGATTCACTTATTTTTCCTATCTCGCGGTGTGGAAAGAACATCACACCAATGCGAGATTTTGAACGGTCGGGTCATCCGGATAGTTCGGGCGCCATTATAACGAAGAAAATTTCTCCGTCATTTCTGTCCACGCCAGGATTCGAACCCGGATCCCCTCATTCCGGAATAAGTTGCTCTACCAATTGAGCTACGCGGACGTTTTATTCTGATTCCTATCTGCCTTTATGTCGTGTGCGTCCTTCGGGCAAGTACGTCACATCTCCTGGTACGTTACATCATCTCCCCCCTTTTTTTTTTTTTTTTCGAAGTGCTGGAGAAAGGATTCACTTATTTTTCCTATCTCGCGGTGTTTAAAGAACATCACACCAATGCGAGATTTTGAACGGTCGGGTCATCCGGATAGTTCGGGCGTCATTACAACGAAGAAAATTTCTCCGTCATTTCTGTCCACGCCAGGATTCGAACCCGGATCCCCTCATTCCGGAATAAGTCACTCTACCAATTGAGCTACGCGGACGTCTTATTCTGATTCCTATCTGCCTTTATGTCGTGTGCGTCCTTCGGGCAGGAACGTCACATCTCCTGGTACGTTACAACTACAAACTGGACTTGGGTAATAGCTCATAATAGCTGATGAACTTTATTTGAGGATTTGCAATTTTTTTTTATATTTTGCAAATTACAACGTAGATTTCTCGGAATCTCAATAAAGCTTCATGCTGGCAAATCCAACGCGTTTCGCACATTGATATTAATGTCGTGTGCCTGGAGGCTGGTAATACTTGCTTGATGAAACCTTTGAGAACTTCGTTATTTTTCGCAGATGAGCTAAAAAAAGTTCCAAACGACTGAATTGTGCCTATACAATTTCGTATACATGAAATTGTACAAAGATCTCCTAGTGCCAAATGTAGAGAATGTTCCTCACAATAAACTCTGGACGGGGTTCGGACATTTGGGCACCGGACTTTTGGGCACCGAACATTTGGGCACCCGAACATTTTGGCACATTCCATTTTAAATCAATGAAATTGCGCTGCGTTAAAATTGAGATATATACTCATATCTCATAATCATTTAGAAATTGAGACATATTTACGATTTTCTGTCTGAAAGACGGGGCGGACATTTGGGCACCGGACTTTTGGGCACCGAACATTTGGGCACCCGGACATTTTGGCACATTCCATTTTAAATCAATGAAATTGCGCTGCGTTAAAATTGAGATATATACTCATATCTCATAATCATTTAGAAATTGAGACATATTTACGATTTTCTGTCTGAAAGACGGGGCGGACATTTGGGCACCCGGACATTTTGGCACCCGGACTTTTGGGCACAAATGTTTCAGGGGCCGAATAACAATCGCCGTTTCTTGGCCCAATAGTAACAGTTTGACCGAGAAAATGTTCGATGTAAGTTACTTAGGCACTAAATAGTTCGGTCCCGGACGATTCGTCCAACGACGATTGGTCCAATGCCGATTCGTCCAAAGGGACGTTGGTCCAATGTCCGATTGGTCCAATGTCCGATTCGTCCAATGCCGATTCGTCCAATGGTACAATTGGTCCAATGTTGATTCGTCCAATGGTACGATTGGTCCAACGCCGATTCGTCCAATGGTACCATCTTACCAACGGTAAACTTTTATTTTCCAGAAAGGAATAATAATTTAAATTATTCTCCTCTTTATATCCTTTAGAAAGATAATTTCCGTATATTTGGTAATTGTAAACATTTTACATAAATCTGGTAAAAGGCACTCAATGGAGCATTTCTCAGCTGTTTGCAAAGCACCTAGGCCGCGAGCATTTTTTGAAGGTTTTAATTTACAATCCAGATATTTAGTATTTGTAAATATGTTATAAAACCTGATAAAAAGCGCTCATCCTATCATTTCTCAGGTCTTTACGAAGAACCTAGGCCCCAGGCCTTTTTAGGAGATTTTGAGTTACAACCTAGATATTTGGTATTTGTAAACATTCTATAAAACCTTATAAAAGGCACTCATCGTATCATTCCTGAGGTCTTTACGAGGCACCTAGGCCCCTGGCCTTTTTAGAAGATTTTAAGTTACAACCTAGATATTTGGTATTTGTAAACATTTCATAAAACCTAATAAAAGGCACTCATCGTATCATTTCTCAAGTCTTTACAAGGCACCTAGGCCGCGGGCCTTTTTAGAAGATTTTAAGTTACAACCTAGATATTTGGTATTTATAAACATTTTATAAAACTTTATAAAAGGCATTAATCGCATCATTTCTGAGGCCTTTGCAAGGCACCTAGGCCGCAGGCCTATGAATTAATATTTTGTGCTTAAGTGAAAGCGCAATATTATTAACTTGATTTAATATGTAAACGTTATGAATATGACATCGCTGGAATAAAAACTGTTGAAAAGGCCTCTGTCCAAACCCCGACCAGTTGTTTCCATTGGGCAATTGGCGGAAAGCCCCACTGCATTCTACAAACAGAAACGGAACACTAGTATTTAATATTATTTCATGCAAAAGAGAAACATTGAAGTTGATAGAACGACTCCTACATCAGTAACTTCATACGGCAGCAAGGACAGTATAACAAAAAAACGTGATCCAGAAAAAAAAAAAAAAAAAGAAAAAAGAAAAAAAGAAATCTGTTACCGCAATATTACGCATGAAATGTAACATTATTTTACATTCTTTGGACTACCGGTACTTTCGTATAACATCGGAGATAAAATCAGAACAGATGAGATTTTTATAGCACGAGTAGCACTTTGGACAGATAGGACGGAATTGGACCAATCGTCCATTGGACGAATCGGCATTGGACCAATCGTACCATTGGACGAATCGTACCTTTGGATCAATTGTCCATTGGACGAATCGTCCCTTTGGACGAATCGGCATTGGACGAATCGGCATTGGACCAATCGTCGTTGGACAAATCGTACCAGACCCAAATAGTTACATAACATGTCAAGTTATTAATATTTGTCTTTTACTTAATAGTCACTAAATTACTATGCCTCATTCGTAGGCCCTTTTGACAGTCTTTTTTCTACCGATGTCATATTCATGAAGTTTACGTATCAAATCAAGTTAAATAGCATTGCGCTTTTACTTAAGCACTAAATAATAATTCATAGGCCCTAGGCCTAGGCCTTTTCAACAGTTTTTGTTCTATCGATGACACATTCATGAAATTTGCTATGCAGTGGTGCACGTATGAGTACTTTTAGAGGGGGGGGCTAAGAAAAATCCTTACCTCCTTCAAGGCTGTCAAACATTTAAAAAAAGGTTTCGTCTATTTTAGTGTTTTAAATTTATCTAAAATTTGGCTATATTACCGGCAAGGGGGGACGCTCCCCTCCCCAATGGGCGCCCTTGGTGCTATGTAATCATGAATATGATGTAATCCATATTCATGATTATGAGCTATGTAATCCCGATGCAGGACGACGAAATTGTCAAGTTTTCGGTTATTATGCTTGTCATATTTACACCCAAAAAAACCGGATTGTCATCTTCAAAATTTGTGCTTTTTTAAATTCAATTATAATTGTCGTTTGCCGCCCCGGTGGCGCAGTGGTCTACGGCGCTGGCCTCTGATCATTCGTCCGTAAGGGGTCCGGGTTCGTATCCCGGTCTGGCATGGATGTTGTGTTTGTCTTACGGCAGTGGCTCTCTCCCTTCCCTGGAACCAGTGACCCTAAATTAGGGACGGGCGACTGCTTATAGCCCATTGAGTTGCTCACGGTGGTCGTTAAACCTCCAATCAAATAATAATAATAATAATAATAATAATTGTCGTTTGTCTTACTGGAAACGTTTTCTCCATTCAATTTTCCTCACAGCGCCAAGAAACGGCAATTTTTGTTCGGCTTCTAAAGATTTGAGCCCCAATGTCCGGGTGCCCAAAAGTCCGGGTGCCCAAATGTCCGGTGCCCCAAAGTCCTAAACTCCAATGGACGTATGAGGCGAAATTAAAAAACAAAAACAGTTTTTGTTGAAGTTTAATTTCGAAAAAATTGATTGGGATTTCGGGGTGGTGGGTGAAGGGGCGGTCCCTAAGACCCCTTCCCTTGGCTACAAAAAGGTTGAGAATCATTGCCATAGACAAGACAATATTAGGACATTAGGTCTTCGTTTCCGTTCGAACATCCTGTTGCAAGATTTTCCTCACCCATTTCGTCCGAGAGGAAGAGATTTTGTCGCTGAAAATCCCATCCGTCTTTCGAAAAGCTTCTAAAGTGCAAATGAAACGGAATGCGAAACTGCTTCACCCCCCCCCCCTTTTTTTTTTTTTTTTTGATTGAGTGTCGTTAGTTAGGTGAACAACGGGGTCGGGCCTTGCGCGTGCAAGATCTCTAGCCACATCGGATGTGTGATATCATCCCCCTTAGCTCTCCCCCCCCCACCATTCACCAGCCTTCCTCCCTTGTGGGTGGGCCTCAACCACACACACGTCCGCACTTCATCAAGTGACTACGCGTTTCCCTCCCGTGTCTTCGCTTTCACGGTCGTACTGGATGTAAGGAAATATCTGCTCCGGGAGAATTTATATTCTAGCAAGTGATGAACCCCCGCACTCATCCGAAAACATGGCGCCAGATACAGCTACTTTTACGACGATGTATGAACCAAAATTAAAAGGATTATAACACGCGCTTGCAGCTTTGCATTCCGAGAGTTTTTTTCCGGGAAGGGGTGGGGGGGGGAGGGTAATTGCAAATTTTGAGGGGCTTAAACTCGTTATTATTTGATATTAACATACACATACATTAATACATACTATGTTATTTATATATACACTGCTGGACAATTAATTGCTAAGGACGGATCATAAACGGCTATATAGCGCATAAAAAAGTAAGTGTGGTTGGATGCCAAGTGAGCCGCCCCGGTGGCGCAGTGGTCTAAGGCGCTGGCCTCAGATCATTCGTCTGTAAGGGGTCCGGGTTCGAATCCCGGTCAGGCATGGGTGTTGTGTTTGTCTTACGGCACTGGCTCTCTCCCATCCCTAGAACCAGTGACCCTAAATTAGGGACGGGCGACTGCTTATAGCCCATTGAGTTGCTCACGGTGGTCGTTAAACCCCCAATCAAAAAAAAAAAAAAAAAATGCCAAGTGAAATAAAATAATGTCAGAATGCCAGGACATTACAAGAAAGACAATTTATTGTGCTCTGAAATCCAGAAGGCTTTGGAACGTGTTCAAGGGACAAACAGGCCATTTTGTGCAGAATACGTAAACGTGAAAAAATGCAATTACCGTCCGCAGGCGTTCCGGCGTAAGATGTCAATACGGAATATGGCCACCACCATGGAGGGCGATGCAAGATTCCACACGTCGTGCCATGCTTTGAACAACATTATCAAGCAGCTGTTGGGGTAATTTATCCCATTCCTCTGTCAGTGCATGGATGAGGGTGTCCTTGTTTATTGGAGGGCATTGGCGACCAGCAAGACTCCTCCCCAAAGCATCCCACACATTTTCAATGGGATTCAGATCTGGAGAACGTGCTGGTCATACGAGGCGTTGAATATCCTCGCTCTCAAGACACTCCTGGAAAGCGAATGTTCGATGACATGTTGCGTTGTCGTCCATGAAAATGAATCTATCACCGACAACACCACGGAACATGCGAACATGAGGTAGCAGAACATCATTGATGTATCGTTGGCCAGTCATAGTAACAGTTGGAAGCACATAGAGGGACGTACGGCCATTGATCATGATGCCAGCCCATACCATGACAGTACATGTCGGATATCAGTCCCTTTCCTGTATGTTTGCTGGACAATATGCAGTACCACTATCACGCCAGATCAGTTGTCTTCAACAATCAGACGATAGACTGTATCTACTCTCATCTGAGAAGAGGACAGCAGACCAGTCGTTATCAGTCCAATTGCGATGTTGATGGCACCATTGCAAACGGGCGGTACGGTGACGTCTGGACAATGGGATGCACACAACAGGACGGCGGGGGCGTATAGTCCTCCTTCATGCAAACGTCTGGCGACAGTTTTTCGGGAGATCCGCTTGCCAGTAGCAGCCATAAACTGATTTGCTACCTCACTAGCTGTGCTGCGCCTGTGTCTTTTTGTTGATAGCACTATGTATCGATCTTCTGCAGGTGTCGTACTGCGAACACGACCTCCCCCGTGAAGTTTGCTACACTCTCCATTTGTTTGAAATGATTTCC
Source organism: Macrothele yani (assembly GCA_039090855.1). Taxonomy (NCBI): domain Eukaryota; kingdom Metazoa; phylum Arthropoda; class Arachnida; order Araneae; family Macrothelidae; genus Macrothele; species Macrothele yani. Next base: position 60,147,543 of record CM077032.1, on the reverse strand, counting down.
AAAGCCTTGAAACAACACTGTGGCTGACGTCAAACTCCCTGGCAACATCTGTTATTTTTCGCCCTTCTTCAATCTTGCCAATAATACGGCCACGCGTAAAATCATCTAGATGATGTCAGGAAGACATACTGAAAATTGCAAGTTCGTCAATTGATTCTTTCCCTTTCAACTTTGCGTTTGAACAACAACGGTCAATACGCGTCAAATCCTTTATATCTCTTATCAGCGCTATGACGTCACGAACAAGTTCGGCAATCCAAAATTTGCATACGTGCACAACACGTTTTACTGTATCCAGCACTTAGCTAATTTCCACATTTTCCTGCCTTCCATTTTATGGTTGCTATCGTTGCTATTGTCATCCGTCCTTAGCGATTGTCCCGCAGTGTACATTAGTACACATAAAAATATTTTTAATAAAGTACAAAACTTTTCTTATGCTCGTACACTGAAGTACCAGAAAAACTGGTACCGACGAGCTTATGCAAAATACAAAGCAACGTCACCTATGCGCGTACTCGGTTGCGTCCGCCAGTACGTATATAAAGCGATAAACATTCTTGCCAGCTGTCAGAACTGTTTTCGGCATGGGAATGACAAGTAATAACGATTTAAGCGATTTTCAACGTGGTGTTACACTTGGCGCTCGTGAGATGGGCCATAGTATTTCGGAGTTAGAAACGAAGTTCGGATTTTAAAGGACGACCATTGCAAGGGTGTACCGGGACTACAAGAATTCCGGCAAAACCTCCAACCTACGATACCAGTGTGGCCGTTAAAACACATTGGGTGAACGTGACCATCGTCGGCTGTCAAGAATCGTTTCACGCGACACTCTCGCCGGTATCATAGGAATTCAATGCTGTAGCCTCAACAAGCATCAGCGTCTGGACTGTACAACGTACCCTGCACGATATGGGCTATGGGTGCCGACGCCCAAATCGAGCCCCATTCATGGATGCACGACACAGAGCTATGCGCCTCGCTTGGGCACGGCAACACCGCTACTGGACACTTGATGACTAGAAACAAGTAGCCTGGTCTGACGCGTCGCGTTTCCAACTGTATCAGGCAGATGGAAGGATTCGTGTGGCGCAAACCCCATGGATTTCCCCTGTCAACAGGGAACTGTACCGGCTGATGGGGGGGGGGTTTCCGTAATGGTATGGGGTGTTTTTAGCTGGACTTCACTGGGACACCTGGTACGTCTACAAACGTCTGTGACCGGCCAACGCTATGTGCGTATCCTTTCTGACGAGGTACACCCGTTCATGTCCTGCATTCATGCTGTTGGGTTGGGCCTGTTCCAACAGCACAATGCACCTCCACACAAGTGCCCACATTATGGTTAGAGTGTTACCCGTATGTCCTCCGGAATATCGTGCAACATTGGAGGACCATGATTACGTAGGTATGAATTTCGTAGAGGGGGCCTACAAATTAGTAAGTGTAGGAAAGCAATTTATTCACCAAATAATTCCAGCGGTATCACGTAGTACGAGGTGAAACACAACGCAATGCACCCGTCAACCCTGAGCTTGGAGACCCTCAATTAGGGAACCCAACTTCACGGTAGACACCCATAGGCGGAAGAAGATAGAAGATAGAGAGTACGAAATTTACGGCCTTTATTAAAATTCATCCCACTGCAGCGAATAGGACGCAGCAGATGGTTCGCCCTCACATCGAGTAGGGGCGGTAATAAGAGGAGCATTCATCTGAGTTTGGAGTGTTGCCATTCCCACCCAAGTCCCCAGATCTGAACGTGATAGAACACATTTGGGATGCTATGCAACGCGGTATCGAACACAGGAATCCGGGATCTCGGAATACGCCCGACTTGTGGAACGCTCTGTAGGAAGTATGGTGTGCATTGCCTACAGCATATTTCCAGAAGCTAGTAGAGTCCATGCTCCGTCGTATTTCTGCAGTCCTGAGCTTCCGTGGGGGACCTACTAAGTATTAGACTAGACTGGTGTAATACTTTTTCTGGCACTTCAGTGTATATCGCAAATGGAAATTCCAAGAAATCTGCACATATAAGTGATTAAAGATATTATACCTTTATTTAAATTCAGTAATGCTCAACGGATTTAACATACGGTGGCGTAAAATATTAAGGATACTAATAAGATAAAGCTATGCTGCAGAAAATCCCCACCCCCTGCTCCTCCCAACAACATTAGGAGTGGCAAAAATATTTTCGTCTTACTACAAGCGTATTTCTGATTATTAAGGAATCATTATGGTGTTACCTGAAAACCTATGCTGTAAACCATACCCCTGCCATTTGGTTTCAACTCCTTTAGGTTATTTAGATTAGCACATGGTAGTAAAAAAAACAACTAATTAATTGTTTGAGATTCCCGGATTTCTTTTTGTCACAGAGTGTAAATCACATACCTCCAGGAAAAAAAAAACTTTTTATGGGAATAATTTTTAATAATTTGCTCTCGTTAAATATTGGGTTGTCGGAAAAGTCATGCCGTATTTTAGCCATGTTTTGCAAAGGTCATTTATTGATAGAAAGAACAAAGATCAATCAATGATATAATGCCCGTTTTGTTCAATAACCCTTTGCCATCTTTGAGTGTGCCGCAGAATGCCTCTTTCGTGGAAGGACCTGTCTTTCGTGGCGTAAAATTGTACAAGGTACTGATTTACAGCCTCATCTGAATTGAACGTTATACCACGAAAGGACTGTTGAAGAGAGCGAAACAAGTGGAAGTCTGACGGCGCAAGGTCAGGCGAGTATGCTGAGTGGGGCAACACATTCCACCCAAGCTACAATAACTTTTGGCGGGTGATCAAACTTGTGTGTGGTCTCGCGTTCTCGTGATGGAACACAACACCTTTACGATGAACAAGCTCTGGACGTTTCTGGATGACGGATTCGTTCAAACTGTCCAATTGCCGACAGTACACATTCCAATTGATTGTTTGGTTCCGTGGTAGGAGCTCGAAAAACACGACACCTTTAAAATCCCACCATACTGAGACCAGAACCCTCCGCTGATGAATGTGTGCTTTGGATGTCGTTTGAGGCCAAGCAGCACGTCGGGACCAAAACCGTTTGCGCAGCACATTGTTGTACGCAATCCACTTTTCGTCGCAAGTTATCAGTCGCTTCAAAAAAGGATCGTTTTCCTCACGTTTAATGAGCATATCGCAGATGTTTAAACGCGCCGTCAATTGAGCTTCCTTGAGTTCATGAGGAACCCACACATCGAGCTTGCTTACGTATCCCAGCTTCTTCAGGTGGACGTGAACGCTTGAATGGTGGATGTGCAATGTGTCTGCAATCTCTGGTGTCGTGTAACGTGGGTTTGACTCGATCAATGCCTTGATTTGGTCGTCATCAACCTCGGTTGGCCTTCCCGGACCGAGGAGCATCGTTGAGGTCAAAATCACCAGCACGGAATTTTGGCGAACCACCGCTGGCACTGATCTGATCTGATCATATGTAGAGGATTTAAGGAAGGGAGCATCTGACCCCAGGTCTTAAACAACCCTTAGAAATAGGAAGCTAGGAGATTTGGGGTAGAGTGTCCGATAGGAAAGTGACACGGAAGCGAAATAGAAAGGGGTGAGGAAGACGCCCTTATTTATTACCGGGGGGCCAGTACCCGGGGTCCGACGGCTTAACATGGCCATCCGAAGCACGGCGGATATTTAGTGGATCGAGGGTTCGTACCTGCCTGGGATCGAACCTGAGGTCCTTTCCGTGGCAGTAACGATCGTTGCCCACTAGGCCACTCGTGGCCCTCAACTGACCGCTGGCACTGACGTTCTTGTAGAGCATTATCACCGTACACTTTACGAAACATTTCACAAGCTTGACGCGCGTTCTTCCCTTTACAGAAGTAAAACAGTAAAATATGGCGAAAATGCGCAGTTTGGTCTTCCATCTTCAACTTGATGTCAAATCTCCAGAAATCAACCAAATCGCTCACTATTCCTTTTAGACTGCAGCTAGAACTGGCACCTGTCGAATGCCACATCGATAACAGAGCTGCGCATGCCTCCAGTACTTCCAAAACCGCCCAACCGCCATCGGGTGCTAAAATGCGTCTTGACTTTTCCGACAACCCAATAATAGGTAGCGCAAATATTTTGTTGTATTGGAAGCCCTAACGCCACGTTAGCTACACTTAGGCTTAATCGTATACATGGGAACTCGGCATCCAGAAGATTGAAATACAGCTGAATGCCAGCTTCCAAAATATGATGATATATTGCAGTGCAAACAGCATGCCGTTGGTGATTACAAATCCACAGTAAACTTAACTACCAAATACAAAATGCTTAAAAAAATTTACAGAATTCTGAAACAATACTTGTTTTTCTTGTTTGCCCCTCTTGCATATATGATCAAGATGAACTGGTCTTCTTCTACCCTCCTGATTTCTATACAGAGAAACTATTAAGTAATTTTGGTAGCACTTCATAATAGATTTTTAACATGGACAATTGTTGCATTTTAGTAAACAAATTTACAAAAGCATTCTTATTTACAGCAACAAATTTTGCTTTGTCTCTATATATATTTTCATAACTATACTTTGATTTCAGAGCTACATTAAAAAGAAATATTTAAAGTGTTAACACTTTGTGTGAAGTCATTTATGGGTCTAATTATTAACGGAAATTCCGTTTTTTTTTTGTTTTTTTTTGTCGAGGTATTGTATACATCATTGGATCCATTGACTTGTCGGTTTTAGAAAAAGTAAATATACATGCCAACGGCAGTTTTAATGTATAAAACAAAGAAATTAATTTAAAACTTAAAATAATCTTAACGCTACTGAGACATGAAGTCCATGTAGATGCATTTTTTCATAATACACTGGTGGAAAGTGAAAAAAGAACACCAAGAAGGAGACGTCTGATACCAACGAAATTTATACAGCATAATAACGGAATACAGAGGATAACGTGATCAAAACATTATGGCAAAATACAGCTGTATTTGCTGGTAAACTGAAAAATAACATTTCCATATAACATGGTTAGTACGAGGTTGAACCGCCATGAACTGCGTCACACTGTGCAATTCTGGCATGGAGTCTGTCGTACAGATGTTGGATGTAAGTTTGGGGTATTGAGTTCCAAGCATCCTCAACCTGGACGCGTAAATCGGGAATGGTCGTGGCTGGCCGTGGAGACCGGATAAGTCGTTGTCCCATAAAATACCACACGTGGTCAATGGGGGACAAATCCGGTGAACGTGCAGGCCATGGAAGTTGTCTCACACCCTGAAGTGCATGTTGCGTTGCACGTGCCGTGTGTGGGCGTGCGTTATCTTGCTGGAAAACACCACGATGGACCGACCTTACAAAGGGCACAACAACGGGCTGAATGATGTTGTTGATGTACGAGGTGCTGTTTAACGTACCCGGTACAAAAACTATTTGTGTACGGGAGTGATAGCTGATCGCTCCTCACACCAGGAGACCAGGTGTAGGCCCTGTGTGTCGCTGGCGGATGCAAGAAGGGTGGAGACGCTCCCCTGTGCGTCTGCGAACACGTATACGGCCATCGCAGGCTCCCAAGCAGAATCTGCTTTCATGGCTGAACACGACAGATCGCCATTGCGTTCTTCAGTGCAGACGTTGGCGACACCACTGCAGCCGTTCCTGACGGTGGGCTGGAGTCAGAGGTACACATGACAGAGGCATACGTGCACGCAGTCCTGCATCCAGTAGACGGTTGCGGATTGTTCGCACAGTCACCTCAGGTGCAACGGCAGCTCGGATTTGCGTCGCAGTGGATGTTCTGCTGGACAACGCTGCTCTTGTTATCCGTCGATCAGTCCGCTCATCAGTCCGTCTTTGACTCCCGGTTCCACGTCTTCTCGTGTGAGAATGTTCCTCGGACCATCTACGCCACCATCGTACCACCACCGATACTTCCCGTCCAATTCGCTCCGCAATACGACGATACGACCACCCGGCCTCGCGGAGTCCGACTAGATGACCTCGCTCAAAGTCCGATGACTGCTGAAATCGTACACGTCTTCCATGTCCAGGCATTGCAGCTTCTTCAGGGTCTTCGCACGTGTCCGTAAGCCGACGACTGATTACATTCACTTCGCCGTACTCCTTAAATACCACCGACGATAATTTGCATATTATGCCGTGCTGTGGCGTAAGCGCTCACCGGTTGGTACCAAAATTAACATCACACCTACGTAAACTCGACCCCATTAACATATGTAAATTTCATGATCGTCCACCAATTCCTTCTTGGTGTTCTTTTTTCACTTTCCGGCAGTGTAGTTTCTTAAATTTTTTAAATTAATTTTTCCAAATATTCATCTATAAACAAAAGTAATTACACTAAATATAAGGGGTGATCACCCAAAAACCTACGGGGTGAGGGGGGGGGGCGTCCATGGATTTTCTGGGTGCTAAGTACTCCCGACAAGATGCCTGAATACATCACTGCGCGTTTGCTTCATCGAGATTTCAAAAAGCACATAAGATCTAAGAAACTGACATTTAGCTTCTTATTTTTGAGAAACGAACGTAAAAAAGTACTCTCTAAAAAAATTTCTGAAATTCACGAGTCATTTTTTTCGTGCATCATCATCATTGTCAACCATAACCAATCCACTGCTGGATGAAGGTATCCCCAAGTTTCTTCCACAACGGTCTGTCTTGTGCCAGTCTCCTCCATGTTACTTCCGCATACTTTTGAATGTCATCCACCCATCTCACATGTGGTCTTCTTCTGGGTCTTTTCCTGTTCTTTGGAATCCAATCTAAAATTTCGGCTGTCCATCGATGGTCTGTCCTTCTGTCAGTATGTCCAGCCCATTGCCATTTCAGGGCTTTTACTCTGACCATGATGTCTTCTACTCTTGTCATTTTTCTGATCCACGAATTCCTCTTCTTATCTCTCCTGGTTACAACAAGCATGCACCTCTCCATGCTGCTTTGAGTTGTCTGCAGCCTTTGTATGTCTCTTTTAGTTAAGATCCACGTCTTTGCACCATAAGTAAGCACTGGAAGGATGCATTGATCAAGCACTTTTCTTTTAAGATATAATGGCATATTGCTCTTGAAAATTATGCTGTTTCTTCCAAAAGCTCTCCATGCAAGTTTTGTACGCCGATTAATTTCTTCATCAATGTGACCCTCACTTGATATCTGCTGTCCAAGATAAACGTGCGTGTCTGTTATCTCCAGCTTTTCTCCATCAATCGATAAATCTTCATTTCGTGTAATAGCATTGAACATCCCTTTTGTTTTCTGAAAGTTCATTTTTAATCCCACTTCTTTACACTTGTCAGCAAGTTCCTGGATCATACTCTGCAGCTCTGATGGGGTAGTTGCAAAAATGACTAAGTCATCAGCAAAACGAAGGTGGGTTAGATAATCTCCATTAATCTTCATCCCTTTGTTTTCCCAGTTCAGAGATTGAAATACATTTTCCACTGTGGCATTAAAGAGCTTCGGAGATATGGTGTCACCTTGTCTCACTCCCTTTCCAATTTTTATGTGTGTTGTATTCTCAAACAGCCGAATCTTTGCACTTGCATTTTCATAGATGTTATTAATAATATTAATGTATGCATCTTCAATACCGCATGATTTCAAAGCCATTGTAACTGCTGATGGTTTCACCGAATCAAAGGCTTTTTCATAATCGATAAAAGCCATGGACAATGGAAGTTCATATTCCCTCGCTCTTTCAATTAGTTCTCTCAGTATGTGGATATGATCCATTGTGGTGTAGCCACTCCTGAATCCAGCTTGTTCTCTCGGTTGAGCCATGTCCAGTGTTACCTTCAAGCGGTGTGAAAGAACTTTAGTGAAGATTTTATAAACCACTGATAGGAGGCTGATAGGTCTGTAGTTCCTGAGATCCTCAATGTCACCTTTTTTATGTAGCAGGATCATTGTAGCGTTGTTCCAATCCTCAGGAATCTTCCCTTCATTAAGGCATCGAGTGAAAATTTGGGCGAGTACTGTTTCGATTTCTCCACTTGCTTCTTGTATGATGTCTGCAGCAATTCCATCTTCTCCTGTAGCTTTTCCCCGCTTCATATTCTTGATTGCATGTGCAACTTCTGCTGGAAGGATTGGAAGAACTCTGGTACTGGTATCTTTCATGATGTCTTTAGTACATGTATCATCCCTTTCATATAATTTGGAGCAGAAATTTTTCACTCTTGTCCAAATTTTGCCTCTATTTCTTGTTACAGAACCATCTTCTTTTCTTTAACGAAGCATATTTCTGATACAACCTTTCCCGTGAAATGACAGAAAGAAACCTGAATTTCCCGTATTATTCGTACATCGAGAAAATTCTTAATTTTCAGAAACCTTTCCGCAGTTTCTTTCTTATACGAGGGTGATAACAAAAGTTATGCACACGTTAATCTAAAACGGAAACGGACGATGCAATAGAGAAAATGATCGCGTCTTGTCAAGGTTAGACTCTCAGCAAACGCAGTGGTGTCATAACGGCGCGCTATCATTTGCTGTGAAGGCTTGGGAGGGTTTGGAAATCGAAGCGTGCAGCTCCTCAGGTCGAGACACAGAGTTAGACCAGCGCTCGTACGTGAAAATAGAAACTCTGCGAGGGGTAAAACTACGACACAGTTCCACACTGCCTTGCAAGAAGTTTGTGGGGAAGGAACTCTTGATCGAAGCACAATTTCTTTCGGTGGACAATGTTGGGCCTGAAAATTCGTCAAAATCGCCCCAACTTGTTGGAAGCGGGAGCGATCTTGCATCATGACAACGCATTGTATCATGATGCAGCGTCCGTACGAGGACTTGTGTCGAAATATGTCTGGTACACTTTATCCCACCCACCATACACCCCTGATCTCAGTCCACCCGAATTTAATCTTTCCCCCAAAGTTAAAAAATCGGCTACGAATCGCTGGCCGAACTGTCATTGCACGTGACCCGAGTAACAGGACAGCTGAACAAAGATGGCGTGTTACCAGGCAACCAGGATCAGAACAGAAGACATCGCTAGAGAAGAGGACTAGAAGGGTATATTATACTATACTGTGCAAATTAATTGGGACAAAGTAAAAAAAAAAAAAAACACTCTGTTTTCCAAAACTATGCCTTTATATCATTCTATGCCTTGATATACACTGATAAATACTTGTATTAGTATGAAGTATGTCCTCCTTTAGCAGAAATGAATTCTTTAATTCGTTTTGGCATTGACTTCATAATCGTGGAACCACACTTTTATAGCATTCGTTATCATGCGTTCTTTGGTTGCACAGTCCATTTTACCTAAACGTCTCTTCAAAATATTCCACAAGTTTTCTATGGGATTTAAGTCTGGTGAATTTCCAGGCCAATCAAGCAAATGAATTTGATTTTCCAGCTTGACCAATTCCGAATTGTGACATGGGGCCAAGTCATGTTGAAATGTCCCGTCAAAAGTTTGCAAGAATGGAACAATCCTACGTTGTAATATTTCTACGTACTTGGCTGAATTCATCATACCTTGAACAGGAACTAAGCTTCCAGTGCCATTTGATGTGAAAAAACCCCAAAACATCTGTTTCAGAGGGTGTTTTACAGTTTGTTTGACATGCTCAGGTCTTAATGGTTTACAGTTGTTTCGTCTAATGACATTTGCTTGGTAACCCTGCACAAATAAATGAGTTTCATCACTGAAAATTACCTTTTTCCAGTCATCAGCAGTCCATGATTTATATTTTTTGGCCCATGCTAAATGTTTTATCTTCATTTTCGCATTCAAATATTGATTTTTCGTTGGTCTTCTTGCCTTCCGGCCCACTTCCATAAGTCTACGGTGTACAGTTGAATCACTAACATCACAACCACTAGCCAATAAATCTCTTTGAAGGTCAGTGCTTGTTTTTTTTTTTTTATTATTCATTTTACTATTTCTGATTGGATATTTATCGGTTCGTGGAGTTGTTTTTCGTTTTCTTCTACATTTACCTCTCCTTTTTGGAGACGATGATCCAGATGCATTGTATCGCGTAAGCAGTCTTGATACACTTGATTTGCCTACACCAACTGCAGAAGCGATATCTCTCTCACTGCCATAGAAGTGTGATCCTTCAGAGCAATTATTTTTGCACGCTTCCTTGGGGAAATATCCATTTTTCAATACACGAAAGCAACACGTACTCACAGGGAACAAAAACTAACATCCACCTGTCACAACACGAAAGCTCACAACTGAAGCTGAAGTGCCTCTTTCCTGTTTAAAACCGGTCAAACCACATTCTTACTATCAAGTTCTAACAGTCACACCACCTCACAGATGATAAAACCGGTTTACGTGAGTTTCCGACATCAACTGGCGATCACATTGCAATTCTGAGAATAAAATGGCTTGTCCCAATTAATTTGCACGGTATAGTATTATATACGAGCAGCAATGACAGGTATATGGTCGGTACTGCTGAGATGAGAATGGGAAAGGGACTGTTTTGTCGTAGCTTTCGTTAAACCCGGTCGCTATGTGGACATTTCTGTTTGGGAAGCTTAGTAAATTTTGGGCACCGTTTGGTTCAGGTACATCGGCTGCTTAAAGGGTTAAACAACCCTTAGAAATAGGAAGCTAGGAGATTTGGGCTAGAGTGCCCGATAGGAAAGTGACACGGAAGCGAGGTAAAAGACGCCCTTATTTACTACCGGGGTCCGACGGCTTAACGTGCTCATACAATGCTATAGTAGATCAGATCAGATCATATGTAGAGAATTTTAGGAAGGGAGTGTCTGACCCCAGGTTTTAAACAACCCTTAGAAATAGGAAGCTAGGAGATTTGGGCTAGAGTGCCCGATAGGAAAGTCACACGGAAGCGAGGTAGAAGACGCCCTTATTTACTATCGGGGTCCGACGGCTTAACGTGCTCATACAATGCTATAGTAGATCAGATCAGATCATATGTAGAGGATTTTAGGAAGGAGTGTCTGACCCCAGGTCTTAAACAACCCTTAGAAATAGGAAGCTAGGAGATTTGGGCTAGAGTGCCCGATAGGAAAGTGACGCGGAAGGGGAGGTAGAAGACGCCCTTATTTACTACCGGGGTCCGACGGCTTAACGTGCTCATACAATGCTATAGTAGATCAGATCAGATCATATGTAGAGGATTTTAGGAAGGGAGTGTCTGACCCCAGGTTTAAAACAACCCTTAGAAATAGGAAGCTAGGAGATTTGGGCTAGAGTGCCCGATAGGAAAGTCACACGGAAGCGAGGTAGAACACGCCCTTATTTACTACCGGGGTCCGACGGCTTAACGTGCTCATACAATGCTATAGTAGATCAGATCAGATCATATGTAGAGGATTTTAGGAAGGAGTGTCTGACCCCAGGTTTTAAACAACCCTTAGAAATAGGAAGCTAGGAGATTTGGGCTAGAGTGCCCGATAGGAAAGTGACGCGGAAGGGAGGTAGAAGACGCCCTTATTTACTACCGGGGTCCGACGGCTTAACGTGCTCATACAATGCTATAGTAGATCAGATCAGATCATATGTAGAGGATTTTAGGAAGGGAGTGTCTGACCCCAGGTTTAAAACAACCCTTAGAAATAGGAAGCTAGGAGATTTGGGCTAGAGTGCCCGATAGGAAAGTCACACGGAAGCGAGGTAGAACACGCCCTTATTTACTACCGGGGTCCGACGGCTTAACGTGCTCATACAATGCTATAGTAGATCAGATCAGATCATATGTAGAGGATTTTAGGAAGGGAGTGTCTGACCCCAGGTTTTAAACAACCCTTAGAAATAGGAAGCTAGGAGATTTGGGCTAGAGTGTCCGATAGGAAAGTGACACGGAAGCAAGGTAGAACACGCCCTTATTTACTACCGGGGTCCGACGGCTTAACGTGCTCATACAATGCTATAGTAGATCAGATCAGATCATATGTAGAGGATTTTAGGAAGGGAGTGTCTGACCCCAGGTTTTAAACAACCCTTAGAAATAGGAAGCTAGGAGATTTGGGCTAGAGTGCCCGATAGGAAAGTCACACGGAAGCGAGGTAGAAGACGCCCTTATTTACTACCGGGGTCCGAAGGCTTAATGTGCTCATACAATGCTATAGTAGATCAGATCAGATCATATGTAGAGGATTTTAGGAAGGAGTGTCTGACCCCAGGTTTTAAACAACCCTTAGAAATAGGAAGCTAGGAGATTTGGGCTAGAGTGTCCGATAGGAAAGTGACACGGAAGCAAGGTAGAACACGCCCTTATTTACTACCGGGGTCCGACGGCTTAACGTGCTCATACAATGCTATAGTAGATCAGATCAGATCATATGTAGAGGATTTTAGGAAGGGAGTGTCTGACCCCAGGTTTTAAACAACCCTTAGAAATAGGAAGCTAGGAGATTTGGGCTAGAGTGCCCGATAGGAAAGTCACACGGAAGCGAGGTAGAAGACGCCCTTATTTACTATCGGGGTCCGACGGCTTAACGTGCTCATACAATGCTATAGTAGATCAGATCAGATCATATGTAGAGGATTTTAGGAAGGGAGTGTCTGACCCCAGGTCTTAAACAACCCTTAGAAATAGGAAGCTAGGAGATTTGGGCTAGAGTGCCCGATAGGAAAGTGACGCGGAAGGGAGGTAGAAGACGCCCTTATTTACTACCGGGGTCCGACGGCTTAACGTGCTCATACAATGCTATAGTAGATCAGATCAGATCATATGTAGAGGATTTTAGGAAGGGAGTGTCTGACCACAGGTCTTAAACAACCCTTAGAAAGAGGAAGCTAGGAGATTTGGGGTAGAGTGCCCGATAGGAAAGTGACGCGGAAGGGGAGGTAGAAGACGCCCTTATTTACTACCGGGGTCCGATGGCTTAACGTGCTCATACAATGCTATAGTAGATCAGATCAGATCATATGTAGAGGATTTTAGGAAGGGAGTGTCTGACCACAGGTCTTAAACAACCCTTAGAAAGAGGAAGCTAGGAGATTTGGGCTAGAGTGCCCGATAGGAAAGTGACACGGAAGGGAGGTAGAAGACGCCCTTATTTACTACCGGGGTCCGATGGCTTAACGTGCTCATACAATGCTATAGTAGATCAGATCAGATCATATGTAGAGGATTTTAGGAAGGGAGTGTCTGACCACAGGTCTTAAACAACCCTTAGAAAGAGGAAGCTAGGAGATTTGGGGTAGAGTGCCCGATAGGAAAGTGACGCGGAAGGGAGGTAGAAGACGCCCTTATTTACTACCGGGGTCCGATGGCTTAACGTGCTCATACAATGCTATAGTAGATCAGATCAGATCATATGTAGAGGATTTTCGGAAGGGAGTGTCTGACCCCAGATCTTAAACAACCCTTAGAAATAGGAAGCTAGGAGATTTGGGCTAGAGTGCCCGATAGGAAAGTGACACGGAAGCGAGGTAGAAGACGCCCTTATTTACTACCGGGGGTCCGACGGCTTAATGTGCTCATACAATGCTATAGTAGATCAGATCAGATCATATGTAGAGGATTTTAGGAAGGGAGTGTCTGACCCCAGGTCTTAAACAACCCTTAGAAATAGGAAGCTAGGAGATTTGGGCTAGAGTGCCCGATAGGAAAGTGACGCGGAAGGGAGGTAGAAGACGCCCTTATTTACTACCGGGGTCCGACGGCTTAACGTGCTCATACAATGCTATAGTAGATCAGATCAGATCATATGTAGAGGATTTTAGGAAGGGAGTGTCTGACCCCAGGTCTTAAACAACCCTTAGAAATAGGAAACTAGGAGATTTGGGCTAGAGTGCCCGATAGGAAAGTGACACGGAAGCGAGGTAGAAGACGCCCTTATTTACTACCGGGGTCCGACGGCTTAACGTGCTCATACAATGCTATAGTAGATCAGATCAGATCATATGTAGAGGATTTTAGGAAGGGAGTGTCTGACCCCAGGTCTTAAACAACCCTTAGAAATAGGAAACTAGGAGATTTGGGCTAGAGTGCCCGATAGGAAAGTGACACGGAAGCGAGGTAGAAGACGCCCTTATTTACTACCGGGGTCCGACGGCTTAACGTGCTCATACAATGCTATAGTAGATCAGATCAGATCATATGTAGAGGATTTTAGGAAGGGAGTGTCTGACCCCAGGTCTTAAACAACCCTTAGAAATAGGAAGCTAGGAGATTTGGGCTAGAGTGCCCGATAGGAAAGTCACACGGAAGCGAGGTACAAGACGCCCTTATTTACTACCGGGGTCCGACGCCTTAACGTGCTCATACAATGCTATAGTAGATCAGATCAGATCATATGTAGAGGATTTTAGGAAGGGAGTGTCTGACCCCAGGTCTTAAACAACCCTTAGAAATAGGAAACTAGGAGATTTGGGCTAGAGTGCCCGATAGGAAAGTGACACGGAAGCGAGGTAGAAGACGCCCTTATTTACTATCGGGGTCCGACGGCTTAACGTGCTCATACAATGCTATAGTAGATCAGATCAGATCATATGTAGAGGATTTTAGGAAGGGAGTGTCTGACCCCAGGTTTTAAACAACCCTTAGAAATAGGAAGCTAGGAGATTTGGGCTAGAGTGCCCGATAGGAAAGTCACACGGAAGAGAGATAGAAAGGCGCCCTTGTTTATCACCCGGTAGGGGGGTATGCCCGGGGTCCGATGGCTTAACGTGCCAATCACACTCACGGCGGACATTGAATGGTTCGAGCATTCGTACCTGCCTGGGATCGAGCCTGAGGTTTTTCCGTGGCAGTCATGAACGTTGACGGCTAGGCCATCCGCGGCCCCACACTGTTGGGAAGCCCTGCTGTCCGCCTATTTATCGCCTGTGTTCGGTTTGGGTCTGTCCACGGTCGTAACTAGATCTCAGAACCGGGGGTGGGGTGGTGTGGGGTGGGGGGGGGTGAAAAGATCTCAGAACACTTATCGGGCGGTGTTCTATGTTCAACAATAAAATATATTTATCTACGAATAGAGATGCAAATTTTGCTTTGTATTTTCGTTCGTTTTGTTTTTATTCACTAGCAAACAATTTCCCCATGCGTAAAGGTTAAAAAAAAAAAATGAAATTCAACATATGAAGGGGGCGGGGGTTGGGGAGAAAGAAACCTGAACTCTCGTGAAATATATCAAATGAATAGCATTAGCAGAATTTGTTTGACGGTGGTTGAGTTGCAGAATCAATCGCTGGAGAAAAGGTAATTCCCAATTAGTATGGAAAACTATTTTTTTTTTGTTTACTACCTTTTTTATGTGCGTATGTTTTTTTCCCGTGTATATGTGCAATGGCACCGAGAAGTTATTGATGCCAAATATTGGCTTTCTCTTCCATCTTTAATCGAGCATACTCCTTCTCTGGTGCTCAGAGGTATGCTATTCTTACAGTGGTCAACGGCCAAACTTTATTTCCCACTGAAAAAAACCAAAAGCCCTCAGAAATTGAAAGCTTCTCCGCCTCTTTCTCTCATTCTTACTCTATTTTTTCTAGGTTTTTTTTTGTTGTTGTTAGTGTTTTTTTATGTTTTACGTTTTTCTAAATAAAAACAAAATTTCTCTCTTCCCTTACCTCTAGTAGCAACAAGTCCTTTGCCCATGTGTCAGAGAATCATTGGTGTAGCTGTTCCTACTGATTCAATTCCACAAGTCATTTCTTTAAAGTTTTCATACTGATTCACTTCCAGATCTCATTTCTTTTGTTTCTTACTGATTCACTTCCAGAAGTCTTTCTTTCTTTTTTTTTTCTAAACGATTCACTTCCAGAAGTCATTTTTTTTTTTTTTACTTTTTCTACTGATTCACTTCCAGAGGTCATTTCTTTTGAGTTTTCCTACTGATCACTTCCAGAAGGAATTTCTTTTGAGTTTTCTTGCTAATTGACTTCCAGAAGTCATTACTTTTAAGTTTTCCTACTGATTCCCTTCCAGATCTCACTTCTTTTGAGATTTTCTACTGATTCCCTTACAGATCTTATTTCTTTTGAATTTTTCTGCTGATCACTTCCAGAAGTCATTTCTTTTGAGTTTTCTTACTGATTCGCTTCCAGAAGTAATTTCTTTTGAGATTTCTTACTGATTGACTTCCAGAAGTCCTTTCTTTTGAGTTTTCTTATGCTAATTCACTTCCAGAAATAATTTTCTTTTGAGTTTTCCTACTGATTGAGTTCCAGAAGTCATTACTTTTGAGCTTTCCTACTGATTCACTTCCAGATCTCACTTCTTTTTTTGAAATTTTCTACTGGTTCACCTGCAGATCTCATTTCTTTTGAATTTTCCTACTGAATCACTTCTAGAAGTCATTTCTTTTGAGTTTTCTTACTGATTGACTTCCAGAAGTCATTTCCTTTGAGTTTTCTTACTAATTCACTTTAAGAAGTAATTTTTTTTTAGTTTTCCTACTGTTTTACTCCAAGATCTCATTTCTTTTGAGTTTTCCTACTTATTCACTTCCAGGAGTGATTTTCTTTTGCGTTTTCTTATTAATTTACTCCCGGAAGTCTTTATTATTTTTTTTTAAGCTTTCTTACTGATAGAATTTCACAAATTATTTTATTTTGATTTACTTCAGAAGTTATTTTCTTTTGAGTTTTCCTACTGATTTACTTCCGGAAGTCATTTCTTTTGAGTTTTCTTACTGATTCACTTCCAGAAGTCATTTCTTTTGAGTTTTCCTTCTGCTTCACTTCCAGAAGTCATTTCTTTTCAGTTTCCCTACTGACTGACTTCGAGAAGTCATTACTTTTGAAATTTCTTACTGATTCACTTCCAGAAGTCATTTCTTTTGAATTTTTCAAATTTGTTTTTTTTTAATTTTGCCTTCTTTTTGAAAACGTGCAATACACGAATAAATAAAGTCAAGTATTTATGCTTACAATGAAATGCAAAAGAAATTATCTTAAACCACCGAAAATAAAAGTTTACAGACTTTACAACTACGTTCATTTTCCAGAGGGGCGCTCATGCCTTGCAGGGAGATGGGGCTGAGCCCCCTCTAGCCTCCTGTTAGTTACTACCCTGCCCATTTTAGATGCCAATAACCTGTATCTTTAATATACATAGTAGTAGAAAAAGTAGTCTTTACCAAAATTAATTGATTTATTAATTTTTCAAAGAATTTCTTGTTACACCTAGCTTTATAACGGCATCACCCACCCAATCCCAAAATTCCATTACCTTACGTGACTCAAAACGCAGCCACCAATCTTCTTCCTCTCACTGGGGTTCTTTATTTGGGCAAAAAATCTGTAAAGATAAACGCATAATGACTTTATCTAGGCACTCTCGTGGTGTCGACAACCACCATTTTCGGCAGCTTTCCGCTGAGCTGTCATTCTACAAACGGACATTCACATGCCGAAGACACTATAACTAATCAGCGAGCTCTTGAAGATCTCACGGGTGCCTTAAAAGTTTGTCTTTTGTTTCTCTCTAAGAGAAACAACCGATTCCAAACGAAAACTTAGAACGAAGTAAAGGACCTAAGGGACGACCAAAGCACTAGCGAGTTTGACATCCCTATGGTCGGAGATAAAAAAGGAGATATATGGGCAGTTCCTAATGCAGAGTGGGTTACAATCGGAAAGGGCATGACTCTTTCAATGACCTTTAGACTGGGCGCTAACTTGAAAGCCCCTTCGCCCCTAGGGATGCATATCGTGTAATTCGACAACAGACTACTTCTACAGTTAGGAAGTCGAATTTATCTTTCTAGGAAATCCGAACTACTTAGCGTTTTCTCCTTACAAAATAGAAATGAACTTAGATTCTTCTGTAAGGTAGCTTCCTCATGAACTGCAAAGGATGCTTACACATGTTTAGACGATTTTCAAGCAATATATGTAATTGATCATGCAAGAAATACGTGATTACGCCATATAATACAAATTTTGAAGATGGAAAATCCGATTTTTGGCGGAAATGTGACAAGAATGGTAAGTCAGACAATATCCGAAAACTTGAAAATTTCATTGTCCTGGAGCGGGACTCGAGCCCGCGTCTCCCAGAAAACGCCCGGGTATGCTAATCACTACACCACCCAGAACGACCAAGTTTCAAGTTTCCGATTAATTTGAATATAACCATCACAGGATTCGCTAGTCGAAGCAACCGGCATTCATGTTTAGCGAATCTGGAGGTTAAGAATCTTATCCCGTGTTTGCCCGGAGAAGCAGATAAATCATGAAAGAAATACGGGATTACGCCATATAATACAAATTTTGATGATGACAATCCGATTTTTGGCGTAAATGCGACAAGGATGGTAAGTTAGACAATATCCGAAAACGTGAAAATTTCCATCGTCCTGGAGCGTGACTCGAACCCGCGTCTCCCAGAAAACGCCCGGGCATGCTAACCACTACACCACCCAGAACGACTAAGTTTCAAGTTTCCGATTAATTTGAATATAACCATCACAGGATTCGCTAGTCGAAGCAACCGGCATTCATGTTTAGCGAATCTGGAGGTTAAGAATCTTATCCCGTGTTTGCCCGGAGAAGCAGATAAATCATGAAAGAAATACGGGATTACGCCATATAATACAAATTTTGATGATGACAATCCGATTTTTGGCGTAAATGCGACAAGGATGGTAAGTCAGATAATATCCGAAAACTTGAAAATTTCATTGTCCTGGAGCGGGACTCGAGCCCGCGTCTCCCAGAAAACGCCCGGGTATGCTAACCACTACACCACCCAGAACGACCAAGTTTCAAGTTTCCGATCAATTTGAATATAACCATCACAGGATTCGCTAGTCGAAGCAACCGGCATTCATGTTTAGCGAATCTGGAGGTTAAGAATCTTATCCCGTGTTTGCCCGGAGAAGCAGATAAATCATGAAAGAAATACGGGATTACGATATATAATACAAATTTTGATGATGACAATCCGATTTTTGGCGTAAATGCGACAAGGATGGTAAGTTAGATAATATCCGAAAACTTGAAAATTTCATTGTCCTGGAGCGGGACTCGAGCCCGCGTCTCCCAGAAAACGCCCGGGTATGCTAACCACTACACCACCCAGAAGGACCAAGTTTCAAGTTTCCGATTAATTTGAATATAACCATCACGGAATTCGCTAGTCGAAGCAACCGGCATTCATGTTTAGCGAATCTGGAGGTTAAGAATCTTATCCCGTGTTTGCCCGGAGAAGCAGATAAATCATGAAAGAAATACGGGATTACGCCATATAATACAAATTTTGAAGATGACAATCCGATTTTTGGCGTAAATGCGACAAGGATGGTAAGTCAGATAATATCCGAAAACTTGAAAATTTCATTGTCCTGGAGCGGGACTCGAGCCCGCGTCTCCCAGAAAACGCCCGGGTATGCTAACCACTACACCACCCAGAACGACCAAGTTTCAAGTTTCCGATCAATTTGAATATAACCATCACGGGATTCGCTAGTCGAAGCAACCGGCATTCATGTTTAGCGAATCTGGAGGTTAAGAATCTTATCCCGTGTTTGCCCGGGCGTTTTCTGGGAGACGCGGGCTCGAGTCCCGCTCCAGGACAATGAAAATTTTTAAGTTTTCGGATATTATCTGACTTACCATCCTTGTCACATTTACGCCAAAAATCGGATTGCCATCTTCGAAATTTGTAATATAATTAATGTTTGAAATGAAATTATTTCTGTCTTAAACGTTCTGTGTGTTAGCGCTTTCCCTGGACTACGAACCTATTGTACATCTACAAAGGCCGTTCTATAAAAACTGAGAGCAATTTTTTTAAGTTGGCAACACTGCGAAGGGAAAAAATAATCACGCAGACAACTAACTTAATTAAGGAAGTATCGATGGCAACAGTTATTACCCGCGGCAGAAGATTCTGCTTTTGTTATTGCGCAGGTTTTTAAAGTACGTCTGCATTTCGCCATACAGCTAATTGGTGAGTGATTCAAAGTGAAAAAGTGAAATGGGTTGTGCGATTAAATTTTGGTATCGTTTGGGTAAAACGGCTCCAGAAATGGTTGATTTATTGAAAAAACTTACAAGTCAACGATTTTTAGATGGCACCGTGATTTCAAAGAAGGGCATTTGTTGGCAGAACTGGCTCCTAAGTCTGGTCGACCTGAAAGTGTTGTTACAGAGCGTATTGTTAACGCTGTTTGGGCGATCCTGCAAGAAGATCGACGAATGACGTGCGAAATCATAGCGGCGTCAATTAATATTTCAAAAACGTCGGCATTCCGCATTCTACGCGACAAATTACTGCTGTGTTCCAGATGGGTACCTCATCACCTGACGAGAGAACAATTGTTAGCCAGAGTTCAGGTGTGTCATGAGTGGGAACAAATGTTTGCAAAGGATCCATACTGTGACAGCGCCCAAACTGAGCGCTGTACATTTAGTCGAGAACCCATTCCCTAGTTTATTTATTTATTTAATTATTATTTTATTTATTCATTTATTTATTCATTTATTTATTCATTTTTATTAATTCATGCAATTTTTTTGAAGAAAGAGTACGTTTTATTTTGCCATATACTTTCTGGTGAATCTTTTCTTTTTTTTTCCTCTCCGTCCCCTCTCTCCCAGCACAAGGCGTCACAGGACAGACCGACACTGTAAGGAGACAAACGCTGGTGACAGCCATCGGCGGCTGGCTTTGTAGTATATTTTATTAGGGCAATAGAAGTGTCCACCGTCTATAGGATCAACAATGCGTGTTGGGCCGACCGTAGACTTGTTGGAACCAGAGCTAGCAGTTTAATTGGGGTAAGGATTTACGGCCGGGAGTAGTATCACGCGGGAAACGTAAAGAGGGGGTTCTCAGAATTTCACTGGAACGGGTAGGAATCTTGATCCCCTAGCGAATGGAAGATCAAAATGTTAATTTTCCGACCAGTAAGATTTACGCTGGGGAATTTAATTCAGGGAGGCTTGCGTTTGCCAGCTAGTGATTGGATGATGGGATATTTTGAGGTAGTGTGGGTCTTCTTGGGGGTCGTCGAAAATTTTAACAAGGGAAGAGAAGAACTTCGTCACTTTCATCTTTTCACTTGTTCTTCTAAGTCGAGGTGCTTGACTTGCATTTTTTTTATAACTGGTGACTTGTCACTTGGGTTTTTTTTTTTTTGGTGGTCCAAAACGTGGACACAGCCATGATGTATCATAGACTGGCAGAATGACGAGAGCCCGCACCAAGTTTGACGGACCGGGGCAGACATCGCAGACCAGTACCCTATGTGGAGAAACAACGATAACAGTGTTTAGCGGACGAGAATTCTCCCGGCTCAGGAGTGGTCAGCAGCGCGATATCTAGGCCAGATTCGGAGGTTAAGGTAGGAAATCCATCCTATTCTTCTTTTGGTGTCCCCTCATACCATGTTTATCGGATCAGTCCATACGAGTCTTCCGTTAGAGTAAATAATTTTATGAGCAAATAAGTAATTTAGTACAGGTTCCTGTCAGAGAGTCTTAAATCATTTTTTGCTAGTATCATGAGCGTATATTTATTATTATGCCAAATCATTACCAATAAATTGTTTTTGTTGTTAATTTTGTCTCAGTTCCATGATGAGTGTACCGTTAACTACAATATGTGTGCTCAACCCTAGATTATTTGGAGAATATATACAACTTTTGAAACCGGAACTTAGAAAATCACTTCACTTATGCTTTTTATTTTAAATCTAGACGATCACAAAAATATTGCGGCACACAGTGGACCCTTTGACTCCCAAAGGAAAATCTGCTGTGTGAAACACAACGCCCCGTCAGTGGATCCTGAAGCTGCGTCAGCCCTAAATCAGGGAATCGCAGAATCACAATCCACTCGACACCCCCTTGGCTCCCAATATTACGCCGGGTGAACCCAATTACGAACCCGAGCGATAATAATACTTTCTAAACACAGTAATAACTGCCGATGAAACATGGGTCGACTATTTCGACCCCTCCATGAAGCGCGCAACGAGTGCCAGGAAACACACAGGCTCGCCTCCTCCGAAAAGAGTCCTCCACACCAAATCAGCTGGGAAGGTAATGATGATTATTTTGTTTGATCATAAAGGTGTAATCTACCAGCATGTCGTTCCTCCACAAATTAGTGTCAATACTGAGTATTGCATTTCAGTCTTGAAGCGTCTGCGACGAAACATATCGATTAAGCGACCGGAACTGGTGGCCAAGTCGACCCTCCACCCAGTGGCGTAACGCAAAATCTCTGCCCCCCCCGCGAAATTTTCCTAACAGGCCCCCAACATAATAAAAAATTATTGCAAAAATTGTGGGTAAATATTTAATTTCGCCGTAGTAAAAATATATTTTCCAGATATTGATTCTATGATCATTTATGTACTGCTTTTAATTATGTGAGCACTTATTCCGGTAAGTCATCATCATCATCATCATCAACAACAACAATTATCAATCCACTGCTGGACGAAGGTCTCCCCAAATTTCTTCCACAATTGTCCGTGTGACGTATAATCTAAATTAATTTTCCTTTTTAGTTTCTTTCCCTATGTAAATCTTGAGTTTATTCTGTTATTCTTCACTCTTAACGTAATATCTTTTCTCTCAAACGAATACGTTCGGCAACACAATTGAGGTTGAATGCAAGTGACGTATGCCTGATATTGATAAGAATAAGAGATAAAAGCGACGACTAAACTGTGAAAATCCTCCAAATACATGGCGACAGTAAATAAATAAATACATCGCTCTTTCCACGTTCCAGAAACACACAGCAACCCCAAAAAAAATTTTCAGCCGCCGCTGTGGAATTGAACCACAGAACTCTCGGTATCTAGCCGAGTGCGTTACATTAACACTCTCGATATCTACGCACTCTGCTGGATATCGAGAGTTCTGTGGTTCAATTCCATGCACAGCGGCCGCTGAAAAACAATTTTTTCGGTTGCTGTGTGTTTCTGGAACGTGTAGTGAGCGATGTATTAATTTATTTACTGTCGCCACGTATTTGAAGGATTTTCACCTTGGATCTCGCCCTTTGGATTTAACTGCTATAATATATATATAACCAGTACCGTTAATGCCTGTGACAGCGCCCAAACTGAGCGCTGGACATTTAGGTCGAAAACCCATTCCCTAGTTTATTTATTTATTTAATTATTTATTTTATTTATTCATTTATTTAATTATTTATTTATTTATTTATTTATTTATTTATTTATTTATTTATTCATTTTTATTAATTCATGTATTTTTTTAAAGAAGGAGTACGTTTTATTTTGCCATATACTTTCGGGTGAATCTTTTCCTTTTTTTTTCCTCTCCGTCCCCCCTCTCCCAGCACAAGGCGTCACAGGACAGACCGACACTGTAAGGAGTAAACGATAATATGCCCACCAGATGGAGACGTCTCAGTAGCTGAGCCCATCTCACGGATTTATGATGTCAGAAGCTGACTTAAAAAATACACATAGCACCGTGGATTGTTGGCCATCGTTGTGTAAATGTAACGCACTCGGCTAGATATCGAGAGTTCTGTGGTTCAATTCCACAGCGGCGGCCGAAAAACAATTTTTTCGGTTGCTGTGTGTTTCTGGAACGTGGAAAGAGCGATGTATTTATTTATTGACGACTAAATTGTTGCTTGGAGAGCGTTTTGTTGTAAACTGATTATTGAAAGGAGCGTTGTGTTAAGAGTTGTGTGGTGTGTGGAGAGTTTAGTGCAATATGCTATGCTACAATGTGTTTGCTACATCCTGAATAAAGCATCTTTTTCCGTAACTGTGACTTCTGTTGTTTACATGTTTCGTCTGGCCGTTAAGGTTTCTTTCATTTAGGAACTATTTCTTAGTATGTTGATGTTTTAAATTAACGTAGAAGTATAAGACAAGACTTCTACGTCATATCTGTCTTGGGCCTGTCTTCCATGTCACTCCAGCATACTTTCTAATTTCATCCTTTCCTCTCCCATGGGGTCTTCTTCTGGGTCTTTTCCTGTCCCTCGGAATCCAGTCTAAAAATTCGGTTGTCCAACGGTGGTCCGTTCTTCTGGCAACATGTCCAGCCCATTGCCATTTCAGTGACTTCACTCTGGTCATGACGCCGTCCACTCCTGTCATTTTTTCCGATCCACGAGTTCCTCTTCTTATCTTTCCTGGTTACACCAAGCATGCATCTCTCCATGCCTCTTCGAGTTGTCTGCAGTCTTTGTATGTCTTTTTTAGCTAAGGTCCATGTCTCTGCTCCATACGTAAGCACAGGCAGGATGCATTGATTAAACACTTTTCTTTTGGGACATAATGACATACTGCTCTTCAAAATTGTACTGTTTCTTCCAAAAGCTCACCATCCAGGTTTTATACGCCGATTAATTTCTTCATCAATGTGACCCTCACTTGATATCTGCTGTCCAAGATAAAGTCGTTAATTTTTGCACGCCAGCGTACTTCCATCAAACGCGAAAATAATACTTTTTTGTTAATGACAAAATCTCGGCTACTGTAATTTTTGTGAAACGTTTCGGATATTCAGGTGTCAATTTAATTCGACTTTTACCCTCTACAAGAGAGGTTACCTGTGTTTTTGTAAGTATGTTTTGAAAGCATTTGTAATTTTTTTTAAAAATTTTTGATTTTTCGCAAGTTTTTTTTTTTTTTTGACCTTAATTTTCAGTTATCTGATTTGTTACAATACAAGCCGACGCGAACGATTCCATCTTTTGGTTTTGCTAGAAAAGCAGTTTAAAATATCCCCTTTTTTTTTTTTTTTTTTTTTCCACTTTTCAGAAAGTTTAGCTCTTTTTCCTCCGTTATTGACAATTTGTCATTTTAAAATTTTAAAACTTTACTTTTTTTTTTGAATAAATCACATTTTACGCAGAAAATTGTCTCTTCATCTGATGCAGGTTGAATTGGGGCCTTATTTTCTTCAAAAAACCCTTGTTTGGGACTAAGATTTTTAAGTCTATCAAAAGCATCATGCCGTATTTTTCTCTTTCTTTGTCTTTCATCTCTTGCAGTGACATTTTGAACTTTGTTCTCGGTAAATTGACTGTTGGTATAGCCGACGATTTCAATATCTTTTTCATTGGTTAACCAAGCAGGTGATTCAACATATCGTCTTCGTACTTACTATTTAAAAAGTGCTCACTGCAAATCCTGGCATTTTTCAAATTAAAAGAATCTTCTTTGCAACCCCCGTTAACTCAGTTTTTGTAACTACTGCGTCGTTTCGAAGGAAACAATGAAAAATTATATTTCGCCCTTTCGTATTCCTGCAGGTATTTCGGCACGAAGCAAAAGCCAGACCTTGTTACTAAGCCCTTATGCTAAGCGCCTTTGGGCTGGGGAGTGAATCTCTGTAGCTGTCGTTGGCACACAAAAATAACCGTTTCAATTTAAATAAAGTTTAAATATTCCCATATAACAGGACCCTGAAAGCGTATAATTGGATTGGCAGTTTTGTTTTGGTTTTCAAGAACCGAAACAAATCAATCCTTAAAGCGACCACTTCATTTGTATTATCAATTGATATTTTACTTTCTCATGTTAGTAACATACTCAGCTTTTTTTACGCTTTCCAACCGTAAGCTGAAGAAGCGTATGTGCCCCAGCTTTTTCCGTCCGTCTGTCTGTCAACACGATAACTCACGTAAAAATCGTTCGATTTCGATGAAATTTTAGTATGTGGTAGGGGACCACCAGGGGACGAACCCTGTTGAAAATGGGTGAAACGGGGTCAAAGGTCACGCCATAAGAGCAGGATCCATTCAATTGCCCTTATGCGTCATAACTTGCGCAAATATTGTTCGATTTCGATGAAATTTTAGTATGTGGTAGGGGACCACCAGGGGGCCAACCCTATTGAAAATAGGTGAAATGGCGTCAAAGGTCAGGACATAGGATCGGGATCCATTTCATTGCCTTTATGCGTCATAACATGCGTAAATATACTAGTAGTTCGATTTCGATGAAATTTCAGTATGTGGTAGGGAACTACCTGGGCACGAACCCTATTGAAAATTGGCAAATTGGGGTCAAAGGTCAGGCAGGGCATAAGAGCGGGATTTATTCCATTGCCCTTATGCGTCATAACTTGCGTAAAAATGGTTGATTTCGATGAAATTTTGGTATGTGTCAAGGAACCACCTGGGAACGAAACCTATTGAAAATGGGCGGAATGAGGTCAAAGGTCAGGACATAAAAAGCGGGATCCATTTCATTGCGTTTATGCGTCATAACATGCGTAAATATGGTTCGATTTCGATGAAATTTTAGTATGTGGTAGGGAACCACCAGGCACGAACCCTATTGAAAATGGGCGAAAGGGGTCAAAGGTCAGGCAGGGCATAAACGCGGTATTTATTCCATTGTCCTTATGCCTCATAACTTGCGTAAAAATGGTTCGATTTCGATGAAATTTGAGTATGTGGTAAGGAGTCACTGGGGACGAACCCTATTGAAAATGGGCGAAATGGGGTCAAAGGTCAGGACACATGAGGGAGATTTATTCCACAACCATTATCCTCATAACTTGAGTAATAATTTCTGGTATGTTGGAAAGCGTATCATAATCAATGCATTGCATGATTTTACTAACTTTTTTTTTTTTTTTTTTTGCTATTGTTACTCAAAATTTTCAAATTCTTATCGATGTACTTGTTTTGAAAGGAACAGTTAAAATCGTTTAGCGTTCCATTTAGTTGAATAGTTTCCTCACAACACAAAATTTTTTTGAATTTTCCACTTTGATAGCCCTTAGGAGTAAATTCATGAAGTACAGGGGATATTTAAAGTGCCAAACTTAATATTCTTTGATTTTCTATTAGCCGCAAAAATAATATTTCAAATATCTCTAAGAACAAAAAAAGTTCAATGTGCACGGACAGACAAAGCGATTACATTTGCACTGTTTCTTACAAAACGTTCTATTGATACGCTTAGAAAGATAGCATGGCATTTTAAAAAAAGGTAAAAGGCTTTTTCTTGACTTTATTTTTTAATCTGACGGAAGAAAGTTTCTGAGACGATAAAAAGAGTGGAGGGTGGTGGTGGTGGTGGTGGTGGGGGGGGGCTGAATCAGTTAGCGCCTATGGCCCCAAAAGATCTAAAGTCATCCTGGATTTACACACCCCTACCCCAAAATTTCCTCACACCCCATAGAAAAATTCAACACTCCCATTTGAACGTAACACACACACACACACACACACATCATCATCATCATCATCATCAATCCACTGCTGGGTGAAGGTCTACCCAAGTTCCTTCCACAACGGTTTGTCTTGTGTCTGTCTCCTCCACGTCGCTCCCGCATGCTTTCGAATTTCATCCACCCATTTCCTGTCTGGTCTTCTTCTGGGTCTTTTCTTATCCCTTGGAATCTGATATATAAAGTTGGATGTTTCTTTGCTTGTTTATTTTTTTGTTTTTATCCGCTATTCAAATCTACAGTTTTTTACGCTTTCTAACCACTAACTGCACAATCTTTTTTCTTTTCTTTCTTCGACTGCCTGATGCAATTCTTTGATATCTCTAAATTCAGCAAAGAATAAATTAAAGCTGAATTACGAAATTAATCTTAACACCACAAGGAACTAAAAGACAGGAATCCGTTTCGAGAGAAGCAGTGCCGATTGTGAATGGGGGTGGAGTCCAAACTTATCCCCTACTGCCTGCTTAAGTAACACATCCCTTTGAGTTCCCCCCATTGCCAATTTATTTTTCGCTGTGTTGAGAGAAGTCTCCCCCCCACTCCCCTCTTTAAATCTGTACAGCGTCAGCCGAAAGTGCGAGGCTCTTGATTGAGTTACTTAGATCAAATTAATACCTGAAAACTCTGACTTTTTGAAAATTTGATTTAGATAGCAATTTGTCCAATAAACTACTAAGCAAACAAAAAATCGATTCTGAGCAATGGTTCTGCTGCTTTTGGCTCTTAACACTAGGGACTATTTTTCGGAGCGCTATTTCGTACCTTCAGTAGTTGTACACTGTTAGGTTGACTCGGAGTATAGTTGAAAATCACCAAGGGCGCCCATAAGGGGGCAGGAAGGGGGTCGACCCCCCACCGCGCCGTTGATATAGCCAAATTTTTGATAAATTTAAAACACTAAAACAGTCGAAACCAACCTTTTTTTAAAGCATTTTTATAAATAATAAGATATTAATGATTGATTGTATCAATTATTTTTGTTGTGTTTTAGTGTTTTGTTCATTTACTAAAATGTTTGACAGCCTTGAAGGAGGCAAGGATTCTTCTTAGCTCCCCCTAAAAACAGGGCCGGCTGGACCATAGGGAGCAAACGGGGCTGGTGGCCCCGGGCCCCGCGCCTTTAGGGGGCCCCGCAGTTTAGAAAACAAAATAATTTTCGGTAAAAAAAATGTAACTACATTTTTTTTGTAACTTTTGGGGCGCAAAGCCTTTAAACATACATTTTTGAAGTTTTTTTGTTTGTTTCCAATCTCCCCATTTTTGAATACGTTATCCCCCCTATTCGTCGTACGGACACTGAGATTTGCAGATTCGAAATGATTTTTGTAACCACCTTAATATTTTCCGCATTCATGAAATAGCAAATTAAATTTCATCATTTTGTGGTACCCTACTTTTATATATCCAACAATTTGTGTGAAAACCTGATAAAAAGAACAATATCCAAGTTACTTTCGGACTACATATAGAGACCACTTTTCCAACATTACAAGAAATTGAAAAAAAAAAGAAAAAAAAAAGGGAATTTTCATATATGAACGCGTATAAAAGTTTAGAATGTCACTAATTTGTCACTTACTCCACTGTGCATTAAAAAACAATCACTAAACATGTATCAGGGGAAAAAACTGTTTATACCAATTTATTTTAGAGGGATCCTTATTATATTTCCTATACAGAAATATTCGCTAAGCAGGTATCTTTTTATCATTTTGTGAATAAGCTGTTATAAGAGTCACAATGCAACCTAAACCTCTTCTCCCGGGAAAGAAAATCGTAGATTTTAACACTTTTTACTCTCTCTCTCTCTCTCTCTCTCTTTCTCCCTCTCATTTTCTCTCTTTCTCTCTCTCTTTTTCTCTGTCTCACTTCTTCTCTCTCTTTTTCTCTTTCTCTCTCTCCCTCTCATTTTCTCTCTTTCTCTCTCTCCCTCTCTCTTTTTCTCTCTTTCTCTCTCTCTCTCTCTCTTCCTCTCTCTTTCTCTCTCTGTCTCTCTCTTTCTCTCTCTGTCTCTCTCTCTGAACTTTCAGTCCGTATTATGGTCTTTTTCTTAAGCTTAAAGCAAATACTTCTTTGAGATAATCGTTTTGTCTTTACGGTAGTGTTCGTGTGTCTTCCTCACGCACGATAATTTTCAGAAACGACTTTATTAAAATATGAGATTTTTTTTTTTAGTGCCCACAACGAAATTTTGCTCTGGGCCCCGCAATGAAATTTCGCCCAGGGCCCCGCAAGAGCTCCATTCGGCCCTGCCTAAAAGTACTCATACGCGCGCCACTGGGCATACCCACTACTTATGTTACCCGTGAAGATGAAATGAGTAACTACGTATATGATAGCTTTAGCCTTGAACGCATTCGCAGGAGTGAACCAAATGTAAATGTCTGCCACAACGTGCGTTAAACAAAGAGTTGAGGCTTAAAAAAATCCGTTGAACGGAACGAACAGGGCAGCCACATGGCTTAGGCGATGATTCCACTATGTATATCTTGTGGATACCACCTGTAAACCAGAACACGCAGCAGAAAACAAACAACCAACAGGAGATAAAAACCAAACGGTGGGAGGATGAAAATAAAAAAAATAAAAAAATCTATCGCTGCTGGAGGCTTGTTGGAGAGTGTCAGTAGAGGCTGTTGGAGGGAATGGGGGAGGGGGGGAGAAGCCTAAACATTACTTCCTCTTCAGCGTAAACTAAAGATCTTTGTTATTTAATCCCTCTGGACTCCTGTGAGTCAAATCCACGCAGAGATGGTAAAAATTCCCTAGAGCAGAACATCCCTGGAAGGAAGTTCGCAAAATAAACAACGACGACCTTTCGTGTGTCTCACATTGTAGAAATTCTGTGCGGGTCAAGAAAGATTTTAATGGCTAAATGATTATTTACTTTTCAAGCACATGTGTGCACAAGCGTAAAAACTTTCTATGTCGGAATTTCTCTACATTAAAACTCCCGCAGAAAGATGCCTTCTTTCCGAAAGATCAGATTTCGTATAGTACGAAACAGCACAGTGTGTGATGAACGGCTTCGGGCGCGGCTATGAAGGGGCAGGACGACTGCCCCCTATTACTTTCATAGATTTTTTTATTTCGTGCCAAAACAACTGTTCTAAAGGGAGGAAAAAACGTTATCTCCGACATAAAATTAACAAGAAATATGACATCAAGTTTCACACCCAAAGAAATTACACCTTAGAACTTCAAAAAATTATTGGGAGGGGGGGGTAACAAGTTTCACACCCATACTCCGAAAATAATTGCTACGTAAAAAAGCAATTAATAATTAAGCGTTAATTGTCAATAATTCATTATTCCGATCGGTGTCGTACCGGAAAATCCCCCACCCCCAGGCAAAAATATCTTGTAGGCCCTTTTGCGAAAACGTATTAGCTTTTAATATTAAATTCTTTTGAACCCACTGGCATTTATCGGAAAACCAAAATAATTGCACTTTATTGCGTATAACACGAATGTGAACGTTGTAAGGGAAATGATCATCCTGGTTTTATGCAAATACAAGGTCTTATCAAACACTTACCTCAAAAGCAAAGGCGTAACCACTAGGGGGGTCAGGATCCTCCCGGATTTTAAGAGTAGGGGATCCCCAATGTAAAGGACCCCCACCCCCAATTTTTCGGGAATATAAGGATATAATGCACACTTTTTATGATGTGAGCCAACTAAAATTAATAATATAACATTGTAATTTTTGGTAGAATGCAAACACATGCCTAATATGTACTTAATAAAACAGCGATATCGATTCCTAATAAGCAAAGTCAATTCTACAACTTTGTAATTCACATTTCTGCCCTATCTATCATAGTTTTACAGTTGTGTTCGCTAAGTTCCACAATTCGCCAACAGAGGCGCCTATGTCGAGCCCGTTGGATCGCTCCTCAGCAAATGCTTTGCTCCTGCGTATGTGTGTGTGTAGGGGAGGGGTCCCAAATTCTATGTTATACAGTATGTATATAATATTGTACATATGTATGGTTACGCCACTGAGAAAATGACAGGAGTGGACGACACCATGACCAAAGTGAAATCACTGAAATGACAACGGGCTGGACAAGTTGCCAGAAGAACGGACCACCGATGGACAACCGAAATTTTAGACTGGATTCAAAGGGACACCCAGAAGAAGACCCCATGGGAGATGGATGGGTGAAATTCGAAATTATAATGGAGTGACATGGAGGAGACAGGCCCAAGACAGACAATTGTGGAAGAAATTCGGGGAGACCTTCATCCAGCAGTGGATTTATCACGGTTGATGATGATGATGATGATTTATGTATATGTATAATGTGTGCGGGATGTAAGGTCAGGTGATGCGTAACATCACAGCCTCTCCTTGACAAATGTCAACCCCGCCTTCTCGTGGTACATCCTGTTCCCACTAAAGGGGCTCTGACGACCGCCAATAGCGGTATAACTATACCATCGGGATTAGAGGAAATGCTGTCCCACACTCACCAACCCGCTTGGCCAGCGTGGTGAGTTATGGCCAAACCCCTCCAAAATGACTCCACAACTTAAATCTTGGCCCTCAGTCTCCGGCAGCTGGAATGTACCTGGCCAAGGCAGCGGCCAGTGCGACATGAAGGCAGAGGGTGCTAAGAATCCCCGGAGGACCGGACTAGGCTGCCATCTGATGTTGACCTTGGCTACGTACAACGGACGCTCCCTATCTTCTGATTCAAGGCTTCTTGAATTGGAAGAGGAACTACAAAGGATCAAGTGGGACATCGTGGGGCTAAGTGAGGTAAGGAGAAAACGAGAAGATCTCATTGAAATGAAAAGTGGACATCTCTTCTACTATCGTGGGACAGATACTGGCAGAACTAGTGGTGTTGGATTTATAATAAACAAGAAACTGAAGGATAAAGTTGTAGAAGTTGAAAGTTCCTCTGACAGAGCTGCACGACTCGTTATCCAACTCTCGAGAAGATACCAGGCTCAGATTATTCAAACTTATGCACCCACCACAAGTCATGCTGAAGAAGAAATTGAAGAATTTTATGACGAAATTCGTGATCTAAATAATAAAGGTAAGCAGCACTTGAAGATAATTATGGGAGATTTCAATGCAAAAATAGGGCAACGGCAACAGAATGAAACTTCAGTTGGTAAATTCGGTCACGGCAACAGAAACCAGCGTGGAAATACTCTCGTAGAGTTTGCAGAGGCAGAAGGAATTTTCATCTTGAACTCCTTTTTCAAGAAAAAGCCACACAGGAAATGGACATGGAGACATCCAAATGGGACGACAAGTGAAATTGATTTTATTATGTGTAACAAAAAATTCGTCATAGAAGACTGCAGTGTGCTAAACAAGTTCAACACAGGTAGTGACCATAGATTGGTGAGATGTAAGATGCACCTCAACACTAAACTTGAACGTGGCAAGCTCATGAGACAAACAAAATGTATTCACATAACCAACCTTAAAAAACACCATAATACCTTCAAATTGGAACTGAAGAACAGATTCTCTGCTTTAGAAGGCCTAACATCGGAAGAAGTGGATATTTCTGAAGTTAACAGAAAAGTAACCAAAGCTCTTATGGAAACAGCAACAAAATTAGCTGGGTCTAAGAACAAATTACATGTGAACAAATTATCAGGAAAAACCAAAATGTTGATGCAAAAAAGAAGAGTGACGAGGACAACTAAAGAAGATGTCACTTCCAAAGTGGAATATATAGAGCTGTGCAAGACAGTACGAAAAAGTATCACTGAAAACGTAAGGAAATTCAACTGTGAACTAGTAAGGAAAGCAATTGAAAACAACCAAAGCCTAAAGATAGCAAAGGGACATCTCAGTAAGGGGAAAAAACAGATTATGGCACTGAGAAAAGAAGATGGTTCTGTAACAAGAAATAGAGGCGACATTTTGACAAGAGTGAAAGATTTCTACTCCAAATTATATAAAAGGGATGATACATGTACTCCAGACATCATGAAAGGTACCAGTACCAGAGTTCTTTCAGTCCTTCCAGCAGAAGTTGCACACGCAATCAAGAACATGAAGCGGGGAAAAGCTCCAGGAGAAGATGGAATTACTGTAGATGTCATACAAGAAGCAAGTGGAGAAATCGAAACAGTACTCGCCCAAATTTTCACTCGATGCCTTAATGAAGGGAAAATTCCTGAGGATTGGAACAACGTTACAATGATCTTGCTACGTAAAAAAGGTGACATTGAGGATCTCAAGAACTACAGACCTATCAGCCTCCTATCAGTGGTTTATAAAATCTGCACTAAAGTTCTTTCACACCGCTTTAAGGTGACACTGAACATGGCTCAAACGAGAGAACAAGCTGGATTCAGGAGTGGCTACAGCACAATAGGTCATATCCACGTACTGAGAGAACTAATTGAAAGAGCGAGGGAATATGAACTTCCATTGTGCATGGCTTTTATCGATTATGAAAAAGCCTTTGAATCGGTGAAACCATCAGCAGTTACAATGGCTCTGAAATCCTGCGGTATTGAAGATGCATACATTGATATTATTAATAACATCTATGAAAATGCAAGTGCAAAGATTCGGCTGTTTGAAAATACAACACACATAAAAATTGGAAAAGGAGTGAGACAAGGTGACACCATATCTCCGAAGCTCATTAATGCCACATTGGAAAATGTCTTTCGATCACTGAACTGGGAAAACAAAGGGATAAAGATTAATGCAGTTTATCTAACCCACATTCGTTTTGCTGATGACATAGTCATTTTTGCAACTACCCCATCAGAGCTACAGAGTATGATCCAGGAACTTGCTGACAAGAGTAAAGAAGTGGGATTAAAAATGAACTTTCAGAAGACAAAAGTGATGTACAATGCTTTTACAAGAAATGAAGATTTATCGATTGATGGAGAAAAGCTGGAGATAACAGACACGTACGTTTATCTTGGACAGCAGATATCAAGTGAGGGTCACATTGGTGAAGAAATTAATCGGCGTACAAAACTTGCCTGGAGAGCTTTTGGAAGAAACAGCATAATTTTCAAGAGCAATATGCCATTATGTCTTAAAAGAAAAGTGTTTGATCAATGCATCCTTCCAGTGCTTACGTATGGTGCAGAGACGTGGACCTTAGCTAAAAGAGACATACAAAGGCTGCAAACAACTCAAAGCAGCATGGAGAGGTGCATGCTTGGTGTAACTAGGAGAGATAAGAAGAAGAACACGTGGATCCGAAAAATGACAAGAGTGGAAGACATCATGATCAGAGTTAAATCCCTGAAATGGCAATGGGCTGGACATACTGCCAGAAGAACAGACCATCGATGGACAGCCGAA
Organism: Macrothele yani; assembly: GCA_039090855.1. Lineage (NCBI taxonomy): Eukaryota > Metazoa > Arthropoda > Arachnida > Araneae > Macrothelidae > Macrothele > Macrothele yani. Next base: position 60,113,156 of record CM077032.1, on the reverse strand, counting down.
ATTTTAGATTGGATTCCAAGGGATATGAAAAGACCCAGAAGAAGACCACATGGAAGATGGGTGGATGAAATTCGAAAGTATGCGGGAGTGACATGGAGGAGACTGGCACAAGACAGACCGTTGTGGAGGAAACTTGGGGAGACCTTCGTCCAGCAGTGGATTGATAATGTTTGACAATGATGATGATGATGATAATGTGTGCATGTGTGATCGGACCCTCCCCCCCCCCCAGATTTTGAAATATATAAATATATGTTACGCCACACTGTGGCGCACACAGAATTTCATCAAGGGTGGGGGCTAACAAGAAATTTACTGGACAAGCAAAATGTGCTATATTTTTTATATAGATACATGAAAATCTTATTCTGACTACGGCAAAGTTATATATATATACATACACACACAGTGTGGCAAAGAATTTTTAAGACTGGGTCTGTAAAATGAAATAGAAATGAGAAATTATAATTTGTTTTGGTTTGTTATTCAAAATAAGTCCCTCCGGCTTCAATACACTTGTTACAGCGATTTAATAATGATTCGAAAGCCTGTTCCAGTTCACTTTGCGGAATTGCCTCCAAAGCACGCGTCGAAGCTGTTTGTACGGTCGAAATATCATCAAAATAACAACCTTTTAGCGTCATTTTAAGTTTTGGGAATAAAGAAAAGTCGCAGGGTGCTGAATCAGGCGAATACGGTGGATGATTCAACATACAGACTTTTTTTCGCCAAAAATCTACGAACAAGAAGTGAGGTGTGACTGAGTGCATTATCGTGCAACAAACACCAACTGTTTTCATCCCGATATTCTGGACGAATGCGACGAATTCTGCCCATCAAACGCCTCAAAACATTTAAATAAAACTCAGCAGTAATTGTTTGTCCACTTGGAACAAATTCTTTGTTCCCTTACTATCGAAGAATGTAATGAGCATTGTTTTGATTTTCGATGGAACTTTTCCTGTTTTTTTGGCTTGTGGCGAGTTTTTTGACTTCCATTCCGCACTTTGTCGCTTTGTTTTAGGATCATATTGAAAACACCATGTTTCATCACCTGTAACAATCGATTTTACGAAGTTTGGATCATTTTCAGCGGCTGAAATGATGTCTCTGCAATGTGCACTTCTCCTTGATTTTTGTTCATTGGTTAACGTGTGTGGAACAAATTTAGCACAGACTTTTGTTTTGCCCAAATCTTCATGCAGGATGGTTCGAATCGTTTCTTTGTTTATGTTTAAAGACTCTTCCATCATTCTTAGTGACGCACATCGATTGTTTGCCACGAAACCACGCACTTTTTTAATAATCTCAGGTGTCTTAGATGAACTTGGTCCTCCGGTACGCTTATCATCTTCTAGCTTATCTCTTCCGTCCAAAAAACGTTTGTGCCACAGGAAAACATTTGATCTACTTAAACAAAACTCACCGTAAACTTGTTTCATCATTTGGAACGTTTCCGAGGCACTTTTACCAAGTTTTCCGTTAAATTTAATAACAGCACTTTGTACCATCTTAATAATTCAACATGAAAAAAATTTTACTTCTCTAATGAACGGCCGTTTCGTTTGAGTTACTTTAACAACTGCGCAGTACTTTTGGCAGAAAGCAAGTAGATGGTCACGGTTTATAACGCATTCGCGATTACACTGGTGGCGCCACCGTAGGCTGAAATCTAGCGCCAGTCTTAAAAATTCTTTGACGCACTGTGTATATACACTGAAGAGCAATTGAATTAGAGACAGCTCACGTTATGCAAATGTGGCGCTGTGGGTGGCCCTGTAAACGGAAACGACGTGACGTATGCAGCGATCCGACAATATAAGGAGTGATGCGACGGGAATCAGTAAGAGTCGGACGTAGTATGGGTAAGACGAAGGATCTAAACGCATTTGATCGTGGGCAAATTGTAGGGTCCCGACGAATGGGTCACTCCATCTCGGAAGTCGTGCAGACACTGGGATTTTTACGAGCCACTGTGTCACGGGTGCACCGTGAGTACATCAAATCCGGTAAACCCATCCCTGCAAGGGCCAACTGCCGTGGACAACAGCGTGTGGATGAGCGAGGTCATCGTCGGCTAGCTCGCATTGTAACAGCGGATAGACGGGCCACAGTGCAAGAAATCACTCGACAATTTAACGCTGGTGCACAAAAACGTGTAAGCAGCCACACCATCCAGAACCATCTCCTCGCTATGGGGAACAGAAGCCATCGTCCCACGAGGGTACCGCAGCTGACCGCACATCACAGGGTGCAAAGATTAGCATGGGCGCGGGAACATCGCCACTGGACCCTAGACATGTGGGGAAATGTTGCCTGGACCGATGAGTCGAGATTCACGTTGGTGCATGCGGATGGGAGGATACGAGTACGGCGCAAACCACATGAAGCGATGGATCCTTCTTGCCAGCAGGGAACTCTTCAAGCTGGTGGGGGTGGCATTCTCGTCTGGGGACTGTTTACGTGGACTGAAATGGGACCCCTGGTACGTGTAACATCGTCTCTCACATGTCAACGTTACCGGGATATCCTGGACGACCCTTTGCTCTCGTTTGTGCGTCTTCAACATCCCACTGGGGACCTCATCCTTCAACAAGACAATGCAGCTCCCGAATTGTATCCGAATGGTTGGATGAACACTCCACCGACATGACCTAGCTTCCTTGGCCAGCTAGGTCACCTGACCTCAATCCCATCGAGCACATCTGGGATGCCATCGAGAGAGATGACCCCCTCCATCAAAACTTCGTGAACTGTGGGAGCTTGTTCAACAAAGCAGTTGCTCCTTTCAAGAAGAGCTTCTCCTCCTTCCAAGAAGAGATCCGATCTCTTCTTACTCCTCTGGTGCAACAAGCTGCCCGCCGACTTCGTTTACAACATCTGACGCCGGATGCTAAAAACTATGAGTTCCTGACGTCGGTGGAAAACACCCGACGAACTTCGACCATACTTCATCATCTACGCCTTTCTTCTGGAGAGGTATCAGATGAGTCGATTGCGCTTTGTTCCCATGTCCGTCAGTACTTTTCCACGAAGTTCTGTGAACTTCCTCAACCATCCTCTGCAGCAAGGGATTCTCTCCTTACTAATCTACCTCAGCCCCCCCTCATTTCGCTTCTTCACTTCTCCTTTTCCCCACACCCTCTGAACTAAACACTACATTCTCTTCTTTGAATTCTAGTGCCGCTCCGGGTCCGGGCGGCCAAACCTTTTGCTTTTATCAAACTTTTCTGCCTCTTCTTCTTTCGTTTCTCTTATCAGCTTTCTCTGCTGCCTTTACCTACTCTCCTCTCCCGAGGAGATTCATAGCTGCATACGTTGTCCTTTTCCCCAAGAAAGGTGATCTCCTTGACTTGGTGAACTGGCGCCCAATTTCTCTACTAAATATCGACTACAAACTTTATACCAAGCTTCTTTCACAGCGACTAAATCCCATCCTCACTCACATCCTCTCCCCTAACCAGTCTTACACAGTTCCCGGCCGTACTCTATCTCACAACATCCATCTCCTGACTGACCTAATTCACCTTGCACGCTCTCGCTCTGAACCCCTCGTCCTCCTCTTTCTAGATCAATAGTCCGCCTTTGACAACATCTCCTACATTTATCTCTCCGCCACACTTCTCCGCTTTGGATTTCCACCTCCGTTTATTTCTCTCCTCACCTCCCTCTACCAGGAAGCCAGTTTTCAAGTCAAGTTGTTGCCCACCTTTCTTACAGCACCGAGGCAGAGTGGCAAGGCTGCCCACTCTCCGGTCAACTTTTCGCCATAGTCTTAGAACCTTTTCCCCGCTCCGTTCAACACTCCTTTCAAGCCACCCTTCCGCCACTCATCGCCCGCACGAGACACGATGTCACCACTTCCGTGGCGTATGCAGACGACGTTACGCCTGGATTTACAGCCTTTGACAATGTCTCTCACCCATATCTCTCCGCTACTCTTCTTGCTTTTGGGTTTTCTTCCTCCTTTGTTTCTTTGATTCTTGTCTTATATCGAGGTGCCATCTTCCATGTCAAGACGGTCGCCTTTCTCACCGCCCCGATCTTCTTTCGTCGAGGAGTCCGCCAGGGATGTCCTCTCTCAGGTCAGCTTTTTGCGCTGGCATTCGAACCATTCCTGCGCTCTGTCTACAATGCTTTCACATCAACTGTGCCTTCTCCAACTGCAAGCAATCGTCATTTTTCCATAGTCTACACTGCATATGCCTATGACGTCACATTTTGCATCCGGTCTAATTCACAGTTTGATCTCCTGCTAAATCTCTACAATCAATATGCTACACGTTCTGCTGCCTCTCTAAATACATCTAAAAGTACAGGCCTTTGGTGTGAGACCTGGGTCCTCCCGTTCTGACACCCCACGGGGAGACTCTTAGTGTTCAGACCACCAGAAAATTCTCCAGCCCGTAATTCTACGTGGACATCCCTCCATCGTAGTTTATCTCAGTCCGCAGCCTTTTGGAAGACAGCACAATTTTGCACATCCTACATTGCTTGTGCCAAGATTGCAAAAAACATACCTTCTTTCTAAATGTCTACATGTATGGACTACCTCCTCGATGACTCCGACTCATCTCCTCGAAATCACCAGCATCTGCGTCTCAGTGGTATGGTCACATCGTCACTGGCTAAACAGAGACTCCATCAATCTACCACTTTCTTTTGACGGCCTCAACTGTCGATTTCGCCTTTACTATCGTGCACACAGGATTATGACCTTCCTGCGCCTCTTGTGCTCATCTACAAACTCCATCAATACCACACGTGATGTAATAGTCTCCACCCGGAACCCAAGCTTCACGTTTTCCGCCCTTCTGCTAATGGATCGCTTTCCTTTTCAACACACTCGCCTCTCCCCGGTGTGTTCCGAGGTGATTTCCTATCTTCATGATCTTCCTCTCATTCGCTCATCACCTGCTTCTACGTCTGAACCTCTTTTCTTTTCAACCAACATTCATCCCCCTGACCTACCTTTCTTTGATGACCCTTCCTGGCTCCCTGCTGGGATTGTAACTGTCGGTGATCTTGTTTTTCCTGACCTCACCTGGAAACCTTTCGCCGCTCTCTCTCTCTCTCTCTCTCTCTCTCTCTCTCTCTCTCTCTCTCTCTCTCTCTCTCTCCTTATCTTCCCACTACCTCTGCTTCGATTTCCACACTTGCTTCCATCCGATCTGCAATCATTACTCTTTTTCCTTCACTTGCTACTTTTCCAGGACTCCTCTCAGTACCTTCTGCTTCTCTTCCATACTTTCTTCCTTTTCGAGGTACTGTTCAAACCCTGTCTTCCTTTCCTATCCGATCTCTAGATCTTTTCCTCCGTGACTCTCCACCCAACAATCCTATGCCGATCCAGGGAGTTCCATCTTCTGCTCTTTGCTCGGTATGGAATGTCGCAGCCTCTCCACTTTCAGCTCCTGCCGAGCAAAACATACATTGCCAATTCCTTCATCAGAGACTACCTGTGCCTACCATCCTACATCGGATGACGCTTCTGTCTTCACCTGCATGTCGTTTTTGTGAGTCTACGGCTGACGTAGACCATGTTTGTCTTCACTGTCCAGTGCTGCTACCCTTGTTGCACCTGGCATTCACTGTTGCAGGCCATCTGTCAACCACTCCTCTTACATTCTCCGCTTACTCAACCTTACTCATCAGTGTATTACTGCCTACTCCACTATCACCACCCTGTGCATACGAACCTTACTCATCAGTGTATTACTGCCTACTCCACTATCACCACCCTGTGCATACCAACCTTACTCATCAGTGTATTACTGCCTACTCCACTATCACCACCCTGTGCATACCAACCTTACTCATCAGTGTATTACTGCCTACTCCACTATCGCCACCCTGTGCATACCAACCTTACTCATCAGTGTATTACTGCCTACTCTACTATCACCACCCTGTGCACACCAACCTTACTCATCAGTGTATTACTGCCTACTCCACTATCACCACCCTGTGCATACCAACCTTACTCATCAGTGTATTACTGCCTACTCCACTATCACCACCCTGTGCACACCAACCTTACTCATCAGTGTATTACTGCCTACTCCACTATCAACACCCTGTGCACACCAACCTTACTCATCAGTGTATTACTGCCTACTCTACTATCACCACCCTGTGCATACCAACCTTACTCATCAGTGTATTACTGCCTACTACACTATCACCACCCTGTTCATACATCTTTGTTTTAGCTCGTCATGTAATATATTGTTATTACCAACAGCTTCGCACTTTAACAACCTCACCCTCCTTGTTCCAGGTGGGGGAGGTTCTATGCAGCCAATTCAGAAATCGCCTTATTTCTCGACTTCGCCTTGCTCATCTTTCACTTCCAGAATCCACCCGTGATGTGACTTTCCTACATACCTGATACCTGATGGTTCACTGGACCTTCCACCACCATTCGACTCTTATTATAAGAGACTGATAAACTCTATCACCCAAATACTTTTTGCAGTAATTTATTGTATTAATGTAAATAGCCTATTCTTGTTAACATTAACTCTTTGCACTTTTCCAGAATTTTGTAATTACCTCTTCGGAATCTTATTACGTCTCTCTTGTAAATACACCATCTACCAACAAGTAATTGGACACCTGTGATAGCAAAGGAAAACAAAGTTTATTCTCCTTCAATAGTTGGTGGAGCCTCCACGAGCGGCGATCACAGCTGCGACCCTCAGGGGCATACTCTCAACCAAGCGTTGTACGACGGCTAGCGGTATTTTCTTCCACTCGGCTTGGAGAAGACAGGTCAGTTCCTTCACCGATTTCGGACGGTGGGGGCACCCCTTAAGTCGACGCTCCAACTCGTCCCAGACGTGCTCGATAGGGTTAAGGTCCGGGATTTGCGCAGGCCAATCCATTCGATTAACCCAATTGTCATCATACCAAGCCATGGTGGACCTCGCAACATGACAGGTGGCATTGTCATCCTGAAAGTGACATGAGTCCACCCCGTAAAACTGCCACAACGTAGGAAGCGCATGGTCATCCAAATTGGTACAGTAGGTCTCGGCGTTGAGTCTACCAGGAATTGCGACCAAGGGTCCCGTGCCATACCAGGAGAAACACTACCATAGCATAATTCCACCGCCGCCGAACTTCACAGTTGGCACAATACATTCCGGCAGGAGGCGTTCTCCAAGCAGACGCCAAACCCAAACCCTGCCATCTGAACGGTAGAGGATGAACCATGATTCGTTGCTCCAGAGAACCTGTTTCCACTGTTCAACGGTCCGCTGTCGACGTTCTTTGCACCACGTTAGCCGAGCAGCGCTATTGGACTTGGTGATCAAAAGCTTGTGGGTGGCAACACGTCCATGATAACCGAGCAGATGGGCTTTCTTACGGATGGTATTCATCGAAAGAACACTCCCGGATGCCTGTTGAAACTCCTCGCGGATGTGGCCCATCGATTTGGTGCGGTGCTTCCGAATTTCTCTGGCCAGCACCCATTGCGGTCTCTAACTCCCAGTTTTGTGGGTCTGCCGGGTCGGGAGACATTCCGACAGTCACCTCTCATCTTCCACTTGCCAATCACGTAGGCCACTGTCGATTTTGGGTACTTCAACTCGCTGGATATGTCACGCATGGATCGGCCATTTCTGTGATACCAGACGATTACACCTTTCTCGAAATCGGAGAGCTCCGAACTGCGTGGCATCTTGCATGCGACTGGTTGCGTTGTTGTTTCCCACACGATATTTAACGGCGGCGGCCGTGACGTGTATCAGGACCGCAGATATCGTCGATTGCAGGGGTGTCCAATTACTTGTTGGTAGATAGTGTAGTTGTACATATGTAAATATTATAATTTTATTCTTTGTTGCACCCATCTTTGTAAATCCTTTGAGATGCAAATTATTGCCTATTTTTCTTTTTCATCCTGTAACCCTTTTATTTGCTCAATAAATAATTGAAATCCATCTCTATCCCGCACCGTAGTTTTACTTCCTATACGCCGTGAAAATCACGACTCGACCCTGTGACCAGTCGCTGTACTTATTGCTATTGTTTTAATATCGCTATGAATGCAGTTTTTTGAAGTATTTAAGAAGCTATTTTTTTCAGCAATGCTATATTTGGTTTGGCACCGTAAAAATTTGTTTCTACGTCTTTTATATTTACAGAAGCTCCCGTTTCATACTTTGTGAACATGTCACATTCAGCATTTTGGCTAAGCTCTCAAAAAAGGTAGTTGCCGTTAATCAATTAATTATATCTACTCTCTGATGTTAGTCTTATTATAGGATAGGAAGGTGACGCGGTGTTTGGCAGAGCCTTTTATCGCTAAAAGAACCACCTGATTCAGCGAAAACGTGCTAGTTGTTTGTTAAGTAGAAGCGGAAAAAGCGTTCGTCGAATCAGGATGTTATATTACGTAATGCACATTCCTGTAAGAAAGATCCGGAGAGAAAGATTTACGCATAAACAAAGAAAGATTTCCTGTTTCTTAAGAAGATATCCGAACAGCCTGGGTAATGCTTTTGGAATATATTTGTTTGCTAGTCGAAAACACGTTCGTAGAATTGCGAAGAAGTTCAATAGAAGAAGCCCATCGAATACCGAGAAATCCTGTTACCTGTCTCCGTAAAGTCTCAAATACAGTCATTCGCAAAAGTTCAAAACCACTTGTCAATTGATTGAAAATTAAGATTTTCAAAGAAATAACTAATTACTAGTCAGAGAAATTTGAAACATGAAAGATGACACCGAATTTTCGGGTGTAATGAGCACGTCTTTTGCATCCGTTCTGACAGAAATTAAATTTATCTGACCGAAGAAAGAAGTTTTTCAATCGGGTTTTTAATCCAGCAGATATTGTTGTAAGTGGAATCGTGAACTTACGCCCTCCGGTTGCAGACTTATGAGTTAAAAATTCTTTTTAATTTATATGAAAAATATTTCGCAGCGGAAACACTCTCCAACAAAGAAAGAAATTTTCAAATCGGACTCTTCGAAACAGAGATATGGACAAATATAAGACGTGCATCTACGCCCTCTAGCGGGAAAACCATGCATTATTTTAAGAAGAAAATATTCTCAAAAAGGTTTTTCGATGTAAGAGATATCGTTCCAAGAAAAAACATTTTTAGTCGAGTTTTCAGGAGCTCACAGTTTGCTGCAAATACACCAGAAGCAGAAATTAACACTTATGCCCCCTGGTGGCCAAACCATTCTTTACCAAATATAAGAAATTATATGGAAAACATTTCCCATCAGGAGCTGTATGCGATAAAGGGAGAATTTTTCAAATCGGAGTTTTAGAAGCAGAAACATCGGGGAAAACGCAATTTACATTTGCGCGCCCTATCGGAGAGTCTATGATTTACTTCAAAATTTTGAATTTATGTGAAAAACATTTCGCATCGGAAACACTATCAAACAAAGAAGGAGTTTTTCAAATCGGACTCATAGAAGTAGAGATATTGACAAAAATAAGATATACATCTACGCCCCCTGGCGTAGAAACTATTCATTATTTTAAGGAGAAAATATTCTGAATAGGTTTGTTGACGTGAGCAGTGTCGGGCCACAAACCAATTTTCTTCAAACGAGATTTTACACGCTTAGATTTTGCTTCAAATACACTGGCGGAAAGTGAAAAAGAACGCCAAGAAGGAATTGGCGGACGATCATGAAATTTACATATGTTAATGGGGTCGAGTTTATGTAGGCATGATGTTAATTTCGGGACCAACCGGGGAGCGCTTACGCCACAGCACGGCATAATATGCAAATTATCGTCGGTGGTATTTAAGGAGTACGGCGAAGTGAATGTAATCAGTCGTCGGCGTACGGACGCGTACGAAGATCCTGAAGAAGCTGTAATGCCTGGACATGGAAGACGTGTGCGATTTCAGTAGTCATCGGACTTTGAGAGAGGTCGTCTAGTCGGACTCCGCGAGGCCGGGTGGTCGCATCGTCGTATTGCTGAGCGAATTGGACGGGAAGTATCGGTGGTGGTACGATGATGGCGTAGATGGTCCGAGGAACATTCCCACACGAGAAGACGTGGAACCGGGGGTCACAGACAGACTGATGAGCTGACCGATCGATGCATAAGAAGAGCGGCATTGTCAAGCAGAACATCCACTGTGACGCAAATCCGAGCTGCCGTTGCACCTGAGGTGACTGTGCGAACAATCCGCAACCGTCTACTGGATGCAGGACTACGTGCACGTGTGCCTCTGGCATGTGTACCTCTGACTCCAGGCCACCGTCAGGAACGGCTGCAGTGGTGTCGCCAACGTCTGCACTGGAGAACGCAATGACGATCTGTCGTGTTCAGCGATGAAAGCAGATTCTGCTTGGGAGCCTCCGATAGCCGTATGCGTGTTCGCAGACGCACAGGGAAGCATCTCCACCCTTCTTGCATCCGCCAGCGACACACAGGGCCTACACCTGGTCTCCTGGGGAGGGGAGCGATCAGCTATCACTCCCGTACACAACTAGTGTTTGTACCGGGTACGTTAAACAGCACCTCGTACATCAACAACATCATTCAGCCCGTTGTTGTGCCATTTGTAAGGTCGGTCCATCGTGGTGTTTTCAAGCAAGATAACGCACGCCCACACACTGCACGTGCAACGCAACATGCACTTCAGGGTGTGAGACAACTGCCATGGCCTGCACGTTCACCGGATTTGTCCCCCATTGAGCACGTGTGGGATTTTATGGGACAACAACTTATCCGGTCTCCACGGCCAGCCACGACCATCCCCGATGTACGCGTCCAGGTTGAGGATGCTTGGAACTCAATACTCCAAACTTACATCCAACATCTGTACGACAGACTCCATGCCAGAATTGCACAGTGTGACGCAGTTCATGGCGGTTCAACCTCGTACTAACCATGTTACATGGAAATGTTATTTTTCAGTTTACCAGCAAATACAGCTGTATTTTGCCATAATGTTTTGATCACGTTATCTTCTGTATTCCGTTATTATGCTGTATAAATTTCGTTGGTATCAGACGCCTCCTTCTTGGTGTTCTTTTTTCGCTTTCCGCCAGTGTATATCAGAAGCGGAAATTAAAGCTTACGCCCCCTGGTGGCCAAACTATTTTTTACAAAAAATTAGAAATTATATGCAAAGAATTTCCCATCAGAAGCTGTTTCCGGCGCAGGGAGAATTTTTCAAAACGGAGTTTTGGAAGCAGAGATATCGGGTAACAAGCAATTTACCTTTGCGCCCCCTAGCGGAAAGTCCATGATTTACTTGAAAATTTTGAAATTATAATGGAAAACATGTCACACCGGTAACTCTATTCAATAAAGAAAGGATTTTTCAAATCGGACCATGAATTACCCCTGATATACGTCTACGAGAAATAACATATTGATATACGTCTACGCCCCCTGGCGGAGAAACCATGCAATATTTTGAGAAGAAAATATTCCAAAAAGGTTTGTTAACGTGAGTGGTATCGGTCTACGAACGAATTTTTTCAGTCGAGATTTTAGAAGCTTAGTTTTTTTGGCAAACGCATCAGAAGCAAAAATTAGCCCTTACGCCCCCTGGTGGCCAAAGTATTCTTTACCAAAAATTAGATATTATATGCAAAAGCGTTTCCATCAGGAGCTGTATCCGTTGAAGAAAAAAATTTCAAATCAGAGTTTAAGAAGAAGAGATATCGGGGAAAACGTAATTTACTATTACGCCCCCTAGCGGAAAATATGCGTAACTTGAAAGAGTAACTGTACCTAAAATACTCTTCTAGATAAATGGAATCGAAAGATAAAAGAATTTTTTCAATCGGATTCTTAGAAGCAAATACATGGAGTAAAATGTGTTTTGAATTCGACATCATCTGCATTTACGCCCTCTAGCGGCGAAATTATACATCGTAAAAAAAAAAAAAAAGGAAATGAAGGATCATCATTTGCACATTTCAAGCTTCCCATTGCGAAAACAATTTCTCAAATCGGACTAATAGTTACAGAGATATGGTGCCTACTGGCGGACGGACGGACAAACGGTTGGAAAGCGTAAATGACACCACAGATGAATACTTATACTGAAGAGCAATGGAATTAGAGACAGCTGGCGTTATGCAAATGTGGTGCTGTCGGCGGCCCTGTAAACGGAAACGACATGACGTATGCAGCGATCCGACAATATAAGGAGTGATGCGACGGGAATCAGTAAGAGTCGGACGTAGTATGGGTAAGACGAAGTATCTAAGCGCATTTGATCGTAGTCAAATTGTCGGGGCCCGACGAATGGGTCACTCCATCACGAAAATCGTGCAGGTACTGGGATTTTCACGAGCTGCTGTGTCACGGGTGCACCGTGAGCACATCGAATCCGGTAAAACCATCCCTGCAAGGGCCAACTGCCGTGGACAACAGCGTGTGGATGAGCGGGGTCATCGTCGGCTAGCTCGCATTGTAACAGCGGATAGACGGGCCACAGTGCAAGAAATCACTCGGCAATTTAACGCTGGTGCGCAAAAACGTGTAAGCAGCCACACCATCCAGAACCATCTATTCGCTATGGGGTACAGAAGCCATCGTCCCACGAGGGTACCGCTGCTGACTGCACTTCACAGGGTGTAAAGATTAGCATGGGCGCGGGAACATCGCCACTGGACCCTAGACATGTGGGAAAATGTTGCCTGGACTGATGAGTCGAGATTCACGTTGGTACATGCAGGATGGCAGGATACGAGTACGGCGCAAACCACATGAAGCAATGGATCCTTCTTGCCAGCAGGGTACTCTTCAAGCTGGTGGGGGTGGCATTCTCGCCTGGGGACTGTTTACGTGGACTGAAATGGGAGCCCTGGTACTCGTGACATCGTCCCTAACAGGTCAACGTTACCGGGATATCCTGGACGACAATTTGCTTCCGTTTGCGCGTCTTCAACGTCCCACTGGGGACCTCATCCTGCAACAAGACAACGCAGCTCCCGAATTGCATCCGAATGATTGGATGAACACTCCACCAACGTGACCTCGCTTTCTTGGCCAGCTAGGTCACCTGACTTCAGAACATCTGGGATGACATCGAGAGAGATGACCCCCCTCCATCAAATCTTCGTGAACTGTGGGAGTTTGTTCAGGGGTCGTGGATCCGTATGGCTTCCCAATGCTTCCGGTGTCTTGTCGAGTCCATGCCGAGACGAATCGCCGCCGTCATCAGGACGAAAGGTGGTGCTACACGTTACTAGACAGGTATCGCTAATTCAATTGCTCTTCAGTGTACATTCTTTAGAACTTAAAAAGACCAAAATCACAACTATGTGTGGCCATCTTTGTTTCTTATAACAGACAGAATACGATGTGGCATATTCTCAATGAGGGATTTGCAGTAGTCACTTGAATTGTCTTTGCACCACACGTACTTTATCGCGTCAATCAAAGCTTGGGAATTTGATGGCTGTTTTTCTGCTACCTTGTCTTTTAAAATGGTCCACAAATTTTCGATGGGGGTTAAGGTCGGGACTATTACTGGGCCAATCAAGCACAGTTATTTTTTCCTGTACAGGTAAATCCTTTACTGGGTCACAGTGAACCATCTTGCATAAAGATTGTGCATCTGTGCATTTTCATATCAATTAACAACTTCTCACGCAACATTTCCACATAAAAAGGACCAGTCATGGTAGTGCCTGTCGGGAAAAAGAATAATGAAGCAGAACCGGATGCTGACATAGCACCCTTATATCATCTGACTAAGTGGATGTCTCACGTTGCTAATGGTGTATTTTTCATCAAATCTTTTGTCTTTTGGTCGTCGAACATATGCCTCACGTGTTCAAATTGACGCACGGTTAATTCATCAGTAAAAAGAACTTGGCTCCAATTTTTACCAGTCCACCATTGATGAAGCTTCTCAAACTGGAATCTCTTCTTCTTCATGAAAGGGGTTACCCTAGGTTTATCTGCAGGTTTATAAGACTTTAATCCAAAATCTTTGCTAAGACGTAGGGAAACAGTGCTGATACTAATATCAGACCCTTTTGAATGTACAGTAATCCCCCTGTAATAAGAAATGTAAGTGAACTATGTATCTGTTGTATGATGTATATGTTGAGTTATGGTCTGTATTGTGTTTATTTACAGATTAGGTACCGGAACCATGAGTGATACCAGCGAATACACCCTGGAACAGCGGATTGTTATCAGTGTCTGGGTACACGAACATCCACACACAGGGAAGACAATGCGTGACGTGCGTGCCGATTTCCAACAACGATTCGACAAAGAGGCCCCTCCAAAACAGACTCTTCTGCGGTGGGAACATAAACTCTTCGAAGCAGGCAAAACATCAAGGATAAACCACGAACAGGAAGACCATCAACCAGAGTGCAACAGTGTCAAGCGGTCGAGGAATCAGTTATCAGGTCACCGCCGACGAAATGATCAGCGGAGCTTGGAATACCACGATCGACACTGCATAAGCACGTGAAGAATGACCTGAATTTGCCCGCATATCGCCCGATGTTCGTTCAGGAGTTATCAGACATCGATTTAAACCGCAGGCGGGATGGATGCATGTGCAGTGATGCTTCAGACATTTGCCACAATCCCAAAACGTGGAAAGGTCATTTTCAGTGATGAATGTGCGATATACCGCAGCTGTCGATCACGGAACGTTGTGTTCTGGTCCAAGGAAAACCCACGTTATGTCGAAAAATTGGAACATCATCCTCCGCATGTCATGATGTGGGCTGCAATGAATAGTCGACATCTGTTTGGACCGTATTTCTTTGATGGTCCAGTGAATCAGACAACTTATTTGGACATGCTGCAAAACTGGTTTGTGCCACAACTTGGAAATCTTAGCATTCTGAATGGCGTATGGTTCCAACAGGATGTAAATGTATACAACTCAGAATATCAAATAAATAAAAAAAAAGAATGTATCATTGAAGAATAAGTGGAGAAGAGTTTTAAAAGATAAGCGTTATGACGAAGTAAATTTCCCCCTGGTATGTGTCCACGCTGGGTATCGAATCCGGGTATCCTCACTCCGGAGTAAGTCGCTCTCCCAAGTGAGCTATGCGGACAAATTCTCACGCTACTATCTACATTTATCTCATGTTCGTTCTGGGGTGCAGGCATGTTACAGCGTATGCAGCGATATTGGGAAGAAACCTTAAAGCTTCTCAAAGGTATGGGAAATAATAAGAGTCTTCGTCAAAACGAAAGAAAAGGTCAATGAAACTAAACGTCTAAAGAAAAAATGCAGCATGCACAGAAGTTAAAAATGAAAGGACAGACACGGAAGAACTGTACATTAAGTGAATGAAATATACGCAAAGTTTTGAAACTTCTCAATTTAAAGCGAACTGAATGAGGAAAAGGAATGAGATTAGGGGAGTTCTTACTGACTTTGATGAGGTGAGTAAAGAATAAAAAATTAGTTATACATGAAATGAAGTAAAAAAAAATAGCTCCTTTAAGAATATGATTTTTGGAGAATGTATGAAATTTTAGTTGAAATGTCATGACCAGCATTTCGAAAAGAAATAGATTGAGTCGATATGTATGGAAAAGAAGTAAGAATTTCTTTATTTTCACTATAATAAAGAAATATGGGACAACTGCTTTTCTGGTGAGTTAAAAAAAATAATGTTTATGGGAAATATGGAATTACTCGCTTTGCCTCTAGAATGAAAGTTTTTTCGGACGAGATAGAAAAAAATACAGCCCAAAGAATACAAATTTTATCGAAAGAAAAAAGGTTTTAGTTTGTATGTCTAGAGAATGAATGCTTTCCTGTCGGGGCAGTCCCCTGAAAAGTATAACTAACTACGAAAAAAAAAATGCATATTTGACATACATGCAAGCTTTGAGGAATATTTTTAAGCAAGTTGGAAAATATGCTATATAAGGAAACCAAAATCTGACGATTTGTTGCATCTAAAATAATCGTTTGCTGAAATGAAATGGGAAAAAAAATAGTCTGAATAAAAGGACTCATAAGTTTGTCCAAGTAAAAAAAGAATCCTGATCTATTGAGAAGTTTAAAGAAATTTCAAAGACAGAAGAAGAAAAATATCGAAAATTGGGAAGCTATAATGAAATAAAGACCGAAAATATTGTTTCAGCAGAATTTTAACTGGGAAAGATCTGTAGAGTTCTTGAACATACGAAAAAATTACGAGAAAATATTATTGCAGGGGTGAAAGACTCAGAATTAACATGAAGTCTATGTCCAGTAATTACTGCGAACAAGAACGAAATCGTTTCCTTTAGAAACGATTTCGTTCTTGTCAAGCATTTCCTCGTCTCATGGCGTGAAATAAAATTAAATGGAGGAAAAAGAAAATTCATTACATCTACATGAAAAAACTCCCTCAAAACATACAAAAAATATATAAAAACACATGAAGAAATAACCCAAAAGTAATTAAAAAAATATATATATAGTGAATACCTAGTACACGAAAACCATTTGACCACCTGACCATTTTTGGAAACCAAATGATCGTGAGTTAGAACCTCGCTAAGACCATCAGAGCATTTTTATTCCCTTGGAAAGAAAATTCCCTCCAGGGGAAAAATAGCATCGAAGAGGGGAAAAAAATCCTGCTTGAAAACCACAGGAATAAATACAAAAAATCCCAACGGACCCCACTCTGTCGTTGCCATCCCTCAAAATCAAAGATGTATCGAAAGTTCCAAGAAGCACCGCAAGGGGGCAGCACACCAACACCTATGCAACCCCCACTCGATCGTTGCCATCCCTCAAAATCAAAGATCAATCGAAAGTTCCAAGAAGCACCGCAAGGGGCACATATAAGATATTTTTTTTTTTTTTTTTTTTTTTGGAGGTTTAACGACCACCGTGAGCAACTCAATGGGCTATAAGCAGTCGCCCGTCCCTAATTCAGGGTCACTGGTTCCAGGGAAGGGAGAGAGCCAGTGCCGTAAGACAAACACAACATCCATGCCTCACCGGGATTCGAACCCGGACCCCGTTCGGACGAATGATCAGAGGCCATCGCTTAGACCACTGCGCCACCGGGGCGGCCATATAAGACATCATAATAACATTTCTTGAGATGAGGACATGAACGTATTATTCGAGAAAAAAAAGGAGAAATGAATAATTAATACTTGTCCTACATAATTTTCATTACAAAAAAAACATGAGGAATTCATGAAAATTAATCGAAAAAAAAATACATGAACAAATTACAAAGGAAAAAACGTTTTACATAAAAATAACCTAAGGGGATGGGTCGAGAGAGGGGGAAATAAATAAGGAAAAACCTCCATTAAATTAAAAAAAAAAAATAAGGAATAAACCTTCATTAATTTCCCCCAAAATTCGACAAAGTCCAATAAATACTACTATCTTCGGAGATAAGCACACACTTCGGTCGGAGGGTGGGGGTGGGGGTGGAATGGTCCCTGGGCGCATAATAGCAAATATAAGATGAAAATTCGTGCTGAATGTACCACTATATACACAAACAACGCTGTCTAAGTACGATTAAAAAACTTTAAAGTGTTGCGGAGTAAAAGATGAGATTTATTTACATGCTATAAACACAGTTAAGTTAAAAACAACAAATGGCAACATCTTTCTGGATTCACTGTGACCCCATCCTCAAGACGAATGTCTTCGTGCTGGTTTTCATTTGTGCATTCGGTATGAGTATGGGGTCACAGTGAACCCCAAAAGATCTTTCCATCTGTTTTTTTTTTAACTTAATTGTGTTTTTAGCGTGTAAATGAATGTCAGCTTTTACTCAGCAACACTTTCAGGCTTTCAGCACGTCTTTTTTAAACAAGTTAGTAAATTCATGCAATGCATTGAGTATGATAAGCTTTTCAACATACCAGAAATCATTACTCAAGTTATCACTCAAGTTATGAGGATAATGGCTGTGGAATAAATCTCGCTCTTGTGACCTGACCTTTGACCCCATTTCGATGATATTCAACAGAACCGGTAAAGTATACTTCCGGAACAACATGATAAAGTTTTGTCTCAATCGAACCATATTTACGCAAGTTATGACACATAAGGGCAATGGAATGCATCCCGCTCCTAAGTCCTTACCTTTGACCCCACTTCACCCATTTTCAATCGGGTTCGTTCCCAGGTGGTTCCGTACGATATACTAAACTTTCATCGAAATCGAAAAATATTTACAGCAAAATCTGGGCTCCTGAATACTCGATTAATATCTTTTTAAACCGTCACCGCTCACATTGAAAAACTTTTTGAGAATATTTTCTTTCTAAAATAACGCATGATTTTCCCGCGAGGGGGCATAGATGCATATCTTATATTTGTCCATATCTCTGCTTCTAAGAGTCCGATTTGAAAAATTCTTTCGGTGTTGGAGAGCGTTTCCGGTGCGAAATGTTTCTCATATGAATTCATATTTTTCTTAACACACAAGTCTGCAACCAGAGGGCGTAAGCTCACGATTCCGTTTACAGCAATATCTGAGGGATTAAAAACCCGATTGAAAAACTTCTTTCTTCCGTCAGATACTATTGTTATCCATACCGGTTCCATTGACTTTGAATAGCTTTGATAAATTTAATTTGCGTCAGAACGGATTCAAAAGACCTGCTTATTACACCCGAAAATTCGGTGACACCTTTCTTGTTTAATCGTGCTTAGACAGCGTGGTTTGTGTATATCATCATCATCATTGGCAACCATTATCAATCCACTGCTGGACGAAGGTCTCTCTAAGCCTCTTCCACAACAGTCTGTCTTGTGCCAGTCTCCTTCATGTTACTTCCGCATACTTTCGAATTTCATCGACCTATCTCCCATGTGGTCTTCTTCTGGGTCTTTTCCTGTCCCTTGGAATCCAATCTAAAATTTCGGCTGTCCATCGATGGTCTGTCCTTCTGGCAGTATGTCCAGCCCATTGCCATTTCAGGGATTTAACTCTGATCTCATGATGTCTTCCACTCTTGTCATTTTTCGGATCCACGAGTTCCTCTTCTTATCTCTCCTGGTTACACCAAGCATGCACCTCTCCATGCTGCTTTGAGTTGTCTGCAGCCTTTGTATGTCTCTTTTAGTTAAGGTCCACATTTCTGCACCATACGTAAGCACTGGAAGGATGCATTGATCAATCACTTTTCTTTTAAGACATAATGGCATATTGCTCTTGAAAATTATGCTGTTTCTTCCAAAAGCTCTCCAGGCAAGTTTTATACGACGATTAATTTCTTCATCAATGTGACCCTCACTTGATATCTGCTGTCCAAGATAAATGTACATACCTGTTATCTCCACCTTTTCTCCATCAATCGGCAAATCTTCATTTCTTGTAAAAGCATGGTACATCACTTTTATCTTCTGAAAGTTCATTTTTAATCCCACTTCTTTGCTCCTGTCAGCAAGTTCCTGAATCATACTCTGCAGCTGTGATGGGATAGTTGCAAAAATGACTACTTCATCAGAAAAACGAAGGTGATAATCTCTAATAATCTTTATCCCTTTGTTTTCCCAGTTCAGTGATTGAAAGACATTTTCCAATGTGGCATTAAAGAGCTTGGGAGATATGTATATAGCGGGGGCAAAAGTCTTTGCGGAACTCAACCCGCCATGGGCGGACCAGATAGAGAGAGAGAGAGAGAGAGACTATTTGTTGATATGCAGGTGTCCAAATATTAGTGCAAGGGAAGTGTATTTCTTCGGGTTGTTTCAAACTATTCTTTTGTTCATAACTATCTCATTCATGAAACATTCTCTTTTACCACTAGACATTATAGTAATCGATCTTTGTAGGAGTTTGCGCTATTGAATAACGGCTTGACGTAAATCCACAGGTTATTGAGCCATCTTTGTTCTCATGCTTCCGTGAGCATGCATCTGTTAATGGAGTGTTCTAAAATAGCATTTTCGTTTATTACAAGACGAGAAGCAATAATTTCACATCACCATTAGAGGAGGCTGGGGGGGGATCCCCGTCTCAGGTGAGGAACGCTCTCTTTTCAGTATGCAATGAAGCAGGATTCAGCCATCTTGGGTGTGCATATTAGGTCAGGGTGACGATCGCGGTTTGGGACAAAAACAGAAAGACGACCACCATTGTAAGCACCAGCCAGTTCTTGCTATCCTTTTCCGTGGCATTGGAACGAGAAGGGAAATGAAAAGGATGTTAGATGATTCGTCGCAGACGAGATGGCGAGGCGAGAAGAGGTGCTCTCGCTATTTTGGGGATTTTTCGGAGAGTTCCTTCTCGGCCCTACCAAGCTCAGCGACGTAAACAACATCTTCAGACGTCGTCATCATACATACCTCACATCCAAATCCTCCCAGCCCCCTGCGCTTCCCTTTTTAAATTTTGTTTCAACTTCCATTTTTTTTATCTCCATTTTTTTTCCTCCGCTGCTGACTCAAGCGTTAGAGGATCCCAAAGTGGCAACAAGTTTCGCTTGTGACCACGAGCGGATTTTTTTTTTAATTTTTCTATTCAGATGTTGGCTGTTTTTTTATTCCGACAGATTGTTTATCGCAACGCTTTTTTCTATTCAAACACAAATTCCCCGAAACCCTCCACCGTCTTGATATAAAAAGCCAAAAACACCCTTATGTTTCTTAACTATTGTGTGCGACGCAACGAACAACACCTTTAGTAATACTTGCTCACAGCCAAAGATGGAAAAGGGTCGAAATTTTCTTGCGGGTCAAACGCGTCGGGTCAAGCTGTTCCTGGCCCAATTTCAACCCGGTTTTACCTCCGTTTTATTTTTGAAAAGAAAAAAATATTTCAAAGAACGTCTATGAAACAATAATTCAAAGCCGCGAATGGCTGAGTGGTTAGCAGTTCAGACTACCAATGCAAGGTCCTCAGGTTCGATCCTGAGCTGATCTTGCGGAGGTGGTGTGATTTGCTAACAATCACTGAATATTCGCCGTGCATCGGACGAGCACGTTAAGTGATGGCCCCCAGGCTGGACCCACTGGTTAAATAGGTATCCTTTCCTATGCCCCCCTGAAATTCTCTCACCCCTCTATGTGCAACATCGTACTTCTACGGTGGCGCCATCTACTGTACTCTAATCTCACTACAAACTGTTCTGTCAAAGTCACTAGACTTGCTCTCATTCCTTCCGTTTCTGTGTCCTGCCCAAAAGGCGAACTCGCTGTAGGTGGCTGGGACCTAAAATCTACTCACTGTGGACTGAAGTCCCACAAGAAAATGACTCATGCTTGCTTGAAACAATAATTCAGAGCTGCAGAGTATGATCCAGAACTTTTCTGAGAAGGGTAATGAAATGGGATTGAAAATGAGCTTTCAGAAGACAAAATTGATGTACTTTTACGAGAAATGAAGATTTATCAATTGATGGAGAAAAGCTGGAGATAACCAATTCCTCATTTTTTTTTTTTTTTTTTTTTTTAACTTGGGCAACAGACACCAACCGAGGGTCACGTTCATGAAGAAATTAATCGGCTTATAAAACTTAGTTGAAGAACTTTTGTATGAAACAGTATAATTTTAAAAAACAATGTGCCATTTTATCTTAAAAGAAAAATGTTTAATTAATGCATCCATCCAATGTTTACGTACGGAGCTGGGACGTGAACCTTAACAAAACAAGTTAGTAAAATACGCTTTCAAACATAACAAAAATCATTACTCAAGTTATTACCCACGTTATGAGGATGATGGCTATGGAATAAATCTCGCACCTGTGTCACTGAACCAATTCTGTATAATATCATCGAAATGGTGTCAAAGGTTAGGACCTTTGACCCCATTTTGATTATATTATACAGAATTGATTCAGTGTACAAACAAGTGTACAACATATTTAAGTTTTGTCGCAATGGAAATTTTTTAGTTAAGTTATGAGGATAATGGCTGTGGAATAAATCTCGCTCCTGTGCCCTGACCTTTGACCCCATTTCGATGATACTAAACAGAACCGGTTCAGTGTACCTCTGGAACAACATACTAACGTTTTGTCGCATTAGAAGCATTTTTACGTAAGTTATGACGCATAAAGGGAATGGAAACCGATCCTATATCGTGACCTTTGACTCCATTTCTACAATTTTCAATAGGAATCGTTCCCAGGTAGTCCCCTATCACATACTAAAATTTCATCGAAATCGAACATTTTTTACGCAAGTTATGACGCATAAGGGCGATGGAATGGATCCCGCTCCTACTTCGTGACCTTTGACCCCATTTCGTCCATTTTCACTAGGGTTCGCGCAAGGGTATTCCCCTGCCACATACTAAAATTTCATCGAAATCGAACCATTTTTACGCCAGTTATCGTGCGGACGGAGAGACGGACAAAGCTGGAGTATATACGCTTCTTCAACCTACGGTTGGAAAGCGTAAACAAGTTATTAAAATCATGCAATGCATTCATTATGATACGCATTCCAACATACCAGAAATCATTACTCAAGTTATGAGGATAATGGCTGAGGAATAAATCTCGCTCCTGTGCCTTGAACTTTGATCCCATTTCGATGATATTCAACAGAACCGGTTCAGTATACCTCCGAAATAACATGATAAAGTTTTGTCGCAATCAAAGCATTTTTACGTACGTTATGATGCATAACGGCTATGGAATAGATCCCGCTCCTGTGTCCTAACCGTTGACTCCATTTCGCCCATTTTCAATAGGATTCGTCCACAGGCAGGTCACTACAACATACTAACATTTTCTCCAAATCGAAGCATTTTTACGTACGTTATGACGAATAATGGCGATGGAAGTGATTCCGCTCCTATGTCCTGACCTTGGTCCCCATTTTCCCCATTTTCAATAGGGTTTGTCCCTAGGTGGTCCCCGTTAACATACTGAAATTTTATCGAAATCGAACCTTTTTTACGTTAGTTATGACGCATAAGAGCAGTGGAATGGATCCCGCTCCTATGTCCTACCCTTTGAACCCATTTCGTTCACTTTCAATAGGATTCCTTCCCAGGTGTTCCCCTACCACATTTCAAAATGTCAAAGAAATCGAACGATTTTTAGGCGTGTTATCGTGCGGACGGACATACGCACGCAACGCGTGACGTAATGAGGCAGATCGGAATCGTGTCCATCTGCTCGCAACAGTGTGACGTCACAAAACTTTAATAGGATCCACACACAACGCGTGACGTAATGAAACAGATGGCGTGACCGCGCGCCAACATCTTATGGGACGACGCCATGACACTAAAAACGTTCTAATTTGGGGTGGTTATTTAACCCACTAAAAGAATTTTCCTAAAATCCAGATCAAGCTCAATTGATTTCTAGTATCCCAAAACGGTAGGTTAACGACTTTCATCAAAATCCTTAGAGCCGTTTTCAAAATAAAATTTATATACATACAAGATTTGCTCCTTTAATACACTGGCGGAAAGTGAAAAAGAACACCAAGAAGGAGACGTCTGATACCAACGAAATTTATACAGCATAATAACGGAATACCGAGGATAACGTGATCAAAACATTCTGGCAAAATACAGCTGTATTTGCTGGTAAACTAAAAAATAACATTTCCATGTAACATGGTTAGTACGAGGTTGAACCGCCATGAACTGCGTCACACTGTGCAATTCTGGCATGGAGTCTGTCGTACAGATGTTGGATGTAAGTTTGGGGTATTGAGTTCCAAGCATCCTCAACCTGGACGCGTAAATCGGGGATGGTCGTGGCTGGCCGTGGAGACCGGATAAGTTGTTGTCCCATAAAATCCCACACGTGCTCAATGGGGGACAAATCCGGTGAACGTGTAGGCCATGGCAGTTGCCTCACACCCTGAATTGCATGTTCGCGTTGCACGTGCCGTGTGTCAGCGTGCGTTATATTGCTGGAAAACACCACGATGGACCGACCTTACAAATGGCACAACAACGGGCTGAATGATGTTGTTGATGTAAGAGGTGCTGTTTAACATACCCGGTATAAACACTAGTTGTGTACGGGAGTGATAGCTGATCGCTCCCCACACCAGGAGACCAGGTGTAGGCCCTGTGTGTCGCTGGCGGATGCAAGAAGGGTGGAGACGCTCCTCTGTGGGTCTGCGAACACGCATACGGCCATCGGAGGCTCCCAAGCAGAATCTGCTTTCATTGCTGAACACGACAGATCGCCATTGCGTTCTCCAGTGCAGACGTTGGCGACACCACTGCAGCCGTTCCTGACGGTGGGCTGGAGTCAGAGGTACACATGCCAGAGGCACACGTGCACGTAGTCCTGCATCCAGTAGACGATTGCGGATTGTTTGCACAGTCACCTCAGGTGCAACGGCAGCTCGGATTTGTGTCGCAGTGGATGTTCTGCTTGACAACGCCGCTCTTCTTATGCGTCGATCGGTCCGCTCATCAGTCCGTCTGTGACTCCCGGTTCCACGTCTTCTCGTGTGGGAATGTTCCTCGGACCATCTACGCCACCATCTTACCACCACCGATACTTCCCGTCCAATTCGCTCCGCAATACGACGATACGACCACCCGGCCTCGCGGAGTCTGACTAGACGACCTCGCTCAAAGTCCGATAACTGCTGAAATTGTACACGTGTTCCATGTCCAGGCATTACAGCTTCTTCAGGGTCTTCGCACGTATCCGTACGCCGACGACTCATTACATTCACTTCGCCGTACTCCTTAAATACCACCGACGATGATTTGCATATTATGCCGTGCTGTGGCGTAAGCGCTTCCGCAAATTAACATCACACCTACGTAAATTCGACCCCATTAACATAGGTAAATTTCATGATCGTCCGCCAATTCCTTCTTGGTGTTCATTTTTCACTTTCCGGCAGTGTAGTATGGGATAAGGGCGATGGAATGAATCCCGATTCCTATGCCCTGACCTTTGGCCCCATTTCGTCCATTTTCAATAGGGTTTGTCCCTAGGTTGTCCCCTACCACATACTAAAATTTCATCGAAATCGATCAATTTTTAACGCAAGTTATGACGCATAAGGGCATTGGAGTAGATCCCGCTCCTATCTCGTTACCTTTGACCCCATTTCGTCCATTTTCAATAGGGTTCGTCCCCAGGTGGCCCCCTACCACATACTAAAATTTCATCGAAATCGAACCATTTTTACGCACGTTATGACGCATAAGGGCAATGGAATGCATCCCGCTCTTATGTCCTGACCTTTGACCACACTTCACCCATTTTCAACAGGGTTCGTGTCCAGGTGGTCTCCTACCAAATACTAAAATTTCATCAAAATGGAACCATTTTTAGGCGAGTTATCATGCGGACAGACAGACAGACGGACGGACAGATGAACAAAGCTGGCGCATATACGCTTCTTCAACCTACGGTTGGAAAGCGTAAAAAAGACATACAAAGACTGCAAACAAGTGAAAGAAGCATGGAGAGGTGCATGCTTGGTGTAACCAAGAAAGATAAATGGAGGAACTCGTGGATAAGGAAAATGAAAAAAAATGGACGATATCATGATCAGAATAAAATCCCTGAAATGACAATGGGCTGGACATGTCGCCAGGAGAACGAACCACAGATAAACAACCGAAATTTCAGATTGGATTCCAAGGGTCTGGAAAAGACTTAAAAAGAAGACCACGTGGGAGATGGGAGGATAAAATTTGAAAGCATGCAGGAGTGGCACGGAGGAGAATGGCCCAAGACACACCGTTGTGGAAGAAACTTGGGGAGACCTTCATCCAGCAGTGGATTGATAATGGTTGACAATGATGATGATATACACTGAAGTGCCAGAAAAACTGGTCGACTAGTCTAATACTTAGTAGGTCCCCCACGGGAGCGCAGGACTGCTGAAGTACGACAGGGCATGGACTCCACTAGCTTTTGAAAATATGCTGTATGCAATGCACACCATACCTCCTGCAGAGGGTTCCACAATTCTGGCGTATTCCGAGGTCTCAGATTCCTGTGTTCGATAGCGCGTTGCATGGCATCCCAAATGTGTTCTATCACGTTCAGATCTGGGGACTTGGGTGGGAATGGCAAAACCCCAAACTCAGGTGAATGCTCCTCTAACCATAAAGTGGCGCCTCGACACTTGTGTGGAGGTGCATTGTCCTGTTGGAACAGGCCCAACCCATCAGCATGAATGCAGGACATGAACTGGTGTACCTCGTCAGAAAGGATGCGCACATAGTGTTGGCCGGTCACAAACATTTGTAGACGTACCAGGGGTCCCAGTGAAGTACAGCTAAACACACCCTATCCCATTCCGCCCCCCCTCCACAACCAGGTGGTACAGATCCCTGTTGACAGGCGGGATCCATGGCTTCATGGGGTTTTCGCCACACACTAATCCTTCCATCTACCCGATACAGTTGGAAACGCGACTCGGCAGACCAGGCTACTTGTTTCCAGTCATCAAGTGTCCAGTGGCGGTGTTGCAGTGCCCAAGCGAGGCGCATAGCTCTGTGTCCTGCACTCATCAAGGGGACACAAGTTGGGCGTCGGCTCCCAAAGCCCATAACGTGCAGGGTACGTTGCACAGTCCGGACGCTGATGCTTGTTGAGGCTCCAGCATTGAATTCCGATGATACCTGCGAGGTTGTCGCGTGAAACGATTCTTGACAGCCGACGATGGTCACGTTCACCCAATGTCTTTTTACGGCCACACTGGTATCGTAGTTGGAGGTTTTGCCGGAATTCTTGTAGTCACGGTACACCGTTGCAATGGTCGTCCGTGAAAATCCGAACTTCGTTTCTACCTCCGAAATACTGTGACCCATCTAACGAGCGCCAACTATGACACCGCGTTCAAAATCGCTTAAATCGTTATTACTTGTCGTTCTCATGCCGAAAACAGCTCCGACAGCTGGCAAGGATGTCTATCACTTTATATACGCACTGGCGGACGCAACCGAGTATGCGCATAGGTGACGTTGCTATGTACACAGCTGGCCACCCAAAATGCAACACCAAGAAGGAAGCATCCGATTCGCCTGAAATTCGCAGCATGCGTCGCCCGCTAGAGGACATGCAAACGATTAGCATTGCAGGGCATATGCTAATCATGTGCGCTCGGCACGCCACCGAGAAGCACTATAAGAAGGGTGCACAGATGGCGGGGTGTAAGTAGTGGAAGTGTGTTGTGCTGCCGGATCTGTGGGTATGAAGCTTCCTGATGCCTTGTCGCAGAATACAGCAGTCATTCCAGCACGTTTCGGAGTTCAACAGAGGACGAATAGTGGCTTATCGCGACAGCGGTTTATCGTACCGAGACATCGGCGCCCGTGTGGGACTACATCCAGCCACAGTGAGGCGAGTATGGATTCGTTGGGTGTAGGAGGGACGGACGGACCGACGTGAGCGATTGCTGCAGCCGCGGCACACCACCGAACGAGAGGACCGGCATGTTGTGTGGCGGGAATTGACGGCTCGCACCGCCATATCAAGAACGTTAGCGGAGGAATTGGGGTGTGTTGCACAACAACCTGTGTCAGAACGTACCGTTCGGCGTCGTCTGCAGGAGCAGGGACTTGTCGCACGGCGCCCATTGCTACGATTACCATTGACGTTACACCACCGGCGAGTGCGTCGGCAGTGGGCCGTTGAACGCCGCACCTGGACTACGGAATGGCACGACATTGTGTTCTCTGACGAATCCCGCTTCTGCCTGCAACACCACGATGGTCGGATCCGCGTGTGGCGGCACCGCGGCGAGAGACTGTATGACGCCTGCATTATGCATCGCCATACCGGTACGTCGCCTGGCGTTATGGTTTGGGGGGCAATTGAATATGACACCCGCACCCCTCTGATACGCATCGCCGGTGCACTCAACAGCCACCGCTGCATCTCCGACGTTTTGTAGCCTGTAGACCTCCCTTACCTGCCGGACGTGCCAGCGGCCACGTTTCAACAGGACAATGCGCGCCCGCACGTGGCACGTATCGTGCAACAATTCTTCACGGCCCACCAGGTGTCACTGCTGCCGTGGCCCGCCTGTTCTTCCGATATGTCGCCCATCGAACACGTCTGGTCGCTGATCGGAAACCGAGTGGCCCGGCAAGCACCACCCGTGATGAACTGTGGCAACGTGTGGAAGCAGCCTGGACCGACATACCCCAAGCCCACATTCAAAGCCTCTTTCGTTCGATGCCGCGGCGTGTAGCGGCCGTTATTGCCAGCCATGGGGGCCACACGAACTATTGATGTCTGCATGTTCCGCAAGTCGCACGAGACTGTAAGCTCAATCGTTTCATCTTTGTATCTGTTGTTATGTGTCCAGTAAATCTGGCTTCGCTGTCTCGTGTCCTTCTTGGTATTGCATTTTGGGTATCCAGCAGTGTATTTTGCATAAGCTCGTCTGTACCAGTTTTTCTGGCACTTCAGTGTATATTCAAATATATAGTTCAAAGCAGGTTTATCCGCGTCAGGTCCTGTTCGGGTCCTGGTCCAAACGTTTCGAAGCTGTTTTGACTATGAGGTCCAATATTGTCAGGACCTTGCAAAACAATTGGGAAGGGGGGGGGGGGCGTTAACGACCACCGTAAGCCCGGGAGCAGCGCAGTGGGTTATGAGCAGTAGCCCGTCCCTAATTTAGGACATTGTTTCCAGGGAAGAGAGAGAGAGAGAGAGAGCCAGTGTCGTACACTATACAAAAAATTCTGAAATTCAAGAGCCACTTTCAGTCCTTTTTTTTCGTGAAATAACGAAGCGTATTTCTGATACAACCTTTTCCGTGAAATGACGGAAAGAAACCTGAATTTCACGGATTTTTCGTTCCAAGGGAAAATTCCGAATTTTCAGAAACCTTTCCCCAGTTTCTTTCTTGTATTGACGGTAAATTATCGTTTTCAAGATGTGTTAACGGAAAATTCTGAATTTTCAGAAACCTTTCAGCAATTCCTTTCGTATATAACGGAAAATCTCCGTTCTCAATTTTTCCGTTTCCGTATGACGAGAAATTACCGGTAATAGGAGCGATTGGTGAGAATATTTGAGGTTTGATTAACTTTTCAATTTCAATCGTCTGTCGAATTTTGAAGATAAGTAGCGAGATCGGATATTGTGGACAGTGCACTAAAGAGCAATTGAATTAGAGACAGCTGGCGTTTTGCAAATGTGGCGCTGTGGGTGGCCCTGTAAACGGAAACGACATGACGTATGCAGTAATCCGACAATATAAGGAGTGATGCGACGGGAATCGGTAAGAGTCGGACGCAGTATGGGTAAGACGAAGGATCTAAGCGCATTTGATTGTGGGAAAATTGTCGAGGCCCGACGAATGGGTCACTCCATATCGGAAGTCGTGCGGGCACTGGGATTTTCACGAGCCACTGTGTCACGAGTGCACCGTGAGTACATTGAATCCGGTAAAACCATCCCAGCAAGGGCCAACTGTCGTGAACAACAGCGTGTGGATGAGTGGGGTCATCGTCGGCTAGCTCGCATTGTAACAGCGGACAGACGGACCATAGTGCAAGAAATTACTCGGCAATTTAACGCTGGTGCGCAAAAACGTGTAAGCAGCCACACCATCCAGAACCATCTCCTCGCTATGGGGTACAGAAGCCATCGTCCCACGAGGGTAACGCTGCTGACCGCACATCACAGGGTGCAAAGATTAGCATGGGCTCGGGAACATCGCCACTGGACCCTAGACATGTGGGAAAATGTTGCCTGGACTGATGAGTCGAGATTCACGTTGGTACATGCGGATGGCAGGATACGAGTACGGCGCAAACCACATGAAGCGATGGATCCTTCTTGCCAGCAGGGTACTCTTCAAGCTGGTGGGGGTGGCATTCTCGTCTGGGGACTGTTTACGTGGACTGAAATGGGACCCCTGGTACGTGTGACATCGTCCCTCACAGGTCAACGTTACCGGGATATCCTGGACGACCATTTGCTCCCGTTTGTGTGTCTTCAACATCCCACTGGGGACCTCATCCTGCAACAAGACAATGCAGCTCCCGAATTGTATCCGAATGGTTGCATGAACACTCCACCGACGTGACCTTGCTTCCTTGGCCAGCTAGGTCACCTGACCTCAGCACTTCTGGGATGCCATCGAGAGAGATGACCCCCCTCAATTAAATCTTTGTGAACTGTGGCAGCTTGTTCAGGGGTCGTGGATCCGTATGGCTTCCCAACGCTTCCGGTGTCTTGTCGAGTCCATGCCGAGACGAATCGACGCCGTCATCAGCACGAAAGGTGGTGCTACACGTTACTAGACAGGTATCTCCAATTCAACTGCTCTTCAGTGTATATTGCATGGATATGGTTTATTGTGGCACCGGATATTTCTCCTCCTTATCCCAATTTGGTGCACCAGCTACTTATTATATACTAGTATTGTGTTACTGTAAGCAACAGAGTCCTTATTGTACAGATGATTATACGATGTTGTCTGTGCATCAGTCTTAGGGTAGCTTAAGACAAAAGCTATTATACAGACAAAGCTACTACAAAAAATTATATTTCACCTTTTTTGAGCTTTCCAACCGTAGGTTGAAGAAGCGTATATGCTCCAGCTTTGTCAGTCTGTCTGTCTGTCCGTCCGCATCAATAAATCGCGTAAAACTGGTTCGATTTCGATGAAATTTTAGCATGTGGTATGGGACTACCTGGGGACGAACCTTATTAAAAATGGACGAAATGAGGTCAAAGGTCAGGACATAGGAGCAGGATCCATTACATTGACCTTAGGCTTCATAAGTTACGCAAAAATGCTTCGATTGCGACAAAACCTTATCATGTTGTTCCTGAGGTACACTGAACCGGTTCTGTTGAATATCATTGAATCAAAGGTCAGGACACAGGAGCGGGATTAATTCCACAGCCATTATACTCAAAACGTGACTAAAAATGCTTCTATTGAGACAAAACTTTCTCGTGTTGTTTCGAAGGTATACTGAACCACTTCTGTTGAATATCATCGAAATGGGGTCAAAGGTCAGGACACAGGGGCTAGATTCATTCCACAGCCATTATCTTCATAACTTCAGTAATAACTTGAGTAATGATTTTTGGTATGTTGGAGAGCGTATGATAATCAATGAAATGCATGATTTTACTAACTAGTTTAAATATAACTGAAAGTCCTTTTCAGTTTAAAATAAGTTTGTAAAATCATGTAATGCATTGATTGTGATACGCTGTCCAACGTACCAGAAATCATTGCTCAAGCTATTACCGCCGCCCCGGTGGCGCAGTGGTCTAAGGCGTTGGCCACTGATCATTCGTCCGTAAGGGGTCCGGGTTCGAATCCCGGTCAGGCATGGATGTTGTGTTTGTCTTACGGCACTGGCTCTCTCCCTTCCCTGGAACCAGTGACCCTAAATTAGGGACGGGCGACTGCTTATAGCCCATTGAGTTGCTCACGGTGGTCGTTAAACCTCCAATCAAAAAAAAAAAAAAAAAAAAAAAGCTATTACCGAAGTTATGAGGATAATGGCTGTCGAATAAATCTCGCTCCTGTGCCCTGACCTTTGACCTGATTTCGATTATATTAAACAGAATTGGTTCAGTATACCTCCGGAACAACATACTAAAGTTTTGTCACCATAGAAGAATTTTTAGTCAAGTTATGAGGATAATGGCTAGGGTATAAATCTCACTACTGTGTCCTGATCTTTGACCCCATTTCAATGATATTCAACAGAACCGCTTCAGTAAATCTCCTGAAGAGCATGATTAAGTTTTGTCGCAATCGAAGCATTTTAAAGTAAGTTATGATGCATAAGGGCAATGGAATGTATCCCGCTCCTATGTCCTGAGCTTTGAACACATTTCGTCCATTTTCAATAGGGTTCATTGCCAGGCGATCCCCTACGACATACTAAAATCTCATCGAAATCGAATCATTTTTACGCGAGCTATCGTGCGGACGGGCAAAGCTGGAGGGTATACGCTTCTTCAACCTACGGTTGGAAAGCGTAAAAAATCAAATTGCCAAGCATTTTGTTGCTTCGAAAAATCACGATGAAAAATGCTTAATTTGTGAAAAGTTGGAACAGGGGGAAAAAAACTTATACAAAACTATTCATAAAAATACAAAGCTCCAACAAAGAATGAAATGACTAAATCCCTCACATTAATGAGAAAAAGACAATATTTAATCGTCCTGGAATTCGTTTTACGATGTACGTGGCTCAGAGTGCCTAGCGTTTGTGGCTCAGTTGTTAAAGGCGCGAGTTACCCGTTGAGCCAGCTCTAACGACGGGGGCTCGATCCTGATCTCAGTGGAAGGAATATGTCGGGAAAGTGCTGTACAAGGTCGTTGATTTTACGGAATTTAAGTAGACTATCTCCCAACCAGTAATCGGACACCCCTGCAATCGACGATATCTGCGGTCCTGATACAGTCACGACCGCCGCCGTTAAATATCGTGTGGGAAACAACAACGCAACCAGTCGCATGCAAGATGCCACGCAGTTCGGAGCTCTCTGATTTCGAGAAAGGTGTAATCGTCTGGTATCACAGAAATGGCCGATCCATACGTGACATATCCAGCGAGTTGAAGTACCCAAAATCGACAGTGGCCTACGTGATTGGCAAGTGGAAGATGAGAGGTGACTGTCGGAATGTGCCCCGACCCGGCAGACCGACAAAACTGGGAGTTAGAGACCGACGGGTGCTGACCAGAGAAATTCGGAAGAACCGCACCAAATCGATGGGCCACATCCGTGAGGAGTTTCAACAGGCGTCCGGGAGTGTTCTTCCGATGAATACCATCCGAAAGGAAGCCTATCTACTCGGTTATAATGGACGTGCTGCCGCCCACAAGCCTTTGATCACCAAGTCCAATAGCGCTGCTCGGCTAACGTGGTGCAAAGAACGTCGACATTGGACCGTTGAACAGTGGAAACAGGTTCTCTGGAGCGACGAATCAAGGTTCCCCCTCTACCGTTCGGATGGCAGGGTCTGGGTTTGGCGTCTGCCTGTTGAACGCCTCCTGCTGGAATGTATTGTGCCAACTGTGAAGCTCGGCGGCGGTGGAACTATGCTATGGGGGTGTTTCTCCTGGTATGGCACGGGACCCTTGGTCGCAATTCCTGGTAGACTCAACGCCGAGACCTACTGCACCATTTTGGATGACCATGCGCTTCCTACGGTGTGGCAGGTTTACCGGGTGGACACATGTTACTTTCAGGATGACAATGCCACCTGTCATTTCGCGAGGTCTACCATGGCTTGGTATGGTGACAATGGGGTTAATCGAATGGACTGTCCTGAGTAGAGCCTGGACCTTAACATTATCAAGCACCTCTGGGACGAGTTGGAGTGTCGACTTAAGGGGTGCCCCCACCGTCCGAAATCGGTGAAGGAACTGACCTGTCTTCTCCAAGCCGAGTGGAAGAAAATACCGCTAGCCGTCGTACAACGTCTGGTTGAGAGTATGCCCCTGAGGGTCGCAGCTGTGATCGCCGCTCGTGGAGCCTCCACCAACTAGTGAAGGTGAATAAACTTCGTTTTCCTTTGCTATCACAGGTGTCCAATTACTTGTTGGTAGATAGTGTATATTGTAAATAACGAAAAATCTAAAATTAACTTTTCTAAAATAAACGGCATTTCTGTCTACGCAAAATCTGTGAAAATACGGGTTACAATAAACGGCCACTTTAAGTAACGGAAATTTCTGAAAAACAAATTTGCTGCACGTTATTTTTAGAAATTCTCCGTGAATTCACACCACTTATTTTGAACAGTGTAGCATTTTGCATGAATATTGTATATTGTGGCATAGGATACTTCTCACCCCTCGCCCGGATTTACTGCACCAGCCATTTATTACATACGCACATAAGCCATTACATTATGACCACCTATCTTATAAGCTGTAGGATCCCCTTTAACCCGCAAAACAGCGGCCACTCAACCAGGCATCGATTCGATGAGGTGGCGATACGTATCCTATCGTCTCTGGTACCACAATGTCAACACCAGGTCCTCCAGTTCCCGTACATTTCGGGGTGGTGGTTATTTAGCGCGAACCCGCTTTTCCAAGTCGAACGACAAATGCTTGATTGGGTTCATGTCAGGTGAACTCGGAGGCGAGGGCAATAACAGAAAGTCACCAGCATGTTCCTCGAACCATTCTTTGACGATTATCGCAGTGTGTCATGGCGCGGTCCCTGACGATTCGTCCAACGACGATTGGTCCGATGCCGATTCGTCCAAAGGGACAATTGGTCCAATGCCGACTGATCCGATGTCCGATTCGCCCAATGCCGAATCGTTCAATGCCGATTCGTCCCAAGGGACAATTGGTCCAATGCCGATTGGTCCAATGTCTGATTCGCCCAATGCTGATTCGTCCAATGCCGATTCGTCCAAAGGGACAATTGGCCCAATGCCGATTGGTCTTATGTCCGATTCGTCCAATGTCCGATTCGCCCAATGCCGATTCGTCCAATGGGACAATTGGTCCAATGCCGATTGGTCCAATGTCCGATTCGCCCAATGCCGATTCGTCCAAAGGGACAATCGGTCAAATGCCGATTGGTCCAATGTCCGATTCGCCCAATGCCGATTCGTCCAAAGAACAATTGGTCCAATGTCCGATTCGTCCAAAGCGACAATTGGTCCAATGCCGATTCGTCCAAAGGTACGATTGGTCCAACGACGATTCCTCCAGTAATATCATCCTACCAACGCTAACATTTTTTTATTTTCCAGAAAGGAATAATAATTTAAATTATTCTCCTCTTTTTTTTTTTTATTTGAAAGATAATTTCCATATATTTGGTAATTGTAAACATTTTATATAAACCTGGTAAAAGGCACTCAATGGAGCATTTATCAGCTGTTTGCAAAGCACCTAGGCCGCAGGCCTGTTTAGAAGATTTTAAGTTACAACCAGATATTTGATTGTTTGTAAACATTTTATAAAACCTAATAAAAGGCACTCGGCGTATCATTTCTGAGGTCCTTACAAGGCACCTAGGCCGTGGGCCTATGAATTAATATTTCATGTTTAAGTAAAAGCGCAATATTATTAACTTGATTTAATATGTAAGCATTACTAATCTGACATCTGTAGAATAAAAACTCTTAGAAGGCCTAGGCCTAGGCTTTATGAATTAATATTTCGTGCTTAAGTAAAAGCGCAAAATTATTAACTTGATTTAATATGTAAACGTTATGAATATGACATCAGTAGAATATAAACTGTTAAAAAGGCATAGGCCTGTGGCCTATGAATTAATATTTCGTGTTTAAGTAAAGGCGCAATATTATTAACTTGATTTAATATGTAAACGTTATGAATATGACATCAGTAGAATATAAACTGTTAAAAAAGGCATAGGCCTGTGGCCTATGAATTAATATTTCGTGTTTAAGTAAAGGCGCAATATTATTAACTTGATTTAATATGTAAACGTTATGAATATGACATCAGTAGAATATAAACTGTTAAAAAAGGCATAGGCCTGTGGCCTATGAATTAATATTTCGTGTTTAAGTAAAGGCGCAATATTATTAACTTGATTTAATATGTAAACGTTATGAATATGACATCAGTAGAATATAAACAGTTGAAAAGGCATAGGCATGTGGCCTATGAATTAATATTTCGTGTTTAAGTAAAGGCGCAATATTATTAACTTGATTTAATATGTAAACGTTATGAATATGACATCGCTAGAATAAAAACTGTTGAAAAGGCCTCTGTCCAAACCCCGACCAGTTTGTTTCCATTGGCCAGTTGGCGGAACCCCACTGCAAGCTACAAACAGAAACGGAAAACTAGTATTTTATATTATTTCATGCAAAAGAGAAACATTGAAGTTGATTGAACGGCTCGTACATCAGTAACTTCATATGGCAGCAAGAACAGTATAACAAAAAAAAAAAAAACGTGATTCCGAAAGAAAAAATAAATAAATCTGTAACTACAATGTTACGCATGAAATTTAACATTATTTTACATTCTTTGGACTACCGGTACTTTCTTTCGTATAACATCGGAGATAGAATCAGAACAGATGAGATTTTTATAGCACGAGTAGCACTTCGAACAGATAGGACGGAATTGAACCAATCGTCCATTGGACAAATCGGCATTGGACCAATCGTCCCATTGGACGAATCGACATTGGACGAATCGGCATTGAACCAATCGTCGTTGGACGAATCGTACCAGACCCGCCATGGCTGGCGCATTATCCTGCTATGGTAATGGCCATCACCAGCAAGGAACACAGTAATAAATACACCAAAGAAAGGTCTTCGCTCTTTCCACGTTTTATAAGTGAGTCACGGAAAAATTCTCATTGGCCACCACCGGGAGTCGAACCCGGGGTCTTCCAGTTACGCGCCGGATATGCTTCCGCTACACCACAGCTGCCTCGAATTCCTCCAGACTCAGACACGCTAAATGCCAAGCTAATTTGGCAGGTTGCTTCTTGGAGCCCCGCACAATGCTGGGGAATCACCATAGATTGTAAGCAGCAACTGAAGAAATCATTAGAAGGCGAATGAATAATTAATACAGACATTTAACGTGGACCAGGAACATCAAACAAAGGTCTTCGCTCTTTCCACGTTTATAAGTGAGACACGGAAAAATTCTCATTGGTCACCAACGAGAATCGAACCCAGGGTTTTCCAGCTACGCGCCGGATATGCTTCCACTACACCACAACGGCTTCGAATTTCTCCAGACTCACATACACTAACTGCCAAGTGAAGTTGGCAGGTTGCTTTTTGGATCCCCGCACAATGCTGGGGAATCACCATAGATTGTAAGCAGCAACTGAAGGAATAATTAAAAGGCGAATGAATAATTAATACAGACATTTGACGTGGACCAGGAACATCAAACAAAGATCTTCGCTCTATCCACGTTTATAAGTGAGTCATGGAAAAATTCTCATTGGCAGCCACCGGGAGTCGAACCCAGGGTCTTCCAGTAACGCGCCGGATATGCTTCCACTACGCCACAGCGGCCTCGAATTCCTCCAGACTCACATACACTAACTGCCAAGCGAAGTTGGCAGGTTGCTTCTTGGAGCCCCGCACAATGCTGGGGAATCACCATAGATTGTAAGCAGCAACTGAAGAAATAATTAGAAGGCGAATGAATAATTAATACAGACATTTGACGTGGACCAGGAACATCAAACAAATGTCTTCGCTCTTTCCACGTTTATAAGTGAGACACGGAAAAATTCTCATTGGTCACCAACGAGAATCGAACCCAGGGTTTTCCAGTTACGCGTCGGATAAGCTTCCACTACGCCACAGCGGCTTCGAATTCCTCCAGACTCACATACACTAACTGCCAAGCGAAGTTGGCAGGTTGCTTCTTGGAGCCCCGCACAATGCTGGGGAATCACCATAGATTGTAAGCAGCAACTGAAGGAATAATTAAAAGGCGAATGAATAATTAATACAGACATTTGACGTGGACCAGGAACATCAAACAAAGATCTTCGCTCTATCCACGTTTATAAGTGAGTCATGGAAAAATTCTCATTGGCCGCCACAGGGAGTCGAACCCGGGGTCTTCCAGTAACGCGCCGGATATGCTTCCGCTACACCACAGCGACCTCGAATTCCTTCGGACTCACACACGCTAACTGCCAAGCCAATGTGGCAGGTTGCTTCTTGGAGCCCCGCACAATACTGGGGATTCACCAAAGATGGTAAGCAGCAACTGAAGAAATCATCAGAAGGCGAATGAATAATTAATACAGACATTTAACGTGGACCAGGAACATCAAACAAAGGTCTTCTCTCTTTCCACGTTCATAAGTGAGTCACGGAAAAATTCTCATTGGCCGCCACCGGGAGTCGAACCTGGGGTCTTCCAGTTACGCGCCGGATAAGCTTGCGCTACACCACAGCGGCCTCGAATTCCTTCAGACTCACATACACTAACTGCCAAGCCAATTGGCAGATTGCTTCTTGGAGCCCCGCACAATGCTGGGGAATCACCATAGATTGTAAGCAGCAACTGAAGGAATAATTAGAAGGCGAATGAATAATTAATACAGACATTTAACGTGGACCAGGAACATCAAACAAAGGTCTTCTCTCTTCCACGTTCATAAGTGAGTCACGGAAAATTCTCATTGGCCGCCACCGGGAGTCGAACCTGGGGTCTTCCAGTTACGCGCCGGATAAGCTTGCGCTACACCACAGCGGCCTCGAATTCCTTCAGACTCACATACACTAACTGCCAAGCCAAGTTGGCAGGTTGCTTCTTTGAGCCCCGCACAATGCTGGGGAATCACCAAAGATGGTAAGCAGCAACTGAAGAAATCATCAGAAGGCGAATGAATAATTAACACAGACATTTGACGTGGTCCAGGAACTTTAAACAAAGGTCTTCGCTCTTTCCACGTTTTATAAGTAAGTCACGGAAAAGTTTGATAATTTTTCCGTGACTCACTTATAAACGTGGAAAGAGCGATTACTTCTATTTGATTGATTTTTTTTTTGATTGGAGGTTTTTAACGACCACCGTGAGCAACTCAATGGGCTATAAGCAGTCGCCCGTCCCTAATTTAGGGTCACTGGTTCCAGGGAAGGGAGAGAGCCAGTGCCGTAAGACAAACACAACATCCATGCCTCACCGGGATTCGAACCCGGACCCCTTTCGGGCGAATGATCAGAGGCCAACGCCTTAGACCACTGCGCCACCGGTGCGGCACTTCTATTTGATGTTTCTAGTCCACGTCAACTGTGTATTTATTATTCATTCGCCATTGAGTTATCCGTTCAGTTGCTTGCCATAATCCAGTAGGATTATGGCAAGCCGACGTTAATTATCGGAGTTTGAACGAGGCATGGAAGTGGGAGCCGGACGGATGGGGCATTCATTTTCCGAAGTTGTGCAAACATTCAACATTCCTCGATCCACAGTGTCACGTGTGTATCAACAATACAAGTCAGGTTGAACAACCGCCAGTAGGATTATGACAAGCCGACGTGAATTATCGGAGTTTGAACGAGACATGGTAGTGGGAGCCAGACGGATGGGACATTCAATTTCCGAAATTGTGCGAACATTCAGCATTCCTCGATTCACAGTGTCACGTGTGTATCAACAATACAAGTCAGGTTGAACAACCGCCAATAGGATTATGGCAAGCCGACGTGAATTATCGGAGTTTGAACGAGGCATGGTAGTGGGAGCCAGACGGATGGGACATTCAATTTCCGAAGTTGTGCGAACATTCAACATTCCTCGATCCACAGTGTCACGTGTGTACGGAGAATACCTCATGGAAGGCATTACCACCCACCGTTGACCGCGAAGTGGCCGTCCACGGGTGCTGAATGACCATTACCAGTGGTGTCTGACCAGGATTGTCCATGCTAACAGAGAAGTAACACTGGCTCAAATAACATCCACATTGAATGTAGGAAGTACCAGATACATATGTATCGGGTCAGTGCAGCGTAATTTAGTGTCCATGGGGTAAGTGAGCAGAAGATCCACCAGAGCGCCTTTCTAAACATCATGTCATCGGACACAGTGCCTCACCTGGGTTCGTGAACGCGGTAAATGGACCTTGGAAGAGTGGTAAGATGTGATGTGGTCCGATGAGTTACGCTACCAGTTGTTACGAGCTGATGGTAGGGTTCGGGTGTGGTGCAGACCCCATGAGGCCATGGACCCAAGCTGTCAACAAGGCCCTGTGC
Organism: Macrothele yani; assembly: GCA_039090855.1. Taxonomy (NCBI): domain Eukaryota; kingdom Metazoa; phylum Arthropoda; class Arachnida; order Araneae; family Macrothelidae; genus Macrothele; species Macrothele yani. The sequence goes on along the minus strand of CM077032.1, from coordinate 60,073,602 downwards.
AAGCTGGTGGTGGTTTCATCTTGTGTGTAGTGTGTTTACGTGGCACGGTTAAGGTCCTGTGGTCCTCTTAAACACGACATTAACCGTAACCGCTTTGTTGGTCTGCTGGGTAACCATTTGCAGCCCTTCATGGACTTCATGTACCCCAACAACGATGGGACTTTCCAGGCAGACAATGTACATTGTCATCGAGCCCAATTCGTCCAAAATTGGTTCGAGGAGCATTCTGGACAGTTTCGACGGATGGTGTGGCCACCACGTTCACCCGACATGAACCTAATACAGCACTTGTGGGACGTGCTGGAAAGATCCATTCATACGAGGGAACTGTGAGCGGCTTCTCGGACGGAATGGCTCAACATCTCTCCAGAAGTCTGCCGGCCACTTGTGGAATCGATGCCACGTCGAGTTGCTTCACTTCGCCGGGCTAGAGGAGATCCTACACGATACTACAAACGTATTCTATGACTTTTGGTACTTCAGTGTACACTGAAGAGCAATTGAATTACAGATACCTGTCCAGTAACGCGTAGCGCCACCTTTCGCCCTGATGACGACGGCGATTCGTCTCGGCATGGACTCGACAAGACACCGGAAGCGATCGGAAGCCATACGAATCCACGACCCCTGAACAAGCTCCCACAGTTCACGAAGATTTGATGGAGGGGGTCAGAGCCTCGAACATCTTTCTCGATGGCATCCCAGATGTGTTCGATGGGATTGAGGTCAAGTGACCTAGCTGGCAAAGGATGCGAGGTCACGTCGGTGGAGTGTTCATCCAACCATTCAGATACAATTCGGGAGCGATGGCAAGGTGCATTGTCTTGTTGAAGGATTAGGTCCTTAGTGGGATGTTGAAGTCACACAAACGGGGGAAAATGGTGGTCCAGGATATCACGTTAACGTTGACCTGTGAAGGACGATGTCACACGTACCAGGGGTCCCATTTCAGTACACATAAACAGTCCCCAGACGTGAATGTCACCCCCACCGGCTTGAAGAGTACCCTGCTGGCAAGAAGGATCCATCGCTTCATGTGGTTTGCGCCGCACTCGTATCCTGCCATCCGCATGTACCAACGTGAATCTCGACTCATCAGTCCAGGCAACATTTTCCCACATGTCTAGGGTCCAGTGGCGATGTTCCTGCGTCCATGTTAATCTTTGCACCCTGTGATGTGCGGGCAGCAGCGGTACTCTCATGTACTCCATAGCGAGGCTTCTGTACCCCATAGCGAGGAGATGGTGCTGGATGGTGTGGCTGCTTACACGTTTTTCTGCACCAGCGTTAAACTGCCGAGTGATTTCTTGCACTGGGGCGCGTCTATCCGCTGTTACAATGCCAGCTATCCGACGATCACCCAGCTCATCTACACGCTGTTGTCCACGGCAGTTGGCCTTTGCAGAGATGGTCTTACCGGATTCGATGTACTCACGGTGCACCCGTGACACAGTGGCTCGTGAAAATCCCAGTACCTGCACGATTTCCGAGAAGGAGTGACCCATTGGTCGGGCCCCGACAATTTTCCCAAGATCAAATGCGCTTAGATCCTTCGTCTTACCCATACTGCGTCCGACTCTTACTGATTCCCGTCGCATCACTCCTTATATTGTCGGATCGCTGCATACGTCATGTCGTTTACGTTTACAGGGCCGCCAACAGCGGCACATTTGCGTAACGCCAGCTGTGTTTAATTCAATTGCTCTTCAGTGTATAATGGCCACGATAATTTCAGCTTCCGTTGGAGCTGTTCTTAATTCCATGTGAAACATCACCCGGAAGAAATGGAGGAAATTTAGTGTTGGTACATTTCTCAGTGTACGGAATAGCTAGATCATCACTTTCCTATAAATTGGTGTCCAACATTAACTTGCCAAACACAAATTCAAGAATGTGTCCTAAACGAGGCGAACGATTGTAAAGATTTTTCACAGACACGTGCAATGAGAAACGCTAAATCGAGATAACCATTGTTCTAGCGCCCATGGAAAAATGTAAATGACGACCACACGTCAATAGAGCTGCCAGGCACGAGACCTTGATAAACGTTCTGAGTGAGGTGCTGCAATTGAAGCTTGAGTTGGACTGTTAGTGGAAGAATGGCTCCTCACCATCGCTCAGAAGACTCTTTACGGTGCAGAGCGATTTTTAGATTAGAAGCAGGGCAATTTCAAGCTGAGGTAGTAAGATGGCTGAGACCTTGATAAACGTTGCTGTGAGTATAGTGTGGGAATTGAAACTTGAGTTCGACTGTTAGCGGAAGAATGGCTCCTCACCATCGCTTAGAACACTCTATACGCTGGACAGCGATCGGTAGAATGGAAGCAGTGCGATCGCAAGCTGAGAAGACTCTTTACGGTGGAGAGCGATTGATAGATTAGAAGCAGGGCAATCCCAAGCTGGGGTAGCAAGATGGCTGAGACCTTGATAAACGTTGTTCTGAGAGGGATGCGGCAATTGAAGCTTGAGTTGGACTGTTAGTGGAAGAATGGCTCCTCACCATCGCTTAGAACACTCTATATGCTGGACAGCGATCGGTAGAATGGAAGCAGTGCGATCGCAAGCTGAGAAGACTCTTTACGGTGGAGAGCGATTGATAGATTAGAAGCAGGGCAATCCCAAGCTGGGATAGCAAGATGGCTGAGACCTTGATAAACGTTGTTCTGAGAGGGATGCGGCAATTGAAGCTTGAGTTGGACTGTTAGTGGAAGAATGGCTCCTCACCATCGCTTAGAACACTCTATACGCTGGACAGCGATCGGTAGAATGGAAGCAGTGCGATCGCAAGCTGAGAAGACTCTTTACGGTGGAGAGCGATTGATAGATTAGAAGCAGGGCAATCCCAAGCTGGGGTAGCAAGATGGCTGAGACCTTGATAAACGTTGTTCTGAGAGGGATGCGGCAATTGAAGCTTGAGTTGGACTGTTAGTGGAAGAATGGCTCCTCACCATCGCTTAGAACACTCTATACGCTGGACAGCGATCGGTAGAATGGAAGCAGTGCGATCGCAAGCTGAGAAGACTCTTTACGGTGGAGAGCGATTGATAGATTAGAAGCAGGGCAATCCCAAGCTGGGGTAGCAAGATGGCTGAGACCTTGATAAACGTTGTTCTGAGAGGGATGCGGCAATTGAAGCTTGAGTTGGACTGTTAGTGGAAGAATGGCTCCTCACCATCGCTTAGAACACTCTATACGCTGGACAGCGATCGGTAGAATGGAAGCAGTGCGATCGCAAGCTGAGAAGACTCTTTACGGTGGAGAGCGATTGATAGATTAGAAGCAGGGCAATCCCAAGCTGGGGTAGCAAGATGGCTGAGACCTTGATAAACGTTGTTCTGAGAGGGATGCGGCAATTGAAGCTTGAGTTGGACTGTTAGTGGAAGAATGGCTCCTCACCATCGCTTAGAACACTCTATACGCTGGACAGCGATCGGTAGAATGGAAGCAGTGCGATCGCAAGCTGAGAAGACTCTTTACGGTGGAGAGCGATTGATAGATTAGAAGCAGGGCAATCCCAAGCTGGGGTAGCAAGATGGCTGAGACCTTGATAAACGTTGTTCTGAGAGGGATGCGGCAATTGAAGCTTGAGTTGGACTGTTAGTGGAAGAATGGCTCCTCACCATCGCTTAGAACACTCTATACGCTGGACAGCGATCGGTAGAATGGAAGCAGTGCGATCGCAAGCTGAGAAGACTCTTTACGGTGGAGAGCGATTGATAGATTAGAAGCAGGGCAATCCCAAGCTGGGTTAGCAAGATGGCTGAGACCTTGATAAACGTTGTTCTGAGAGGGATGCGGCAATTGAAGCTTGAGTTGGACTGTTAGTGGAAGAATGGCTCCTCACCATCGCTTAGAACACTCTATACGCTGGACAGCGATCGGTAGAATGGAAGCAGTGCGATCGCAAGCTGAGAAGACTCTTTACGGTGGAGAGCGATTGATAGATTAGAAGCAGGGCAATCCCAAGCTGGGGTAGCAAGATGGCTGAGACCTTGATAAACGTTGTTCTGAGAGGGATGCGGCAATTGAAGCTTGAGTTGGACTGTTAGTGGAAGAATGGCTCCTCACCATCGCTTAGAACACTCTATACGCTGGACAGCGATCGGTAGAATGGAAGCAGTGCGATCGCAAGCTGAGAAGACTCTTTACGGTGGAGAGCGATTAATAGATTAGAAGCAGGGCAATCCCAAGCTGGGGTAGCAAGATGGCTGAGACCTTGATAAACGTTGTTCTGAGAGGGATGCGGCAATTGAAGCTTGAGTTGGACTGTTAGTGGAAGAATGGCTCCTCACCATCGCTTAGAACACTCTATACGCTGGACAGCGATCGGTAGAATGGAAGCAGTGCGATCGCAAGCTGAGAAGACTCTTTTACGGTGGAGAGCGATTGATAGATTAGAAGCAGGGCAATCCCAAGCTGGGGTAGCAAGATGGCTGAGACCTTGATAAACGTTGTTCTGAGAGGGATGCGGCAATTGAAGCTTGAGTTGGACTGTTAGTGGAAGAATGGCTCCTCACCATCGCTTAGAACACTCTATACGCTGGACAGCGATCGGTAGAATGGAAGCAGTGCGATCGCAAGCTGAGAAGACTCTTTACGGTGGAGAGCGATTGATAGATTAGAAGCAGGGCAATCCCAAGCTGGGGTAGCAAGATGGCTGAGACCTTGATAAACGTTGTTCTGAGAGGGATGCGGCAATTGAAGCTTGAGTTGGACTGTTAGTGGAAGAATGGCTCCTCACCATCACTTAGAACACTCTATACGCTGGACAGCGATCGGTAGAATGGAAGCAGTGCGATCGCAAGCTGAGAAGACTCTTTACGGTGGAGAGCGATTGATAGATTAGAAGCAGGGCAATCCCAAGCTGGGGTAGCAAGATGGCTGAGACCTTGATAAACGTTGTTCTGAGAGGGATGCGGCAATTGAAGCTTGAGTTGGACTGTTAGTGGAAGAATGGCTCCTCACCATCGCTTAGAACACTCTATACGCTGGACAGCGATCGGTAGAATGGAAGCAGTGCGATCGCAAGCTGAGAAGACTCTTTACGGTGGAGAGCGATTGATAGATTAGAAGCAGGGCAATCCCAAGCTGGGGTAGCAAGATGGCTGAGACCTTGATAAATGTTGTTCTGAGAGGGATGCGGCAATTGAAGCTTGAGTTGGACTGTTAGTGGAAGAATGGCTCCTCACCATCGCTTAGAACACTCTATACGCTGGACAGCGATCGGTAGAATGGAAGCAGTGCGATCGCAAGCTGAGAAGACTCTTTGCGGTGGAGAGCGATTGATAGATTAGAAGCAGGGCAATCCCAAGCTGGGGTAGCAAGATGGCTGAGACCTTGATAAACGTTGTTCTGAGAGGGATGCGGCAATTGAAGCTTGAGTTGGACTGTTAGTGGAAGAATGGCTCCTCACCATCGCTTAGAACACTCTATACGCTGGACAGCGATCGGTAGAATGGAAGCAGTGCGATCGCAAGCTGAGAAGACTCTTTACGGTGGAGAGCGATTGATAGATTAGAAGCAGGGCAATCCCAAGCTGGGGTAGCAAGATGGCTGAGACCTTGATAAACGTTGTTCTGAGAGGGATGCGGCAATTGAAGCTTGAGTTCGACTGTTAGCGGAAGAATGGCTCCGCACCATCGCTTAGAACACTCTATACGCTGGACAGCGATCGGTAGAATGGAAGCAGTGCGATCGCAAGCTGAGAAGACTCTTTACGGTGGAGAGCGATTGATAGATTAGAAGCAGGGCAATCCCAAGCTGGGGTAGCAAGATGGCTGAGACCTTGATAAACGTTGTTCTGAGAGGGATGCGGCAATTGAAGCTTGAGTTGGACTGTTAGTGGAAGAATGGCTCCTCACCATCGCTTAGAACACTCTATACGCTGGACAGCGATCGGTAGAATGGAAGCAGTGCGATCGCAAGCTGAGAAGACTCTTTACGGTGGAGAGCGATTGATAGATTAGAAGCAGGGCAATCCCAAGCTGGGGTAGCAAGATGGCTGAGACCTTGATAAACGTTGTTCTGAGAGGGATGCGGCAATTGAAGCTTGAGTTGGACTGTTAGTGGAAGAATGGCTCCTCACCATCGCTTAGAACACTCTATACGCTGGACAGCGATCGGTAGAATGGAAGCAGTGCGATCGCAAGCTGAGAAGACTCTTTACGGTGGAGAGCGATTGATAGATTAGAAGCAGGGCAATCCCAAGCTGGGGTAGCAAGATGGCTGAGACCTTGATAAACGTTGTTCTGAGGATGCGGCAATTGAAGCTTGAGTTGGACTGTTAGTGGAAGAATGGCTCCGCACCACCGCTTAGAAGAGTTTACGGTGGAGATCGATCGATAGATTGGAAGCAGGGTAATCCCAGGCTTAGGTAGCAAGATGGCTGAGACCTTGATAAACGTTGTTATGAGAATGGTGCGGTAATTGAAGCTTGAGTTCGACTGTCAGTGTAAGAATGGCTCCGCACCATCTCTTAGTGATTGGTAGATTGGAAACAGGGCAATTGAAGCTTGAGTTGGACTGTTAGTGGAAGAATGGCTCCGCACCATCGCCTAGAAGGCTCTTTACGGTGGAGAGTGATCGGTAGATTGGATGCAAAGCAATTGAAACTTGAGTTAGACTGTTAGTGAAAAAATGGCTCCTCACCATCGCTTAGAAGATTCTTTACGGTGGACAGCGATCGATAGATTAGAAGCAGGGCAATCCCAAGCTGGGGTAGCAAGATGGCTGAGACCTTGATAAACGTTGTTCTGAGAGGGATGCGGCAATTGAAGCTTGAGTTGGACTGTTAGTGGAAGAATGGCTCCTCACCATCACTTAGAACACTCTATACGCTGGACAGCGATCGGTAGAATGGAAGCAGTGCGATCGCAAGCTGAGAAGACTCTTTACGGTGGAGAGCGATTGATAGATTAGAAGCAGGGCAATCCCAAGCTGGGGTAGCAAGATGGCTGAGACCTTGATAAACGTTGTTCTGAGAGGGATGCGGCAATTGAAGCTTGAGTTGGACTGTTAGTGGAAGAATGGCTCCTCACCATCGCTTAGAACACTCTATACGCTGGACAGCGATCGGTAGAATGGAAGCAGTGCGATCGCAAGCTGAGAAGACTCTTTACGGTGGAGAGCGATTGATAGATTAGAAGCAGGGCAATCCCAAGCTGGGGTAGCAAGATGGCTGAGACCTTGATAAATGTTGTTCTGAGAGGGATGCGGCAATTGAAGCTTGAGTTGGACTGTTAGTGGAAGAATGGCTCCTCACCATCGCTTAGAACACTCTATACGCTGGACAGCGATCGGTAGAATGGAAGCAGTGCGATCGCAAGCTGAGAAGACTCTTTGCGGTGGAGAGCGATTGATAGATTAGAAGCAGGGCAATCCCAAGCTGGGGTAGCAAGATGGCTGAGACCTTGATAAACGTTGTTCTGAGAGGGATGCGGCAATTGAAGCTTGAGTTGGACTGTTAGTGGAAGAATGGCTCCTCACCATCGCTTAGAACACTCTATACGCTGGACAGCGATCGGTAGAATGGAAGCAGTGCGATCGCAAGCTGAGAAGACTCTTTACGGTGGAGAGCGATTGATAGATTAGAAGCAGGGCAATCCCAAGCTGGGGTAGCAAGATGGCTGAGACCTTGATAAACGTTGTTCTGAGAGGGATGCGGCAATTGAAGCTTGAGTTCGACTGTTAGCGGAAGAATGGCTCCGCACCATCGCTTAGAACACTCTATACGCTGGACAGCGATCGGTAGAATGGAAGCAGTGCGATCGCAAGCTGAGAAGACTCTTTACGGTGGAGAGCGATTGATAGATTAGAAGCAGGGCAATCCCAAGCTGGGGTAGCAAGATGGCTGAGACCTTGATAAACGTTGTTCTGAGAGGGATGCGGCAATTGAAGCTTGAGTTGGACTGTTAGTGGAAGAATGGCTCCTCACCATCGCTTAGAACACTCTATACGCTGGACAGCGATCGGTAGAATGGAAGCAGTGCGATCGCAAGCTGAGAAGACTCTTTACGGTGGAGAGCGATTGATAGATTAGAAGCAGGGCAATCCCAAGCTGGGGTAGCAAGATGGCTGAGACCTTGATAAACGTTGTTCTGAGAGGGATGCGGCAATTGAAGCTTGAGTTGGACTGTTAGTGGAAGAATGGCTCCTCACCATCGCTTAGAACACTCTATACGCTGGACAGCGATCGGTAGAATGGAAGCAGTGCGATCGCAAGCTGAGAAGACTCTTTACGGTGGAGAGCGATTGATAGATTAGAAGCAGGGCAATCCCAAGCTGGGGTAGCAAGATGGCTGAGACCTTGATAAACGTTGTTCTGAGAAGGGATGCGGCAATTGAAGCTTGAGTTGGACTGTTAGTGGAAGAATGGCTCCGCACCACCGCTTAGAAGAGTTTACGGTGGAGATCGATCGATAGATTGGAAGCAGGGTAATCCCAGGCTTAGGTAGCAAGATGGCTGAGACCTTGATAAACGTTGTTATGAGAATGGTGCGGTAATTGAAGCTTGAGTTCGACTGTCAGTGTAAGAATGGCTCCGCACCATCTCTTAGTGATTGGTAGATTGGAAACAGGGCAATTGAAGCTTGAGTTGGACTGTTAGTGGAAGAATGGCTCCGCACCATCGCCTAGAAGGCTCTTTACGGTGGAGAGTGATCGGTAGATTGGATGCAAAGCAATTGAAACTTGAGTTAGACTGTTAGTGAAAAAATGGCTCCTCACCATCGCTTAGAAGATTCTTTACGGTGGACAGCGATCGATAGATTGGAAGCAGGGCAATCGCTGGCTGAGGTAGCAAGATGGCTAAGACCTAGAAAAACGTTGTTCTGAGCGAGATGCGAGAATTGACGCTTGAGTTGGACTGTTAGTGAAAGAATGTCTCCGCTCCAACCCATCGCTTAGAAGGCTCTTTACGGTGGAGAGCCATAGATATTTCGGAAGCCGGGCAGTCCCAGGCTGAGGCAGCAAGATGGCTGAATGTGTCTTTAGTTGGACTGTTAGTGGAAGAATGGTTCCTCACCATCGCTTTGAAGACTACTTGCGGTGGAGAGCGGTCGGTAGAATGGAAGCAGGGCAATTGAAGCTTGAGTTGGACTGTTAGTGGAAGGATTGCTCCGCACCATCGCTTAGAAGACTCTTTACGGAGGGGACAAACGGTAGATTGGAAGCAGAATAATCGCAAGTTGGGGTAGCAAGATGGCTGAATGTGTTGATGCAAGTGGTCTCCAATCTCTGCAGACAGTTCCAAGAAACCGGAGAAATAACGAGAAGGCCGGAAGAAAAACACCCATGAGCCGCAACAGGTCAAGACGACCGATATTTGTCTCTAACAGCTCGCCATAGGGTGTCAACAGCCAGACAACTCTCGCAGAAGCTCTCCTCTACTACTGAAACCTCGACATCGAGGCAAACAATTTGTACAGAAGATTACACCGGAGAGAATTGTATGCAAAAAAGGCCGATGATCTGCATCCAACTCGCCACATCGCATAGACGGGTCCGTCTGAATAGGGACCGACATCACTCCTGAGCCCCTGGTCAATGGGCCTGTCTTCTATTCAGTGACGAGTCGCGGTACAACCTAAATACGGTCTCTCGACGTGTGCATGTCAGAGTTAGAAAAGGGTCAAAAAATGTTGACCCGCACCCGACCCTGACCCGGCCGTCATATAATTCGACCTGACCCTGACTCGACCACGACCTGACCCTGACCCGTACAAATCTGCTTTGAGCCACACGGTCGAGTCACATTTTTGTGACCACCAGCTAATTTCCAGAGTAACCGCCGTGTGCAGGCAAAGCGGCACCTAAACGGGCTAGGAGGGACTCAATAAGGTGCTGGAAAGTGTTCACAGGTATGTGGAGCTATGCTGACAGCTGCTGGAGGACCCATAGAGCGAACAATATGATCGAGGTGGTCCCACAGATGCGCAATTGGGTTTAAGTCTGGGGAATTAGGGGGCCAGGGAAGTACTTCGAAGTCTTCATCGTGCTCTTCCAACCACTCTCGGACATTTCCAGATGTGTGACACGTCGCATTGTCGTGCCGGAAGATCCCATCCGCCCCAGGAAAGAAAATCAGCATATATGGGTGTACGTGGTCTGAAAGGATGGATTCATAACGAATTCAGTCCATAGTGCCTTCCATAGGTATGAGGGGATCAACGGAATGCCATGAAAAAATTCCCCAGACCATAACGCTGCCCCCACCAACTTGTGTTCTTCCAGCAATGGTTGAAGAGCGTTTGTTCTCCGATGTTTCTCGCCTTATAAGCCAGCGTCCATCCGTTCGATGAAACAGAAAACGTGACTAATCGGAGGAGGCAATCCTTTGCCAATCAGCGGAGGTCCAATTCGTATCCTGCCGTTCAAATGTGAGCGTTTTCTGCCGATGCACCTTCGTTAGCATAGGTGCAGTGACCGTCCGCCTGCATCGGAGCGCCATACGCAGCATGGTTCGTTGAACTGTTGTTTTAGACACACTTCCGGTAGCCCCTGGTTCATTCGTCCAGTGAGTTGCTAATCTGTAGCGTGTCGATCGGCCCTCACGCACCTTCGCAGCCGACGTTCACCTCTCACGTCAATGACACGTGGTGCTCCGCAGTTTACACGTCGTTTATTCGCAATGGTGCCATTTCTCCAATCACAATACACTTTAACCACAGCAGCACGCAAACAGTTCACAAACAGCGCTGATTCAGAAATAATGCCACCCTTCTCCCGAAAGCCGATAATCATCCCGTTTTACAAATCTGATAAATCGCTCCTTTTATCCATGAGGGATATGTTTTCAGATCATCATAAGTAGAGGATTTTTAGGAAGGGAGTATCTGACCCCAGGTCTTAAACAACCCTTAGAAATAGGAAGCTAGGAGATTTGGGCTAGAGTGCCCGATAGGAAAGTCACGCGGAAGCGAAGTAGAAAGGGGAGGAAGACGCATTTATTACCGGGGGGCAGCCCCGAAGTCCGATGGGCCGCGGGTGGCTTAGTGGGCAACATTCGCGACTACCACGGAAGAAATGACCTCAGGTTCGATCCCAGGCAGGCACGAACGCTCGATCCACTAAATATCCGCCGTGCGTCGGAGGGGCACGTTAAGCCGTCGGACCCCCGGGTACTGACCCCCGGTAATAAATAAGGGCGTCTTCCTCCCCCTTTCTACTTCGCTTCTGTGTCACTTTCCTATCGGGCACTCTAGCCTATATCTCCTAGCTTCCTATTTCTAAGGGTTGTTTAAGACCTGGGGTCAGACACTCCCTTCCTAAAATCCTCTACATATGATCATCATGATCACCCGGAGTCCGACAACCTAACGTGTCCATCCGACGCACGGCGGATATTTAGTGGATCGAGCGTTCGTACCTGCCTGGGACCGAACCTGAGATCCTTTCCGTGGCAGTCACGGACGTTGCCTACTAGGCCACCCGCGGCCCAATGTGTTTTCAGGATGCCTACAGCACACCTTATATACCCTCCAAGCCAGCTCACGATGCGCTTCTTCTTTCGTTCTAAGGGTTGTTAGGTTCGATCCCAGGCAGGCACGAACGCTCGATCCACTAAATATCCGCCGTGCGTCGGATGGGCACGTTAAGCCGTCGGACCCCGTGTACTACCCCCACCCACCCCCGGTAATAAATAAGGGCGTCTTCCTCCCATTTTCTACTTCGCTTCTGTGGCACTTTCCTATCGGGTACTCTAGCCCAAATCTCCTAGCTTCCTTTTTCTAAGGGTTGTTTAAGACCTGGGGTCAGACACTCCCTTCCTAAAATCCTCTACATATGATCTGATCTGGTCTACTATAGCATTGTATGAGCACGTTAAGCCGTCGGACCCCGGTAGTAAATAAGGGCGTCTTCTACCTCGCTTCAGTGTCACTTTCCTATCGGGCACTGTAGCCCAAATCTCCTAGTTTCCTATTTCTAAGGGTTGTTTAAGACCTGGGGTCAGACACTCCCTTCCTAAAATCCTCTACATATGATCTGATCTGATCTACTATAGCATTGTATGAGCACGTTAAGCCGTCGGACCCCGGTAGTAAATAAGGGCGTCTTCTACCTCGCTTCAGTGTCACTTTCCTATCGGGCACTGTAGCCCAAATCTCCTAGTTTCCTATTTCTAAGGGTTGTTTAAGACCTGGGGTCAGACACTCCCTTCCTAAAATCCTCTACATATGATCTGATCTGATCTACTATAGCATTGTATGAGCACGTTAAGCCGTCTGACCCCGGTAGTAAATAAGGGCGTCTTCTACCTCGCTTCCGTGTCACTTTCCTATCGGGCACTCTAGCCCAAATCTCCTAGCTTCCTATTTCTAAGGGTTGTTTAAGACCTGGGGTCAGACACTCCCTTCCTAAAATCCTCTACATATGATCTGATCTGATCTACTATAGCATTGTATGAGCACGTTAAGCCGTCGGACCCCGGTAGTAAATAAGGGCGTCTTCTACCTCGCTTCCGTGTCACTTTCCTATCGGGCACTCTAGCCCAAATCTCCTAGCTTCCTATTTCTAAGGGTGGTTTAAGACCTGGGGTCAGACACTCCCTTCCTAAATTCCTCTACATATGATCTGATCTGATCTACTATAGCATTGTATGAGCACGTTAAGCCGTCGGACCCGGGTAGTAAATAAGGGCGTCTTCTACCTCGCTTCCGTGTCACTTTCCTATCGGGCACTCTAGCCCAAATCTCCTAGCTTCCTATTTCTAAGGGTTGTTTAAGACCTGGGGTCAGACACTCCCTTCCTAAAATCCTCTACATATGATCTGATCTGATCTACTATAGCATTGTATGAGCACGTTAAGCTGTCGGACCCCAGTAGTAAATAAGGGCGTCTTCTACCTAGCTTCCATGTCACTTTCCTATCGGGCACTCTAGTCCAAATCTCCTAGCTTCCTATTTCTAAGGGTTGTTTAAGACCTGGGGTCAGACACTCCCTTTCTAAAATCCTCTACATATGATCTGATCTGATCTACTATAGCATTGTATGAGCACATTAAGCCGTCGGACCCCGGTAGTAAATAAGGGCGTCTTCTACCTCGCATCCGTGTCACTTTCCTATCGGGCACTCTAGCCCAAATCTCCTAGCTTCCTATTTCTAAGGGTTGTTTAAGACCTGGGGTCAGACACTCCCTTCCTAAAATCCTCTACATATGATCTGATCTGATCTACTATAGCATTGTATGAGCACATTAAGCCGTCTGACCCCGGTAGTAAATAAGGGCGTCTTCTACCTCGCATCCGTGTCACTTTCCTATCGGGCACTCTAGCCCAAATCTCCTAGCTTCCTATTTCTAAGGGTTGTTTAAGACCTGGGGTCAGACACTCCCTTCCTAAAATCCTCTACATATGATCTGATCTGATCTACTATAGCATTGTATGAGCACATTAAGCCGTCGGACCCCGGTAGTAAATAAGGGCGTCTTCTACCTCGCATCCGTGTCACTTTCCTATCGGGCACTCTAGCCCAAATCTCCTAGCTTCCTATTTCTAAGGGTTGTTTAAGACCTGGGGTCAGACACTCCCTTTCTAAAATCCTCTACATATGATCTGATCTGATCTACTATAGCATTGTATGAGCACATTAAGCCGTCTGACCCCGGTAGTAAATAAGGGCGTCTTCTACCTCGCATCCGTGTCACTTTCCTATCGGGCACTCTAGCCCAAATCTCCTAGCTTCCTATTTCTAAGGGTTGTTTAAGACCTGGGGTCAGACACTCCCTTCCTAAAATCCTCTACATATGATCTGATCTGATCTACTATAGCATTGTATGAGCACGTTAAGCCGTCTGACCCCGGTAGTAAATAAGGGCGTCTTCTACCTCGCTTCCGTGTCACTTTCCTATCGGGCACTCTAGCCCAAATCTCCTAGCTTCCTATTTCTAAGGGTTGTTTAAGACCTGGGGTCAGACACTCCCTTCCTAAAATCCTCTACATATGATCTTATCTGATCTACTATAGCATTGTATGAGCACGTTAAGCCGTCGGACCCCGGTAGTAAATAAGGGCGTCTTCTACCTCGCTTCCGTGTCACTTTCCTATCGGGCACTCTAGCCCAAATCTCCTAGCTTCCTATTTCTAAGGGTTGTTTAAGACCTGGGGTCAGACACTCCCTTCCTAAATTCCTCTACATATGATCTGATCTGATCTACTATAGCATTGTATGAGCACGTTAAGCCGTCGGACCCTGGTAGTAAATAAGGGCGTCTTCTACCTCGCTTCCGTGTCACTTTCCTATCGGGCACTCTAGCCCAAATCTCCTAGCTTCCTATTTCTAAGGGTTGTTTAAGATCTGGGGTCAGACACTCCCTTCCTAAAATCCTCTACATATGATCTGATCTGATCTACTATAGCATTGTATGAGCACGTTAAGCCGTCGGACCCCGGTAGTAAATAAGGGCGTCTTCTACCTAGCTTCCATGTCACTTTCCTATCGGGCACTCTAGTCCAAATCTCCTAGCTTCCTATTTCTAAGGGTTGTACAAGACCTGGGGTCAGATACTCCCTTCCTAAAATCCTCTACATATGATCTGATCTGATCTACTATAGCATTGTATGAGCACGTTAAGCCGTCGGACCCCGGTAGTAAATAAGGGCGTCTTCTACCTCGCTTCCGTGTCACTTTCCTATCGGGCACTCTAGTCCAAATCTCCTAGCTTCCTATTTCTAAGGGTTGTACAAGACCTGGGGTCAGATACTCCCTTCCTAAAATCCTCTACATATGATCTGATCTGATCTACTATAGCATTGTATGAGCACGTTAAGCCGTCGGACCCCGGTAGTAAATAAGGGCGTCTTCTACCTCGCTTCCGTGTCACTTTCCTATCGGGCACTCTAGCCCAAATCTCCTAGCTTCCTATTTCTAAGGGTTGTTTAAGATCTGGGGTCAGACACTCCCTTCCTAAAATCCTCTACATATGATCTGATCTGATCTACTATAGCATTGTATGAGCACGTTAAGCCGTCGGACCCCGGTAGTAAATAAGGGCGTCTTCTACCTAGCTTCCATGTCACTTTCCTATCGGGCACTCTAGCCCAAATCTCCTAGCTTCCTATTTCTAAGGGTTGTTTAAGACCTGGGGTCAGACACTCCCTTCCTAAAATCCTCTACATATGATCTGATCTGATCTACTATAGCATTGTATGAGCACGTTAAGCCGTCGGACCCCGGTAGTAAATAAGGGCGTCTTCTACCTCGCTTCCGTGTCACTTTCCTATCGGGCACTCTAGCCCAAATCTCCTAGCTTCCTATTTCTAAGGGTTGTTTAAGACCTGGGGTCAGACACTCCCTTCCTAAATTCCTCTACATATGATCTGATCTGATCTACTATAGCATTGTATGAGCACGTTAAGCCGTCGGACCCTGGTAGTAAATAAGGGCGTCTTCTACCTCGCTTCCGTGTCACTTTCCTATCGGGCACTCTAGCCCAAATCTCCTAGCTTCCTATTTCTAAGGGTTGTTTAAGACCTGGGGTCAGACACTCCCTTCCTAAAATCCTCTACATATGATCTGATCTGATCTACTATAGCATTGTATGAGCACGTTAAGCTGTCGGACCCCAGTAGTAAATAAGGGCGTCTTCTACCTAGCTTCCATGTCACTTTCCTATCGGGCACTCTAGTCCAAATCTCCTAGCTTCCTATTTCTAAGGGTTGTACAAGACCTGGGGTCAGATACTCCCTTCCTAAGATCCTCTACATATGATCTGATCTGATCTACTATAGCATTGTATGAGCACGTTAAGCCGTCGGACCCCGGTAGTAAATAAGGGCGTCTTCTACCTCGCTTCCGTGTCACTTTCCTATCGGGCACTCTAGCCCAAATCTCCTAGCTTCCTATTTCTAAGGGTTGTTTAAGATCTGGGGTCAGACACTCCCTTCCTAAAATCCTCTACATATGATCTGATCTGATCTACTATAGCATTGTATGAGCACGTTAAGCCGTCGGACCCCGGTAGTAAATAAGGGCGTCTTCTACCTAGCTTCCATGTCACTTTCCTATCGGGCACTCTAGTCCAAATCTCCTAGCTTCCTATTTCTAAGGGTTGTACAAGACCTGGGGTCAGATACTCCCTTCCTAAAATCCTCTACATATGATCTGATCTGATCTACTATAGCATTGTATGAGCACGTTAAGCCGTCGGACCCCGGTAGTAAATAAGGGCGTCTTCTACCTCGCTTCCGTGTCACTTTCCTATCGGGCACTCTAGCCCAAATCTCCTAGCTTCCTATTTCTAAGGGTTGTTTAAGATCTGGGGTCAGACACTCCCTTCCTAAAATCCTCTACATATGATCTGATCTGATCTACTATAGCATTGTATGAGCACGTTAAGCCGTCGGACCCCGGTAGTAAATAAGGGCGTCTTCTACCTAGCTTCCATGTCACTTTCCTATCGGGCACTCTAGTCCAAATCTCCTAGCTTCCTATTTCTAAGGGTTGTACAAGACCTGGGGTCAGATACTCCCTTCCTAAAATCCTCTACATATGATCTGATCTGATCTACTATAGCATTGTATGAGCACGTTAAGCCGTCGGACCCCGGTAGTAAATAAGGGCGTCTTCTACCTCGCTTCCGTGTCACTTTCCTATCGGGCACTCTAGTCCAAATCTCCTAGCTTCCTATTTCTAAGGGTTGCACAAGACCTGGGGTCAGATACTCCCTTCCTAAAATCCTCTACATATGATCTGATCTGATCTACTATAGCATTGTATGAGCACGTTAAGCCGTCGGACCCCGGTAGTAAATAAGGGCGTCTTCTACCTCGCTTCCGTGTCACTTTCCTATCGGGCACTCTAGCCCAAATCTCCTAGCTTCCTATTTCTAAGGGTTGTTTAAGATCTGGGGTCAGACACTCCCTTCCTAAAATCCTCTACATATGATCTGATCTGATCTACTATAGCATTGTATGAGCACGTTAAGCCGTCGGACCCCAGTAGTAAATAAGGGCGTCTTCTACCTAGCTTCCATGTCACTTTCCTATCGGGCACTCTAGTCCAAATCTCCTAGCTTCCTATTTCTAAGGGTTGTACAAGACCTGGGGTCAGATACTCCCTTCCTAAGATCCTCTACATATGATCTGATCTGATATACTATAGCATTGTATGAGCACGTTAAGCCGTCGGACCCTGGTAGTAAATAAGGGCGTCTTCTACCTCGCTTCCGTGTCACTTTCCTATCGGGCACTTTAGCCCAAATCTCCTAGCTTCCTATTTCTAAGGGTTGTTTAAGATCTGGGGTCAGACACTCCCTTCCTAAAATCCTCTACATATGATCTGATCTGATCTACCATAGCATTGTATGAGCACGTTAAGCCGTCGGACCCCGGTAGTAAATGAGGGCGTCTTCTACCTAGCTTCCATGTCACTTTCCTATCGGGCACTCTAGTCCAAATCTCCTAGCTTCCTATTTCTAAGGGTTGTACAAGACCTGGGGTCAGATACTCCCTTCCTAAAATCCTCTACATATGATCTGATCTGATCTACTATAGCATTGTATGAGCACGTTAAGCCGTCGGACCCCGGTAGTAAATAAGGGCATCTTCTACCTCGCTTCCGTGTCACTTTCCTATCGGGCACTCTAGTCCAAATCTCCTAGCTTCCTATTTCTAAGGGTTGTACAAGACCTGGGGTCAGATACTCCCTTCCTAAAATCCTCTACATATGATCTGATCTGATCTACTATAGCATTGTATGAGCACGTTAAGCCGTCGGACCCCGGTAGTAAATAAGGGCGTCTTCTACCTCGCTTCCGTGTCACTTTCCTATCGGGCACTCTAGCCCAAATCTCCTAGCTTCCTATTTCTAAGGGTTGTTTAAGATCTGGGGTCAGACACTCCCTTCCTAAAATCCTCTACATATGATCTGATCTGATCTACTATAGCATTGTATGAGCACGTTAAGCCGTCGGACCCCGGTAGTAAATAAGGGCGTCTTCTACCTAGCTTCCATGTCACTTTCCTATCGGGCACTCTAGTCCAAATCTCCTAGCTTCCTATTTCTAAGGGTTGTTCAAGACCTGGGGTCAGATACTCCCTTCCTAAAATCCTCTACATATGATCTGATCTGATCTACTATAGCATTGTATGAGCACGTTAAGCCGTCGGACCCCGGTAGTAAATAAGGGCGTCTTCTACCTCGCTTCCGTGTCACTTTCCTATCGGGCACTCTAGTCCAAATCTCCTAGCTTCCTATTTCTAAGGGTTGTACAAGACCTGGGGTCAGATACTCCCTTCCTAAAATCCTCTACATATGATCTGATCTGATCTACTATAGCATTGTATGAGCACGTTAAGCCGTCGGACCCCGGTAGTAAATAAGGGCGTCTTCTACCTCGCTTCCGTGTCACTTTCCTGTCGGGCACTCTAGCCCAAATCTCCTAGCTTCCTATTTCTAAGGGTTGTTTAAGATCTGGGGTCAGACACTCCCTTCCTAAAATCCTCTACATATGATCTGATCTGATCTACTATAGCATTGTATGAGCACGTTAAGCCGTCGGACCCCGGTAGTAAATAAGGGCGTCTTCTACCTAGCTTCCATGTCACTTTCCTATCGGGCACTCTAGTCCAAATCTCCTAGCTTCCTATTTCTAAGGGTTGTACAAGACCTGGGGTCAGATACTCCCTTCCTAAAATCCTCTACATATGATCTGATCTGATCTACTATAGCATTGTATGAGCACGTTAAGCCGTCGGACCCCGGTAGTAAATAAGGGCGTCTTCTACCTCGCTTCCGTGTCACTTTCCTATCGGGCACTCTAGCCCAAATCTCCTAGCTTCCTATTTCTAAGGGTTGTTTAAGATCTGGGGTCAGACACTCCCTTCCTAAAATCCTCTACATATGATCTGATCTGATCTACTATAGCATTGTATGAGCACGTTAAGCCGTCGGACCCCGGTAGTAAATAAGGGCGTCTTCTACCTAGCTTCCATGTCACTTTCCTATCGGGCACTCTAGTCCAAATCTCCTAGCTTCCTATTTCTAAGGGTTGTACAAGACCTGGGGTCAGATACTCCCTTCCTAAAATCCTCTACATATGATCTGATCTGATCTACTATAGCATTGTATGAGCACGTTAAGCCGTCGGACCCCGGTAGTAAATAAGGGCGTCTTCTACCTCGCTTCCGTGTCACTTTCCTATCGGGCACTCTAGTCCAAATCTCCTAGCTTCCTATTTCTAAGGGTTGCACAAGACCTGGGGTCAGATACTCCCTTCCTAAAATCCTCTACATATGATCTGATCTGATCTACTATAGCATTGTATGAGCACGTTAAGCCGTCGGACCCCGGTAGTAAATAAGGGCGTCTTCTACCTCGCTTCCGTGTCACTTTCCTATCGGGCACTCTAGCCCAAATCTCCTAGCTTCCTATTTCTAAGGGTTGTTTAAGATCTGGGGTCAGACACTCCCTTCCTAAAATCCTCTACATATGATCTGATCTGATCTACTATAGCATTGTATGAGCACGTTAAGCCGTCGGACCCCAGTAGTAAATAAGGGCGTCTTCTACCTAGCTTCCATGTCACTTTCCTATCGGGCACTCTAGTCCAAATCTCCTAGCTTCCTATTTCTAAGGGTTGTACAAGACCTGGGGTCAGATACTCCCTTCCTAAGATCCTCAACATATGATCTGATCTGATCTACTATAGCATTGTATGAGCACGTTAAGCCGTCGGACCCCGGTAGTAAATAAGGGCGTCTTCTACCTCGCTTCCGTGTCACTTTCCTATCGGGCACTTTAGCCCAAATCTCCTAGCTTCCTATTTCTAAGGGTTGTTTAAGATCTGGGGTCAGACACTCCCTTCCTAAAATCCTCTACATATGATCTGATCTGATCTACCATAGCATTGTATGAGCACGTTAAGCCGTCGGACCCCGGTAGTAAATAAGGGCGTCTTCTACCTAGCTTCCATGTCACTTTCCTATCGGGCACTCTAGTCCAAATCTCCTAGCTTCCTATTTCTAAGGGTTGTACAAGACCTGGGGTCAGATACTCCCTTCCTAAAATCCTCTACATATGATCTGATCTGATCTACTATAGCATTGTATGAGCACGTTAAGCCGTCGGACCCCGGTAGTAAATAAGGGCATCTTCTACCTCGCTTCCGTGTCACTTTCCTATCGGGCACTCTAGTCCAAATCTCCTAGCTTCCTATTTCTAAGGGTTGTACAAGACCTGGGGTCAGATACTCCCTTCCTAAAATCCTCTACATATGATCTGATCTGATCTACTATAGCATTGTATGAGCACGTTAAGCCGTCGGACCCCGGTAGTAAATAAGGGCGTCTTCTACCTCGCTTCCGTGTCACTTTCCTATCGGGCACTCTAGCCCAAATCTCCTAGCTTCCTATTTCTAAGGGTTGTTTAAGATCTGGGGTCAGACACTCCTTCCTAAAATCCTCTACATATGATCTGATCTGATCTACTATAGCATTGTATGAGCACGTTAAGCCGTCGGACCCCGGTAGTAAATAAGGGCGTCTTCTACCTAGCTTCCATGTCACTTTCCTATCGGGCACTCTAGTCCAAATCTCCTAGCTTCCTATTTCTAAGGGTTGTACAAGACCTGGGGTCAGATACTCCCTTCCTAAAATCCTCTACATATGATCTGATCTGATCTACTATAGCATTGTATGAGCACGTTAAGCCGTCGGACCCCGGTAGTAAATAAGGGCGTCTTCTACCTCGCTTCCGTGTCACTTTCCTATCGGGCACTCTAGTCCAAATCTCCTAGCTTCCTATTTCTAAGGGTTGTACAAGACCTGGGGTCAGATACTCCCTTCCTAAAATCCTCTACATATGATCTGATCTGATCTACTATAGCATTGTATGAGCACGTTAAGCCGTCGGACCCCGGTAGTAAATAAGGGCGTCTTCTACCTCGCTTCCGTGTCACTTTCCTATCGGGCACTCTAGCCCAAATCTCCTAGCTTCCTATTTCTAAGGGTTGTTTAAGATCTGGGGTCAGACACTCCCTTCCTAAAATCCTCTACATATGATCTGATCTGATCTACTATAGCATTGTATGAGCACGTTAAGCCGTCGGACCCCGGTAGTAAATAAGGGCGTCTTCTACCTAGCTTCCATGTCACTTTCCTATCGGGCACTCTAGTCCAAATCTCCTAGCTTCCTATTTCTAAGGGTTGTACAAGACCTGGGGTCAGATACTCCCTTCCTAAAATCCTCTACATATGATCTGATCTGATCTACTATAGCATTGTATGAGCACGTTAAGCCGTCGGACCCCGGTAGTAAATAAGGGCGTCTTCTACCTCGCTTCCGTGTCACTTTCCTATCGGGCACTCTAGCCCAAATCTCCTAGCTTCCTATTTCTAAGGGTTGTTTAAGATCTGGGGTCAGACACTCCCTTCCTAAAATCCTCTACATATGATCTGATCTGATCTACTATAGCATTGTATGAGCACGTTAAGCCGTCGGACCCCGGTAGTAAATAAGGGCGTCTTCTACCTAGCTTCCATGTCACTTTCCTATCGGGCACTCTAGTCCAAATCTCCTAGCTTCCTATTTCTAAGGGTTGTACAAGACCTGGGGTCAGATACTCCCTTCCTAAAATCCTCTACATATGATCTGATCTGATCTACTATAGCATTGTATGAGCACGTTAAGCCGTCGGACCCCGGTAGTAAATAAGGGCGTCTTCTACCTCGCTTCCGTGTCACTTTCCTATCGGGCACTCTAGTCCAAATCTCCTAGCTTCCTATTTCTAAGGGTTGTACAAGACCTGGGGTCAGATACTCCCTTCCTAAAATCCTCTACATATGATCTGATCTGATCTACTATAGCATTGTATGAGCACGTTAAGCCGTCGGACCCCGGTAGTAAATAAGGGCGTCTTCTACCTCGCTTCCGTGTCACTTTCCTATCGGGCACTCTAGCCCAAATCTCCTAGCTTCCTATTTCTAAGGGTTGTTTAAGACCTGGGGTCAGACACTCCCTTTCTAAAATCCTCTACATATGATCTGATCTGATCTACTATAGCATTGTATGAGCACATTAAGCCGTCTGACCCCGGTAGTAAATAAGGGCGTCTTCTACCTCGCATCCGTGTCACTTTCCTATCGGGCACTCTAGCCCAAATCTCATAGCTTCCTATTTCTAAGGGTTGTTTAAGACCTGGGGTCAGACACTCCCTTCCTAAAATCCTCTACATATGATCTGATCTGATCTACTATAGCATTGTATGAGCACGTTAAGCCGTCTGACCCCGGTAGTAAATAAGGGCGTCTTCTACCTCGCTTCCGTGTCACTTTCCTATCGGGCACTCTAGCCCAAATCTCCTAGCTTCCTATTTCTAAGGGTTGTTTAAGACCTGGGGTCAGACACTCCTTCCTAAAATCCTCTACATATGATCTTATCTGATCTACTATAGCATTGTATGAGCACGTTAAGCCGTCGGACCCCGGTAGTAAATAAGGGCGTCTTCTACCTCGCTTCGGTGTCACTTTCCTATCGGGCACTCTAGCCCAAATCTCCTAGCTTCCTATTTCTAAGGGTTGTTTAAGACCTGGGGTCAGACACTCCCTTCCTAAATTCCTCTACATATGATCTGATCTGATCTACTATAGCATTGTATGAGCACGTTAAGCCGTCGGACCCTGGTAGTAAATAAGGGCGTCTTCTACCTCGCTTCCGTGTCACTTTCCTATCGGGCACTCTAGCCCAAATCTCCTAGCTTCCTATTTCTAAGGGTTGTTTAAGACCTGGGGTCAGACACTCCCTTCCTAAAATCCTCTACATATGATCTGATCTGATCTACTATAGCATTGTATGAGCACGTTAAGCTGTCGGACCCCAGTAGTAAATAAGGGCGTCTTCTACCTAGCTTCCATGTCACTTTCCTATCGGGCACTCTAGTCCAAATCTCCTAGCTTCCTATTTCTAAGGGTTGTACAAGACCTGGGGTCAGATACTCCCTTCCTAAAATCCTCTACATATGATCTGATCTGATCTACTATAGCATTGAATGAGCACGTTAAGCCGTCGGACCCCGGTAGTAAATAAGGGCGTCTTCTACCTCGCTTCCGTGTCACTTTCCTATCGGGCACTCTAGCCCAAATCTCCTAGCTTCCTATTTCTAAGGGTTGTTTAAGATCTGGGGTCAGACACTCCCTTCTTAAAATCCTCTACATATGATCTGATCTGATCTACTATAGCATTGTATGAGCACGTTAAGCCGTCGGACCCCGGTAGTAAATAAGGGCGTCTTCTACCTAGCTTCCATGTCACTTTCCTATCGGGCACTCTAGTCCAAATCTCCTAGCTTCCTATTTCTAAGGGTTGTACAAGACCTGGGGTCAGATACTCCCTTCCTAAAATCCTCTACATATGATCTGATCTGATCTACTATAGCATTGTATGAGCACGTTAAGCCGTCGGACCCCGGTAGTAAATAAGGGCGTCTTCTACCTCGCTTCCGTGTCACTTTCCTATCGGGCATTCTAGCCCAAATCTCCTAGCTTCCTATTTCTAAGGGTTGTTTAAGATCTGGGGTCAGACACTCCCTTCCTAAAATCCTCTACATATGATCTGATCTGATCTACTATAGCATTGTATGAGCACGTTAAGCCGTCGGACCCCGGTAGTAAATAAGGGCGTCTTCTACCTAGCTTCCATGTCACTTTCCTATCGGGCACTCTAGCCCAAATCTCCTAGCTTCCTATTTCTAAGGGTTGTTTAAGACCTGGGGTCAGACACTCCCTTCCTAAAATCCTCTACATATAATCTGATCTGATCTACTATAGCATTGTATGAGCACGTTAAGCCGTCGGACCCCGGTAGTAAATAAGGGCGTCTTCTACCTCGCTTCCGTGTCACTTTCCTATCGGGCACTCTAGCCCAAATCTCCTAGCTTCCTATTTCTAAGGGTTGTTTAAGACCTCTGGTCAGACACTCCCTTCCTAAATTCCTCTACATATGATCTGATCTGATCTACTATAGCATTGTATGAGCACGTTAAGCCGTCGGACCCTGGTAGTAAATAAGGGCGTCTTCTACCTCGCTTCCGTGTCACTTTCCTATCGGGCACTCTAGCCCAAATCTCCTAGCTTCCTATTTCTAAGGGTTGTTTAAGACCTGGGGTCAGACACTCCCTTCCTAAAATCCTCTACATATGATCTGATCTGATCTACTATAGCATTGTATGAGCACGTTAAGCTGTCGGACCCCAGTAGTAAATAAGGGCGTCTTCTACCTAGCTTCCATGTCACTTTCCTATCGGGCACTCTAGTCCAAATCTCCTAGCTTCCTATTTCTAAGGGTTGTACAAGACCTGGGGTCAGATACTCCCTTCCTAAGATCCTCTACATATGATCTGATCTGATCTACTATAGCATTGTATGAGCACGTTAAGCCGTCGGACCCCGGTAGTAAATAAGGGCGTCTTCTACCTCGCTTCCGTGTCACTTTCCTATCGGGCACTCTAGCCCAAATCTCCTAGCTTCCTATTTCTAAGGGTTGTTTAAGATCTGGGGTCAGACACTCCCTTCCTAAAATCCTCTACATATGATCTGATCTGATCTACTATAGCATTGTATGAGCACGTTAAGCCGTCGGACCCCGGTAGTAAATAAGGGCGTCTTCTACCTAGCTTCCATGTCACTTTCCTATCGGGCACTCTAGTCCAAATCTCCTAGCTTCCTATTTCTAAGGGTTGTACAAGACCTGGGGTCAGATACTCCCTTCCTAAAATCCTCTACATATGATCTGATCTGATCTACTATAGCATTGTATGAGCACGTTAAGCCGTCGGACCCCGGTAGTAAATAAGGGCGTCTTCTACCTCGCTTCCGTGTCACTTTCCTATCGGGCACTCTAGTCCAAATCTCCTAGCTTCCTATTTCTAAGGGTTGTACAAGACCTGGGGTCAGATACTCCCTTCCTAAAATCCTCTACATATGATCTGATCTGATCTACTATAGCATTGTATGAGCACGTTAAGCCGTCGGACCCCGGTAGTAAATAAGGGCGTCTTCTACCTCGCTTCCGTGTCACTTTCCTATCGGGCACTCTAGCCCAAATCTCCTAGCTTCCTATTTCTAAGGGTTGTTTAAGATCTGGGGTCAGACACTCCCTTCCTAAAATCCTCTACATATGATCTGATCTGATCTACTATAGCATTGTATGAGCACGTTAAGCCGTCGGACCCCGGTAGTAAATAAGGGCGTCTTCTACCTAGCTTCCATGTCACTTTCCTATCGGGCACTCTAGTCCAAATCTCCTAGCTTCCTATTTCTAAGGGTTGTACAAGACCTGGGGTCAGATACTCCCTTCCTAAAATCCTCTACATATGATCTGATCTGATCTACTATAGCATAGTATGAGCACGTTAAGCCGTCGGACCCCGGTAGTAAATAAGGGCGTCTTCTACCTCGCTTCCGTGTCACTTTCCTATCGGGCACTCTAGTCCAAATCTCCTAGCTTCCTATTTCTAAGGGTTGTACAAGACCTGGGGTCAGATACTCCCTTCCTAAAATCCTCTACATATGATCTGATCTGATCTACTATAGCATTGTATGAGCACGTTAAGCCGTCGGACCCCGGTAGTAAATAAGGGCGTCTTCTACCTCGCTTCCGTGTCACTTTCCTATCGGGCACTCTAGCCCAAATCTCCTAGCTTCCTATTTCTAAGGGTTGTTTAAGATCTGGGGTCAGACACTCCCTTCCTAAAATCCTCTACATATGATCTGATCTGATCTACTATAGCATTGTATGAGCACGTTAAGCCGTCGGACCCCAGTAGTAAATAAGGGCGTCTTCTACCTAGCTTCCATGTCACTTTCCTATCGGGCACTCTAGTCCAAATCTCCTAGCTTCCTATTTCTAAGGGTTGTACAAGACCTGG
Source organism: Macrothele yani (assembly GCA_039090855.1). Classification (NCBI taxonomy): domain Eukaryota; kingdom Metazoa; phylum Arthropoda; class Arachnida; order Araneae; family Macrothelidae; genus Macrothele; species Macrothele yani. The sequence continues at coordinate 60,047,744 of CM077032.1, read as the reverse complement.
GGTCAGATACTCCCTTCCTAAGATCCTCTACATATGATCTGATCTGATCTACTATAGCATTGTATGAGCACGTTAAGCCGTCGGACCCCGGTAGTAAATAAGGGCGTCTTCTACCTCGCTTCCGTGTCACTTTCCTATCGGGCACTCTAGCCCAAATCTCCTAGCTTCCTATTTCTAAGGGTTGTTTAGGATCTGGGGTCAGACACTCCCTTCCTAAAATCCTCTACATATGATCTGATCTGATCTACTATAGCATTGTATGAGCACGTTAAGCCGTCGGACCCCGGTAGTAAATAAGGGCGTCTTCTACCTAGCTTCCATGTCACTTTCCTATCGGGCACTCTAGTCCAAATCTCCTAGCTTCCTATTTCTAAGGGTTGTACAAGACCTGGGGTCAGATACTCCCTTCCTAAAATCCTCTACATATGATCTGATCTGATCTACTATAGCATTGTATGAGCACGTTAAGCCGTCGGACCCCGGTAGTAAATAAGGGCGTCTTCTACCTCGCTTCCGTGTCACTTTCCTATCGGGCACTCTAGTCCAAATCTCCTAGCTTCCTATTTCTAAGGGTTGTACAAGACCTGGGGTCAGATACTCCCTTCCTAAAATCCTCTACATATGATCTGATCTGATCTACTATAGCATTGTATGAGCACGTTAAGCCGTCGGACCCCGGTAGTAAATAAGGGCGTCTTCTACCTCGCTTCCGTGTCACTTTCCTATCGGGCACTCTAGCCCAAATCTCCTAGCTTCCTATTTCTAAGGGTTGTTTAAGATCTGGGGTCAGACACTCCCTTCCTAAAATCCTCTACATATGATCTGATCTGATCTACTATAGCATTGTATGAGCACGTTAAGCCGTCGGACCCCGGTAGTAAATAAGGGCGTCTTCTACCTAGCTTCCATGTCACTTTCCTATCGGGCACTCTAGTCCAAATCTCCTAGCTTCCTATTTCTAAGGGTTGTACAAGACCTGGCGTCAGATACTCCCTTCCTAAAATCCTCTACATATGATCTGATCTGATCTACTATAGCATTGTATGAGCACGTTAAGCCGTCGGACCCCGGTAGTAAATAAGGGCGTCTTCTACCTCGCTTCCGTGTCACTTTCCTATCGGGCACTCTAGTCCAAATCTCCTAGCTTCCTATTTCTAAGGGTTGTACAAGACCTGGGGTCAGATACTCCCTTCCTAAAATCCTCTACATATGATCTGATCTGATCTACTATAGCATTGTATGAGCACGTTAAGCCGTCGGATCCCGGTAGTAAATAAGGGCGTCTTCTACCTCGCTTCCGTGTCACTTTTCTATCGGGCACTCTAGCCCAAATCTCCTAGCTTCCTATTTCTAAGGGTTGTTTAAGATCTGGGGTCAGACACTCCCTTCCTAAAATCCTCTACATATGATCTGATCTGATCTACTATAGCATTGTATGAGCACGTTAAGCCGTCGGACCCCGGTAGTAAATAAGGGCGTCTTCTACCTAGCTTCCATGTCACTTTCCTATCGGGCACTCTAGTCCAAATCTCCTAGCTTCCTATTTCTAAGGGTTGTACAAGACCTGGGGTCAGATACTCCCTTCCTAAAATCCTCTACATATGATCTGATCTGATCTACTATAGCATTGTATGAGCACGTTAAGCCGTCGGACCCCGGTAGTAAATAAGGGCGTCTTCTACCTCGCTTCCGTGTCACTTTCCTATCGGGCCCTCTAGTCCAAATCTCCTAGCTTCCTATTTCTAAGGGTTGTACAAGACCTGGGGTCAGATACTCCCTTCCTAAAATCCTCTACATATGATCTGATCTGATCTACTATAGCATTGTATGAGCACGTTAAGCCGTCGGACCCCGGTAGTAAATAAGGGCGTCTTCTACCTCGCTTCCGTGTCACTTTCCTATCGGGCACTCTAGCCCAAATCTCCTAGCTTCCTATTTCTAAGGGTTGTTTAAGATCTGGGGTCAGACACTCCCTTCCTAAAATCCTCTACATATGATCTGATCTGATCTACTATAGCATTGTATGAGCACGTTAAGCCGTCGGACCCCGGTAGTAAATAAGGGCGTCTTCTACCTAGCTTCCATGTCACTTTCCTATCGGGCACTCTAGTCCAAATCTCCTAGCTTCCTATTTCTAAGGGTTGTACAAGACCTGGGGTCAGATACTCCCTTCCTAAAATCCTCTACATATGATCTGATCTGATCTACTATAGCATTGTATGAGCACGTTAAGCCGTCGGACCCCGGTAGTAAATAAGGGCGTCTTCTACCTCGCTTCCGTGTCACTTTCCTATCGGGCACTCTAGTCCAAATCTCCTGGCTTCCTATTTCTAAGGGTTGTACAAGACCTGGGGTCAGATACTCCCTTCCTAAAATCCTCTACATATGATCTGATCTGATCTACTATAGCATTGTATGAGCACGTTAAGCCGTCAGACCCCGGTAGTAAATAAGGGCGTCTTCTACCTCGCTTCCGTGTCACTTTCCTATCGGGCACTCTAGCCCAAATCTCCTAGCTTCCTATTTCTAAGGGTTGTTTAAGATCTGGGGTCAGACACTCCCTTCCTAAAATCCTCTACATATGATCTGATCTGATCTACTATAGCATTGTATGAGCACGTTAAGCCGTCGGACCCCGGTAGTAAATAAGGACGTCTTCTACCTCGCTTCCGTGTCACTTTCCTATCGGGCACTCTACCCCAAATCTCCTAGCTTCCTATTTCTAAGGGTTGTTTAAGACCTGGGGTCAGACACTCCCTTCCTAAAATCCTCTACATATGATCTGATCTGATCTACTATAGCATTGTATGAGCACGTTAAGCCGTCGGAGTCCGGTAGTAAATAAGGGCGTCTTCTACCTCGCTTCCGTGTCACTTTCCTATCGGGCACTCTACCCCAAATCTCCTAGCTTCCTATTTCTAAGGGTTGTTTAAGACCTGGGGTCAGACACTCCCTTCCTAAAATCCTCTACATATGATCTGATCTGATCTACTATAGCATTGTATGAGCACGTTAAGCCGTCGGAGTCCGGTAGTAAATAAGGGCGTCTTCTACCTCACTTCCGTGTCACTTTCCTATCGGGCACTCTAGCCCAAATCTCCTAGCTTCCTATTTCTAAGGGTTGTTTAAGACCTGGGGTCAGACACTCCTTCCTAAAATCCTCTACATATGATCTGATCTACTATAGCATTGTATGAGCACGTTAAGCCGTCGGAGTCCGGTAGTAAATAAGGGCGTCTTCTACCTCGCTTCCGTGTCACTTTCCTATCGGGCACTCTACCCCAAATCTCCTAGCTTCCTATTTCTAAGGGTTGTTTAAGACCTGGGGTCAGACACTCCCTTCCTAAAATCCTCTACATATGATCTGATCTACTATAGCATTGTATGAGCACGTTAAGCCGTCGGAGTCCGGTAGTAAATAAGGGCGTCTTCTACCTCGCTTCCGTGTCACTTTCCTATCGGGCACTCTACCCCAAATCTCCTAGCTTCCTATTTCTAAGGGTTGTTTAAGACCTGGGGTCAGACACTCCCTTCCTAAAATCCTCTACATATGATCTGATCTACTATAGCATTGTATGAGCACGTTAAGCCGTCGGACCCCGGTAGTAAATAAGGGCGTCTTCTACCTTGCTTCCGTGTCACTTTCCTATCGGGCACTCTAGCCCAAATCTCCTAGCTTCCTATTTCTAAGGGTTGTTTAAGACCTGGGGTCAGACACTCCCTTCCTAAAATCCTCTACATATGATCTGATCTACTATAGCATTGTATGAGCACGTTAAGCCGTCGGACCCCGGTAGTAAATAAGGGCGTCTTCTACCTTGCTTCCGTGTCACTTTCCTATCGGGCACTCTAGCCCAAATCTCCTAGCTTCCTATTTCTAAGGGTTGTTTAAGACCTGGGGTCAGACACTCCCTTCCTAAAATCCTCTACATATGATCTGATCTACTATAGCATTGTATGAGCACGTTAAGCCGTCGGAGTCCGGTAGTAAATAAGGGCGTCTTCTACCTCGCTTCCGTGTCACTTTCCTATCGGGCACTCTACCCCAAATCTCCTAGCTTCCTATTTCTAAGGGTTGTTTAAGACCTGGGGTCAGACACTCCCTTCCTAAAATCCTCTACATATGATCTGATCTACTATAGCATTGTATGAGCACGTTAAGCCGTCGGACCCCCGGTAGTAAATAAGGGCGTCTTCTACCTTGCTTCCGTGTCACTTTCCTATCGGGCACTCTAGCCCAAATCTCCTAGCTTCCTATTTCTAAGGGTTGTTTAAGACCTGGGGTCAGACACTCCCTTCCTAAAATCCTCTACATATGATCTGATCTACTATAGCATTGTATGAGCACGTTAAGCCGTCGGACCCCCGGTAGTAAATAAGGGCGTCTTCTACCTTGCTTCCGTGTCACTTTCCTATCGGGCACTCTAGCCCAAATCTCCTAGCTTCCTATTTCTAAGGGTTGTTTAAGACCTGGGGTCAGACACTCCCTTCCTAAAATCCTCTACATATGATCTGATCTACTATAGCATTGTATGAGCACGTTAAGCCGTCGGACCCCGGTAGTAAATAAGGGCGTCTTCTACCTTGCTTCCGTGTCACTTTCCTATCGGGCACTCTAGCCCAAATCTCCTAGCTTCCTATTTCTAAGGGTTGTTTAAGACCTGGGGTCAGACACTCCCTTCCTAAAATCCTCTACATATGATCTGATCTACTATAGCATTGTATGAGCACGTTAAGCCGTCGGAGTCCGGTAGTAAATAAGGGCGTCTTCTACCTCGCTTCCGTGTCACTTTCCTATCGGGCACTCTACCCCAAATCTCCTAGCTTCCTATTTCTAAGGGTTGTTTAAGACCTGGGGTCAGACACTCCTTCCTAAAATCCTCTACATATGATCTGATCTACTATAGCATTGTATGAGCACGTTAAGCCGTCGGAGTCCGGTAGTAAATAAGGGCGTCTTCTACCTCGCTTCCGTGTCACTTTCCTATCGGGCACTCTAGCCCAAATCTCCTAGCTTCCTATTTCTAAGGGTTGTTTAAGATCTGGGGTCAGACACTCCCTTCCTAAAATCCTCTACATATGATCTGATCTGATCTACTATAGCATTGTATGAGCACGTTAAGCCGTCGGACCCCGGTAGTAAATAAGGGCGTCTTCTACCTAGCTTCCATGTCACTTTCCTATCGGGCACTCTAGTCCAAATCTCCTAGCTTCCTATTTCTAAGGGTTGTACAAGACCTGGGGTCAGATACTCCCTTCCTAAGATCCTCTACATATGATCTGATCTGATCTACTATAGCATTGTATGAGCACGTTAAGCCGTCGGACCCCGGTAGTAAATAAGGGCGTCTTCTACCTCGCTTCCGTGTCACTTTCCTATCGGGCACTCTAGCCCAAATCTCCTAGCTTCCTATTTCTAAGGGTTGTTTAAGATCTGGGGTCAGACACTCCCTTCCTAAAATCCTCTACATATGATCTGATCTGATCTACTATAGCATTGTATGAGCACGTTAAGCCGTCGGACCCCGGTAGTAAATAAGGGCGTCTTCTACCTAGCTTCCATGTCACTTTCCTATCGGGCACTCTAGTCCAAATCTCCTAGCTTCCTATTTCTAAGGGTTGTACAAGACCTGGGGTCAGATACTCCCTTCCTAAAATCCTCTACATATGATCTGATCTGATCTACTATAGCATTGTATGAGCACGTTAAGCCGTCGGACCCCGGTAGTAAATAAGGGCGTCTTCTACCTCGCTTCCGTGTCACTTTCCTATCGGGCACTCTAGTCCAAATCTCCTAGCTTCCTATTTCTAAGGGTTGTACAAGACCTGGGGTCAGATACTCCCTTCCTAAAATCCTCTACATATGATCTGATCTGATCTACTATAGCATTGTATGAGCACGTTAAGCCGTCGGACCCCGGTAGTAAATAAGGGCGTCTTCTACCTCGCTTCCGTGTCACTTTCCTATCGGGCACTCTAGCCCAAATCTCCTAGCTTCCTATTTCTAAGGGTTGTTTAAGATCTGGGGTCAGACACTCCCTTCCTAAAATCCTCTACATATGATCTGATCTGATCTACTATAGCATTGTATGAGCACGTTAAGCCGTCGGACCCCGGTAGTAAATAAGGGCGTCTTCTACCTAGCTTCCATGTCACTTTCCTATCGGGCACTCTAGTCCAAATCTCCTAGCTTCCTATTTCTAAGGGTTGTACAAGACCTGGCGTCAGATACTCCCTTCCTAAAATCCTCTACATATGATCTGATCTGATCTACTATAGCATTGTATGAGCACGTTAAGCCGTCGGACCCCGGTAGTAAATAAGGGCGTCTTCTACCTCGCTTCCGTGTCACTTTCCTATCGGGCACTCTAGTCCAAATCTCCTAGCTTCCTATTTCTAAGGGTTGTACAAGACCTGGGGTCAGATACTCCCTTCCTAAAATCCTCTACATATGATCTGATCTGATCTACTATAGCATTGTATGAGCACGTTAAGCCGTCGGACCCCGGTAGTAAATAAGGGCGTCTTCTACCTCGCTTCCGTGTCACTTTTCTATCGGGCACTCTAGCCCAAATCTCCTAGCTTCCTATTTCTAAGGGTTGTTTAAGATCTGGGGTCAGACACTCCCTTCCTAAAATCCTCTACATATGATCTGATCTGATCTACTATAGCATTGTATGAGCACGTTAAGCCGTCGGACCCCCGTAGTAAATAAGGGCGTCTTCTACCTAGCTTCCATGTCACTTTCCTATCGGGCACTCTAGTCCAAATCTCCTAGCTTCCTATTTCTAAGGGTTGTACAAGACCTGGGGTCAGATACTCCCTTCCTAAAATCCTCTACATATGATCTGATCTGATCTACTATAGCATTGTATGAGCACGTTAAGCCGTCGGACCCCGGTAGTAAATAAGGGCGTCTTCTACCTCGCTTCCGTGTCACTTTCCTATCGGGCCCTCTAGTCCAAATCTCCTAGCTTCCTATTTCTAAGGGTTGTACAAGACCTGGGGTCAGATACTCCCTTCCTAAAATCCTCTACATATGATCTGATCTGATCTACTATAGCATTGTATGAGCACGTTAAGCCGTCGGACCCCGGTAGTAAATAAGGGCGTCTTCTACCTCGCTTCCGTGTCACTTTCCTATCGGGCACTCTAGCCCAAATCTCCTAGCTTCCTATTTCTAAGGGTTGTTTAAGATCTGGGGTCAGACACTCCCTTCCTAAAATCCTCTACATATGATCTGATCTGATCTACTATAGCATTGTATGAGCACGTTAAGCCGTCGGACCCCGGTAGTAAATAAGGGCGTCTTCTACCTAGCTTCCATGTCACTTTCCTATCGGGCACTCTAGTCCAAATCTCCTAGCTTCCTATTTCTAAGGGTTGTACAAGACCTGGGGTCAGATACTCCCTTCCTAAAATCCTCTACATATGATCTGATCTGATCTACTATAGCATTGTATGAGCACGTTAAGCCGTCGGACCCCGGTAGTAAATAAGGGCGTCTTCTACCTCGCTTCCGTGTCACTTTCCTATCGGGCACTCTAGTCCAAATCTCCTGGCTTCCTATTTCTAAGGGTTGTACAAGACCTGGGGTCAGATACTCCCTTCCTAAAATCCTCTACATATGATCTGATCTGATCTACTATAGCATTGTATGAGCACGTTAAGCCGTCAGACCCCGGTAGTAAATAAGGGCGTCTTCTACCTCGCTTCCGTGTCACTTTCCTATCGGGCACTCTAGCCCAAATCTCCTAGCTTCCTATTTCTAAGGGTTGTTTAAGATCTGGGGTCAGACACTCCCTTCCTAAAATCCTCTACATATGATCTGATCTGATCTACTATAGCATTGTATGAGCACGTTAAGCCGTCGGACCCCGGTAGTAAATAAGGACGTCTTCTACCTCGCTTCCGTGTCACTTTCCTATCGGGCACTCTACCCCAAATCTCCTAGCTTCCTATTTCTAAGGGTCGTTTAAGACCTGGGGTCAGACACTCCCTTCCTAAAATCCTCTACATATGATCTGATCTACTATAGCATTGTATGAGCACGTTAAGCCGTCGGAGTCCGGTAGTAAATAAGGGCGTCTTCTACCTCGCTTCCGTGTCACTTTCCTATCGGGCACTCTACCCCAAATCTCCTAGCTTCCTATTTCTAAGGGTTGTTTAAGACCTGGGGTCAGACACTCCCTTCCTAAAATCCTCTACATATGATCTGATCTACTATAGCATTGTATGAGCACGTTAAGCCGTCGGAGTCCGGTAGTAAATAAGGGCGTCTTCTACCTCACTTCCGTGTCACTTTCCTATCGGGCACTCTAGCCCAAATCTCCTAGCTTCCTATTTCTAAGGGTTGTTTAAGACCTGGGGTCAGACACTCCCTTCCTAAAATCCTCTACATATGATCTGATCTACTATAGCATTGTATGAGCACGTTAAGCCGTCGGAGTCCGGTAGTAAATAAGGGCGTCTTCTACCTCGCTTCCGTGTCACTTTCCTATCGGGCACTCTACCCCAAATCTCCTAGCTTCCTATTTCTAAGGGTTGTTTAAGACCTGGGGTCAGACACTCCCTTCCTAAAATCCTCTACATATGATCTGATCTACTATAGCATTGTATGAGCACGTTAAGCCGTCGGAGTCCGGTAGTAAATAAGGGCGTCTTCTACCTCGCTTCCGTGTCACTTTCCTATCGGGCACTCTACCCCAAATCTCCTAGCTTCCTATTTCTAAGGGTTGTTTAAGACCTGGGGTCAGACACTCCCTTCCTAAAATCCTCTACATATGATCTGATCTACTATAGCATTGTATGAGCACGTTAAGCCGTCGGACCCCCGGTAGTAAATAAGGGCGTCTTCTACCTTGCTTCCGTGTCACTTTCCTATCGGGCACTCTAGCCCAAATCTCCTAGCTTCCTATTTCTAAGGGTTGTTTAAGACCTGGGGTCAGACACTCCCTTCCTAAAATCCTCTACATATGATCTGATCTACTATAGCATTGTATGAGCACGTTAAGCCGTCGGACCCCCGGTAGTAAATAAGGGCGTCTTCTACCTTGCTTCCGTGTCACTTTCCTATCGGGCACTCTAGCCCAAATCTCCTAGCTTCCTATTTCTAAGGGTTGTTTAAGACCTGGGGGTCAGACACTCCCTTCCTAAAATCCTCTACATATGATCTGATCTACTATAGCATTGTATGAGCACGTTAAGCCGTCGGACCCCGGTAGTAAATAAGGGCGTTTTCTACCTTGCTTCCGTGTCACTTTCCTATCGGGCACTCTAGCCCAAATCTCCTAGCTTCCTATTTCTAAGGGTTGTTTAAGACCTGGGGTCAGACACTCCCTTCCTAAAATCCTCTACATATGATCTGATCTGATCTACTATAGCATTGTATGAGCACGTTAAGCCGTCGGACCCCCGGTAGTAAATAAGGGCGTCTTCTACCTTGCTTCCGTGTCACTTTCCTATCGGGCACTCTAGCCCAAATCTCCTAGCTTCCTATTTCTAAGGGTTGTTTAAGACCTGGGGTCAGACACTCCCTTCCTAAAATCCTCTACATATGATCTGATCTGATCTACTATAGCATTGTATGAGCACGTTAAGCCGTCGGACCCCGGTAGTAAATAAGGGCGTCTTCTACCTGGCTTCCGTGTCACTTTCCTATCGGGCACTCTAGCCCAAATCTCCTAGGTTCCTATTTCTAAGGGTTGTTTAAGACCTGGGGTCAGACACTCCCTTCCTAAAATCCTCTACATATGATCTGATCTGATCTACTATAGCATTGTATGAGCACGTTAAGCCGTCGGACCCCCGGTAGTAAATAAGGGCGTCTTCTACCTTGCTTCCGTGTCACTTTCCTATCGGGCACTCTAGCCCAAATCTCCTAGCTTCCTATTTCTAAGGGTTGTTTAAGACCTGGGGTCAGACACTCCCTTCCTAAAATCCTCTACATATGATCTGATCTACTATAGCATTGTATGAGCACGTTAAGCCGTCGGAGTCCGGTAGTAAATAAGGGCGTCTTCTACCTCGCTTCCGTGTCACTTTCCTATCGGGCACTCTACCCCAAATCTCCTAGCTTCCTATTTCTAAGGGTTGTTTAAGACCTGGGGTCAGACACTCCCTTCCTAAAATCCTCTACATATGATCTGATCTACTATAGCATTGTATGAGCACGTTAAGCCGTCGGAGTCCGGTAGTAAATAAGGGCGTCTTCTACCTCGCTTCCGTGTCACTTTCCTATCGGGCACTCTAGCCCAAATCTCCTAGCTTCCTATTTCTAAGGGTTGTTTAAGACCTGGGGTCAGACACTCCCTTCCTAAAATCCTCTACATATGATCTGATCTACTATAGCATTGTATGAGCACGTTAAGCCGTCGGACCCCGGTAGTAAATAAGGGCGTCTTCTACCTCGCTTCCGTGTCACTTTCCTATCGGGCACTCTAGCCCAAATCTATTAGCTTCCTATTTCTAAGGGTTGTTTAAGACCTGGGGTCAGACACTCCCTTCCTAAAATCCTCTACATATGATCTGATCTGATCTACCATAGCATTGTATGAGCACGTTAAGCCGTCGGACCCCGGTAGTAAATAAGGGCGTCTGCTACCTCGCTTCCGTGTCACTTTCCTATCGGGCACTCTAGCCCAAATCTATTAGCTTCCTATTTCTAAGGGTTGTTTAAGACCTGGGGTCAGACACTCCCTTCCTAAAATCCTCTACATATGATCTGATCTGATCTACTATAGCATTGTATGAGCACATTAAGCCGTCGGACCCCGGTAGTAAATAAGGGCGTCTTCTACCTCGCTTCCGTGTCACTTTCCTATCGGGCACTCTAGCCCAAATCTATTAGCTTCCTATTTCTAAGGGTTGTTTAAGACCTGGGGTCAGACACTCCCTTCCTAAAATCCTCTACATATGATCTGATCTGATCTACTATAGCATTGTATGAGCACGTTAAGCCGTCGGACCCCCGGTAGTAAATAAGGGCGTCTTCTACCTCGCTTCCGTGTCACTTTCCTATCGGGCACTCTAGCCCAAATCTATTAGCTTCCTATTTCTAAGGGTTGTTTAAGACCTGGGGTCAGACACTCCCTTCCTAAAATCCTCTACATATGATCTGATCTGATCTACCATAGCATTGTATGAGCACGTTAAGCCGTCGGACCCCGGTAGTAAATAAGGGCGTCTGCTACCTCGCTTCCGTGTCACTTTCCTATCGGGCACTCTAGCCCAAATCTATTAGCTTCCTATTTCTAAGGGTTGTTTAAGACCTGGGGTCAGACACTCCCTTCCTAAAATCCTCTACATATGATCTGATCTGATCTACTATAGCATTGTATGAGCACATTAAGCCGTCGGACCCCGGTAGTAAATAAGGGCGTCTTCTACCTCGCTTCCGTGTCACTTTCCTATCGGGCACTCTAGCCCAAATCTATTAGCTTCCTATTTCTAAGGGTTGTTTAAGACCTGGGGTCAGACACTCCCTTCCTAAAATCCTCTACATATGATCTGATCTGATCTACTATAGCATTGTATGAGCACGTTAAGCCGTCGGACCCCCGGTAGTAAATAAGGGCGTCTTCTACCTCGCTTCCGTGTCACTTTCCTATCGGGTACTCTAGCCCAAATCTCCTAGCTTCCTATTTCTAAGGGTTGTTTAAGACCTGGGGTCAGACACTCCCTTCCTAAAATCCTCTACATATGATCTGATCTGATCTACTATAGCATTGTATGAGCACATTAAGCCGTCGGACCCCGGTAGTAAATAAGGGCGTCTTCTACCTCGCTTCCGTGTCACTTTCCTATCGGGCACTCTAGCCCAAATCTCCTAGCTTCCTATTTCTAAGGGTTGTTTAAGACCTGGGGTCAGACACTCCCTTCCTAAAATCCTCTACATATGATCTGATCTGATCTACTATAGCATTGTATGAGCACGTTAAGCCGTCGGACCCCCGGTAGTAAATAAGGGCGTCTTCTACCTCGCTTCCGTGTCACTTTCCTATCGGGCACTCTAGCCCAAATCTCCTAGCTTCCTATTTCTAAGGGTTGTTTAAGACCTGGGGTCAGACACTCCCTTCCTAAAATCCTCTACATATGATCTGATCTGATCTACTATAGCATTGTATGAGCACGTTAAGCCGTCGGACCCCGGTAGTAAATAAGGGCGTCTTCTACCTCGCTTCCGTGTCACTTTCCTATCGGGCACTCTAGCCCAAATCTCCTAGCTTCCTATTTCTAAGGGTGGTTTAAGACCTGGGGTCAGACACTCCCTTCCTAAATTCCTCTACATATGATCACCCGGGGTACGACAACCTAACGTGCCCACCCGACGCACTGCTTTTATTTAGAGAATCGAGCGTTCGTACCTGGCTGGGATCGAACCTGAGGTCCTTTCCGTGGCAGTCACGAACGTTGTCCATTAGGCCACCCGCGGCCCAATATGTTTTCAGATGATCATTATGTTATGTAGAGGATTTTAGGAAGCGAGTGTCTGACCCCAGGTCTTAAACAACCCTTACAAATAGGAAGCTAGGAGATTTGGGCTAGAATGCCCGATAGGAAAGTGACACGGAAGCGAAGTAGAAAGGGGGAGGAAGACGCCCTTATTTATTACCGTGGGTCCAGTACCCTGTGTCCGACGGCTTAACGTGCCCATCCGACACACGGCGGATATTTAGTGGATCGAGCGTTCGTACCTGGCTGGGATCGAACCCGAGGTCCTGGCAGTCACGAACGTTGCCCACTAGGCCACCCGCGGCCCAATATGTTTTCACAATGCCTACAGCACAATATCCTCCAAGCCAGCTCACGACACGTGCTTTCTTTCATTGGCTACGCGCTGTTGACGTCAGAAGTAGGAGGTGGTCACACTAATGTGACTTGACTGTGTATAATCATCATAGACTGTAGTCTCCAATTTGAGGAATAAAAGATAGGGGCGAAAAAAGAGGACTATCTTATAAAAAAGAAATGGACTTTTGGTCACTTTAGGTATAAGGAACCACTTTTCGTTGTGTGTGCAATCACCAATGACAACCGCTGGATCAGCAACTGCTATAGGTTATTCTGCTTCCATAGGTTGTTTACCTGATGAGACATCTAACACGTTACATTTTATTTTCCTGGCAAGCCCCGCGCTTGGTTTATTAGCGGAGTCCTGAAATAAGTCAGTCGCTGTAGGAAATTTTTGAAATGCAGATCAGCGATGAAAATAAAGAAAAATAGAAGCGAAGAGGCGTGTGGCGTGGGGGAAAGACAAGGTTCAAGGGAACAAGCTATGCTATGACCAGATGCTCAGAAGTTATTTTTAACTCTTCGGCTAGTAAGAGAGTCGTCATTGGTTGCCAAGTGCTTCTACTCTCTTCCATACCTCTCTCCTCATCCTTCTTGTTGTTTCCCATTTGCGTGTTCCTACTTCTCCACGACATCCTTGCATCATCGTTAGAAGGTGTGCGTATGTTGGACGATTTCCCGGGCTCCAATCCACTAGTGGATATTTGGAGCTTTGCGTCTTCGCTTCTTCTTTCTCATCTAAGTGTTCGTCTAACTCATTCTGAATTACTGCTGCAGGTAGCTAGCTCTCCTTAGAGAAAGTTGCTTCTGTTCTGTGGAAAGAGAGATTCTTCACATCAAACGAACTTTTGTTTACTTTCACTTTTCTAATCTTTCTTGAACTTTGGCTTCATTGCTCATTTTTTTTTTTTTTTTTGGCCAGGCGGTGTCAACAATAGCTGCTCAAGGAATAATCATCCTGTTTAGAATATCTGTCTAACATTTGCTTCCATAAAATCAACTAAAATATGTGCATCTGAAGAATTTTATGTGCGAAATTAATCTGAATTTTGTATTTAAATATCGCATTTTATTTCAAGAAACATTCTCCACTACGGAGTGTGTGATGCAAAAGGTGTTCCACGAAATAATGATTTAACTAATATTTTTACGTGTGCGTGCAATAATATCTTCGAATATCTCATCAGGGCGGGAGATATCAGAAAAAGAAATCTTGAAAAGAGCCACTTGTTGAAACAAGGAGAAACGAATCTTTTAGTTAAGGGGTCAAAGGTTAGTGTCAGTTGTCCCCTTGAGTGACGGAGAACATCGAAATCAAGAAAGCTACATCCGAGAGAGAGAGAGAGAGAGAGAGAGAGAGAGAGAGATAAATAGAAAGCGTGTGGTAAGGAAAGGGGGAAGACACGGCAGGGGTAGAAGAAAGAAGATCTTCAGCTGCCGGAAACAGACCGATTCTCCACCCCCACGTGGTAACGGGGATCCCCGCACGCGCCTCTCCGCGGGGTCACAGTCACTGTCTTCCGCTCCGCATCACTTTTGCTCCAGCATCCTCGGAGCTTAGCGAGGGAGTGTATGTCGTACTGAAGTGAGGCCGGAAGAAAGAGAACATCCATCGGATCAACACCGTCACTATCATCAGCATGCCCAGGGCATTTCTCATCACCAATAGGAGATACAACTCCGCTGTGGATTATGAAGAAAATTGTCCCTCTAGAGGTAAGAAAGGAAAATTTTTCTCCTTAAACGTGAATCGTTTTGGCAATATCTTAATACATGCTACTTATTGTCGTCGCGAGTTATCAATTTTCTAAATTTATTCAAAGTGGTGATGATTACAAATTTATTTGTGTAATGAATTATTAAAACCAATTACAGATAATATTTTATACAACGCAGGAGATTTTTTTTTTTTTTTTTTTTGCTTCTCACGCATCTATGTTTTTTTAATCATTTAACGCCCTTCTAGCTCGGGTCACCGCCGATTAACGGAATTTTCATTTTGTACGAAAGAATTTTTATTTTATTAAGATTTTTTCTTTTTTTTTTTTTTTTGCTAAAAATTTTATTTTGGAATACTGTACACTTTCTAAGTTCTTCATTCGAAATGTAAGACTGCAAAACTATATTTACTACTTATACTAGCTTTTGAAATGACGTATTTTTACTCGATGCTCGATCTAACCGATTTTTCGCTCAACGAAAACCTGTTATCACCCAATTCCATCGGCTGTCGTACATATATCTTACTCCATTATTTACGAGCTGTTGTTCGATTCGATCGGTTAATATATTTTGCCATCAAAGATAACACGCTGTTGTTTGATTTGTCAGACATCTTTTACGTTCAGCGACTAATGTGCTGCTGCTCGATTTGTCCGATATATTTTTCTCTCAGCGATTAATAATGTGTTCGATTTGTCTGATATATTTTACTCCCAGAGATTAATGTGCTGTTGTTCGATTTGTCCGATATATTTTACTCTTAGTGATTAATGTGCTGTTGTTCGATTTGTCCGACATATCTTACTCACAGCGACTAACATGCTGTTGCTTCATTTGTTCGACATATTATACCCTCAACGATTAATGTGCTGTTGTTCTATTTGTCCGACATATTTTACTCTCAGTAACTAATGAGCTGTTGTTCGGTTTGTCCGAAATGTTTTACTCTCAGCGATGAATGTGCTGTTGCTCGATTTGTCCGACATATTTTATTCTCAGCGACTAATGTGCTGTTGTTCGATTTGTCCGACATATTTTACTCTCAGCGACTAATGTGCTGTTGTTCGATTTGTCCGACATATTTTACTCTCAGTAATTAATGAGCTTTTGTTCGATTTGTCCGAAATGTTTTATTCTCAGCGATTAATGTGCTGTTGCTCGATTTGTCCGACATATTTTACTCTCAGCGACTAATGTGCTGTTGTTCGATTTGTCCGACATATTTTACTCTCAGCGATTAGTTGCCGAGGGTATAACATATTTCGACATATTTTACTCTTAGTGAATAATGTGCTGTTGCTCGATTTGTCCGACATATTTTACTCTCAGAGACTAATGTGCTGTTGTTTGATTTGTACGACATATTATACCCTCAGCGATTAATGCACTGTTGTTAGATTTTCCGACATATGTTACTCTTAGTGATTAATGTGTTGTTGCTTTATTTGTCCAACATATTTTACTCTCAGCGATTAATCTGCTTTTGTGAGACATATTTTACTCTCAGAAATTGATATGCTGTTGTTCGATTTGTCCGACATATTTTACTCTCAGCAATTAATGAGCTGTCTTTCGATTTGTCCGAAATGTTTTACTCTCAGCGATTAATGTGCTGTTGCTCGATTTGTCCGACATATTTTACTCTCAGCGACTAATGTGCTGTTGTTTGATTTGTCCGACATATTATACCCTCAGCGATTAATGCACTGTTGTTAGATTTTCCGACATATGTTACTCTTAGTGATTAATGTGTTGTTGCTTTATTTGTCCAACATATTTTACTCTCAGCGATTAATCTGCTTTTGTCAGACATATTTTACTCTCAGAAATTAATATGCTGTTGTTCGATTTGTCCGACATATTTTACTCTCAGCAATTAATGAGCTGTCTTTCGATTTGTCCGAAATGTTTTACTCTCAGCGATTAATGTGCTGTTGCTCGATTTGTCCGACATATTTTACTCTCAGCGACTAATGTGCTGTTGTTTGATTTGTCCGACATATTATACCCTCAGCGATTAATGCACTGTTGTTAGATTTTCCGACATATGTTACTCTTAGTGATTAATGTGTTGTTGCTTTATTTGTCCAACATATTTTACTCTCAGCGATTAATCTGCTTTTGTCAGACATATTTTACTCTCAGAAATTAATATGCTGTTGTTCGATTTGTCCGACATATTTTACTCTCAGCAATTAATGAGCTGTCTTTCGATTTGTCCGAAATGTTTTACTCTCAGCGATTAATGTGCTGTTGCTCGATTTGTCCGACATATTTTACTCTCAGCGACTAATGTGCTGTTGTTTGATTTGTCCGACATATTATACCCTCAGCGATTAATGCACTGTTGTTAGATTTTCCGACATATGTTACTCTTAGTGATTAATGTGTTGTTGCTTTATTTGTCCAACATATTTTACTCTCAGCGATTAATCTGCTTTTGTCAGACATATTTTACTCTCAGAAATTAATATGCTGTTGTTCGATTTGTCCGACATATTTTACTCTCAGCAATTAATGAGCTGTCTTTCGATTTGTCCGAAATGTTTTACTCTCAGCGATTAATGTGCTGTTGCTCGATTTGTCCGACATATTTTACTCTCAGCGACTAATGTGCTGTTGTTTGATTTGTCCGACATATTTTACTCTCAGTAATTAATGAGCTTTTGTTCGATTTGTCCGAAATGTTTTATTCTCAGCGATTAATGTGCTGTTGCTCGATTTGTCCGACATATTTTACTCTCAGCGACTAATGTGCTGTTGTTCGATTTGTCCGACATATTTTACTCTCAGCGACTAATGTGCTGTTGTTCGATTTGTCCGACATATTTTACTCTCAGAGATTTATGTGCTGTTGCTCGATTTGTCCGACATATTTTATTCTCAGCGACTAATGTGCTGTTGTTCGATTTGTCCGACATATTTTACTCTCAGCGACTAATGTGCTGTTGTTCGATTTGTCCGACATATTTTACTCTCAGTAATTAATGAGCTTTTGTTCGATTTGTCCGAAATGTTTTATTCTCAGCGATTAATGTGCTGTTGCTCGATTTGTCCGACATATTTTACTCTCAGCGACTAATGTGCTGTTGTTCGATTTGTCCGACATATTTTACTCTCAGCGATTAGTTGCCGAGGGTATAACATATTTCGACATATTTTACTCTTAGTGAATAATGTGCTGTTGCTCGATTTGTCCGACATATTTTACTCTCAGAGACTAATGTGCTGTTGTTTGATTTGTACGACATATTATACCCTCAGCGATTAATGCACTGTTGTTAGATTTTCCGACATATGTTACTCTTAGTGATTAATGTGTTGTTGCTTTATTTGTCCAACATATTTTACTCTCAGCGATTAATCTGCTTTTGTGAGACATATTTTACTCTCAGAAATTGATATGCTGTTGTTCGATTTGTCCGACATATTTTACTCTCAGCAATTAATGAGCTGTCTTTCGATTTGTCCGAAATGTTTTACTCTCAGCGATTAATGTGCTGTTGCTCGATTTGTCCGACATATTTTACTCTCAGCGACTAATGTGCTGTTGTTTGATTTGTCCGACATATTATACCCTCAGCGATTAATGCACTGTTGTTAGATTTTCCGACATATGTTACTCTTAGTGATTAATGTGTTGTTGCTTTATTTGTCCAACATATTTTACTCTCAGCGATTAATCTGCTTTTGTCAGACATATTTTACTCTCAGAAATTAATATGCTGTTGTTCGATTTGTCCGACATATTTTACTCTCAGCAATTAATGAGCTGTCTTTCGATTTGTCCGAAATGTTTTACTCTCAGCGATTAATGTGCTGTTGCTCGATTTGTCCGACATATTTTACTCTCAGCGACTAATGTGCTGTTGTTTGATTTGTCCGACATATTATACCCTCAGCGATTAATGCACTGTTGTTAGATTTTCCGACATATGTTACTCTTAGTGATTAATGTGTTGTTGCTTTATTTGTCCAACATATTTTACTCTCAGCGATTAATCTGCTTTTGTCAGACATATTTTACTCTCAGAAATTAATATGCTGTTGTTCGATTTGTCCGACATATTTTACTCTCAGCAATTAATGAGCTGTCTTTCGATTTGTCCGAAATGTTTTACTCTCAGCGATTAATGTGCTGTTGCTCGATTTGTCCGACATATTTTACTCTCAGCGACTAATGTGCTGTTGTTTGATTTGTACGACATATTATACCCTCAGCGATTAATGCACTGTTGTTAGATTTTCCGACATATGTTACTCTTAGTGATTAATGTGTTGTTGCTTTATTTGTCCAACATATTTTACTCTCAGCGATTAATCTGCTTTTGTGAGACATATTTTACTCTCAGAAATTGATATGCTGTTGTTCGATTTGTCCGACATATTTTACTCTCAGCAATTAATGAGCTGTCTTTCGATTTGTCCGAAATGTTTTACTCTCAGCGATTAATGTGCTGTTGCTCGATTTGTCCGACATATTTTACTCTCAGCGACTAATGTGCTGTTGTTTGATTTGTCCGACATATTATACCCTCAGCGATTAATGCACTGTTGTTAGATTTTCCGACATATGTTACTCTTAGTGATTAATGTGTTGTTGCTTTATTTGTCCAACATATTTTACTCTCAGCGATTAATCTGCTTTTGTCAGACATATTTTACTCTCAGAAATTAATATGCTGTTGTTCGATTTCTCCGACATATTTTACTCTCAGCAATTAATGAGCTGTCTTTCGATTTGTCCGAAATGTTTTACTCTCAGCGATTAATGTGCTGTTGCTCGATTTGTCCGACATATTTTACTCTCAGCGACTAATGTGCTGTTGTTTGATTTGTCCGACATATTATACCCTCAGCGATTAATGCACTGTTGTTAGATTTTCCGACATATGTTACTCTTAGTGATTAATGTGTTGTTGCTTTATTTGTCCAACATATTTTACTCTCAGCGATTAATCTGCTTTTGTCAGACATATTTTACTCTCAGAAATTAATATGCTGTTGTTCGATTTCTCCGACATATTTTACTCTCAGCAATTAATGAGCTGTCTTTCGATTTGTCCGAAATGTTTTACTCTCAGCGATTAATGTGCTGTTGCTCGATTTGTCCGACATATTTTACTCTCAGCGACTAATGTGCTGTTGTTTGATTCGTCCGACATATTATACCCTCAGCGATTAATGCACTGTTGTTAGATTTTCCGACATATGTTACTCTTAGTGATTATGTGTTGTTGCTCTATTTGTCCAACATATTTTACTCTCAGCGATTAATCTGCTTTTGTCAGACATATTTTACTCTCAGAAATTAATATGCTGTTGTTCGATTTGTCCGACATATTTTACTCTCAGCAATTAATGAGCTGTCTTTCGATTTGTCCGAAATGTTTTACTCTCAGCGATTAATGTGCTGTTGCTCGATTTGTCCGACATATTTTACTCTCAGCGACTAATGTGCTGTTGTTTGATTCGTCCGACATATTATACCCTCAGCGATTAATGCACTGTTGTTAGATTTTCCGACATATGTTACTCTTAGTGATTATGTGTTGTTGCTCTATTTGTCCAACATATTTTAGTCTCAGCGATTAATCTGCTTTTGTGAGACATATTTTACTCTCAGCATTTGATATGCTGTTGTTCGATTTGTCCGACATATTTTACTCTCAGCAATTAATGAGCTGTCTTTCGATTTGTCCGAAATGTTTTACTCTTAGCGATTAATGTGCTGTTGCTCGATTTGTCCGACATATTTTACTCTCAGAGATTTATGTGCTGTTGTTCGATTTGTCCGACATATTTTATTCTCAGCGACTAATGTGCTGTTGCTCGATTTGTCCAAAATATTTTACTCTCAGCGATTAACGTGGTGTTGTTCGATTTGGTCAGCTGAATATTTTTCAATCCGTACCATCTTAAGCACACACTCATTATCATCGCCTTACTCATTCACTGCCCCCCCCCCTTCTCTTACTCTCTCTGCCTCTTTATTTCATCATAATTCACTCATTTTCATGATCTCTCTCACCCACCCTCTTTCTCGTAATGTAACTGTCACTTTATTTCCCGTGCACAATCTCTTTGTACTTTTCCTCTCTACTTTTCATCGCTTCTCGCTCCATTGTCGACTACCGCTCACTGTTCTCTCTCAAACGCGTGCCATTTTTCACACACTCTAATTTCTTTGCTCTCTCTCTCTCTCTCTTAGCCACCATCTTTTTCTTAGTATTACTGTCACTTTATCTCTCATGCACATTCTTTTATATTCTGTCTCTCTAGCTTTCACCTCCCCTACATGCGTTGTCGAATATCTCTCAGAGTTATCTCCTCTTTCAGATCCGTTCCATTTTTCATGTACTTGCTCTCTCTCTCTCTCTCTCTCTTAGCCACCATCTTTTTCTTAGTATTACTGTCACTTTATCTCTCATGCACATTCTTTTATATTCTGTCTCTCTAGCTTTCACCTCCCCTACATGCGTTGTCGAATATCTCTCAGAGTTATCTCCTCTTTCAGATCCGTTCCATTTTTCATGTACTTGCTCTCTCTCTCTCTCTCTCTCTCTTAGCCACCATCTTTTTCTTAGTATTACTGTCACTTTATCTCTCATGCACATTCTTTTATATTCTGTCTCTCTAGCTTTCACCTCCCCTACATGCGTTGTCGAATATCTCTCAGAGTTATCTCCTCTTTCAGATCCGTTCCATTTTTCATGTACTTGCTCTCTCTCTCTCTCTCTCTCTCTTAGCCACCATCTTTTTCTTAGTATTACTGTCACTTTATCTCTCATGCACATTCTTTTATATTCTGTCTCTCTAGCTTTCACCTCCCCTACATGCGTTGTCGAATATCTCTCAGAGTTATCTCCTCTTTCAGATCCGTTCCATTTTTCATGTACTTGCTCTCTCTCTCTCTCTCTCTCTCTTAGCCACCATCTTTTTCTTAGTATTACTGTCACTTTATCTCTCATGCACATTCTTTTATATTCTGTCTCTCTAGCTTTCACCTCCCCTACATGCGTTGTCGAATATCTCTCAGAGTTATCTCCTCTTTCAGATCCGTTCCATTTTTCATGTACTTGCTCTCTCTCTCTCTCTCTCTCTCTCTTAGCCACCATCTTTTCTTAGTATTACTGTCACTTTATCTCTCATGCACATTCTTTTATATTCTGTCTCTCTAGCTTTCACCTCCCCTACATGCGTTGTCGAATATCTCTCAGAGTTATCTCCTCTTTCAGATCCGTTCCATTTTTCATGTACTTGCTCTCTCTCTCTCTCTCTCTCTTAGCCACCATCTTTTTCTTAGTATTACTGTCACTTTATCTCTCATGCACATTCTTTTATATTCTGTCTCTCTAGCTTTCACCTCCCCTACATGCGTTGTCGAATATCTCTCAGAGTTATCTCCTCTTTCAGATCCGTTCCATTTTTCATGTACTTGCTCTCTCTCTCTCTCTCTCTCTTAGCCACCATCTTTTTCTTAGTATTACTGTCACTTTATCTCTCATGCACATTCTTTTATATTCTGTCTCTCTAGCTTTCACCTCCCCTACATGCGTTGTCGAATATCTCTCAGAGTTATCTCCTCTTTCAGATCCGTTCCATTTTTCATGTACTTGCTCTCTCTCTCTCTCTCTCTCTCTCTCTCTCTCTCTCTCTCTCTCTCTCTCTCTCTCTCTCATTTTCTTAATACCACTGTCAGTTTACTTCTCATACACATTTTTCCGTACTCTTTTTCTCTAACTCTCATCGCCTCTCGCTCCTTTGTTAGCTATCACTCACAGTTATCTCTTTTTCTTTCAAACCTGTACCATTTCTCATACACTTTAATTTCATCACTGTGTATTTGTGTCTCACCCATTCACATCTTTGTTCTCTCTGTCTCTTTATTTAATTATAGCTCCCAATTTTCTCTCTCTAGCTTTCATGGTCTTTTGCTCTGCCGCCTAAATTCTCTCTCACATTCACATCTTTTCCCTGAAACATATACTAATGTTAATATGCATTCTAATTTCACTACTTAACCCATTCATTTCTTTCCTGTCTTCTTATCTGTCTATTTATTTCATTATAACTTCCTCATTTCTTCTCTTTCTCTCTCACCCACCCTCTTTCTTTTGATCTCATTGTCAATTTATCTCTCATGCACATCTTTTGTACTCTTTGTCTCTCTAGCTTTTATTGCCTCTTGCTCTGCTGCCTACTTTCTCTCTCACAGCCATCTTTCTTTCTCTCAAAACCCGTACTGATTTTCATACACTGTAATTAACACTACCTAACTCATTCACTTCTCTGTTGTCTCCCTATCTGTCTCTTTATTTCATTATAACTCCCTAATTTTCTCTCTTTCTCTTGATCTCACTGTCAGTTTATCTTTCATGCACATCTTTCTTTTGTACTCTTTCTATCTCTAGCTTTCATTGCCTCTTGCTCTGCTGCATACTTTCACTCTCACGGGCATCTCTTTTTCTCTCTCACCCGTACCAATTTTTTTACACGCTAATTATCCCTACCTAACGCATTCACTTCTTTGCTCTCTCTCCATCTCTTTACTTCATTATAATTCCCTCATTTTCTCTCTCACACAGTTTACTCAAACACATGTCAATTCTTTTTTCCTCTCTATTCACCTTCTGTTCCTCGTTTTATTACTTTCACTTCGCCACACACTAACTTCCAATCGTCCCTTAAAATTATTCTCTTACTTATTCACAATTGTCACTTTCTATCTCTATTGAACCACATAAACGCACACACGCACGTTTACTTTTTTCTTTGTTATTAATTCATCTTTATGTTGTTGTATAATTTATTAACCTGCCAGTGATATTCTATCTAGTTTTCTTATTTACTTTCTCACTCTCTTTTTTTCCCCATTTCATTTTTCTCATTCATTCTTATTGACACTTTCTAGCTCATTCACGTTACCTCACTCAATATGTTCTTCTCACTATCTCGCACATTCTCTCACTAAATCACTTTTTCTCACTTGCTCTGTTATTGCCGGATTCTCTGACACACTTTCTTGCTCATTTACTTTTTATCACTCATTCTGTTGATATTCCGAGCTCTGTGAGTTACTTTTTATCACTTTCTCTCGCCATTGTCCATCACATTTTTTCATGCTCATTTGCTTTTTATCACTCTCTCTTGCCACTATCTCACGCATTCTTCCATGCTTATTCACTTTTATTACTGGCTTGCCATCATCTGGCACATTTTTTCATGCTCATTCATTTCTTGTCACTCTCTCTTGCCAGTATCTCACACATCTTTTTATCCTCATTCACCTTTTAACACTTTCTCTTATCATTGTTTCACACATTATTTCACACCCATCCACTTTCCATCCCTTTTGCTGCTACTCTCGCAATTTTTTTCTTGATCATTACATAAATTCTTACTGTGACTATCTCACACGCTCTATCTTGCTCATTTATTTTTGTCCCTCGCTCACATGTCCTTTGCTGCACATTCACTTTTAGGGAATTATAATGAAGTAAAGAGACCTGCTTATCCTTTCTCTATAATTCTTATCCTCTCTCTCTCTCTCTCTCTCTCTCTCCGTCTCTCTCTGTCTCTCTCTCTTTCTCTCTCTCCATACCTCTCTCTCTCTCTCTCTCTCTCTCTCTCTCTCACCACTCTCAGTATCTGTTCTTCCTTCCTCTCGCTGAAAGAAAACCAGCTTTAAACTATAGTCACAGTAACTTCAACGAATGAGTTTAATGAACACTACATAAACTGTATGGAAGGTACTTAAGTGGAGTAGTGTTGGTCTTTAAGGTGTTACACACGAAATGTTTAATAACATTAGTTTCCACAGCAAATGGACAATACAGATAAACCAACTTTCTCTTTGAAAACTCTCCATCTCATGTAACGGTTCTCCAAATTAAATTTTATTTTTATTTTATCAGAAGTGAAACCAAATTAGTTAGGGTCATATGGTATGTATTCAACCTTCCACATGCATCTTCTACAACAACCACGCTCAATCCAAATTTGAAAAAAGCTCTTTCCCAACTTCATTGCCACTTGAAGATCTTTGCTTTGGTCATGATATCATCAACTCTTGTCATTTTCCCGATCCGGGAATTTCTCTTCCTATCTTTCTTTGTTTCACCAACCATGCCGCTATCCATGCTCCTTTAAGTAGTCTACAGTCTCTCTTTTTTACGCTTTCCAACCGTAGGTTGAAGAAGCGTATATGCTCCAGCTTTTCCCGTCTGTCCGTCCGCACGATAACTCGCGTAAAAATGGTACGATTTCGATGAAATGTTAGTATGTGGTAAGGGACTACCTGGGCACAAACCCTGTTGAAAATGGACGAAATGGAGTCAAAGGTCAGGACATAGGATCGGGATCCATTCCATCGCCCTTATGCGTCATAACTTACGTAAAAACGCTTCTATTGCTACAAAACTTTAGTATGTTGTTCCGGAGGTATACTGAACCAATTCTGTTTAATATAATCGAAATGGGGTCAAAGGTCAGGACACAGGAGCGAGATTTATTCCACAGCCATAATCCTCATAACTTGACTAAAAAGGCTTTTATTGCGACAAAACTTTAGTATGTTTTTCCGGAGGTATACTGAACCAATTCTGTTTAATATAATCGAAATGGGGTCAAAGGTCAGGACACAGGAGCGAGATTTATTCCACAGCCATTATCCTCATAACTTGACTAAAAAGGCTTTTATTGCGACAAAACTTTAGTATGTTTTTCCGGAGGTATACTGAACCAATTCTGTTTAATATAATCGAAATGGGGTCAAAGGTACAGTACTTACCCCAGATAATCCTCCCTCTGAGATCTGGACCGAACCCCGTCGTCAGAGCTGGCTCAACGGGTAACTCGCGCTTTTAACAACTGAGCCACACGCGCGCGGCAGCCCGAGTCACGTACATCATAAAACGAATTCCGTAACGATATAATATTTGTTATAAATGTGAGTGATTTAGTCATTTATGCTTTCCAACAGAAGGTTGAAGAAGTGTATATGCTCCAGTTTCGTCCGTCTGTCTGTCTGTCCGTCTTCCCGCACGATAACTCACGTAAAAATAGTTCGATTTCGATGAAATTTTGGTATGTGGTAGGGGACCACCTGGAGATCAATCCTGTTGAAAACGGAAGAAATGGGGTCAACGATCAGAACATATGAGCGGGATCCATTCCATTGCACTTATGCGTCATAATTTATTTAACAATGCTTTGATTGCAACAAAGCTTTAGTAGGTTGTTCCGGAGGTATACTGAACCGGTTCTGTTGAATATCGTCGAGATGGAGTCAAAGGTCAGGGCACAGGAGCGAGATTTATTCCACAGCCATTGTTCTCATAGCTTGAGTAATGATTTCTGGTATGTTGGAAAGCGTATCATAATGAATGCATTGCATGTATTTACTAACTTGTTTTATTTTCTGTTGGAGCTTATTATCTTTCTGAATAGGTTTGCAATATTCTTTTTTCTGTAGGAGGACTTTTCATAAGTTAAGCATTTTTCATCGTGATTTTTTCGAAGCAATAAAATGCTTTGCCACTAAATTGTTTTAAACTAACAATGACTTTCAGTTATATTTAAACAAGTTAGTAAAACCATGCAATGCATTTAATATTATGATACGCTTTCCAACATACCAGAAATCATTACTCAAGTTATGAGGATAATGGCTGTGGAATAAATCTCGGTCCTGTGCCCTGACCTTTGATCCCATTTCGATGATACTCAACAGAACCGGTTCGGTATGCCTCCGAAATAACATGATAAAGTTTTGTCGCGATAGATCCATTTTTAGTCAAGTTATTAGGGTAATGGCTATGGAATAAATCTCGCTCCTGTATCCTGACCTTTGACCCCATTTCGATGGCATTCAACAAAAGCAGTTCAGTGTACATCTGCAATAATATGATAAAGTTTTGTTGCAATCGAAGCATTTTTACGCACGTTATGACGCATAAGGGCAATGGAATGGATTCCGCTCCTATGTCCTGACCTTTGACCCCATTTCGCCCATTTTCAATAGGGTGCGTCCCAACGTGATCCCCTACCACATACTAAAATTTCATCGAAATCGAATGATTTTTACGTGAGTTATCGTGCGGACAGACAGACGGATAAAGGTGGAGCATATACGCTTCTTCAACCAAATGTTGGAAAGCGTAAAAAAAGTGAGAACGTAGTTTTTTCTTTAATATAGGAAAGGAATTGCGTAAAGGTTTCTGAAAATTCAGAATTTTCCGTTAATACATCTCTAAAACAGTACTTTACCGTCATTATAAGAAAGAAACTGCGGAAAGGCTTCTGAAAATTCAGAATTTTCCGTTAATACATCTCTAAAACAGCACTTTACCGTCATTATAAGAAAGAAACTGCGGAAAGGTTTCTGAAAATTCAGAATTTTCCGTTAATACATCTCTAAACCAGTATTTTACCGTCATTATAAGAAAGAAACTGCGGAAAGGTTTCTGAAAATTCAGAATTTTCCGTTAGTACATCTCTAAAACAGTACTTTACCGTCATTATAAGAAAGAAACTGCGGAAAGGTTTCTGAAAATTCAGAATTTTCCGTTAATACATCTTTAAAACAGTAGTTTACCGTCATTATAAGAAAGAAACTGCGGAAAGGTTTCTGAAAAATTCAGAATTTTCCGTTAATACATCTTTAAAACATTAGTTTACCGTCATTATAAGAAAGAAACTGCGGAAAGGTTTCTGAAAATTCAGAATTTTCCGTTAATACATCTCTAAAACAGCACTTTACCGTCATTATAAGAAAGAAACTGCGGAAAGGTTTCTGAAAATTCAGAATTTTCCGTTAATACATCTCTAAAACAGCACTTTACCGTCATTATAAGAAAGAAACTGCGGAAAGGTTTCTGAAAATTCAGAATTTTCCGTTAATACATCTCTAAAACAGCACTTTACCGTCATTATATAAGAAAGAAACTGCGGAAAGGTTTCTGAAAATTCAGAATTTTCCGTTAATACATCTCTAAAACAGCACTTTACCGTCATTATAAGAAAGAAACTGCGGAAAGGTTTCTGAAAATTCAGAATTTTCCGTTAATACATCTCTAAAACAGTACTTTACCGTCATTATAAGAAAGAAACTGCGGAAAGGTTTCTGAAAATTCAGAATTTTCCGTTAATACATCTTTAAAACAGCAGTTTACCGTCATTATAAGAAAGAAACTGCGGAAAGGTTTCTGAAAATTCAGAATTTTCCGTTAATACATCTCTAAAACAGCAGTTTACCGTCATTATAAGAAAGAAACTGCGGGAAGGTTTCTGAAAATTCAGAATTTTCCGTTAATACATCTTTAAAACAGCAGTTTACCGTCATTATAAGAAAGAAACTGCGGAAAGGTTTCTGAAAATTCAGAATTTTCCGTTAATACATCTCTAAAACAGCACTTTACCGTCATTATAAGAAAGAAACTGCGGAAAGGTTTCTGAAAATTCAGAATTTTCTGTTAATACATCTCTAAAACAGCACTTTACCGTCATTATAAGAAAGAAACTGCGGAAAGATTTCTGAAAATTCAGAATTTTCCGTTAATACATCTCTAAAACAGCACTTTACCGTCATTATAAGAAAGAAACTGCGGAAAGGTTTCTGAAAATTCAGAATTTTCCGTTAATACATCTTTAAAACAGCAGTTTACCGTCATTATAAGAAAGAAACTGCGGAAAGGTTTCTGGAAATTCAGAATTTTCCGTTAATATATCTCTAAAACAGTACTTTACCGAATAATAAGAAAGAAACTGCGGGAAGTTTAATTATAAGAAAGAAACTGCGGAAAGGCTTCTGAAAATTCAGAATTTTCCGTTAATACATCTCTAAAACAGCACTTTACCGTCATTATAAGAAAGAAACTGCGGAAAGGTTTCTGAAAATTCAGAATTTTCCGTTAATACATCTCTAAAACAGTATTTTACCGTCATTATAAGAAAGAAACTGCGGAAAGGTTTCTGAAAATTCAGAATTTTCCGTTAGTACATCTCTAAAACAGTACTTTACCGTCATTATAAGAAAGAAACTGCGGAAAGGTTTCTGAAAATTCAGAATTTTCCGTTAATACATCTTTAAAACAGTAGTTTACCGTCATTATAAGAAAGAAACTGCGGAAAGGTTTCTGAAAATTCAGAATTTTCCGTTAATACATCTTTAAAACATTAGTTTACCGTCATTATAAGAAAGAAACTGCGGAAAGGTTTCTGAAAATTCAGAATTTTCCGTTAATACATCTCTAAAACAGCACTTTACCGTCATTATAAGAAAGAAACTGCGGAAAGGTTTCTGAAAATTCAGAATTTTCCGTTAATACATCTCTAAAACAGCACTTTACCGTCATTATAAGAAAGAAACTGCGGAAAGGTTTCTGAAAATTCAGAATTTTCCGTTAATACATCTCTAAAACAGCAGTTTACCGTCATTATAAGAAAGAAACTGCGGGAAGGTTTCTGAAAATTCAGAATTTTCCGTTAATACATCTTTAAAACAGCAGTTTACCGTCATTATAAGAAAGAAACTGCGGAAAGGTTTCTGAAAATTCAGAATTTTCCGTTAATACATCTCTAAAACAGCACTTTACCGTCATTATAAGAAAGAAACTGCGGAAAGGTTTCTGAAAATTCAGAATTTTCTGTTAATACATCTCTAAAACAGCACTTTACCGTCATTATAAGAAAGAAACTGCGGAAAGATTTCTGAAAATTCAGAATTTTCCGTTAATACATCTCTAAAACAGCACTTTACCGTCATTATAAGAAAGAAACTGCGGAAAGGTTTCTGAAAATTCAGAATTTTCCGTTAATACATCTTTAAAACAGCAGTTTACCGTCATTATAAGAAAGAAACTGCGGAAAGGTTTCTGGAAATTCAGAATTTTCCGTTAATATATCTCTAAAACAGTACTTTACCGAATAATAAGAAAGAAACTGCGGGAAGTTTAATTATAAGAAAGAAACTGCGGAAAGGCTTCTGAAAATTCAGAATTTTCCGTTAATACATCTCTAAAACAGCACTTTACCGTCATTATAAGAAAGAAACTGCGGAAAGGTTTCTGAAAATTCAGAATTTTCCGTTAATACATCTCTAAAACAGTATTTTACCGTCATTATAAGAAAGAAACTGCGGAAAGGTTTCTGAAAATTCAGAATTTTCCGTTAGTACATCTCTAAAACAGTACTTTACCGTCATTATAAGAAAGAAACTGCGGAAAGGTTTCTGAAAATTCAGAATTTTCCGTTAATACATCTTTAAAACAGTAGTTTACCGTCATTATAAGAAAGAAACTGCGGAAAGGTTTCTGAAAATTCAGAATTTTCCGTTAATACATCTTTAAAACATTAGTTTACCGTCATTATAAGAAAGAAACTGCGGAAAGGTTTCTGAAAATTCAGAATTTTCCGTTAATACATCTCTAAAACAGCACTTTACCGTCATTATAAGAAAGAAACTGCGGAAAGGTTTCTGAAAATTCAGAATTTTCCGTTAATACATCTCTAAAACAGCACTTTACCGTCATTATAAGAAAGAAACTGCGGAAAGGTTTCTGAAAATTCAGAATTTTCCGTTAATACATCTCTAAAACAGCACTTTACCGTCATTATATAAGAAAGAAACTGCGGAAAGGTTTCTGAAAATTCAGAATTTTCCGTTAATACATCTCTAAAACAGTACTTTACCGTCATTATATAAGAAAGAAACTGCGGAAAGGTTTCTGAAAATTCAGAATTTTCCGTTAATACATGTCTAAAACAGCACTTTACCG
This sequence comes from Macrothele yani, assembly GCA_039090855.1. NCBI lineage: Eukaryota > Metazoa > Arthropoda > Arachnida > Araneae > Macrothelidae > Macrothele > Macrothele yani. Next base: position 60,017,451 of record CM077032.1, on the reverse strand, counting down.
TCATTATAAGAAAGAAACTGCGGAAAGGTTTCTGAAAATTCAGAATTTTCCGTTAATACATCTCTAAAACAGCACTTTACCGTCATTATAAGAAAGAAACTGCGGAAAGGTTTCTGAAAATTCAGAATTTTCCGTTAATACATCTCTAAAACAGCACTTTACCGTCATTATAAGAAAGAAACTGCGGAAAGGTTTCTGAAAATTCAGAATTTTCCGTTAATACATCTCTAAAACAGTACTTTACCGTCATTATAAGAAAGAAACTGCGGAAAGGTTTCTGAAAATTCAGAATTTTCCGTTAATACATCTTTAAAACAGCAGTTTACCGTCATTATAAGAAAGAAACTGCGGAAAGGTTTCTGAAAATTCAGAATTTTCCGTTAATACATCTCTAAAACAGCAGTTTACCGTCATTATAAGAAAGAAACTGCGGGAAGGTTTCTGAAAATTCAGAATTTTCCGTTAATACATCTTTAAAACAGCAGTTTACCGTCATTATAAGAAAGAAACTGCGGAAAGGTTTCTGAAAATTCAGAATTTTCCGTTAATACATCTCTAAAACAGCACTTTACCGTCATTATAAGAAAGAAACTGCGGAAAGGTTTCTGAAAATTCAGAATTTTCTGTTAATACATCTCTAAAACAGCACTTTACCGTCATTATAAGAAAGAAACTGCGGAAAGATTTCTGAAAATTCAGAATTTTCCGTTAATACATCTCTAAAACAGCACTTTACCGTCATTATAAGAAAGAAACTGCGGAAAGGTTTCTGAAAATTCAGAATTTTCCGTTAATACATCTTTAAAACAGCAGTTTACCGTCATTATAAGAAAGAAACTGCGGAAAGGTTTCTGGAAATTCAGAATTTTCCGTTAATATATCTCTAAAACAGTACTTTACCGAATAATAAGAAAGAAACTGCGGGAAGGTTAATTATCAGAAAGAAACTGCGGGAAGGTTTCTGAAAATTCAGAATTTTCCGTTAATACATCTCTAAAACAGCACTTTACCGTCATTATAAGAAAGAAACTGCGGAAAGGTTTCTGAAAATTCAGAATTTTTCCGTTAAAAATCCGTGAAATTGAGGTTTCTTTCCGTCGTTTGACGGAAAAGGTTGCATCAGAAATATGCTTCGTTAATTCACGAAAGAAATGACAAAACGTTGTTCGTGAATTTCCGAATTTTTTTTTAGAGTGGGTTAAACCATCTCCATCAATCATTATCCTCTTGTCGTTCCCAGTTTAATGATTGAAAGATATTCGAGCATGCAATTCATCATCATTGTCAACCATTATTATAACCTTTCCGCAGTTCCTTTCTTATATTGACGGTAAAGTGCAATCCATTGCTGGATAAAGATCTTCCCAACTTCTTTATACAACGGTTTGTCTTGAGCCAGTCTCCTTCATGTCACTCCGGAATGCTTTCGAATTTTATCCACACATCTCCCACGTGGTCTTCTTCAGGATCTTTTCCTGTCCCTTGGTATCTAGTCTAAAATTTCAATTGTCCATCGGTGGTCCGGTTTTCTGGCTATATACACAGTGCGTCAAAGAATTTTTAAGACTGGGTCTGTAAAATGAAATAGAAAAAAGAAATTATAATTTGTTTTGGTTTGTTATTCAAAATAAGTCCCTCCGGCTTCAATACACTTGTTACAGCGATTTAATAATGATTCGAATGCCTGTTCCAGTTCACTTTGCGGAATTGCCTCCAAAGTACGCGTCGAAGCTGTTTGTATGGTCGAAATATCATCAAAATAACACCCTTTTAACGTCATTTTAAGTTTTGGGAATAAAGAAAAGTCGCAGGGTGCTAAATCAGGCGAATACGGTGGATGATTCAACACACAGACGTTATTTTTCGCCAAAAATCTACGAACAAGAAGTGAGGTGTAACTAGGTGCATTATCGTGCAACAAACACCAATTGTTTTCATCCCGATATTCTGGACGAATGCAACGAATTCTGCCCATCAAACGCCTCAAAACATTTAAATAAAACTCACCAGTAATTGTTTGTCCACTTGAAACAAATTATTTGTGGATAATACCCTTACTGTCGAAGAATGTAGTGAGTACTATCGAAGAATGTAATGAGCATTGTTTCGATTTTCGATGGAACTGTTCTTGGTTTTTTTTGGCTTGCGGTGAGTTTTTTGACTTCCATTCCGCACTTTGTCGCTTAGTTTTAGGATCATATTGAAAACACCATGTTTCATCACCTGTAACAACCGATTTTAAGAAGTTTGGATCATTTTCAGCGGCTGAAACGATGTCTCTGCAATGTGCACTTCTCCTTGATTTTTGTTCATTGGTTAACGTGTGTGGAACAAATTTAGCACAGAGTTTTGTTTTGCCCAAATCTTCATGCAGGATGGTTTGAATCGCGCCTTTGTTGATGTTTAAAGACTCTTCCATCATTCTTAGTGACGCACATCGATTGTTTGCCACGAAATCACCCACTTTTTCAATAATCTCAGGTGTCCTAGATGAACTTGGTCTTCCGGTATGCTTATCATCTTCTAGCGTCGCTCTTCCGTCAAAAAAAAAACAAAAAAAAACCGTTTGTGCCATAGGAAAACATTTGATCTACTGAAACAAAACTCACCGTAAACTTGTTTCATCATTTGGTACCTTTCCGAGGCACTTTTACCAAGTTTTGCATTAAATTTAATAACAGCCCTTTGTTCCATCTTAATAATTCAACATGAAAAAATTTTTATCTCTCTAATGAACGCCAGTTTCGTTTGAGTTACTTTAACAACTGCGCAGTACTTTTGGCAGAAAGCAAGCAGATGATCACGGTTTATAACGCATTTGCGATTAAACTGATGGCGCCACCGTAGGCTGAAATCTAGCACCAGTCTTAAAAATTCTTTGACGCACTGTGAATCACGCCATTGATATTTCATGTACTGGTGTTTTCCAGTCTTGTCATTTTCCTGATCGACGAGTTCCTTATCTTATTTTTCCTGGTTACACCAAGTATGCATCTCTTCATGCTTCTTTCAGTTGTCTGCAGCCTTTGTATGTCTTTTTACGCTTTCCAACCATAGGTTGAAGAAGCGCATATGCTCCAGCTTTATCCGTCTGTCCGTCCGCACAATAACTCGCGTAAAAATTATTCCCTTTGGATGGAATTTTAGTATGTGGTAGAGGACCACCTGAAGACGAACCCTATTGAAAATGGGTGAAATGGGGTCAAAGGTCAGGGCATAGTAGCGGGATCTATTCGATTGCCCTTATGAGTCATAACTTGCGTAAACCTCGATCGATTTCAATGAAAATTTAGTATCTGTTACGGGACCACGTGGGGACGAACCCTATTGATAATAGGCGAAATGGGGTCAAAAATCACGATATAGGAGCGGGATCCATTCCATTGCCCTTATGCGTCATAACTAACGTAAAAATGTTTCTATGGCGACAAAACGTTAGCATGTTGTTCTGGAGGTAAACTGAACAAATTCTGTTTAATATCATCGAAATGGGGTCAAAGATGAGGGCACAGGAGCGAGATTTATTCCCCAGCCATTATCATCATAACTTGACTAAAAATGTTTCTATTGCGACAGAACTTTAGTATGTTGTTCCGGAGATATACTGAACAAATTCTGTTGAATATTATTGAAATAGGGTCAAAGGTCAGGGCACAGGAACGAGATTTATTCCACAGCCATTATCCTCATAACTTGACTAAAAATGTTTCTATTGCGACAGAACTTTAGTATGTTGTTCCGGAGGTATACTAAACAAATTCTGTTTAATATCATCGAAATGGGGTCAAAGATGAGGGCACAGGAGCGAGATTTATTCCCCAGCCATTATCATCATAACTTGACTAAAAATGTTTCTATTGCGACAGAACTTTAGTATGTTGTTCCGGAGATATACTGAACAAATTCTGTTGAATATTATTGAAATAGGGTCAAAGGTCAGGGCACAGGAACGAGATTTATTCCACAGCCATTATCCCCATAACTTAACTAAAAATGTTTCTATTGCGACAGAACTTTAGTATGTTGTTCCGGAGGTATACTAAACAAATTCTGTTTAATATCATCGAAATGGGGTCAAAGATGAGGGCACAGGAGCGAGATTTATTCCCCAGCCATTATCATCATAACTTGACTAAAAATGTTTCTATTGCGACAGAACTTTAGTATGTTGTTCCGGAGATATACTGAACAAATTCTGTTGAATATTATCGAAATGGGGTCAAAGGTCAGGGCACAGGAGCGAGATTTATTCCACAGCCATTATTCCCATAATTTAACTAAAAATGTTTCTATTGCGACAGAACTTTAGTATGTTGTTCCGGAGGTATACTAAACAAATTCTGTTTAATATCATCGAAATGGGGTCAAAGATGAGGGCACAGGAGCGAGATTTATTCCACAGCCATTATCCTCATAACTTGAGTAATGATTTCTGGCATGTTGGAAAGCGTATCATAATCAATGCATTGCAAGGTTTTTATCGACTTGTTAAACTTTTACTGTCGAACTGGTCCCTACAGGATGTGTTGAAATTGGTCCCACCGACGTCCAGAGATATTTGGACGCGCTTTTGCATGTCGGTGATGACCTTTGTCAAGGTATCTGGTGTGATTTGTTGGATGTGGGTCGTTATTGCATACTGTAGCTCCCTGAAGCATATGCGGTAGTACCACACAGACCAGTGTTTTGGCTGTTAATGCAGGCGAGCAGGTGGAACCTTGCTTCATCTGTGAAGAAAGTCACGTCCAGAAAGTCACGTCCAGAATGTCCTCACCTTCTACCGACAGGAACTCTTGGAACCACCTGTACTACCGAACACAGGCCACGTGGTCTGTTTCTTTGAGCTGATGCACGACTGATACTTTGTTCAGGGGAAACTGCAACTTCCTTTTCAGACTATCGTGGGTTGTCACATTAGCTTGTTGTTACAGCTGCCTCAGCGACTGGCATGGATTTCTCTGTATCCTGTCCTGAAAATCCTGTACGGTTTCATCTACTGTGGATGGCCTACCGGGGATGTCGGCACCCAGAGCACTTCCAGCTTCCCAAAACTTCGCTATGAGCTGTCGTACCGCATTACGGTCGAGAACGTCTGCATCACGAAATTTCCTGGCGAACTGTTGTTGAACTTCGTCCGTTGTACTTGTCGTCATGACGAAAGACATGCTCCACCAAAAGCAATCTCTGTTCAATCGTCCTTGTGCCGAGACGCGCGATCAATCGAAACGTCTGCCTTGGCAGACCAAGAGCTCGGGGCCAGAGTTGGAAACTGGTCAAAAATTTCGAACCAGGACGTCCCATAACTGAACCTGACCCAAACCCCATCCGGGTCCGTAACTGACCCGGACAGATTCTACTTTGAACTATAAATTCGAAACACATTTATATAAATATACAAATTGAAGATTCATACATTAATATTATTAATAACATCTATGAAAATGCAAGTTAAAAGATTCGGCTGTTTGAGAATACAGCACAAATAAAAATTAGAAAGGGAGTGGATTTTTTTTTTTTTTTTTTTTGGATTGGAGGTTTAACGACCACCGTGAGCAACTCAATGGGCTATAAGCAGTCGCCCGTCCCTAATTTAAGGTCACTGGTTCCAGGGAAGGGAGAGAGCCAGTGCCGTAAGACAAACACAACATCCATGCCTCACCGGGATTCGAACCCGGACCCATCTTGGACGAGTGATCAGAGGCCATCGCTTAGGCCACTGCGCCACCGGGGCGGACAAGGAAAGGGAGTGAGACAAGGTGACACCATATCTCCCAAGCTCTTTAATGACACATTGGAAAATGTCTTTCAATCACTGAACTGGGAAAACAAAGGGATAAAGATTGATATAGATTATCTAACTCACCTTCGTTTTGTTGATAACGTAGTCATTTTTGCAACTAGCCCATCACAGCTGCAGAGTATGATCCAGGAACTAGCTGACAAGAGTAAAGAAGTGGGGTTAAAAATGAACTTTCAGAAGACAAACAATGCTTTTACAAGAAATGAAGATTTATCGATTGATGGAGAAAAGCTGGAGATAACAGACACGTACGTTTATCTGGGACAGCAGATATCAAGTGAGGGTCACATTGATGAAGAAATTAATCGGCGTATAAAACTTGCCTGGAGAGCTTTTGGAAGAAACAGCATAATTTTCAAGAGCAATATGCCATTATGTCTTAAAAGAAAAATGTTTCATCAATGCATCCTTCCAGTGCTTACGTATGGTGCAGAGGCATGGATCTTAACTAAAAGAAACAAACAAAGACTGCAGACAACTCAAAGTAGCATGGAGAGGTGCATGCTTGGTGTAACCAGGAGAGTTAAGAAGAGGAACTCGTGGATCAGAAAAATGACAAGAGTGTAAGACATCATGATCAGAGTTAAATCCCTGAAATGGCAATGGGCTGGACATACTGCCAGAAGGACAGACCATCGATGGACAGCCGAAATTTTAGATTGGATTCCAAGGGACAGGAAAAGACCCAGAAGAAGACCACATGGGAGATGGGTGGATGAAATTCGAAAGTATTCGGGAGTAACATGGAGGATACTGGCACAAGACAGGCCGTTGTGGAAGTGGTTTGGAGAGACCTTCGTCCAGCAGAGGATTGATAATGGTTGACAATGATGATAAACGTAATATATATATTCATTTTAATAACTGCTTGATATTTAATAACTAAAATTTGGTTACTTGCTGAATTTAAGTGCCATTTTTAGTGCCACTATTTTGCGTAATCCAGAAGTAATGGCTGACTATGACCGTGACCGTGAGTATATTACAAATGGGAATCATTCACGATTACAGAAATATATTTTTTTTTAATTTATTTAGATTGTTCATTCTTTCCACGCTTTGAAGGAGGTGCGCATACTTTCATATTGTCCGTTAGATTTTTTGTTCCATAATCTCTTATTACACCGACATCTTTCTTCGTAATTATACACTTTCCACATTTTGAACAACAAGCAAGACCAAACAACACAGGATTATTCACCGGCTCCTTAATGAGACGAAACAATTTCCATCATTCACTCTTCCCCTTGTGCTTCTCGATTAGCACGTATTTGTTGGCCTCGACGCCTTTCTCAACCTCCTTAATATTAAATCCATCCATATTAACAAATAAGGAGTTAATTTCGACGTGACATGTCATGGGAACGGGATGTTAGCGCATCAATCAAAAACCTCTGAATGCCCAATGTAAAAGATGCGATGTGAAAAGTAACTCTTAGTCATACAGTGAACTTCGCACGGAGAGAGTGAATCAGCTGAGAATCAGGAGAATGGCGTTAACTTGCCCTGGACAATCGCACTGTAAAAGAACGCAAAGGAAGTATCTTTTTACGATATGGTGTCGGTGTGTCTGACGTCGGTCGGTGGAAATCTTCGTTGCCTTAAGAAAGAGACGACAATATGGCAAATCATTATTCACTCCGTGGGCACCAGTATCGACTACAGAATTCCAAAACACGCATTTTTCTCTGGAACAAAATTTTCTCTTTTCAAAAATAAAACGCGAATAAAACCGGGTCAGGAACACTTTGACCCGACCCGTTGGACCCGCAAGAAATTGTCGATCCGTTGACCCGTTGACCCGTCTCCATCTCTGCTCGGGGCCGCCCCCGGTGGCGCAGTGGTCTAAGCGATGGCTTCTGATCATTCGTCCGAGATGGCTCCGGGTTCGGATCCCGGTGTGGCATGGATGTTGTACCTGTCTTACGGTTCTCACTCTCTCCCTTCCCTGGGGTCAGTGACCCTAAATTAGGGACGGACGACTGCTTATAGCCCATTGAGTTGCTCACCGTGGTCGTTAAACCTCCAATAAAATAAAAAAATAAAAAATAATAAACTCGGGAATGATCATCGCTCGGAATGACGCCTCGGGATGGGGATACATGAAGGTTACCAGACACACAGCCCTTCCACGTGGCGGGTCATTTCTACTGTAATTCCATTCAAAATGTTTCTTCTCCTGCATCTCTCAAGAACCTGGAGCAGCTTCTACATGAAGAATGGTGTAACATTCCACTAACCACCATCCAGGATTTGTATGCGCACATTCCAACGCGGATTCAGACGGTTTTGGATGCCAAAAGTGGTCCCACACCCTATTGGGTACGTACAAGCTTCTTTTCCTAGGTGTTCAAATTATTTTGTCCAACCCTGTATGTACATCGATGAGTAAAACAAACGAAAAAGGGATAAACTGCGGAATCTCGGTTATACGTTTTTGATCAGATCATATCTAGAGGATTTTAGGAAGGGAGTGTCTGACCCCAGGTCTTAAACAACCCTTAGAAATAGGAAGCTAGGAGATTTGGGCTAGAGTGCCCGATAGGAAAGTGACACGGAAGCGAGGTAGAAGACGCCCTTATTTACTACCGGGGGTCCGACGGCTTAACGTGCTCATACAATGCTATAGTAGATCAGATCAGATCATATGTAGAGGATTTTAGAAAGGGAGTGTCTGACCCCAGGTCTTAAACAACCCTTAGAAATAGGAAGCTAGGAGATTTGGGCTAGAGTGCCCGATAGGAAAGTGACACGGAAGCGAGGTAGAAGACGCCCTTATTTACTACCGGGGTCCGACGGCTTAACGTGCTCATACAATGCTATAGTAGATCAGATCAGATCATATGTAGAGGATTTTAGGAAGGGAGTGTCTGACCCCAGGTCTTAAACAACCCTTAGAAATAGGAAGCTAGGAGATTTGGACTAGAGTGCCCGACAGGAAAGTGACACGGAAGCGAGGTAGAAGACGCCCTTATTTACTACCGGGGTCCGACGGCTTAATGTGCTCATACAATGCTATAGTAGATCAGATCAGATCATATGTAGAGGATTTTAGGAAGGGAGTGTCTGACCCCAGGTCTTAAACAACCCTTAGAAATAGGAAGCTAGGAGATTTGGACTAGAGTGCCCGACAGGAAAGTGACACGGAAGCGAGGTAGAAGATGCCCTTATTTACTACCGGGGGTCCGACGGCTTAACGTGCTCATACAATGCTATAGTAGATCAGATCAGATCATATGTAGAGGATTTTAGGAAGGGAGTGTCTGACCCCAGGTCTTAAACAACCCTTAGAAATAGGAAGCTAGGAGATTTGGACTAGAGTGCCCGACAGGAAAGTGACACGGAAGCGAGGTAGAAGACGCCCTTATTTACTACCGGGGGTCCGACGGCTTAATGTGCTCATACAATGCTATAGTAGATCAGATCAGATCATATGTAGAGGATTTTAGGAAGGGAGTGTCTGACCCCAGGTCTTAAACAACCCTTAGAAATAGGAAGCTAGGAGATTTGGGCTAGAGTGCCCGATAGGAAAGTGACACGGAAGCGAGGTAGAAGACGCCCTTATTTACTACCGGGGTCCGACGGCTTAATGTGCTCATACAATGCTATAGTAGATCAGATCAGATCATATGTAGAGGATTTTAGGAAGGGAGTGTCTGACCCCAGGTCTTAAACAACCCTTAGAAATAGGAAGCTAGGAGATTTGGGTTAGAGTGCCCGATAGGAAAGTGACACGGAAGCGAGGTAGAAGACGCCCTTATTTACTACCGGGGGTCCGACGGCTTAATGTGCTCATACAATGCTATAGTAGATCAGATCAGATCATATGTAGAGGATTTTAGGAAGGAGTGTCTGACCCCAGGTCTTAAACAACCCTTGGAAATAGGAAGCTAGGAGATTTGGGCTAGAGTGCCCGATAGGAAAGTGACACGGAAGCGAGGTAGAAGACGCCCTTATTTACTACCGGGGGTCCGACGGCTTAACGTGCTCATACAATGCTATAGTAGATCAGATCAGATCATATGTAGAGGATTTTAGGAAGGGAGTGTCTGACCCCAGGTCTTAAACAACCCTTAGAAATAGGAAGCTAGGAGATTTGGGTTAGAGTGCCCGATAGGAAAGTGACACGGAAGCGAGGTAGAAGACGCCCTTATTTACTACCGGGGGTCCGACGGCTTAATGTGCTCATACAATGCTATAGTAGATCAGATCAGATCATATGTAGAGGATTTTAGGAAGGGAGTGTCTGACCCCAGGTCTTAAACAACCCTTGGAAATAGGAAGCTAGGAGATTTGGGCTAGAGTGCCCGATAGGAAAGTGACACGGAAGCGAGGTAGAAGACGCCCTTATTTACTACCGGGGGTCCGACGGCTTAACGTGCTCATACAATGCTATAGTAGATCAGATCAGATCATATGTAGAGGATTTTAGGAAGGGAGTGTCTGACCCCAGGTCTTAAACAACCCTTAGAAATAGGAAGCTAGGAGATTTGGGTTAGAGTGCCCGATAGGAAAGTGACACGGAAGCGAGGTAGAAGACGCCCTTATTTACTACCGGGGGTCCGACGGCTTAATGTGCTCATACAATGCTATAGTAGATCAGATCAGATCATATGTAGAGGATTTTAGGAAGGGAGTGTCTGACCCCAGGTCTTAAACAACCCTTGGAAATAGGAAGCTAGGAGATTTGGGCTAGAGTGCCCGATAGGAAAGTGACACGGAAGCGAGGTAGAAGACGCCCTTATTTACTACCGGGGGTCCGACGGCTTAACGTGCTCATACAATGCTATAGTAGATCAGATCAGATCATATGTAGAGGATTTTAGGAAGGGAGTGTCTGACCCCAGGTCTTAAACAACCCTTAGAAATAGGAAGCTAGGAGATTTGGGTTAGAGTGCCCGATAGGAAAGTGACACGGAAGCGAGGTAGAAGACGCCCTTATTTACTACCGGGGGTCCGACGGCTTAACGTGCTCATACAATGCTATAGTAGATCAGATCAGATCATATGTAGAGGATTTTAGGAAGGGAGTGTCTGACCCCAGGTCTTAAACAACCCTTAGAAATAGGAAGCTAGGAGATTTGGGCTAGAGTGCCCGATAGGAAAGTGACACGGAAGCGAGGTAGAAGACGCCCTTATTTACTACCGGGGGTCCGACGGCTTAATGTGCTCATACAATGCTATAGTAGATCAGATCAGATCATATGTAGAGGATTTTAGGAAGGGAGTGTCTGACCCCAGGTCTTAAACAACCCTTGGAAATAGGAAGCTAGGAGATTTGGGCTAGAGTGCCCGATAGGAAAGTGACACGGAAGCGAGGTAGAAGACGCCCTTATTTACTACCGGGGGTCCGACGGCTTAACGTGCTCATACAATGCTATAGTAGATCAGATCAGATCATATGTAGAGGATTTTAGGAAGGGAGTGTCTGACCCCAGGTCTTAAACAACCCTTGGAAATAGGAAGCTAGGAGATTTGGGCTAGAGTGCCCGATAGGAAAGTGACACGGAAGCGAGGTAGAAGACGCCCTTATTTACTACCGGGGGTCCGACGGCTTAACGTGCTCATACAATGCTATAGTAGATCAGATCAGATCATATGTAGAGGATTTTAGGAAGGGAGTGTCTGACCCCAGGTCTTAAACAACCCTTAGAAATAGGAAGCTAGGAGATTTGGGCTAGAGTGCCCGACAGGAAAGTGACACGGAAGCGAGGTAGAAGATGCCCTTATTTACTACCGGGGGTCCGACGGCTTAACGTGCTCATACAATGCTATAGTAGATCAGATCAGATCATATGTAGAGGATTTTAGGAAGGGAGTGTCTGACCCCAGGTCTTAAACAACCCTTAGAAATAGGAAGCTAGGAGATTTGGACTAGAGTGCCCGACAGGAAAGTGACACGGAAGCGAGGTAGAAGACGCCCTTATTTACTACCGGGGGTCCGACGGCTTAATGTGCTCATACAATGCTATAGTAGATCAGATCAGATCATATGTAGAGGATTTTAGGAAGGGAGTGTCTGACCCCAGGTCTTAAACAACCCTTAGAAATAGGAAGCTAGGAGATTTGGGTTAGAGTGCCCGATAGGAAAGTGACACGGAAGCGAGGTAGAAGACGCCCTTATTTACTACCGGGGGTCCGACGGCTTAATGTGCTCATACAATGCTATAGTAGATCAGATCAGATCATATGTAGAGGATTTTAGGAAGGGAGTGTCTGACCCCAGGTCTTAAACAACCCTTAGAAATAGGAAGCTAGGAGATTTGGGTTAGAGTGCCCGATAGGAAAGTGACACGGAAGCGAGGTAGAAGACGCCCTTATTTACTACCGGGGGTCCGACGGCTTAATGTGCTCATACAATGCTATAGTAGATCAGATCAGATCATATGTAGAGGATTTTAGGAAGGGAGTGTCTGACCCCAGGTCTTAAACAACCCTTGGAAATAGGAAGCTAGGAGATTTGGGCTAGAGTGCCCGATAGGAAAGTGACACGGAAGCGAGGTAGAAGACGCCCTTATTTACTACCGGGGGTCCGACGGCTTAACGTGCTCATACAATGCTATAGTAGATCAGATCAGATCATATGTAGAGGATTTTAGGAAGGGAGTGTCTGACCCCAGGTCTTAAACAACCCTTAGAAATAGGAAGCTAGGAGATTTGGGTTAGAGTGCCCGATAGGAAAGTGACACGGAAGCGAGGTAGAAGACGCCCTTATTTACTACCGGGGGTCCGACGGCTTAATGTGCTCATACAATGCTATAGTAGATCAGATCAGATCATATGTAGAGGATTTTAGGAAGGGAGTGTCTGACCCCAGGTCTTAAACAACCCTTGGAAATAGGAAGCTAGGAGATTTGGGCTGGAGTGCCCGATAGGAAAGTGACACGGAAACGAGGTACAAGACCCCCTTATTTACTACCGGGGAGCCAGTATCCGGGGTCCGACGGCTTAACGTGCTCATCCGTCGCACGGCGGGTATTTAGCGTTTCGAACGTTCGTATCTGCCCACGATCGAACCCCAGGTCTTCTCCTTGGCAGTCATGAACGCTGACCACTAGGCCACCCGAGGGGCCACCTACGTTTTTGAGTTATACGTTGTTCACTTTTATACGTAATTCTGCCCGGTGTCGAACGATTGATCGACATAACGATTGGTCGACATAACGATCAGTCGACCGTAACGACTAGTCGACAGTAAGGATTGGTGGACATAACGATCAGTCGACAGTAACGACTAGTCGACAGTAAGGATTGGTCGACAGCACGATTGGTCGACATAACGATCAGTCGACCGTAACGACTAGTCGACAGTAAGGATTGGTCGACAGCACGATTGGTCGACATAACGATCAGTCGACCGTAACGACTAGTAGACAGTAAGGATTGGTCGACATAACAATCAGTCAACCCTAACGACTAGTCGACAGTAAGGATTGGTCGACATAACGATCAGCCGACCGTAACGACTAGTCGACAGTAAGGATTGGTGGACATAACGATCAGTCGACAGTAACGACTAGTCGACAGTAAGGATTGGTCGACAGCACGATTGGTCGACATAACGATCAGTCGACCGTAACGACTAGTCGACAGTAAGGATTGGTCGACAGCACGATTGGTCGACATAACGATCAGTCGACCGTAACGACTAGTCGACAGTAAGGATTGGTCGACATAACGATCAGTCAACCCTAACGACTAGTCGACAGTAAGGATTGGTCGACATAACGATCAGTCGACCGTAACGACTGGTCGACAGCACAATTGGTCGAGATAACCATTGGTTCAGAGGATTACGGTTTACATTCGCAGCGGTACCTCTCAAAACGTAACGTTCCTTTTTGGAAATAATATCTTCTACAATGTAGTCCTCAGAACGTACAGCATTATAGCATATTATTTCCAAATAGGCCCCCGTGTCATCTTTTGTACTCTAAGTGAAATCTATATAGAGGGCCTTCTGAAAGATGTTATTTCCGAAAGGGCCCCGGGGCACTTTAGGTATAGGCACTTTGGGGAAACTGCCACACATAATTCGGAAACTCGGAAAATTGCCCCACATTCAAAGCGTTTCTCGGACAAACGGCGATTTGTGCTCGTCCCCTTAATGAAAACCATGTGGCAATTTTCCGGTGGGGCAATTTTTCTGTGTGTGGCAATTTTCCGGGTTGCTGAAAGATGTGTGGCAATTTTCTGGTGGGGCAATTTACCGCCAAACTGTTTGCACTTATTCATTTTTTTTCCGAGTTCCGTTGACCATTTTATGTCGACCAGTCGTTATTGTCGACCAATCGTTATGTCGATCAAATGTGCTGTCGACCAGTTGTTATTGTCGACCAATCGTTATGTCGATCAAATGGGCTGTCGACCAATCGTTACATACTCAATTCTGCCCTAGTATCGGTATTTTACTACAGTTTCTATCACCTTTTCAATTCGGTGTACACGTAATTTAAAAACAAGAAACACCTTTTTCTTTTTGTATCTAGAAATGATGAATTTTCCGATTATATGTTAAATTTTGTATTTTTGATTATCAAAAATACGCCGTTCTTCGATTCTTTTATATGTAACTTAGTACTTTACAACTTTGAGGGAATCGAGACAAGATTTTTTTTTTTTTTTTTTTTTTGCAATTCATACATTTAGTGCAAAGTCATTATTCGGACGCCCTGTGTATATCCAAGAGTAAATAGTTTAGTTGTTTTACTTTTTTGTGTATGTCACAAATCTTCATTGCTATTTTTTTATTTGCTTACTTAAATGTCATGCGTTTTCGTATAAATCGGAGAAGGTCATTAGCATTAGTCGCTGTCATACATACGGCAGATACATGTTTTATATGTGTGATCGTGAGGCATTTTAAAGAGGCTGAACTTTTGTTCTCTAAAAGAATAAAATTCGCATTATATGATTAAATTTACATAAGTGTTTTGTAGTACTTTGAAATGATATAAAACTAGGATAATACCTCTAATTACAACGGGTATATTAGTGTTACACGCAATAAAGTGCAATACTTTTGGTTTTACAAAATAAAAAAAGAAAAAAAAAGTAGGTTCCAAAGAATTTGAATGATTAAAACGCCCATAACAAACGTGAGTTGCAGAATATGTTGTCCCGGATGTATGAATTTTTTATGAAATTCAAACTGAGCATAAGCAAGAAATATGACGCCGAATTTTCGGGTGTAATAAATACGTCTTTTGAATCCGTTCTAACGAAAATTAAATTTATCAAAGCTATTCAAAGTCAATGGAACCGGTATGGAAAACAATAGTATCTGACGGAAAAAAGAAGTTTTTCAATCGGGTTTTAAATCCCTTTGATATTGCTGTAAACGGAATCGTGAGCTTAGGTCCTCTCGTTAAGAAAAACATGAATTTATATGAGAAACATTTCGCACCGGAAACGCTCTCCAACACCGAAATAATTTTTCATATCGGACTCTTAGAAACAGAGATATCGACGAAAATAAGATGACTTTAAGTCCCCTGGTGGGAAAACCATGCATTATTTTAAGAAGAAAGTATTCTCAAAAGGTTTATCCATGTGAGCGGTATCGGTCGAAGAAAAAAAAAAAAATTTAATCGAGTTTTCAGTAGCCCAGATTTTGCTACAAATACATCAGAAGCAGAAATTAACACTTATGCCCCCTGGTGGCCAAACCATTCTTTACCAAACACTAGAAATTATGTGAAAAATACTTCCCATCAGGTCTTGTATGCGATACGGGAAGAATTTTTCAAATCGGAGATTTAGAAACAGAGATGTAGGGGAAAAAATAATTTACCTTTACGCCTCCTAGTGGAAAGACTACGAATTACTTGAAAATTTTGAAATTATATGAAAAATATGTCACACCGAGAACACTATCCAACAAAAGAAGGAATTTTTCAAATCGGACTCCTAGAAGTAGAGATATTGACAAAAATAAGATATATATCTACGCCCCCTGAGGGAGAAACCATGCATTATTTTAAGAAGAAAATATTGCGAAAAAGTTTGCCGATGTGAGGGGTATCAGTCCACGAAAGAATTTTTTCAATCGGCATTTTAGAAGCTCAGATTTTATGGCAAATACATCAGAAGCAAAAGTTAACACTTACGCCGCCAGGTGGCCAAAGTATTCTTTACCAAAAATTTTAAATTATATGTAAAAGATTTTCCATCAGGAGGTGTATCCGCTGATAATTTTTTTTTCAATTCGGAGTTTTAGAAGAAAAGTTATCGCGAAAAATGTAATTTACTTTTACGCCCCCTAGCGGAAAATCTATGCGTGATTTGAAAAAGAAACTATATCTAAAATACTCTACGACATAAATGGAATCGAAAAAGATCAAATAATTTTTTCAATCCGATGTTTTGAAGCAAATATGTGGAATAAAACGTAATTTTGAATTCGACATCATCTTCATTTACGCCCTCTAGCGACGAAATTGTACATGATGCGTAACATCACAGCCTCTCCTTGACAAATGTCAACCCCGCCTTCTCGTGGTGCATCCTGTTCCCACTAAAGGGGCTCTGACGACCGCAAATAGCGGTATAACTATACCATCGGGATCAGAGGAAATGCTATCCCACACTCACCAACCCGCTTGGCCAGCGTGGTGAGTTATGGCCAAACACCTCCAAAATGACTCTACAACTTAAATCTTGGCCCTCAGTCTCCGGCAGCTGGAATGTACCTGGCCAAGGCAGCGGCCAGTGCGACATGAAGGCAGAGGGTGCTAAGAATCCCCGGAGGACCGGACTAGGCTGCCATTTGATGCTGACCTTGGCTACCTACAACGGACGCTCCCTATCTTCTGATTCAAGGCTCCTTGAATTGGAAGAGGAACTACAAAGGATCAAGTGGGACATCGTCGGGCTAAGTGAGGTAAGGAGAAAAGGAGAAGATCTCATTGAACTGAAAAGTGGACATCTCTTCTATTATCGAGGGACAGATACTGGCAGAACTAGTGGTGTTGGATTTATAATAAACAAGAAACTGAAGGATAAAGTGGTAGAAGTTGAAAGTTCCTCTGACAGAGCTGCACGACTCGTTATCCAACTATCGAGAAAATACCAGGCTCAGATTATTCAAACTTATGCACCCACCACAAGTCATCCTGAAGAAGAAATTGAAGAATTTTATGAGGAAATTCGTCATCTAAATAATAAAGGTAAGCAGCACTTGAAGATAATTATGGGAGATTTCAATGCAAAAATAGGGCACCGGCAACAGAATGAAACTTCAGTAGGTAAATTCGGTCACGGCAACAGAAACCAGCGTGGAAATACTCTCGTTGAGTTTGCAGAGGCAGAAGGATTTTTCATCTTGAATTCCTTTTTCAAGAAAAAGCCACACAGGAAATGGACACGGAGACATCCAATTGGGACGACAAGTGAAATTGATTTTATTATGTGTAACAAAAAATTCGTCATCGAAGACTGCAGTGTGCTAAACAAGTTCAACACAGGTAGTGACCATAGATTGGTGAGATGTAAGATGCACCTCAACACTAAACTTGAACGTGGCAAGCTCATAAGACAAACAAAATGTATTGACATAACCAACCTTAAAAAATACCATAATACTTTCAAGTTGGAACTGAAGAACAGATTCTCTGCTTTAGATGGCCTAACATCGGAAGAAGTGGATATTTCGGAAGTTAACAGAAAAAGTAACCAAAGCTCTTATGGAAACAGCAACAAAATTAGCTGGGTCTAAGAACAAGTTGCATGTAAACAAATTATCAGGAAAAACCAAAATGTTGATGCAAAAAAGAAGAGAGATGAGGACAACTAAAGAAGATGTGACTTCCAAAGTGGAATATATAGAGCTATGCAAGACAGCACGAAAAAGTATCACTGAAGACGTAAGGAAATTCAACTGTGAGCTAGTGAGGAAAGCAATTGAAAACAACCAAAGCCTAAAGATAGCAAAGGGACATCTCAGTAAGGGAAGAAAACAGATTATGGCTCTGAGAAAAGAAGATGGTTCTATAACAAGAAATAGAGGCGAAATTTTGACAAGAGTGAAAGATTTCTACTCCAAATTATATATAAGAAAGGGATGATACATGTACTCCAGACATCATGAAAGGTACCAGAGTTCTTCCAGTCCTCCCAGCAGAAGTTGCTCATGCAATCAAGAACATGAAGCGGGGGAAAACTCCAGGAGAAGATGGAATTACTATAGACATCATACAAGAAGCAAGTGGAGAAATTGAAACAGTACTCGCCCAAATTTTCACTCGATGCCTTAATGAAGAGAAGATTCCTTTAGGATTGGAACAATGCTACAATGATCTTGCTACATAAAAAAGGTGACATTGAGGATCTCAGGAACTACAGACCTATCAGCCTCCTATCAGTGGTTTATAAAATCTTCACTAAAGTTCTTTCACACCGCTTGAAGGTAACACTGGACATGGCTCAACCGAGAGAACAAGCTGGATTCAGGAGTGGCTACAGCACAATAGATCATATCCACGTACTGAGAGAACTAATTGAAAGAGCGAGGGAATATGAACTTCCATTGTGCATGGCTTTTATCGATTATGAAAAAGCCTTTGATTCGGTGAAACCATCAGCAGTTACCACGGCTCTGAAATCCTGCGGTATTGAAGATGCATACATTAATATTATTAATAACATCTATGAAAATGCAAGTGCAAAGATTCGGCTGTTTGAAAATACAACACACATAAAAATTGGAAAGGGAGTGAGACAAGGTGATACCATATCTCCGAAGCTCTTTAATGCCACATTGGAAAATGTCTTTCAATCACTGAACTGGGAAAACAAAGGGATAAAGATTAATGGAGATTATCTAACCCACCTTCGTTTTGCTGATGACGTAGTCATTTTTGCAACTACCCCATCAGAGCTGCAGAGTATGATCCAGGAACTTGCTGACAAGAGTAAAGAAGTGGGATTAAAAATGAACTTTCAGAAGACAAAAGTGATGTTCAATGCTTTTACAAGAAATGAAGATTTATCGATTGATGGAGAAAAACTGGAGATAACAGATACGTATGTTTATCTTGGACAGCAGATATCAAGTGAGGGTCACATTGATGAAGAAATTAATCGGCGTACAAAACTTGCCTGGAGAGCTTTTGGAAGAAACAGCATAATTTTCAAGAGCAATATGCCATTATGTCTTAAAAGAAAAGTGTTTGATCAATGCATCCTTCCAGTGCTTACGTATGGTGCAGAGACGTGGACCTTAACTAAAAGAGACATACAAAGGCTGCAGACAACTCAAAGTAGCATGGAGAGGTGCATGCTTGGTATAACCAGGAGAGATAAGAAGAGGAACTCGTGGATCCGAAAAATGACGAGAGTGGAAGACATCATGATCAGAGTTAAATCCCTGAAATGGCAATGGGCTGGACATACTGCCAGAAGGACAGACCATAGATGGACAGCCGAAATTTTAGATTGGATTCCAAGGGACAGGAAAAGACCCCGAAAAAGACCACATGGGAGATGGGTGGATGAAATTCGTAAATATGCGGGAGTGACATGGAGGAGACTGGCACAAGACAGACCGTTGTGGAGGAAACTTGGGGAGACCTTCGTCCAGCAGTGGATTGATAATGGTTGACAATGATGATGATGAAAAAAAAAACGAAATGAAGGATCATCATTCTCATATTTCAAGCTTCCGAACGCAAACAGAATTTTTCAAATCGGACTAATAGTTGCAGAGATAGCGTAGGTACAGGCGGACGGACGGACGGACAAACCGATAACATAAGCACGTTCTTATTTTACAAAAGACGTGCTAAAAAGGGAAAAACCATAACTTTGGAACGGAGATAGCTGCATAGGTACAGGCGGGTTGGTGCGTGTAATATTGGGTTGGTGCGGATGAAATGGGAAAAATTGGTCTCAGTCATAGGGGCCAACTCTAGGGGGGGGAGGTGAATCTTGAATTCCCTAATAACTTTACTAGGGGGGCCATGTCCACCCAATAATTTTGGTCCTCTTTAATGAAATAATCGCTTTTGCCTCATAAAGTGGAGCAAGCTCCAACTTATTTTGCTTCCTATATTTCCAATGGAAAAACTTTTGTACACATTCCCTTCACCATTACTGTGTTCCCAAGAATGAAAATTTAAACATCGATTAAAATAACTTCATATTATAACTTGGAATTCTTAATATTTTCTAAAACATAGCCATAATTATATAAGAAATCAATAACTTTTCCTTTGGTGCTGTTGCAACCAGAAAAAAGATGGCGCGACCTGTACTTTGATGACGTCAGTAGACAAACAAATGTTGGATTGCATAGTTATGGCTATGTTTTAGAAAATATTAAGTATTCCAAGTTATAAAATGAATGGGCTATTTTAGTCGATGTTCAAATTTTCATCCTTGGGAACGCGTTAATTGTCCAGAAAAAGATGGCGCGACCTGCACTTTGATGACGTCAGTAGACAAACAAATGTTGGATTGCATAATTATGGCTATGTTTTAGAAAATATTAAGTATTCCAAGTTATAAAATGAAGCTATTTTAGTCGATGTTCAAATTTTCATCCTTGAGAACGCATTAATCGTCCAGAAAAAAGATGGCGCAACCTGTACTTTGATAACGTCAGTAGACAAACAAATGTTGGATTGCATAATTATGGTTATGTTTTAGAAAATATTAAGTATTCCAAGTTATAAAATGAAGCTATTTTAATCGATGTTCAAATTTTCATCCTTGGGAACGCATTAATTGTCCAGAATAAAGATGGCGCGACCTGTACTTTGATGACGTCAGTAGACAAACAAATGTTGGATTGCATAATTATGGTTATGTTTTAGAAAATATTAAGTATTCCAAGTTATAAAATGAAGCCATTTTAATCGATGTTCAAATTTTCATCCTTGGGAACGCATTAATTGTCCAGAAAAAAGATGGCGCGACCTGTACTTTGATGACGTCAGTAGACAAACAAATGTTGGATTGCATAATTATGGTTATGTTTTAGAAAATATTAAGTATTCCAAGTTATAAAATGAAGCTATTTTAGTCGATGTTCAAATTTTCATCCTTGAGAACGCATTAATCGTCCAGAAAAAAGATGGTGTGACCTGTACTTTGATGACGTCAGTAGACAAACAAATGTTGGATTGTATAATTATGGTTATGTTTTAGAAAATATTAAGTATTCCAAGTTATAAAATGAAGCTATTTTAGTCGATGTTCAAATTTTCATCCTTGAGAACGCATTAATCGTCCAGAAAAAAGATGGCGCGACCTGTACTTTGATGACGTCAGTAGACAAACAAATGTTGGATTGCATAATTATGGTTATGTTTTAGAAAATATTAAGTATTCCAAGTTACAAAATGAAGCTATTTTAATCGATGTTCAAATTTTCATCCTTGAGAACGCATTAATCGTCCAGAAAAAAGATGGTGTGACCTGTACTTTGATGACGTCAGTAGACAAACAAATGTTGGATTGTATAATTATGGTTATGTTTTAGAAAATATTAAGTATTCCAAGTTATAAAATGAAGCTATTTTAATCGATGTTCAAATTTTCATCCTTGGGAAGGCATTAATTGTGAAGAAAATGTGTACAGAAGTTCTTCCATTGGAAGTATACGAAGCAAAATTACTTGACGTCCACCTTAAACAACTGAGATAGCTTTACCAACAAAACATATGCATAACAAATTATCTGCGTCACCATGGCAGTAGGTCACGGGACCAGAATGTTCCTCTGTGGTTATCGTGAAGACCGACAAGCCGTTCGTTTCTTTCCTTTGCGTCTGTAAAAAAAATGTTTTTTTTCCTGTGAATTTATCGTCTGCGTTAGTGGTTCGTGTTGACTGTGTTGTGTTTTCACCGTTTTGCCTCACTTGAAGTGAGTGTGTGTGCCTTCTATTTCGTTATTTTGTGTTTCTTCTGTGTGACGCAGTTGCAGCACACGGTGTTGTGTTGTTCGGCTTAGCGGCCATGATGGCTGCTTCCCAAGTACAAATGCAAGTTCCGTCTGCTGATTTTATCTCCGCTGGATTTTCTTTGGCTACATCGACCGCTTGTGAGACAACTATGACCTCTTCAAATGTGGATTTGTCTACTTCTAATTGTGTTTCTGCTTCTAATGTGCTTCGTCCTAATGTTTCTGCATCGAATGTTCTTCGTCCTAATTTGCATATCCTTAATGCCGAGTCACGTTCTGCTGCCACGGCTGCTACTCCTCCACGCTCGTATGCTGCGACTGCTCGTCCAAACCAATCTCATGCACCTCTTTCAATGCAACCACAATTTTCTAGAGAAGATAAAGTTCTCAAGATTCGGATTTCTGACGACTCACCAGCATTTAAAGAACTTTCCTCAGCTTTGTTATTAAGTGTGTATTTTCCGTCTCTTCGTGACACCCCCCTCCCCCTCTATTTGGAGGCCTTGGTTAAAGTTGTTCCCAAGGAAAGCATCGTTTCAATTATTCGCATTGGAGGGTGTTGTCGTTCATTTTGTTCACCAAAAAGCCACCGACACCGTTCTTGCCACAGGCATTGATATTGGCTCTTTTCACTTGCAACCTGTTGCTTCTGCACAGCGCCCGGTCACAGTGACATTATCTCCTGTGCCTACTGCTATTCCTGACAACTTACTTGTTGCTGCACTCGGCACTCTTGGTCGAGTAGTGGGAGAGACTAAATTTCTCCCAGCTGCTGCCAGAGACTCTCCATTCAAATTTGTGCAAGGAGGACGTCACCAATATCGTGTTATTTTCCCCACTGACCAAGCCATTTCTAACCGCCCCACATCTCTGCAACTTGTTACGGACACACGAACATACGTTTTCAACTTATTTGCTGGTGTCCAGTGTTTCCAGTGTAGAGCTGAAGGCCACCTGGCTTATGAGTGCCCTCAGCGCACACTTGCGCAAGGTGCTGTCCCTTCGTTGAAGGTTCCTGACACACCTCC
Organism: Macrothele yani; assembly: GCA_039090855.1. Lineage (NCBI taxonomy): Eukaryota > Metazoa > Arthropoda > Arachnida > Araneae > Macrothelidae > Macrothele > Macrothele yani. The sequence goes on along the minus strand of CM077032.1, from coordinate 59,994,720 downwards.
ATCATTCACTTCCTCCTCCCTTACTACTGGACAAACTGTTACCCCAATGTCAACCACGTCACCATCTCTGCTACTTGCTCCTTCAATGACTGCAGATATTTCGTTGTCTTCACCTGTTTCAGTTTCGCCACTGCCATTCAACTCCGAGCAGCCGCTGTCTTTCAAAACTCCTACGCAGTTATTGCCAAGCACTAAACAGCCATTACAATATAACTCCGAGCAGCCGCTTTCTTCCGAAACTACTGCGTCATCATTGCCCAGCTCTCACGCGCCACCACCAAGCAACAAATTGCCTCCCGTTTCACAGCCTGTTTCGCAAGTGCAAACACCTGCTTCTCAACTGTTAAAATCTGCTCTCATTGTTGACATGTCATTTCCACCTCTTCCTACTTCGGTGGGCTCCTCTGGACCCAAAATTGCCGGGAAACGTCCAAATTCTGCCGAGTCTTCTCCTAGGCCTTCGCGTCGCACTAGGCGTTTTCGGACCAAATCTTCTGCCACTTCCTCTGGAATCTCACCTGGCGTAGAAAATTTTTCTTCTCAACTTCGTACAACAAACAGATTCGCTTGCCTCCCTACTGATGATGATATGGATGTTGCTGCTAATTTTAAGTGAATCAGCATCGATTGCTTCGGATGTTGTTGGAGATGATTCTTCTCTTCCCACCATTCCCAAACTTTCCGCTCTGTTCAAAGACTGTTCTGTTCCAATGCAACCGCTCACATTTACTGAACTTCTTGAACTAATTCAACGCCCTAGGATTGAAAAATTTCTAACAATCCCGTGTATTCAATCTAAGTTAAATTGGTTACCTGAAATGCTTCAACAACTGCAATTGCTTGATGAATTTTTGATTAACGTTTCCGTTCCCCCTGAAGATGCCCAGCTTCAGCATCGTCTGTGGTACATGCTGAAGTTGCTCACAGCTGAACTCGAAAACATTCAACAGCATGTTCTTGATTTCCCAACTGACTGAGTTTTTTGTCTTCTGAATAAACGTTTTGTTTTGAAATTGTTTACCTTTAAACTTGCAATGCTTTACCGTCTGTTTTTGTTTAGTTTTCGGCGAACTCTTAGACACAGTTTAATACTACTGTTATCAACGGACTCATAGACTTTTATTTTTACTACTGTTCAACTGGGCAGCCCGTGAGCGCCCTCTTTTCCACACCCTTTACATTGTTGTTATTGTTTTTTTTTTTAAATGCTTGCGTATACCTTGTTCTCTCCCACATCTTGTTACTGTTTTCTATTCTGTACTTGTTCATATTTTGTAGAGGCGTTTTTTATACCTAACATTTTGAGCAATAAATACCTTATGAAGACGAGCCGTTCGTTTCTTTCCTTTTCGTATTTAAAAAATGCTTAAAAATCAGGAAATGACTTTTTCTTAAATTATTTATTTGTAAAAAAAGGGACGATAGTTGTAAGTTTAAGCTGTAAAAACTGCAATGCGTTATGATTTATATTTTGCCATATATCCGGGGTTTTTTTAATGGATCCCATCGCGAAAAAATAGAGAATTTTGTGAAATTTAGAAATTTATTTTATCATAAACTAAATTGAAATTCAAAAAAAAAGGGCGACGAGGTGCAATAATTCGGTCATGACACTACATGCCTTCAAAGTTTCGTGGTTCTGTTGCTGTTAGTGTGTCCGGAACGCCACCTGATATCACTTTTTTCCTTACCTTAACTTTAGAACACAATAGCCCTTAAAGTATCACTGAAATCGAGAAAAAGTTCATTTCAGCGTGTTCTCCAAACAATTCTCTACAAACGATGTAAATGTCATATTTGTGTGTTCAATACGTTTTGCACTGCGAGCTAGGAAAGGAAGAGTGTCGCGAAATTTCTAAAACAGCGGCAGCAGTTACTATTTTTTAGAATAGAGAGAAACAAAATAAGTAAACTTTTTTCCCACTGCTTATTTGATAAGAAACTTGATTGTCAGCCACCTATTTTGTTCGATATGTTCTCGTGACGTTTAAACACATTATGAAGAATTCAAAAAAAAAAAAAAAAATACAGAAACGTATAATCTCTAGCGCCTTCATGTATTTACACTAGCGTGCAAAAATTAAGGACTAGACGGTTTGTCGAATGTAACGTCGTGCAGAAGTGCTCCACATCGACTCAAATCATACCATAAGATCCCCAAGATGTAAGAATATGAGACAAGTGAGCAAAACCGTCCAAACAAGGAATCCAAAGGATACAATGGCACTTTATTGAAAAGGTAGCTTCGAGCACAACTGGACAGAAGACAGAAACGTCCATGTGACAGGCGGCTGCCAAGAAAAATCCAGTCTTTAGTAGGGGATATGATCACCCCTGACTGCGTTGCAGGATTTACAACGTCTGTCCATGCTGAAGACGAGGTTGTCAAGGAGCTGTTGAGGCATCGCGGCGCATTCCTCTTGTAGCGCCAATCGCAGCTGCGGAATCGCTGCTGGCCAGCTGGTGACGTGCTGCCAAGCAAGCGTCTCCCGAGAAGGTCCCACACGTGTTCGATTGGATTTAGGTCCGGAGACCTTGCGGGCCAATCCATGCGTTGAATATCTTCACTCTCCAACAGCTCTGCGACAGCCACTGTACGATGAGGTGTAGCGTTGTCGTCCATGAAGAGGAACTCAGGACCCACAGCACCTCTAAACAGACGCACGTGAGGCAGGAGAACCTCGGTACAATAGCGGACACCAGTGACTGAACCTCCTTGGAACATGTAGAGGTCAGTACGGCTACAGAGCATGATACCGCCCCAAACGAGAACTCCGCCACCTCCAAACCGGTCTCTTTCGATGATGTTGGAGGTGTGATTGCGTGTTCCCTGCTCTCTCCAGATGTGCATACGTTCAGAATCGCTCGTCAGACTAAATCGGCTCTCATCCGTAAAGAGAACTCGATCACATTGCTGATGTGTCCAGTTCTTGTGTTCCTGGCACCACAGAAACCGCCGTCTCCGATGAGCAGGCGTTAATGGCACACACCGTACTAGTCGTCGTGCAAATAGACCACCTTTGTGAAGACTCCTGGCCACGGTAAAACGCGAAAACGGACATCCAGTTGTTTGTTGCATGTGCCTTGCGATTTCTCCCGCTGTCTCCTCTCGCCTGTAGGATAATATACCGGTCGTCCGCCGCCGTGGTTGCTCGTGGACGACCACTGTTAAACTCTCGGACAGCTCTTCCTGTCGTTTGAAACGCTCTCCAAGCTCGTGAAACGATGCTGTGAGCGATCCCGAGCTCCTCGGCCACACTAGTCACACTTCGACCTTCTTCCAACTTCCCAATGACGCGACCTCGGGTAAAGTCATCCAGATGTCGTCTACTGGATTGCCTGTTGGCCATATCACACGGTGGCAGCAACTTGACGTCGTTCAAACCGATGTACACCGTGCAGTAGCTTTCACCGAATTGCTGAGCGTACACCACTCGTGTGCTTTATACCCCGACCCCCCTACCCCTCCCTACGTCATGCTGCATATATGCGCATGCCCTACCGTACCGAACCCTAGTCTATCTCCTGAGTGGTCTTTCGGTCCGTTCTGCCTGCTCGTTCCGCTGTTATGCTAATTTCCCCTCTTCGTCCTTAATTTTTGCACACCAGTGTATTTTTGCCTCTCTTAACAAGTTTGTAATTGACTTTTTTGCTCTATTTGCAAAGGGGGCGCGATATCCCCTAAAGGGATGTAGGGGGGGGGAGATCCTTCGTGGTGTTATTGTGTACGCCAAAGGGGGTTTCCTATACAACTGCACAAGAAGTAAATCGGTAACTTCCATAGTTCGTGAGATATCGGCCTGATCACGGACTTTCCTTATAACCCTGTATTGAAGTAAGTTCATTAGTGAAAAGTGATTCATATCAGAATTATGTTTTAATTCCAAGAGTCTGATATATTTATTTTGTATTGTTTGAAGTTTCCTAAAGTTAGAGTTACTTGTTTGTCCCCAAGATATAATGCAATAATTCAAATGCGATTACCAGATAATAATACAGAAGCTTTAGTGTTGAAACTGATAAATTAGCAAGAACACGACTAACTGTCCCAATACTTGAAGATACTTTATACATGAAGTGGTTAATGTGCTTATTCTACTTTGACTGCAAATTTATCCCCAGATATTTGAAATCAGGTACTATTTCTATTGTCTTATCATCTGAAAGTATAGAATTAGGAGGTGCTAGAGTTATCTGGCGATTTGTAAATATCATTACCCTGTTTTGTTTTGTTTTGTTTTTTATTTATCACAAGCTCATCTGAGGTAAACCAATTATCAGCAGGCCTGACGACAAGGGGGGGGGGAGGCGGTGCTGTAGCCCAGAGCCCGTTTCTAAAGTAATTTTCTTCTAATTATTATTTTATGGTGTCCGAATATTTTTTAAGCTATACCGTCACCAGGGGTAGGAAGTTACGCATATTTTCTGCGTGACACGTAGAATACGCGTATAAATAATTTATGTCATAAATGTAAAAAATGTAATAAATTCAAAACTTGCTTTAAATACAATAAAAAAAAGTGTTCTTTCGAAAGTGTTTCTAAAATAAAATTTTGTTAATATATACAATATTTGGTTTATATGTACTACTACTACTACAATACACATTAAACCTACACATTAAACCATGCTATTTTTTTTATTTCTTTTTAATTTAATTTTGCTTCAATTTAAAAAAAACATTTGACCTTAAAACTCCATTCATAATTTTGACATATTACTACCACTGTTTATTTGCAACGACATACACAGTGTGGCAAAGAATTTTTAAGACTGGGTCTGTAAAATGAAATAGAAACAAGAAATTATAATTTGTTTCGGTTTGTTATTCAAAATAAGTCCCTCCGGCTTCAATACACTTGTTACAGCGATTTAATAATGATTCGAATGCCTGTTCCAGTTCACTTTGCGGAATTGCCTCCAAAGCACGCGTTGAAGCTGTTTGTATGGTCGAAATATCATCAAAATAACACGCTTTTAACGTCATTTTAAGTTTTGGGAATAAAGAAAAGTCGCAGGGTGCAAAATCAGGAGAATACGGTGGATGATTCAACACACGGACGTTGTTTTTCGCCAAGAATCTACGAACAAGAAGTGAGGTGTGACTGGGGGCATTATCGTGCAACAAACACTAACTGTTTTGATCCCGATATTCTGGGCGAATGCGACGAATTCTGCCCATCAAACGCATCAAAGCATTTAAATAAAACTCACCAGTAATTGTTTGTCCACTTGGAACAAATTCTTTGTGGATAATACCCTTACTATCGAAGAATGTAATGAGCATTGTTTCGATTTTCGATGGAACTTTTCTTGTTTTTTTTGGCTTGTGGTGAGATTTTTGACTTCCATTCCGCACTTTGTCGCTTTGTTTTAGGATCATATTGAAAACACCATGTTTCATCACCTGTAACAATCGATTTTAAGAAGTTTGGATCATTTTCTGCGGCTGAAATGATGTCTCTGCAATGTGCACTTCTCCTTGATTTTTGTTCATTGGTTAACGTGTGTGGAACAAATTTAGCACAGACTTTTGTTTTGCCCAAATCTTCATGCAGGATGGTTCGAATCGTTTCTTTGTTGATGTTTAAAGACTCTTCCATCATTCTTAGTGACGCACATCGATTGTTTGCCACGAAATCACCCACTTTTTCAATAATCTCAGGTGTCCTAGATGAACTTGGTCTTCCGGTATGCTTATCATCTTCTAGCGTCTCTCTTCCGTCCAAAAAAACGTTTGTGCCACAGGAAAATATTTGCTCTACTTAAACAAAACTCACCGTAAACTTGTTTCATCATTTGGTACGTTTCCGAGGCACTTTCACTTTAAATTTAATAACAGCCCTTTGTTCCATCTTAATAATTCAACATGAAAAAAATTTCACTTCTCTAATGAACGGCCGTTTCGTTTGAGTTACTTTAACAACTGCGCAGTACTTTTGTCAGAAAGCAAGCGGATGGTCACGGTTTATAACGCATTCGCGATTACACTGGTGGCGCCACCGTAGCGCCAGTTTTAAAAATTCTTTGACGCACTGTGTGTAACTGATGTGCGTAGGGGAATATATGAAAAATTATCTATCGAAAAAAGAAGATTGAAAGGTAGTAACCGGTCGGGTTGTAGGGAAGTAGGGAAATGCTGGGTGGGGGGAGGTAGGTGAGGAAACGGAAATATGGATTATCTTTAACGGCGTCCCGGACCGCAGCATCGTTAGCGAACCAGCTGCTTTTCAGAGATGTTTTCAGTGGCTCGAAGATGTGGTAGTCGCAGGGCGATAGATCGGGGCTATAGGGAGGGGGGGAGGACCTTCCAGCGGAATCTCTACAGCAAGTCTTGGCACACTATCACCAGCACTGTTTCTTTCAGGCATACAACCAGGGGGGTAAACCCCCTGGGAGACATTTTAGTTTACCGAACCAAATTTTAATAAATTCAGGCTATGATGAAAAAGAAAGTGCCGCCCCGGTGGCGCAGTGGTCTAAGCGATGGCCTCTGATCATTCGTCCAAACTGGGTCCGGGTTCGAATCCCGGTGAGGCATGGACGTTGTGCTTGTCTTACGGCACTGGCTCTCTCCCTTCCCTGGAACCAGTGACCCTAAATTAGGGACGGGCGCTGCTTATAGCCCATTGAGTTACTCACGGTGGTCGTTAAACCTCCAATCAAAAAAAAAAAAAAGAAAAAGAAAGTTTCATTTCTTTTTATGCTACAAATATTTCTTCAATTATATTTTTTTAAATATTTGTTCAAATGGTACTAGTTATAGTTTATTTTATTAAAAAGTGTATTACGACGCATGGTATTTTTCAAAATATAATAAGTAGACTAATCATACCTAATTGTCTGGGAATCGATTTGGTGCGGTTTCTAATTACTATATATATATATATAATTGTATATAGAATTTTTCTTCGGGGTGGGGGGCGAAAAAAAAAGTTTTTGAATTCTACCATCAGGAACAAAATTAAAGTTAATAAAAAATTGAAGAAAAATTAAAGCATTTTTTTTTGTAATGTAAGTTGATACATTTTTATAAAATAAAGGCATTTTTTTTCTAATGTAAGTCGCATTTTAACCAAAAAAAAAAAAAGAAACATTTCCCGGGGGGGGCAAGACCCCCTCTAAATGCATGCGCCCCTGTGCTAGATATATAGTAATTACTTCTATATATACACTATCTACTAACAAGTAATTGGACACCTGTGCTAGCAAAGGAAAACGAAGTTTATTCACCTTCAATAGTTGGTGGAGCCTCCACGAGCGGCGATTACAGCTGCGACCCTCCGGGCCATACTCTCAACCAGGCGTTGTACGACGGCTAGCGGTATTTTCTTCCACTCGCCTTGGAGAAGACAGGTCAGTTCCTTCACCGATTTCGGACGGTGGGGGCACCCCTTAAGTCGACGCTCCAACTCGTCCCAGAGGTGCTCGATAGGGTTTAAGGTCCGGGCTCTGCGCAGGCCAGTCCATTCGATTAACCCCATTGTCACCATACAAAGCCATGGTGGACCTCGCAACATGACATGTGGCATTGTCATCCTGAAAGTAACATGGGTCCACCCCGTAAAACTGCCACAACGTAGGAAGCGCATGGTCATCCAAAAGGGTGCAGTAGGTCTCGGCGTTGAGTCTACCAGGAATTGCGGCCAAGGGTCCCGTGCCATACCAGGAGAAACACCCCCATAGCATAATTCCGCCTCCGCCGAACTTCACAGTTGGCATAATACATTCCGACAGGAGGCGTTCTGTAGGCAGACGCCAAACCCAGACCCTGCCATCCAAAAGGTAGAGGGTGAACCTTGATTCGTCGCTCCAGAAAGCCTGTTTCCACTGTTCAACGGTCCACTGTCGACGTTCTTTGCACCACGTTAGCCGAGCAGCTCTATTGGACTTGGTGATCAAAGTCTTGTGGACGGCAGCGCGTCCATGATAACCGAGCAGATGGGCTTCCTTACGGATGGTATTCGTCGAAAGAACACTCCCGGATGCCTGTTGAAACTCCTCGCGGATGTGGCCCATCGATTTGGTGCGGTTCTTCCGAATTTCTCTGGTCAGCACCCGTTGGCCTCTAACTCCCAGTTTTGTGGGTCTGCCGGGTCGGGAGACATTCCGACAGTCACCTCTCATCTTCCACTTGCCAATCACGTAGGCCACTGTCGATTTTGGGTACTTCAACTCGCTGGATATGCCACGTATGGATCAGCCATATCTGTGATACCCGACGATTACACCTTTCTCGAAATCAGAGAGCTCCGAACTTCGTGGCATCTTGCATACGACTGGTTGCGTTGTTGTTTCCCACACGATATTTAACGGCGGCGGCCGTAACGTGTATCAGGACCGCAGAGAACAGTAACACATTAGCAGATGCGTGCTGAACTGCTTATACGTAAAACTGACTTTCGGGGATGGTCGCTTTCCGGTTTAATAGTAGCAGTTTTGCTTTCACGCTGTCTGCCAGTGAGGTACCGATTTTCGTTTGTGGAGTTAAGCTGTAAGGTTTGCTCGTGTAAGGGCAGCCATTTGGAAAAGTTTAAGACCACCTGTGAATTTATTGAAAATTCAGATTTTCAAAGAAACAAATAATTGCTAGTCAGAGATATTTGAAAAAATGACACCACAGATGAATACTTCCATTCTTTAGAGCACAAAAAGACCGAAATAAGTACTTTCTGTAGCCACCTTTGTTTCTTATAACGGACATGTTGCATACTCTCAATGAGGGATTTGCAGCAGTCGCTTGAAATGTCTTTGCGCCACACGTAATTTATCGCGTCAATCAAAGCTTGGGAATTTGATGACTGTTTTTCTGCTACCTTGTCTTTTTAAATGGTCCACAAAAATCGAGACTATTACACTAACATGCAAGGTTTTGTTGTTTTGAAACAAATATGTGTATCTTAATGGATTTCTTGCGCAGATTCCGAAAATAACCTTCAAAATTCCGTATCAAGTCAAGTTTTTTCACAAATGACGGAAATGTGAAAATAAAAAAAAACCGTTATTTTTTAATGACATTGTTATATAGCAACGTTTGTAACGTGTGAAAATGTTCTCTGGAGGGGCGGAATGATTGTTTAAGGAATAGATAAACATGAATACATAGCTGATAATGGAAATGCAACTGTTTTATCTGTATGACGTCACGATTTGCGCCACTCACAAAGGCGGAACATGAGAGAATGTTATCTTGGCACGGTAGTATGACTCATACCTCACGCCACTGCTCCCTTCTTTCTATTGGTCACATGTGGCGCCGTTCGGGGCAGATCGTGTTACCCTAATCAGTGCAAAGGAGGGACTGGTCCCGTTCGGTTGTTTCTTTGTGGCGTGTGCAATGGCTTCACGTGGCTGTGTAAATCATCCAGACATATTTTGCTACATATGTGGCTGTTACACGACAGGAAAAAAACAGAGGCAAAATATTACGCCTTTCGTGAAAACTGCTTATTTTCAAAACTTCGGCATTAAACTAGCAGATCAGGACAAAGTTTGGTCTCCTCACAATGTGTGGAGGGGTTGAGGAACTGGAAAAGTGGAAAAAGGGCATCAATGCCGTTCGCTGTACCCATGGTGTGGCGTGAACTAAAAAATCACAGTGACGACTGCTACTTCTGCGCAGTGAATATCGTGGGCCATACCAGAACCAGTAAGCGTAACATTGTGTATCCCAATATCTCATCTGCCATAAGACCAGTGCCAACACAGTTATGACCAGTTATGTTTTTCTTCTGCTGGTAGTCCTTTACTGTCTTTGATATGTGGCATGGAGCATCATCATGCATAAGGACTGTGCATCTTGCATATGAATTAACAGCTTCTCACGTAACATTTCCACATAAAAAGGACCAGTCATGGTAGTGCCTGTCCGCAAAAGGACAATGCAGCAGTACCGGATGCTGACACAGCACCCCACATAATCTGACTAGGCGGATGTCTCGCTGTGCTAACGGTGTGTTTTTCATCAAACGTTTTGCCTTTGGGTCGTCGACCATGTGTTTCACGTGATTCAAATTCACGCGCAGTTGATTCATCGGTAAAAACAAGTTGGCTCTAATTTTCAGCTGTCCACGATTGATGGCGCTTCGCAAACTGAAATCTCTTCTTTTTCATGACAAAGGTTAGTCTAGGTTCATGTGCAGGTTTATAAGCGGTCGCATTTATTTCGTCGACAACTCATTTCGTCGAAGCTACTTCGTCGACACTATACACTGAAGAGCAATTGAATTTGAGACAGCTGGTGTCATGCAAATGTGGCGCTGTGGACGGCCCCGTAAACGGAAACGACATGACGTATGCAGCGATCCGTCAATATAAGGAGTGATGCGACGGGAATCAGTAAGAGTCGGACGCAGTATACGAAGGATCTAAGCGCATTTGATAGTGGGCTAATTGTCGGGGCCCGACGAATGGGTCACTCCATCTCGGAAGTCGTGCAGGCACTGGGATTTTCACGAGCCACTGTGTCGCGGGTGCACCGTGAGTACATCGAATCCGGTAAAACCATCCCTGCAAGGGCCAACTGCCGTGGACAACAGCGTGTGGATGAGCGGGGTCATCGTCGGCTAGCTCGCATTGTAGCAGCGGATAGACGGGCCACAGTACAAGAAATCACTCGGCAATTTAACGCTGGTGCAAAAAAACGTGTAAGCAGCCATACCATCCAGAACCATCTCCTCGCTATGGGGCACAGAAGCTATCGTCCCACGAGGGTACCGCTGCTGACCGCACATCACAGGGTGCAAAGATTAGCATGGGTGCGGGAACATCGCCACTGGACCCTAGACATGTGGAAAAATATTGCCTGGACTGATGAGTCGAGATTCACGTTGGTACATGCGGATGGCAGGATACGAGTACGGCGCAAACCACATGAAACGATGGATCCTTCTTGCCAGCTGGGTACTCTTCAAGCTGGTGGGGTGACATTCTCGTCTGGAGACTGTTTACGTGGACTGAAATGGGGCCCCTGGTACGCATGACATCGTCTCTCACAGGTCAACGTTACCGGGATATCCTGGACAAGCATTTTCTCCCGTTTGTGAGTCTTCAACATCCCACTGGGGACCTCATCCTGCAACAAGACAATGCACCGTGCCATCGCTCCCGAATTGTATCCGAATGGTTGGATGAACACTCCACCGACGTGATCTCGCTTTCTTGGCCAGCTAGGTCACCTGACCTGAATCCCATCGAGCACATCTGGGATGCCATCGAGAGAGTTGTTCGAGGCTCTGACCCCCTCCATCAAATCTTCGTGAACTGTGGGAGCTTGTTCAGGGGTCGTGGATCCGTATGGCTTCCCAACGCTTCCGGTGTCTTGTCGAGTCCATGCCGAGACGAATCACCGCCGTCTTCAGGACGAAAGGTGGTGCTACACGTTACTAGACAGGTATCTCTAATTCAATTGCTCTTCAGTGTATATGCAAATAGTCGATTCCTAGAAAACCCCAAAATAGTTCAGAACCACCACATTTGACATACTATCTCATGGTACTCTCTTAGACCGTACACGGTTTTTGGAAGGGTCGGGACCCGGGGTCAAGGGGGCCCCATGCAACATTTTCGTAAAATCTACAGTTCTCAATTTAGAACCACCAAATTTGGTATACTAACTCATTGTGCTCTTACATCGACTTAGACCATAGCCGGGACGGGTCGGGGCCCGGGGTCAAAGGGGACCCATACAACATTTTCATAAAATCTACAGTTTTCAATTTAGAACCACCAAATTTAGTATACTAACTCATTGTGCTCTTACATCAACTTAGACCATAGCCGGAACGAGTCGGGACCCGGGGTCAAAGGGGACCCATACAACATTTTCAGAAAATCTACAATTTTCAATTTAGAACCACCAAATTTGGTATACTATCTCATGGTACTCTAACTTATACAGTACACGCTTTTTGGAAGGGGTCGGGGCCCGAGGTCAAGGGGGGCCCATACAAAATGTTCGTAACATCTATAGTTTTCAATTTAGGACCACCAAATTTGGTATACTATCTCATGGTACTCTAACTTAGACCGCAAATAGGGGATTGGAGTGCAGGGAGGATTTACTTCATATGCCTTGCTCTGTATGCCTCTTTCCCGTATTAATTTTACTTCCTTTTATATAAAAGCGTTATCATTTGTTACGAATTTACTATCTTTTGTAGGGTAAACTTCCGCATTCGGCCCCGAGCTAGTTTGCCAAAGCGATGATAGGTGGCAACACGCTAGCGCTCACCCCTGTGTCTGATTTTAAGATGTCTTCTCCTCTCTTCTCGCACTTTCACGTGCAATCCGTTGTATCTCTGGTATTTTGAGTAACGATCGGTGCTCCCGTGAGCTCGTAAGTTATTTCTGCCTGTTTTTGAAGAAACAGTTGATTTAATGAAAAAAGTTTACAAAAATAAATGTTTAGGTGAGTCAACGATTTTCAGATGGCACCATGATTTCAAAAAAGGGTGTTTGTGGGCAGAACTTGCTCCTAGGCCTGGTCGACCTGAAAGTGTTGTTACGGAGTCTATTGTTCGCATTGTTTGGGTAATCCTGAAAGATGATCGACGAATGACGTGTGAAGACATAGCAGCGTTAACTAATATTTCAAAAACGTCGGCATTTCGCATTCTACGCGACAAATTACTGTTGCATCGTGAGTGTTCCAGATGGGTACATCCCCTGACGAGAGAACAATTGTTAGCCACAGTTCAGGTGGGTCATCACCTGACGAGAGAACAATTGTTAGCCACAGTCCAGGTGGGTCATCACCTGACAAGAGAACAAATGTTAGCCACAGTCCAGATGGGTCATCACCTGACGAGAGAACAATTGTTAGCCACAGTCCAGGTGGGTCATCACCTGAAGAGAGAATCATTGTTAGCCACAGTCCAGGTGGGTCATCACCTGACGAGAGAACAATTGTTAGCCACAGTTCAGGTGGGTCATCACCTGACGAGAGAACAATTGTTAGCCACATTCCAGGTGGGTCATCACCTGACGAGAGAACAATTGTTAGCCACAGTCCAGGTGGGTCATCACCTGACGAGAGAACAATTGTTAGCCACAGTCCAGGTGGGTCATCACCTGACAAGAGAACAATTGTTAGCCACAGTCCAGGTGGGTCATCACCTGACGAGAGAACAATTGTTAGCCACATTCCAGGTGGGTCATCACCTGACGAGAGAACAATTGTTAGCCACAGTCCAGGTGGGTCATCACCTGACAAGAGAACAATTGTTAGCCACAGTCCAAGTGGGTCGTCACCTGACGAGAGAACAAATGTCAGCCACAGTCCAGGTGGGTCGTCACCTGACGAGAGAACAATTGTTAACCACAGTTCAGGTGGGTCATCACATGACGAGAGAACAATTGTTAGCCACAGTTCAGGTGGGTCATCACCTGACGAGAGAACAATTGTTAGCCACAGTCCAGGTGGGTCATCACCTGACGAGAGAACAATTGTTAGCCACAGTCCAGGTGGGTCATCACCTGACGAGAGAACAATTGTTAGCCACAGTCCAAGTGGGTCATCACCTGACGAGAGAACAATTGTTAGCCACAGTCCAGGTGGGTCATCACCTGAAGAGAGAACAATTGTTAGCCACAGTCCAGGTGGGTCATCACCTGACGAGAGAACAATTGTTAGCCACAGTTCAGGTGGGTCATCACCTGAAGAGAGAACAATTGTTAGCCACAGTCCAGGTGGGTCATCACCTGAAGAGAGAACAATTGTTAGCCACAGTTCAGGTGGGTCATCACCTGAAGAGAGAACAATTGTTAGCCACAGTTCAGGTGGGTCATCACCTGACGAGAGAACAATTGTTAGCCACAGTCCAGTTGGGTCATCACCTGACGAGAGAGCAATTGTTAGCCACAGTTCAGGTGGGTCATCACCTGACGAGAGAACAGTTGTTAGCCACAGTCCAGTTGGGTCATCACCTGACGAGAGAACAATTGTTAGCCACAGTCCAGTTGGGTCATCACCTGACGAGAGAACAATTGTTAGCCACAGTCCAGGTGGGTCATCACCTGACGAGAGAACAGTTGTTAGCCACAGTCCAGGTGGTCATCACCTGACAAGAGAACAATTGTTAGCCACAGTTCAGGTGGGTCATCACCTGACGAGAGAACAATTGTTAACCACAGTTCAGGTGGGTCATCACTTGACGAGAGAACAATTGTTAGCCACAGTTCAGGCGGGTCATCACCTGACGAGAGAACAATTGTAAGCCACAGTTCAGGTGGGTCATCACCTGACGAGAGAACAATTGTTAGCCACAGTTCAGGTGGGTCATCACCTGACGAGAGAACAATTGTTAGCCACAGTTCAGGTGAGTCATGAGCGGAAACAAATGATTGCAAATGATCCAAACTTTGTAAACATAGTAATAACTGCCGATGAAACATGGATCTAGTGTTTCGACTCCCTCACGAAGTGCGCAACGTGTGTCTGGAAACACACAGGCTCGCTTCCTCCGAAAAAAGTCCGCCAAACCAAATCAGCTGGGAAGGTGATGATGACCATTTTCTTTGATCATAAAGGTGTAATCTACCAGTATGTCGTTCCTCCAGAAATTACTGTTAATGCTGACATTTCAGTCTTGAAGCTTCTGCGGCGATACATATCGATTAAGCGACCAGAACTGGTGAACCCTACACCATAATAACGCCCGCCCACATGTGGCTGCTTGTGTTCAACAGTTTCTTACGAAATGCAGTATTGAAATCATGCTACAGCCTGCATAGAGTCCTGATTTCTCCCCGTGCGATTTCTGGTTGTTTCCAACAATGAAGGAGAAGTTCCGTACCGTAACGTTCAATACAGATGCTGACGTTATTCAAGATATGTAACTAAATTGATTGTGCTGTTCTCATCTGGAGATACATTAATTTAGTTACAAACTAACTTTCCTTAATTTTTACAATGCAGTATTGTATGTATACCTGCATTCTATTTTCTTTATTTCATGATACTCACCGCGTTGTTTAGACAATTTGAAGCCACGTGACATTGTATCATATATTAATATATGATGTCTATATCATGTCACGTAACATTCTATATTTAAACGTATTCCTTCTTCTGTTTATGTATCTGACGATGGGTTCTAGAGAAACCTGAAAGTTCTTATACATGTATATATAGTGCGTTGCATAAATATAGAGACAGAACAAATTCTCGAATAAAAAAGAAATAACAACGACCTGAAATGTACACCTCATTTTTATAGCAAAAATAGCATAGGACACGCAGCTGCACAATAGTTTGACGGAAACGTAACAATTCATACGCCAAGTACAAGAAAAATAACAGAAATACGCTGTCTCAAAAATATAAAGACTTACTAGTTATGAGCACCTCCGGTACGAATAGTGGAGCCGTTGTTCCGAATAACACTGAAAACCCAATTGGGCATGCTGTCCACCAAGTGATGTAAATGTTCTGGACGGAGTGCGTACCAGCTTCATCCAATCTGCTCTTTCAATGTCACCACACTTGAGAAATGCCGTCCATACGCATACACATCACAAACTAGGATATCCCAGAGGTTCTCAATGGGGTTCAGATCTCGACTGAGTGCTGGAGAATCCATTACGGTCACATGATGAGGGTTAAACCAGCTTTTCGTTGATGCAGACCGATGGATATAGAGGCATTGTCTTGCTGGAACAGATAATCAACACCCGCTAGAGTTTCGGCAAACGGTAGAAGGTGGCTGCTGAGTATGTCCTGATACGTTTCGGAGTTTTGCCTGCCTTGCAGGAAAGCGATATCCGTTGTCCCATTGAACGCAAAAGCTCCCCAGACCATCACAGATCCCCCTCCTTTCTGTCTGCTGAAAACGGTGCGTGGCTCGCGTCGTAAATCATGTTAATAGCAGTTCCAACGTCAAGGCCGTCCAGGTTGAACTTTTTCTCATCGGAGATAATAGTTGTGATCCACTCGTCCGTCCAGTGCATGTGGCTGCTTGCCCATAACAATCTAGCTTCCTTGTGGCGCCGCGTGAGATGTGACAGACGGCGCATTTTACGGAGCACAATGTTGCGACTTTCCTTGATTCGTCGATGAACTGTGTCCTTTGAGACGGTGACACCAACAGACCGAGAAACTTGACGTAGTGATAACCTTTGGGATGAAACTAAACGCATGAAGGCATGATCATCTCGTTTGGTTGTCATTCGAAGCCTTCCAGGCCGTTTTCTGGCAGTTAACGCACCACGTTTCGATAAAGTCTTATAAATGACTGCCCTATTCCTCCCCATGGCTTTACAAATTTTCGCTACAGGCAATCCATTTGGCTCTGAGTCTCCTAATCTTCTGCACCTCCTCACCAGAAAGTTGACTGTTGCGTGGCATTTCGGCAAAAGAATGTCTGACGGCAGGTCCGCTGTCTTTTGTAGGCTGGACCGTATTGCGGCCCATGCGCGTGCGTACAACATGCTAATTTGTACATCTCATTTGCGTGTGGCTACTTTACATAGTTGTCTTTATATTTATGAGACACCTAAAATTACACTATTTCACTTTGTCGTGTTCTTTTCACACAATCCGGTTATCTCGACGGATCGAAACGTTTGCTGTAGGGTTATGTCTAATTAGGTACCACTTCAGCTTCCTACCTATATTCGTATTGCGTTCACGGCGCAAAGTCAACTGTCTCTATGCGACGCACCTCACGACAAAAACTTTAAATTTACCGATGAATTTAAATTTGTATTGTGAGTGATTCTTCTTATCAAGATCGTGCATCAAAGGCTGATGCTGAACTTGGTAGCGTTTGGTAGATTCAATTGAGACTTACGACTTTTATTAAGTCAATTACTTTTGACTATTTCTGCACGAATTTGAGTCTTTTAATACCATGTTTAAAATATTACCAAAACTCTAATGTTGAGAAAAACGAAGTCCGAAATATTCCTTGTTTGCATCCTTGTTTTGCATGATTTTCATGCGCTAAGCGAAACTGTTTCACGCGCAGGAAGTGACGTCACGCTTCCGAACTCCCGCAAACTCGCAACACCTCAGAGAGAGGATCGAAACAGCTGATCTGTTTCGGCTTCACTCAAAACGGGTCCTTTCCCCTCCTCTTCTTCTAACCTCCTTGAGCGTTTCCCCCGTAAGTAGAAAGAAAAGGCCGATTCTATGACAAAAGAAGACTTCCACGGACCACGTGGTCTCTCCAACGCCATCTTGGACCACCACGTGCTCGCCACGTGGCTATCTACGGTTACGGTTGCGTCAGGAGGAAGAGGGAAGGACTCTTCCTCCCACTCCCGCCAGTGGTTGATTCGAGGAGGTCGTGGAGGTCTTTATTTGTCATAGAGTCGGCCTTTTCTCTCTACTCCCGTATACAGCACTGATTTCAAGATGGATGTCAGTGCAATTCAGGTGCTTAGCCCGTAAAAAATGGAATGGTTCCTCTCACTTCCAATTTGGAGTAAGAATGCAGTTGACGCCCCATTACGAACTGACTCCTGCACACGCCTTAGGCAGTTGCTGAACTAAAACACCTCCCGTTGGCAGCTGTGACGTACTGTCTACTTCCCTTTCAAGCACACATGGTCTGACTGCAATGCCACTCCAGATGGCGCTAAGTGTAACTTACTTTTTGATTCACCTACGTAGTTGATTTCCGTCAAAGCGCTGTTTCTTGGATATCTTTTGACAGTTAGATGTTTTGAGAATCGAGTTTGGTAGAAGTTGATTGTTATAGTGCTTCGAGCTTACAGCGTTAACCTGTCACCCAGTTTTCTATGCCTGAAGAATGTTACATAAAATACGAATAATATGGTGAAGCATGCTAATCGTTAAAACTGCCAGTTTGGATGAAAAAAAGAAGCAAAAGTTTCATTGACTTGTTATTTACTGTAACTAGAAGTCCTCATTTTCTGAAGACAGTCCTTAATTTCAACACTTCGTCCTCAATTCCGTAAAAACTGATTGAGGATATCAAATGCCCTAAATTTCTTATTTTTTGTCCTCAATGTTTGAAATTTCCTTCCAAAAATTGAAATAGGCAAAAATGTGCTTATTTAAAGTCGTACGACTCAATTGAATCTACCAAATGCTACCAAATTTAGCGTCGATTACTTATTTAATTGCAAGAAAATGGACTCATGATGCTATGGGACTATTTTCTGAAGCGGATGAATTTTTTCTTGAATTAAGTTTGAAATCACGCAAAATTTATGTGCCACCTTGGTGGCGCAGTTGTCTAAGCGTTGGCTTATTATCATTCGTCCGTGAAGGGTCCGGGTTTGAATCCCGTTGAGGCATGAATGTGTGTGTTTGTCTTTCGTCACAGGCTCTCAGTATGTTACTTGACCAACACTGGCTCTCTGTGTACATTGGTCATTTAGCATATACTGTAAAACCATGTTTGATGTGTACTTGTTGTTCTAAAACACCTGTCTCCTACCTATGTCTGCCTGTTTTTCATGTCTCTGTACCACCACGTCTAATAAATAATTTTGTAAATCTTCAATAAAAAAAAAACAAAAAAAATTAATGGGAGACATGCCAAAACAACGAACAAAGTCATCTCGGGGGCAGAAAAAGATCCAGAAGAATATCACGTGAGAGATGTCTGGATGAAATTCGAAAGCATGCAATGCCGGAGTGACAAAGAGGAAACTGGTTCAAGACAGACTTTTGTGGAAGACACTTAGGGAGACCTTCATCCAGCAGTGGACTCATAATAGTTGGCAATGATATTGATGATATACACTGAAGTGCCAGAAAAACTGGAACAGACGAGCTTATACAAAATACATAGCAACGTCACCTATGCGCGTACTCGGTTGCGTCCGCCTGTGCGTATATAAAACGATAGACTTTCTTGTCAGCTATCAGAGCTGTTTTCAGCATGAGAATGACAAGTAATAACGATTTTCAACGCGGTGTCATATTTGGCGCTCGTCAGATGGGCAATAGTATTTGGAGGTAGAAACGAAGTTGCGATTTTCACGGACGATCATTGCAAGGGTGTACCGTGACTACAAGAATTCCGGCAGAACCTCCAACCTACGATACCAGTGTGGCCGTAAAAAGACATTGGGTGAAGGTGACCATCGTCGGTTGTTAAGAATCGTTTCACGCGATAGGCGTGAAACACTCTCGCAAGTATCATCGGAATTCAATGCTGGAGCCTCAACAAGCATCAACGTTCGGACTGTGCAACGTACCCTGCACGATATGGGCTGTGGGAGCCGACGCCCAATTCGAGTCCCCTTGATGGGTGCACGACACAGAGCTATGCGCCTCGCTTGGGCACGGAAACACCGCCACTGGACGCTTGATGACTGAAAACAAGTAGCCTGATCTGATGAGTCGCGTTTCCAACTGTATCGGGCAGATGGAAGGATTCGTGTGTGGCGAAAACCCCATGAAGCCATGGATCCCGCCTGTCAACAGGGAACTGTACCGGCTGGTGGGGGAGGAGGAGGGGATCCGTAATGGTATAGGGTGTGTTTAGCTGGACTTCACTGGGACCCCTGTTACGTCTACAAACGTCTGTGACCTGCCAACGCTATGTGCGCATCCTTTCTGACGAGGTACACCCGTTCATGCTGATGAGTTGGGCCTGTTCCAACAGGACAATGCACCTCCACACAAGTGTCGGGACGTCACATTATGGTTAGAGGAGCATTCATCTGAGTTTGGGGTGTTGCTATTCCCACCCAAGTTCCCAGATCTGAACGTGGTAGAATACATTTGGGATGCTATGTAACGCGCTATCGAACACAGGAATCTGAAACCTCGGAATACACCCGAATTGTGGAAAGCTCTGCAGGAAGTATGGTGTGCATTGCCTACAGCATATTTCCAGAAGCTAGTGGAGTCCATGCCCCGTCGTATTTCTGCGGTCCTGCGCTCCCGTGGGGGACCTACGAAGTATTACACCAGTGTACCAGTTTTTCTGGCACTTCAGTGTATATTTTCCGTCTGAAAAATGTGGGGCTAATTCCTGTTCGCGATGCCTATACCACGTAAAATGTGTTCCTGGTGATACAACAGATTATTAAATTTTATGCTCAACTCTCAAGCATATAACGAAGTAAATTTCTCCGTCATTTTTGGTCTACGCCGGGATTCAAACCCGAGGCCGCTTATTCCGGAACAAGTCGCTCTACCAACTGAGCTACGCAGACATTTGTTCTAATTCCTATCTGCCTTTATGTCGTGGGCGTCCTGCTGGCAGGTACGTCACATCTCCCCCCCGAAAGAGGGCCGGGGCATGGCCCACGGGTCAGCCGTGACCATGAATCGTTGCAGACAGCCATCCACTGTAGAAAGTGCACGTTCTACACTTGAGAACTCCCAGTCAATCTGCTGTGTGGAATGCAACATCACACATTTTTAGAAGCGCTGGAGAAGGAATTCTCTGATTTTTCCTGTCTCGCGGTGTAGAAATAACATCACACCAAAGCGAGATTTTGAACGGTCGGGTCATCCGGATAGTTCGGGCGCCATTATAACGAAGTAAATTTCTCCGTCATTTTTGGTCTACGCCGGGATTCGAACCCGAGGCCGCTTATTCCGGAACAAGTCGCTCTACCAACTGAGCTACGCAGACATTTGTTCTAATTCCTATCTGCCTTTATGTCGTGTGCGTCCTGCTGGCAGGTACGTCACAAGCAGTCAGTGCCGCAATGCTGTTGCATCGTTACATGACTTAGTCGCCAAACAAGCTAAATTCGGAGAATAAACATTCGTCTTTATTAAAAGAACATGATGTGAGAAAAGACAAACGGATTGCATTTCTTATGTTAACAGCAAAAATTCCGTCTAGCAATTAGATTTGAAAGATCAAACTGAACGCCGACCACTTATTTTGCAACTATGTATGCTTCCACGCGCAAACTTTAAATTATTTTAGTCATCAAGTTCACTTGAGGAATTCACGGCCGTTTCCTAACCCGACTTCGGGTCGCGACCCTGGATTTGGGATCCCCTTGATTTATGGGCCTTGTCTAAATTTTTTGAGGACGAGGAGAAACTCACTTGAGGCAGTAGTGTAGCAAATGTCGAACGTGAGTGTTGTTTATTTAGTTCCTAATCTTGCTGAAAGACTTTACGAAATAAGTTTAAAATAATATTTTTCTTTCCCAAGTTTCCTTTTTTTAGTTTCCTCTCGTGAACGCCGTTAGTACGGCCACAGCGCGCAGAAAATCATATCTATCATCAGATCATCCACACGCGCCAATAACAGCCCAAAATTTGAAGAAATCAACAGCGTGAATTTCAAAAGGCTGTTCGAAAAACACGTGTCGGCTTTCTCGAGAAAGAGAAGCGCACTGACGGAATAGTAATGATCGTTTGCTTTTTTATCTTCGCGGCTTTTTTTTTTTTTCTTTCCTTGGTGTTATTACACGCGACTCGCTCGTCGATATCTCTAGGGGTGAGAGATAAGATGGAAAACTAAGCCGGGGTCAACGATATAAGGGTCAATCAAAAACTCTCATACATCAACAGATGTCAGAGATTCACCCGCCCAGCTCGTTGGCATTCATTAACACCAGCGGTTTTATCGAGAAGAGTGTTTTTAAGATCTTGAGGTAGGATAGGTTCTTTCTTGGATGCTGTAATGAACTAACCACTTCTTCGGCAAAGAGCACCCCCCTTTCTCCTTTCATCCACCCAGAACCCCCTCCCCTCCCCTCCGTCTAAACCATTCAACAACCACAATCCCTTCTCTGTCTAAGTGAGTCATAAAGTACACATGCGCGAGCCCGTAAGGTTTCTTGATTTATGAGCGATTTTATTTCGGACACGAGTTCACGTCTTTAAACTCAACATAATCTGCTAACTTGACAGAAATATGAACCTACGGCGCTTCGCGGATAGGGATGATGTGACATATCTAGCGCCTAAATAATTGCATCTTTGCATTCATTTACCCTATCCTATGGGGCACATTAAACAAACACATGTATTTTTTCCCGTATTGAAATTTAAGTAATTTTGTATGCCGTTATTGCAGTGGAATACACATGCGTTGCTTAAATTCTTGATCCATAACATCACTTGTTTTCTCAGTAATTCAAATAAAGAAAAAAAAAAAAAAAAAAAGTTTTCTCTTTTGAAAAACTATCCATGTTTTTTTTTTTTTTCAAGGGTTTCTTTGATCGTCGCTTCAGCTTGATTAGTCTTGCAAATTTTAATCGTTCTTTATGCAATTATGTTACGGGACTATTTACTGAGTTTGTTTCAGTGCCCTTTTGTTAGGCCTCCTGTTGTAGAAAATTCAGAAGTTCTGTATTTTTCCCCAAATAAAGAAAAGTGTTTGATCAATGCATCCCTCCAGTGCTTACGTATGGTGCAGAGACCTGGACCTTAACTAAAAGAGACATACAAAGGCTGCAGACAACTCAAAGTAGCATGGAGAGGTGCATGCTTGGTGTAACCAGGAGAGATAAGAAGAGGAACGCGTGGATCCGAAAAATGACAAGATTGGAAGACATCATGATCAGAGTTAAATCCCTGAAATGGCAATAGGCTGGACATACTGCCAGAAGGACTGTCGAAATTTTAGACTGGATTCCAAGGGACAGGAAAAGACCCAGAAGAAGACCACATGGGAGATGGGTGGATGAAATTCGAAAGTATGCGGGAGTAACATGGAGGAGACTGGCACAAGACAGACCGTTGTGGAGGAAACTTGGGGAGACCTTCGTCCAGCAGTGGATTGATAATGGTTGACAATGATGATGATGATGACGATGACATAAAATACCAGCTGAAATTAAGAGTCGTTCTTTTGCAGTGGATATGTTTATGAAGTTTACGAGAAGATCTTTCAGCTTTTTTTCTAGTTTCTTTATCATTCTTAGTATTTTTATTCAAGCAAATTTTAATCGTTCTTTATGCATTTATGTTACAGGGCTATTTACTGACTTTGTGTCAGTGCGCTTTCGTTAGGTCTTCGCTTGTAGGAAATTCAGAAGTTCTGGAGAATTACCTGTATTTTCCCCAAAATACATAAAATACCAGCTAAAATTAAGAGTCGTTTTTTCGCAGTGAAGACATGTTTACTTCATAAAGTTGTGGGGAAGATCTTTCAGCTTTGTTCTGATTTCTTTATCATACTTTGTATTTTTATACAAATAAAACAAGAAAGATGACACCGAATTTTCGAGTGTAATAAGCACGTCTTTTGAATCCGTTCTGACGCAAATTAAATTTATCAAAGCTATTCAAATTCAATGGAACCGCCATGGAAAACAATAGTATCTGACGGAAAAAAGAAGTTTTCAATCGGGTTTTTAATTTCTCAGATATTGCTGTAAACGGAATCGTGAGCTTACGCCCTATGGTTGCAGACTTGTGCCTTAAGAAAAACATGAATTTATATAAGAAACATTTCACACCGGAAACGCTCTCCAACATAGAAAGAATTTTTCAAATCGGACTCTTAGAAACAGAGATATCGACAAAAATAAGATGTAACTTTATGTCCCCTGGTGGGAAAACCATGCATTATTTTAGGAAGTATTCCAAAAGGGTTTTCCGTATGAACGGTATCAGTCCAAGAAAAAAATGTTTTCAGGAGCCCAGATTTTGCTACAAATACATCAGAAGCAGAAATTAACACTTATGCCCCCTGGTGGCTAAACCATTCTTTATCAAACATTATAAATTATGTGAAAAATATTTTCCATTAGGTCTTGTATGTGATACAGGAAGAAGTTTTTAAATCGGAGTTTTATAAGCGGAAATAACGCAGAAAACGCAATTTACCTTTATGTCCCCTAGCGGAAAGTCCATGATTTACTTGAAATTTTTGAATTTATAGGAAAAACATTTCGCATTGGAAACATCATCCAACAAAGAAGGAATTTTTCAAATCGGTCACCGAGAAGTAGAGATATTACCAAAAATAAAATATACACTTACGCCCCCTGGCGTAGAAACCATGCATTATTTCAAGAAGAAAATGTTTCTAAAACGTTTGTTAACATGAGTAGTATCGGCCTACAAACAACGTTTTTTTCAATCGGGATTTTGGAAGCTCATATTTTGCTGCAAATACATCAGAAGCGGAAATTAAGACTTACGCCACCTGGTGGTCAAACCATTTTTCACAAAAATTATAAATCATGTGCAAAGGATTTCCCATCAGGAGCTGTATCCGGTGCAGAAAGAATTTTTCAAATAGGAGATTTAGAAGCAGAGATGTAGGGGGAAGCAATTTACCTTTACGCCCCCTAGCGGAAAATCTATGAATTACTTGAAAATTTTGAAATTATGTGAAAAACATGTCACACTGGAAACACTATCCAACAAAGAAGGAATTTTTTAAATCGGACTCCTAGAAGTAGAGATATTGACAAAAATAAGACATACTTATACGCCCCCTGAGGGAGAAACCATGCATTATTTTGTAATTTTTTTTTTCGGTCTACCAACGACGTTTTTTCAATCGGGATTTTGGAAGCTCATGTTTTGCGGCAAATACATCAGAAGCGGAAATTAAGACTTACGCCACCTGGTGGCCAAACCGTTTTTTACAAAAATTATAAATCATGTGCAAATGATTTATGGGAGACAAGATTCCAGTCTCACATTTGGCCTCATTCAATTACTTCTATTTGGCCTAGATAATTAAAAAAAAAAATCAGACAGAAATGAGAGATTTTGTTTCTTTAAAACAGACACACTGCTAAGCTAACTTATCGCGCCATCTAGCGCCCAAATTGGAATTCTTTCGAGTCAGACAAATTGAATTAAAAAAAAAAAAATCCAACATTTTTTTCCGAATAATAACTGTGGCACATATTAGCTACAGTTCGTTTTTCTTTGTGCTCAAAATTTCAAACACTACAAAGTAATAGTCTTCGAGAAAATGTGTACAAAAGAATTTACATTGTAGATGTAGGATAGAATTTCTCTTACACTCATTCAAAAACAGCCTTAAAGTAAGCCGACCAGAAGTCCCCAAGTCTTGAGGACAGTCCTCGAATTTAGTTTACTGTCCCCAAAAATGCCTGATGCCTTTGAGGATGCAAATTGTCCTCAAATTTTGATGTTTGTCCTCGAATTTACACTTCCTCATTAGCTCGTTAGATTTCTAATGAAAAATGTTCTTAAAAGTAGTTTTCATTGTACTAATTTTCCGACATGCTTCTTGTGAAAAGAAATTTAGACTTTTTTTTTCTTCTTCTTTCCGAGTTTAACGGCCACCGCGAGCAACTCTAAGGACTATAAGCAGTCACCTGTCTCTAATTTGGAGACATTCGTTCTAGGGAAGAGAGAGAGAGAGCAAGTGCTGTAAGAGAAACCCACCATCGATGTCTCAGTCGGGACTAGAACCCGTACCTACTTGTGCGAATATTCAGTGGCCAGCACTAGGACACTAAACTACTGGCGCGGTCAAATTTCGGCTGTACTTGATCTAAGTTTCTCCAAAAACTTTGGCAAAATGAAAAATTCGCCATGCAATTACTTTGGTGTGCAGCTTGATTTTAATTCGGAACATATAAAAGGTAAACCATTTCACTTTTGCTAATATGTTCTGGCCATCATAATTCTACTTTGTCAATGCAAATTACCAACATTCTACAAGATATATCTTTTTAAGACACAAATTTTCATATACACTTATTGACAGGGGCGGTTCGTCATTAGGGGCTAGAGGGGCAGGGCCCCACCTAAAAATTTCTATTTTTAGAAATATTTTTTTTGTCCTGATTTTTATTCTTTCTCTTAACTACATGGTGATAAACCTCTCCCTTCAAAAACCATTACCTAAGGGAAAAGTTTCCTTCAAAAACGAAAAACTATTCCCTGAGGAAAGAGATCGCGTTCAGAGTGTGAGGTTATTGGGGCCAGCTCCAACAGGCCCCAGTAACATCACTACGCAAGCGAAGAGGAGACGATTTCCCCAGTAACATCACTACGCAAGCGAAGAGGAGACGATTTCCCCCAGTAACATCACTACGCAAACGAAGAGGAGACGATTTCCCCCAGTAACATCATCACTACGCAAGCGAAGAGGAGACGATTTCCTCCCAGTCTCATTCAGTATGATGACCTACATACAACGCTGCCTTAACGAGTGTGCAAAAACAAACTATGGGGCCAGATAGCACTAATTTGATTGGCCAGGAGAGTATCCATTTCCTTAACGCCGTGGGTTGACAGAGAAGCTTACCTCGGCGAAGCTCAAAGTTCAGTTAGTTGTATTTTCTGGGTGTGTCTCTTTCGGTGATGTGTTGTTCCTTTGTATCGTGACTTTTTTGCTTGTCGATTACAATGAATGGAGTGGATATTTTGTTAAAATCTCCGTTCTTTGCTTTAAATCTGGAAGTAAAGCTCACTTAAAAAAACTCAGTGCTTATCACCCCAAGAACTTTTAGTTTGAGCTTCACTTAAAAAAACACAGTGCTCATCAGCCCAAGAATTTGAGTCGAAAAGCTTCACTTAAAAAAACTCGGTGCTTATCAGCCCAACAATTTGAGTTTCCAAGAGTACGCAGTTTACAAAGCGCTTTGCAGAACTAATTTCAGTTTTAACTGAGAGAATTTTCTATGTTAAAAATAAATAAATAAATGAGAAAACCTGTAAGTATAATTTGCACATGAGTACATATATGTTTTTAGGTTTCACAAGTTCTTTAAAAAAAAAAGGTTAAACCTTTCAAATAATGCAAATGGTAGTATTGTGCTCATTCTATATGGGACGAAATTCATGAAACATTCCCTCCCTGCATATCTGGAGTTATCATTTTTTCAATGCATTTTTTTATCCTGTGAATCCTGTGATTATTCCTCAGTTGAGAAATCTGAAGAAACACAAAGCACAACTAACATAAATTAATGCTCATATGTTTTAAAGTAAAAATTTTATTTAAGGAGTTTTAACATTTTTTTGTTAATAGTTATGCATTCTATTCTGAGGAAAATTTTTTTCGTGTGCAATACAATAGTTGACACATTCCTGCCTGATTTGGGTATTATTGTGAGTCAAGGGGTAAACACAGGCAGAGTAAAGGAATCTTGGGGGTAAGCTGGGGGTCTGAATAGTTGACCTAATAATGACAGTTTTTTTTATTTCATTGTTTAACTTCGGCTACTGGCCCCACCAGTTTCAGTTGCCACGAGCTGCCACTGCTTATTGAAGCAATGCAGTTTTGTGACAAAGAGATTTGCATATTTATTTTGAGTACGTATATGTCCCCAAATGAACTGCCGATTTGGGAACGCCACGCCCTTTTGTCCTCAAATCGGTGCTCCAATATCTGGCCACCTTACCTTAAAATGAGCAGAAGTGGAATGTGTAAGCACTATGTAGAAGCAATGCTTTACTGTAACAGGTAATTTTTATTTTTACATTTTCAGACAAGTGACCCCGCAGGGGTGTAGCAAGAATTAGTGGGACCCTGGGAAAGTCACATTTTGGTGCCCCCTTTAAAATTGTTGAACATTCTGTTCCTAAAACAATATTTTTGAATTGGTAATCATCATTCTGTTCTCAGTGTTTTTGAACTGCTGACTGTTGACAGAACATTGCAAATCTTGTTCCTTAATGGAATTTAAATTTATATGGATAGCAGCAATTACTTGTTTTCAAGAGCATGCAGAAATACGGACTTTTAAATTACTAATATGCAATAAAAACATGTCTTTTTTTATTATTCATTCAAACACGTTACTAGCTTAAGTAGCATTTCACTGGAAGGATTTCAAATGCAAGACACAAACGTTTATACTAACTTGTGAAAAACATAGCTGGAACCTTGGAAACGACACTGCGGGACGCAACAATATGAATTGTTCTTCTTCACGGAATTATCCATTATACTACTCTCTAATTCCAGAATGAATGCAAAAATACCCCAAAACAAGCCAACCGAACTTAAGCAACGATCTAACAACAGCTAAGAATCTTTATCTCAACGACTAGTCTTGTGACGATTATACAGTATATAGATTAAGATAATAATGTTTATTTTTTCAAGCCGACCATGGTTTCGCTGGGTATTGACCTAGCTAGCTTCATCAGGACGAATCGCACGTAAATATTCAAATAGTATATGACATCATAAATGGTGTTTACAGTCACGTGTTTTGGTTAGATGCTTCCACGCGTTTGATAGAAATGGCGTGGATGCCAAGTCATTAACAAGTTGCGAAGACTTCTGATATATATGGAAAGCTTCCAAACTATCAAGTTTGACTAGCGTCTCGCGACAGCGATATCCACATGTATCGAGTTATCTCATTGGCAGCAATAAAACCGGCACCCACCAATTGGCGACCGGCACTGAAACAGCACTTGTAGTTCGTATACGTTGTCGAAGTCGTGACACAGGTTGTTTACATCTTAGTTGACATTAGTTTCTTCATTGGTGGCTGTCGGCACAAATCGAACAATTTAACCTGTTTGCAGTATCCATCCAAATATAAAAATGGCTATTCTTCCACACACGGGCGCATTCCTCATTTCTCACAGCTAAGACAGCGGAACGCTAGAACAGCTCCGCGAGCAATCTACTGTTTTCGATCTGGCAATGCATCTGTTTTCGATCTGGCAATGCATCTGTTTTCGATCTGGCAATGTTATTGTTTACATTCGAATGCAAACATTTTGGGTGGTTATCTTTGCATTCTGTTCTTATTTTTTTATTCATCATGATGACTAACGTTGGTTTCATCAAAAAAAAAAAAATATTTCGTGTGCTAAATGAAAACTATAACTGAGATGTTGAAAAAGAACTAAAAAAAATGAACGATCTTACCGCTATATACGTTGGGAGACTGATAAAAAATTATTCTTTCGTATTTACAGTAAGTATTTTAATTCGTACTGAGAAATATATAGCAAAAGACAATTAAAGAAGAAAAGCGGCGATATTTATTGCCATTCGTGATTCCTTATTATTTCAAGGGTGGGTAGCGAACCATATCTTTCACACAATGATATGCATTTTTTTCTATTTCGTACGACATCGTTAACGAGACGATACAAATTCCATTGAGGTATTATAAAATACAACAGACCAATTCAACAACAACTTCATGGAATTCTAATACTATCGAAGGGTAATATGGACGGACAACTTAATATTGGGTATCGTTCACTTGACCGAAAGGTCACTTGACCGAAAATCACTTCGCCGAAAATCACTTGATCGAAAGGTACATTTCACCGAAGGGTCACTTGACCGAAAAGTTCATTTCACCGAAAGATCACTTCACCTAAAAGTTCATTTCATCGAAAGGACACTTGATCGAAAAGTTCATTTCACCGAAAGATTACTTTACCTAAAAGTTCATTATATCGAAAGATCATTTCACCGAATGGTCAGTTTATCGAAAACTTAGAATTTTGTTGTTATAGATCTGTTGGAGTATGGTGCTGGTTTTTAAAAAACTGGTCACCTAAACATTATTGGATTGTATAAAAAATACACTTTTAATTTCTTTTAAACACCTCCCCATAAGTAGGTTTTTCGAAATATAACATTAATTATAAGTCATAGATAGACCTGTGCCTTTTTGCCAAATTTTAATCCCCCGAGCTCATATTCATGAAGTTTACATAACAACTCAAGTTAATGAGTTGTTATGTAAACACACTTATTCAGACAAAAAAATCAGTTTTAGGGCCCTTGGAATCGGTTTAGGCCTTTTTAGAACATTTTAATCGTGCGTGCTCATATTCATAAGGTTTACGTAAAATGTCCAGCTAATAATGTTGCACATTTATTCAGGCAAAAAAAGAATCAATTTTTGGGCCCTAGGCCTCGGCTTAGGCCTTTTTAGAAAATATTAACCGTGCGTGCTCATGTTTATAAGGTTTACATAAAAACTAAAGTTAATGATGTTGTACTCTTATTCAGGCCAAAAGAATCAGTCTTAAAGCCCTTGGCCTCGTTTTAGGCCTTTTTAGAAAATTTTAATCCTGCGTGCTCATATTTATAAGGTTTACATAAAATGTCAAGTTAATAATGTCGCACATTTATTGAGGCAAAAAAGAATCAATATTAGGGCCATAGGCCTCGCTTAGGCCTTTTTAGCAAATTTTAATCGTGCTTGCTCATGTTCATAAGCTTTACATAAATAGTAAAGTTAATAATGTTACGCATTTTTTCAGGCAAAAAAGAATCAATTTTAGGGCCCTAGGTCTCAGCTTAGGCCTTTTTAGAAAATTTTAATTGTGCTTGCTCATGTTCATAAGCTTTACATAAATAGTAAAGTTAATAATGTTACACAATTTTTCAGGCAAAAAAGAATCAATTTTAGGGCCCTAGGTCTCAGCTTAGGCCTTTTTAGAACATTTTAATTGTGCTTGCTCATGTTCATAAGCTTTACATAAAAAGTCAAGTTAATAATGTTGCAATTTTTTTCAGGCAAAAAGAATCAATTTTAAGGTCCTAGGCCTCAGCTTAGGCCTTTTTAGAAAATAATAACGGTACGTGCTCATTCATGTTCATAGGTTAACCTAAAAACTCAAGTTAATCATGTTGCACACTTTTCAGGCTAAAAGAATCAAGTTTAGGGCTCTAGGCCTCGGCTTAGGCCTTTTTAGCAGATTTTAATCGTGCGTGCTCATATTCATAAGGTTTACATAACAACTCAAGTTAATGATGTTGTACACTTATTCAGGCCAAAAGAATCAGTCTTAAAGCCCTAGGTCTCGGCTTAGGCCTTTTTAGAAAATTGTAATCGTGCGTGCTCATATTTATAAGGTTTACATAAAATGTCAAGTTAATAATGTCGCCCATTTATTCAGGCAAAAAAGAATCAATATTAGGGCCGTAGGCCTCGCTTAGGCCTTTTTAGCAAATTTTAATCGTGCTTGCTCATGTTCATAAGCTTTACATAAAAAGTAAAGTTAATAATGTTACACATTTTTCTGGCAAAAATAATCAATTTTAGGGCCCTAGTCCTCGGCTTAGGCCTTTATCGCAAATTTTAATCGTGCGTGCTCATATTCATAAGGTTTACGTAAAAAGTCAAGTTAATAATGTTGCACATTTATTCAGGCAAAAAAGAATCAATTTTATTGCCCTTAGGCCTTTTTTTTTTTAGCTTAGGCGTTTTTAGAAAATTCTAATCTTGCTGGTTTATAAGTTTACATAAAATGTCAAGTTAATAAGTTAATAATGTTGCACATTTGTTAAGGCAAAAAAGAATAAATTTTATTGCCCTTAGGGCTTTTTTTTTTTTTAGCTTAGGCGTTTTTAGAAAATTCTAATCTTGCTTGTTCATAAGTTTACATAAAATGTCAAGTTAAAAAAATCAAGAGGGGGGGGGGTTAAAGATTGCCGTTTCTGGGCATATATTGAGAACTGAATTGGGAACTCCAAACGCATTTCGCGAAAACGGTCCATGTAAGCCAAGCGAGGCGAGAATTGCACTTTAATTTGAAGAAAAAATTGCCGAGGATCCGAGGTACACCTAGTTTTGGGAGGGTGTACCCCCAACTTCCGTAATATTATGTTCGGGGCCGCTGGAGTCTGTCAGTGTATCCAGGATGTTCCCCTTGAAGCGTCCGCGAGGTCCGTCATCTTGGGGGGGGGGTTGGCTTTCCCCAAAATGTTAAAATGGACGTAGAGCTGTAAACATTAGACCCATGCTTTATATAATGATTCTGTACACGACCACGAATTTTCAGGAATGTGGAGTGAAACTGAACCCCCCCCCCGTTTCCAAGAGCTCTTCAGAGGTAACATCGAGGATACACTGATGACCGACTCCAGAGGTCCAGAATATAAAATTACGGAAGTTGGGGGTAGAGCCCTCAAAACCAAGCACCTCGTATCCCTTTTACAGACTTCACCAAATTTCTGGTGGAGGGGGAAGGGCATACATAGTTTGGCACTAAACACAACATGAAGCATAGAAATTGCGAGCAAATCCCTTACCTTGAACACCTGTCTGCGCTCTTAGAAACTTGGGGGAGGGTGAATTCGTCCCACCCTCCTGAAAATTCGTGATCGTGTACAGAATCATTATATAAAGCAAGGTTCTAATGTTTACAGCTCTACGTCCATTTTAACATTTTGGGGGAAAGCCCCTCCCAAAGCTCACGGACTTCGCAGACACTTCAAGGGAAACATCCTGGATACACTGACAGACTCCAGCGGCACAGAATATAATACTACGGAAGTTCGGGGTACAGTTCCCTCAAACCAAGTGTACCTCGGATCATCGGCAATTAATTTCTTCAAATTAAAGCACAATTCTCGCTTGGCTTACATGGAACGTTTTCGCGAAATTCGTTTAGAGCTCCTAAAAAGGCCTAAGCCGAGGCTTAGGGCCCTAAAATTGAATCTTTTTTGTCTCAATAAATGTGCAACATTATTAACTTGACTTTTTGCGTAAACCTTATAAATATGAGCACGCACGATTAAAATTTGCTAAAAAGGCCTATGCGGAGGCCTAGGGCCCTAAAATTTATTCTTTTTGCCTGAATAAATGTGCGACATTATTAAGTTGACATTTTATATAAACCTTATAAATATGAGCAAGCAGGATTAAAATTTTCTAAAAAGGCCTAAGCCGAGGCCTAGGGCTTTAAAGACTGATTTTTTTGGCCTGAATAAGTGTACAACATCATTAACTTGAGTTGTTATGTAAACGTTATGAACATGAGCACGCACGGTTAAAATTTGCTAAAAAGGCCTAAGCGAGGCCTACGGCCCTAATATTGATTCTTTTTTGCCTGAATAAATGTGCAACATTATTAACTTAACTTTTTGCGTAAACCTTATAAATATGAGCACGCACGATTAAAATTTGCTAAAAAGGCCTAAGCGGAGGCCTAGGGCTTTAAGACTGATTCTTTTTTGCCTGAATAAATGTGCAACATTATTAACTTGACTTTTGCGTAAACCTTATGAATATGAGCACGCACGATTAAAATTTGCTAAAAAGGCCTAAGCGGAGGCCTAGGGCCCTAAAATTGATTCTTTTTGCCTGAAAAAATGTGTAACATCATTAACTTGATTTTTTATGTAAACCTTTGAACATGAGCACGCACGGTTAAAATTTGCTAAAAAGGCCTAAGCTAGGCCTACGGCACTAATATTGATTCTTTTTGCCTGAATAAATGTGCGACATTATTAACTTGACATTTTATGTAAACCTTATAAATATCAGCATGCAGGATTAAAATTTTCTAAAAGGGCCTAAGCCGAGGCCGTGGGCTTTATGACTGATTCTTTTGGCCTAAATAAGTGTACAACATCATTAATTTGAGTTGTTATGTAAACCTTATGAACATGAGCACGCACGGTTAAAATTTGCTAAAAAGGCCTAAGCGAGGCCTACGGCCCTAATATTGATTCTTTTTTGCCTGAATAAATGTGCAACGTTATTAACTTGACTTTTCATGTAAACTATTTATGAACATGAGCACTGAACATGATAAAACTTGCTAAAAAGGCCTAGGCCGAGGCATAGGGACTTAAAATTAATTATTTTTGCCTTAAAACTAAATCTTTGCGTTCTCTGTGACACGGAGAAATCAAAAGTGCAATTTGAGTATGATCCCCTAACGTTTCGGTGGTCTGTCTGTCAAACTTGCACCATGTTTCAACAGATCCTGTAATGAAATCTAGCGTTTTCGATAAACTGACCCTTCGGTGAAATGACCTTTCGATGAAATGAACTTTTAGGTAAAGAGACCTTTCGGTGAAATGAACTTTTCGATCAAGTGACCCTTCGGTGAAATGTACCTTTCGATCAAGTGACCCTTCGGTGAAATGAACGCTTCGATCAAGTGATCTTTCGGTGAAACAATTTTTTCGGTGAAGTGATTTTCGGTCAAGTGACCCTTCGGTGAAGTAAACGTCGGGCAAATGAACCAGACCCCTTAATATTTACTGAGCGTTGCCAGATCGAAAACAGTAGATTGCTCGCGGAGCTGTTCTAGCGTTCCGCTGTTAACAACAAGTGCCGTTTCAGTGCCGGTCGCCAATTGGTGGGTGCCGGTTTTATTGCTGCCAATGGGATAACTCGATACATGTGGATATCGCTGTAGCGAGACGCTAGTTCAAGTTTGGAGGTTGAATCTGGCTTGTCAACAAGTTTTGCTTCTTCAAAGAGAAATCTGTGGTCCTTTTCGTAACAGTGTTTAGCCATCGATGACTTCTTTAGGTCAGAATTCCGAATGTAGGTCTTGTACTCCTTCAATCGAAAACGCAAGGCTCTACGGGTCTGTCCTATATACAAAGCGCCACATTCACATGGAATTTGATAAATTCCCCACGAGTTTTTGTCTTCAACACAGTCCTTTGATCCCAAACAACTCATTTTTTATGGGTTTAAAAATCACCTTAAAATTAAAGGTTTTGAGAATTTTTGTTATTTTGAAGGCAATGTCACGGCACAATGGAATAATGCCAAAATTCTCTCGCAATGGGCGCATCACAGGAGTTAATGTGGAGATGGGCTTCGGTTTCCGGAATTTTGTCAGAGCCTTGTCTATAATGGAAGGGTTGCATCCTCGCTGTACTGCAACACGTTTAAGGAAATAAAAGTTCTTTTTCCAAACTGTCCTTATCTGAACATATATTTATCGCGCGATATACGCAACTGTAAAAAGCACTGAGTTTTTGTTGATAAGGGTTATTAGACTTGTCATGTGGAGGTGAAAAAATAGCGAAAGGCTTCCGATAAATTGTGGTTGCGAGAGATTGATTTAAGCGAGTTACCAGGACGTCAAGGAATGGTAGGCATCCGTTATTTTCAGTTTAGAATGTTATCCGTACTATAGTAATTCTTTCTTTCACCGCCAGAAGGAGAGCGGATCGCTGAGATTACCAATGGGAAAACGCATGTAAACAAACTACTGTTGGTGCGCGGAAAAGCTTTCCCATGATGCAATGCGAGGTGAATAAGGTCCATTGGGTATATAGAAAAGGTTGGATGAAGAAGATACGTTTCTGTTTATTGCTCTACTAGGAATTTCCTTAGACATCTCGCTGCTAAGTTTTCGTTTCCAAATTTAATTTGCCGCCCCGGTGGCGCAGTGGTCTAAGCGATGGCCTCTGATCATTCGTCCGAACGGGGTCCGGGTTCGAATCCCGGTGAGGCATGGATGTTGTGTTTGTCTTACGGCACTGGCTCTTTCCCTTCCCTGGAACCAGTGACCCTAAATTAGGGACGGGCGACTTCTTATAGCCCATTGAGTTGCTCACGGTGGTCGTTAAAAAAAAATCCAATCCAATCCAATCCAATCCAAATTTAATTTCTGTTCGGTCTCACTTTTCGGCATTGGATACCCTAAATCTCTATTTTCTCTCCCTTTTTTTCCGCGGAGGCCGAAGGCACTTTCCCTGGCACGAAGATATCTTACCTCCAACCTCCCCCTGAATTTTGTCCTCATCCGCAGGAAGTGCGCGAGATAATTTTATTGCGTTCTCTCTCGGACATTTGCACAGCCCGATGCCAACCCTGCATTCTCACACCCCTCGTTAACGCCGGACATTAATGTACATTTTCTGCTACTGACCCCCTCCCCAGATCTATCAGTTGTTTTTCGACCCACAGCGCAAACTGTCTCCATTAAGCTGAAGATGTGAGAATTTCTTGATACCTTCCTACAAAAATCATTGTCTATTTACCCCTCGCATAGCAATAAAGTCAGAAAACCGAACTCTGGAAATTGGTACCGTCTCCAAATAAACATTAAGAAAAGGCAGATATTTTGAACTCACACTGTAAAAAAAAAAAAAAAAAATCTGAAATTCAAGAGCCACTTTCCGCAATTTCTTTCGTGAATTAACAAAGCATATTTCTGATACAACTTTTTCCGTGAAATGATGGAAAGAAACCTGAATTTCACGGATTTTTCGTACCACGGAAAAATTCTGAATTTTCAGAAACCTTTCCGCAGTTTCTTTCTTATATTGACGGTAAATTGCTGTTTTAGAGATGTGTTAATGAAAAATTCTGAATTTGCAGAAATATTTCCGCAGTTTCTTTTCTACATTGACGGTAAATTACCGTTTCAGAGATGTTTTAATGGAAAATTCTGAATTTTCAGAAACCTTTCCGCAGTTTCTTTCTTATGTTGACGGTAAATTACCGTTTTGGAGATGTCTTAACGGAAAATTCTCAATTTTCAGAAACTTTTCAGCAGTTTCTTTTTTATATTGACTGTAAATTACCGTAACGGAAAATTCTGAAACCTTTCCGCAATTCTTTTTATATTGACGGTAAACTACCATTTTAGAGATGTGTTAATGGAAAATTCTGAAATTTCCAGAAATATTTCCGCAGTTTCTTTCTTACATTGACGGTAAATTACCGTTTCAGAGATGTGTTAATGGAAAATTCTGAATTCTCAGAAACATTTCCGCAATTCCTTTCTTGCATTGACGGTAAACTACCGTTTTGGAGATGTGTTAATGGAAAATTCTGAATTCTCAGAAACCTTTCCACAATTCCTTTCTTATATTGACGGTAAACTACCGTTTTGGAGATGTGTTAATGAAAAATTCTGAATTCTCAGAAACCTTTCCGCAATTCCTTTCTTATATTGACGGTAAACTACCGTTTTGGAGATGTGCTAATGGAAAATTCTGAATTCTCAGAAACCTTTCAGCAATTCCTTTCTTATATTGACGGTAAACTGCCGTTTTGGAGATGCGTTAATGGAAAATTCTGAGTTCTCAGAAACCTTTCAGCAATTCCTTTCTTATATTGACGGTAAGCTACCGTTTTAGAGACGTTTTAACGGAAAATTCTGAATTTTTAGAAACCTTTCCGTAATTTCTTTCGTACATTAACGGAAAAACTCCTCACTTTTTCCGTACCCATATGACGAGAAATTACAGGTAACAGGAGGGATTGGTGAGAATACTTGAAATTTCATTAACTTTGAAATTTTAATCGTCTGTCGAATTTTAAAGTTCCGTAGCGAGATCGATACAGTGGACAGCATGTCGCATGAATTTTGTTTATTGTGGCACAGGATATTTCTTCTCCTCTCCCCTATTTTGTGCACCAGCTATTTTATTTATATATAGTGTTACTGTAAGTAACCGGGTACTTAACTTCTTGTACATATGATTACACGATATCTATGCACCAGTCTTTGGACAACTTAAGACAAAAGCTATTGTAGCTATCATGGGTAAATTTTATATTTAGGAGTTGTTGTTGTTGTTTTTGTGAAATAGTGCTATAAAAAATATATTCGATCTTTTTTACGCTTTCCAACCGTAGGTTGAAGAAGCGTATATGTTCCATCTTTATCTGTCTGTCTGTCTGTCTGTCTGTCCGCACGATAACTGGCGTAAAAATGGTTCGATTTCGATGAAATTTTAGTATGTGGTAAGGGACAACCTGGAGACAAACCCTATTGAAAATGGACGAAATGGGGTCAAAGGTCAGGACATAGGAGTGGGATCCATTCCATCGCCCTTATGCGTCATAACTTACGTAAAACTGCTTCGATTAAGACAAAACTTTATCATGTTGTTCCGGAGGTACACTGAACCAGTTCTGTTGAATATCAGCGAAATGGAGTCAAAGGTCAGGGCACAGGAGCGAGATTTATTCCACAGCCATTATCCTCATAACTTGACTAAAAATGCTTCTATTGCGACAAAACTTTAGTATGTTGTTCCGGAAGTATGCCGAACCAATTCTGTTTAATATCATCGAAATGGGGTCAAAGATCAGGGCACAGGAGCGAGCTTTTTTCCACAGCCATTATCCTTATAACTTGAGTATTGATTTCTGGTATGTTGGAAGCGTATCATAATCAATGCACTGCATGATTTTACTAATTTGTTTACAGATAACTGAAAGTAATCGTCAGTTTAAAAAAATCAAGTTGCAAAGCATTTTGTTGCTTCAAAAAAATCACGCTGAAAAATGCTTAAGTTGTGAAAAGTCCTCCTACAGGAAAAATAAAATAAAATGGCTAAATCACTCAGATTAATGACAAAAAAATAAAAAAAATTTCATCGTCGCGCAATTTGTTTCACTTTGTACGCGACTCAGACTTCTGAGCGTTTTTGGCTCAGTGGTTAAAGGCTACGTTACATGATGAACCAACACAATTGACGGGGGTTCAGTGCTGACTGCAGCGGAATCATTATCTGGAGTAAGGGCTGAAAAACGCAAGGTCGTCGATTTCGCGGAATTTCAGTTTAAATACGGAAAAAAACCTGAAATGGATGTTTCGGAAGTAATCGGAATTTCTAACTACAGAAGATCTGTGAAAATACGGAAAATAAAATAAACGGGCACTTCTCAAAAAGATGGACACCTATAGGCAACTTTGCTGCACGTTATTTTTAGAAATTTTCCGTGAATTCACACCCCTTATTTTGTACAGTGTGCGATAGGAGCAGGTTGTGACCAACGGTGGCGACTACATTCTGAACTGAGTTTTACCTGCACATACGGTAATAAAAACTTTTCTGTTGCCTTGCATTTGCAGACATTACTTTCTTTACAACCCACTACTTCGAGGTTTTGATTTTTTGAATTTCAGAAAGTGGCTTAATGATACAGCGATGCGCCATCACATTGTGACCACCTAGCTGATACGCTACAGGACACCCTTTAGCTCGCAACACAGCGGCCACTCGGAGAGGGATCGATTCGATGAGGTGGCGATAAGTATCCTGAGGTATCTGGTACCATAATGTCAACAGCAGGTCCTCCAGTTCCCGTATGTTGCGGGGTGGTGGTGGTGATTTAGCGCGAACCCGCGTTTCCAAGTCGAACCACAAATGTTCGATTGGGTGAATTTGGAGGCCAGTGCATTAACAGAAAGCCTCCAGCATGTTTCCCGGGGCCGCGGGTGGCCTAGTGGGCAACGTTCGTGACTGCCGCGGAAAGGACCTCAGTTTCGATCCCAGGCAGTTACGAACGCTCGATCCACTAAATATCCGCCGTGCGTCGGATGGGCACGTTAAGCCGTCGGACCCCGGGTACTCCCCCCGGTGATAAATAAGGGCGTCGTTCTTCCCCTTTCTACTTCGCTTCCGCGTCACTTTCCTATCGGGCACTCTAGCCCAAATCTCCTAGCTTCCTATTTCTAAGGGTTGTTTAAGACCTGAGGTCACACACTACCTTCCTAAAATCCTCTACATATGATCATTTGTAAACTTGGGTAGCGGGTGGCCTAGTGGGCAGCGTTCGTGACTGCCACGGAAAGGACCTCAGGTTCGATCCCAGGCAGGTACGAACGCTCGATCCACTAAATACCTGCCGTGTGTCGGATGGGCACGTTAAGACGTCTGACCCCGGATACTGGCCCCCGGTAATAAATAAGGGCGTCTTCCTCCCCCTTTCTACTTCGCTTACGTGTCACTTTCCTATCGGGCACTCTAGCCCAAATCTCCTAGCTTCCTATTTCCAAGGGTTGTTTAAGACCTGGGGTCAGACACTCCCTGCCTAAAATCCTCTACATATGATCTGATCTGATCTACTATAGCATTGTATGAGCACGTTAAGCCGTCGGACCCCGGTAGTAAATAAGGGCGTCTTCTACCTCGCTTCCGTGTCACTTTCCTATCGGGCACTCTAGCCCAAATCTCCTAGCTTCCTATTTCCAAGGGTTGTTTAAGACCTGGGGTCAGACACTCCCTGCCTAAAATCCTCTACATATGATCTGATCTGATCTACTATAGCATTGTATGAGCACGTTAAGCCGTCGGACCCCGGTAGTAAATAAGGGCCTCTTCTACCTCGCTTCCGTGTCACTTTCCTATCGGGCACTCTAGCCCAAATCTCCTAGCTTCCTATTTCCAAGGGTTGTTTAAGACCTGGGGTCAGACACTCCCTGCCTAAAATCCTCTACATATGATCTGATCTGATCTACTATAGCATTGTATGAGCACGTTAAGCCGTCGGACCCCGGTAGTAAATAAGGGCGTCTTCTACTTCGCTTCCGTGTCACTTTCCTATCGGGCACTCTAGCCCAAATCTCCTAGCTTCCTATTTCTAAGGGTTGTTTAAGACCTGGGGTCAGACACTCCCTTCCTAAAATCCTCTACATATAATCATCATGATCATGTTCCTCGGATCACTCCTTGACGATTCTGGCAGTGGTGCATTATCTTGTTGGTAATGGCCATCACCAGCAGGAAGCAGAGTTGCCATAAATGGGGGTACTTGGTCAACAGATTCCTAACAGTTGTCAGGGATTGTGCTCCCGGGATAGTGGGGCCTAAAGTATCCCAAGAAAACATCGCCCACAGCATAACATCTCCGCCGCCGACCTGTTTCCGCCCAAAAGTGCATCCTATAGCCTCCGTTGGTAATCGGCGTATCCGCGCTCGGCCGTCTACGTGATGCACCAGAAATCTTGATTCGTCAGACCAGGCCACTTTCTTCCAATCATCCACGGTCCAATCTCTATGATCGTGGGCCAATTTCATGCATTGTTGGCGATGACGTGCAATGAGAATGGGGATACGGCTGGGTCTTCGTCTACGCATGCCCATGCGCAGAAGGCGGCGATGAACTGTATGCTGGGAACATTGCACTGATCACCACTGTTGTAGCTGCAGGTCGCACTGTGGCCGCTGTGAACAATGCGCGACAGTCTCCGCTCCCCTCTGGCACATCAATGAGCCGCGGACGACACACGACTAGACGACGGTTCGTCGTTTGTCCATCCGTGCACCAGTTTTGATACTCACTACAGCGGCACGTAAACAACTAACATTCCACAACATACTCACTACAGCGGCACGTAAACAACTAACATTCCACAACTCGTCCTTTATCAAACTCCAATAAATCAGCAGCTTCTCCCATTCTGACTCAGAACACTACTAACCGAAAGTCGATCCTTGGGTTGTATATACGTATATTACTCTGTGAACTTCTGCGCCACTGTTCGGTCTCCAGGCGCGCTCATTTCTCTAGGCTGGCGGTGGTGATAATGTAATGTCTTATCGGTGTAATACGTAAGGTTAAATTAATGCTATAAGATTAATATTTGCTTGTTTTAATCTTTTTCAGAAACTAGTCCGGAGCGAGGTGTGTGCACTGCCGAAGAATCAACAAGCCACGATGCCGAAACATGTAGTAACACGTCTTTCAAACCTACCAGTCCCAAATCTCCCGCGCACGAATCAAGAGGATCTCCAAGCCAGGAATGTGACAGTGAAATACAAAAGCAACCTTTCGGAATTACGGTTATTCGCACAACGGGGAGACCCAACTGTGCTCGACGTAACCTTACGAATGAAATCGAGGGGTTGCACCTTCAGCTGGATCTTCACACACCTTACCAGGTATCACAGCACCCACGGCGGGGATTCTACGAACGGCTTCACCAGCGGCAGCCAACCTGGTAACCGTCATACATCATCTCATGCACCAACAGCAATCCAGCGTTCTTACCAAAGCTCTCTCGAATGATTGTTCCGGAGAACTCCATCCAACATCTGACCAACACGAATGTCCAGAATGCGGGAAGAGATACAGCACTTCCAGCAACCTTGCTCGCCATCGCCAGACTCACCGCAGCGTGACAGACAAGAAAGCCCGCAAGTGTCCACACTGCGAGAAAGTGTACGTGTCAATGCCTGCATTCAGCATGCATGTACGGACACACAGCCAAGGGTGTCAGTGTCCTTATTGCGGAAAGAGCTTCAGCAGGCCTTGGCTTCTTCAAGGGCACATCAGGACTCACACTGGCGAGAAACCTTTCAGCTGCCCAGTATGCCATAAGGCCTTTGCCGACAAATCCAATCTGAGAGCTCATATCCAAACCCACTCCAGCAGCAAGCCATACGTGTGCCAAAGGTGTGGAAAAGCTTTCGCGCTCAAAAGCTATCTATACAAGCACGAAGAGTCATCCTGTATGCGTCTACACAGACAGCAAGAGAGGGCTAACAAAGAAGGGATGGAAAGAGAGGAACCACCGGATATTCTTGTCGCCTGATCGACTTCATTCACGGTCATCTGTATATCAACGGGCCTGGGCGACTGCTTCATGACGTCACGATGGCTAATTTCTCTAACGCCATTGGCTGACTCTGTCACTATGCACAGAGAAGTCGGAGTCCACCACTAGTACGCGAGATTTTAGTTGTGACGTCACGAAAGCAATATGGCAGATATCTACATGGCCGTGCTTCATTCCACTTATCGAAGAACAAGACAGAATGTCTTCCTTTGTAGCGATCTTCTGCAGCTGATCGCATTAAATTCCAAAAGTGCAATTCCAGACTTTCTTTTTCTACCATTTTGATACATACTGAAAATTTTTTGTAGAAAATATATCTGGATCTCACGATTTTTTTAATGAAGAATAAGGAATTTTTCCGCAACTTTTGCAGTGCCTTTACAAAACCAAGTGTTGAGCATAATTCCTTAAAAAATGCCGGTTGATACTTCGAGAATCATTGTAACTGAAGGGCGATCTTTTTAACAAACTATGTTTATGTTGTTTTTTGTCAAAATGGAACAAACCTTTCAGTATTATACACAAAAAATTGCAGAACTGAAAGTGAAGGATCGTGCACAACTTGTTAATTTATTTAATTTATCCACTCCTGAGAATGGGGATTGCATTAAGCACTAGCAGAAAAATCAAGTGTAATCTATTGACTGTTAAAAGAAAACAACCAAAAATATATTTGCGAATTAATTTAAGTTTTGCATATTGATATAATTATATGTAGACTTGAAGAAGACAAATGATTTGAATGTGTTATTTATATCAGTGTTTACACTAAATACATAAATTATGCATGTTTTATTAATGTGGCATTAAACTTACATATTTAAAGTTTTTAAATGACTTTAAAAACTGCAGGACTTACGAAAAAAATTGAGAAGAAATCTTCATTTATTTATTAATATCCAAGAACCTGTACTAAATCAAAAAGGAAAGGAAATACTTTCACTCACTCTTTTTCGACTGCTTAAAAACCATTTAGAAAATGTTGTTTACTCTAACATACTAAAACTTTGTATAAACAGTAATTAAGAAATCAGCAGGATTTAATTAATTTCAGTCATTTTTCGCTTCAAATACATAAATTATGCATGTTTTATTAAGGTGGCATTAAACTTACATATTTAAAGTTTTTAAATGACTTTAAAAACTGCAGGGCTTACGAAAAAAATTGAGAAGGAATCTTCATTTATTTATTAATATCCAAGAACCTGTACTAAATCATAAAGGAAAGGAAATACTTTTACTCACTGTTTTT
Organism: Macrothele yani; assembly: GCA_039090855.1. Lineage (NCBI taxonomy): Eukaryota > Metazoa > Arthropoda > Arachnida > Araneae > Macrothelidae > Macrothele > Macrothele yani. The sequence goes on along the minus strand of CM077032.1, from coordinate 59,951,584 downwards.
CGACTGCTTAAAAACCATTTAGAAAATGTTTACTCTAACATACTAAAACTTTGTATAAACAGTAATTAAGAAATCAGCAGGATTGGCGAGGATATTCAATGTTCACAACCTTGAAACCTATCATTAAATTGCATGACAGCATCATATGTACCTAATTTTTTTCTTTGAGTGGAGGTTTAACGACCACCGTGAGCAACTCAATGGGCTATACACTGAGTGGCCACTTTATTATGACCACCCCCTCAGTACTTCGTTGGGCCATTTTTTGCCTTTAATACTGCGTTGATTCTTCGTGGCGTGGACTCCATGAGATGTTGATAGGTGGTTTGTGTAATCTGAGACCATGCTTGATGAATAGCTCTTTCCAGGAGTGTGAGATTGCAGGGTTGTGGATCCAGCTGTCTGATGGCTCGTTCAACTTCATCCCACAAATTCTCAATCTGGAGATTGTGGGGGCCACCTAAGCAAAGTAAACTCACCGGCATGTTCCTGAAACCAATCCTGTACAATACGAGCACTATGGCAGGATGCATTATCTTGTTGAAAGTAGCCTCCCTTCCCTGGAACCAGTGGCCCTAAATTAGGGACGGGTGACTGCTTATAGCCCATTGAGTTGCTCACGGTGGTCGTTAAACCTTCAGTAAAAAATAAAAATAAAAAAAATATAGAAAAAATAGGCGTTAATATTAGGAATCGATATTTTGACTGAAAATGGCGTTTGAATTGTATGCGGATACTTTAAGGTGGTTCCACCTAAAACCTCTGTCTTATGTTTCCAATGGTAAAACTTCTTTACATATTTTCTTCGTAATTAATGTGTTCCCGAGGAGGAAAATTTGCACATCGATAAAACTAACTTTAAATTATAGCATGGGATACTTAATATTTGCAAAAAACATAACCATAATTATATTAAAAATCAATCATTTTTCTTTGAGTAATATTCCGACCTGTTGATAGATGGCGCGACGTGTACATTGATGACGTCAGTAGACAAACAAATGTTGGATTGCTTACTTATGGTTATGTTTTAGGAAGTATTAAGTATCCCATGTTATAACTTAGTTAGTTTTATTGATGTACACATTTTCATCCTTGGGCATACATTAATTGCGAAGAAAATATGTAAAGAAGTTTTACTATTGGAAACATAAGGCAGAGATTTCATGTGAAACCACCTTAACTAATGGAATCATGAAAACCAGAAAAGAAAAAATCATAATCTCTGAAGAGCTTCATTAAGTCACATAATTTTTTCATGTCCATGGAAATCAGTAAACCTGCAGCATTGTGTTGATAAAGTCATTCGAAAGCTTTATTAATGAAAGAAATACTATGTATCTATAAAATTACTGAAAATTTTGAAATGATATTCAGAAAATTGTTAATACTGTAATGATCATTTTAATTGTAATATGTTATTATCGTTACATATTTATATTTATTTATTTACAGTGGATTTTAAGTGTTGGATGTTAATTGAGATGAATAGACCTGTATGAGACTAAGATGTTGTCTTTTCAGATCAAATGCAAAAGATTTTTAATATTAAAAAAAAACAATAAAAGGTCTTATAATCTAGGGGTTGCACATGAAGATCTGAAAAACTTCATTCAAACCAGTTGTAAACAACTTGTTTTTCATTTCTTTATTAATGAATGTGACAAAGAAGGCATGATGCATAATTTATATGCAAGCATATTTATTATTAAGCTTTATTATTTATTGCATTCATGAGTCTTGTTTTAAAAATGCTTCCTAGTCAACGTAGCTTTACTAAGAAAATCAACATAAGAAATATTACGATAACTTACAATTCACTAATATATACATGAGAGGTTTCACTTTTGTAAATAGCAGGATTTTTTTTTTTCTAACATTGCGTTTCACGATTCATGTCTGTAAATATCGTTTCATTTTACGAGAAATCTCTGGAACAAAAATTTTAAATGCGCAACAGGAAAGGAAAACAAAAAACTGAATGAAAAAAAAACCCCTTTGCTCAAAGTTAATTTATGCAAAGCACAAGGCAATACTTTTTGTTATGTAAATAATGCTCATTTCAAAATACTGGCTTTCCGGATCATTAAATTAAAAACTAAATTAATATTTTGCGGGTTTTTTCTAGGAAAGAGTTTCAGATTTATATTGCAAATTGTCGGAGAAAAAACTTCTCCTTCTTCAAGCAGTTACTTGTTGTCACTCTTTTTTTCAATATTAATGAGGTTACAAAACAACAACAACAACAAGAAAGATGACACCGAATTTTCGGGTGTAACGAGCACGTCTTTTGAATCCGTTCTGATGCGAATTAAATTTATTAAAGCTATTCAAAGTCAATGGAACCGATACGGAAAACAGTAGTATTTGACAGAGGAAAGAAGTGTTTCAATCGGGTTTTTAATCCCGCAGATATTGCTGTAAACGAAATCGTGAACTTGCACCGTCTGGTGGCATATTTAGACGTTAAGAAAAATTAGAAATTATATAAGAAAAATTTCGCAGCGGAAACTGTCTCCAACAAAGAATTGTTCTAATCAGACTCTTAGAGGCAGAGATATCAACAACAACAACAACAAAAGATATAATCTACGCCCCCTGGCGGGAAAAACTTGCATTATTTTAAGAAGAAAGTATTGTCAAAAGGTTTTTCGATGTGAGAGGCATCGGTCCAGGAAAGAATTTTTTCAATCGAGTTTTCAGGAACTCAGATTTCGCTGCAAATGCATCAGAGGCAGAAATTACCACTTATGCCCCCTGGTGGCCAAACCATTTTTTATCAAATATTAAAATTATGAGATATATGAAAAACATTTCCTATCAGGAGCTGTATGCGATACAGGAAGAATTTTTCAAATCGGAGTTTTAGAAGCAGAAATATCGGGGGACACGGAATTTACTTTAACGCCCTCCTACCGGCAAATCTATAAGTTACTTCAAAATTTATAACTTATATGAAAAACATTTTGCACCAGAAATGCTATCCAACAAAGAAGGATTTTTTCAAATCGGACTCTTAGAAGTAAAGATATCGACGAAAATAAGATATACATCTACGCCCCCTGGTGGAGAAATTATGAATTATTTTAAAAAGAAAATATTCCGAAAAGGTTGAGTGGCATCGGTCCAGGAACAATTTTTTTTTCAATTGAGATTTCAGCTCAGGTTTTGTGGTAAATACATCAGAAGCAGAAATTAAGACTTAACGCCCCCTGGTGGCCAAACCGTTCTTTACCAAAAATTAGAAATTATATGCAAAATATCACCCATTAGGAGCTGTATCTGCTGAAGAATTTTTTTTAAATCGAAGTTTTAGAATTGTGGAAAACGCAATTTAATTTTACTCCCCTTAGCGGAAACTCTATATGTGTGACTTGGAAAAAGTGACTATACTTAAAATACTCTTCGACATAAATGGAATCGAAAGGTAAAAGAATTTTTTCCAATCGGATGTTTAGAAGCAAATATATCAAATAAAATGTATTTTGAATTCGATATCTGCATTTATACACTTTAGCGGCAAAATGGTACATCGTGAAACAAAACGAAATGAAAGATCATCATTCGCATATTTCAAGCTTCCAAATGCAGAAATAATTTTTCGAATCGGAATAATAGTTGCAGAGACGTAGTGTTGTTCACAGACGGACAAACTGGTAGCATAAGCACGATCTTTTTTTTTTTTTTTTTTACAAAAGACGTGCTAATAAGTAACTGCCTGAAAAGAGAAGAGTTTTCTTTGAAAATCTGTGATACAAATCTGAAACTTTTTTTCAAGAAAAACCCCACGAAGATCGTGCTTTTTTCGTGCGTGACATAAAGTAAAAAATTTTCAGGCAGCTTCCCTTATTGTACGACACTTTAAAACCCTTAAAAACCATAGGAGTTAAAAACCTTCACAAATCCAAAAGGATTTTATTTGATTAATCAAACAATGAAAGTTAAAACATGAGACCTTTCGGACTTCCACTAAGACCATCTTCAGCTGAGTAAAACTGTAACACATATGGTGAAGACTTAAATTAGTATAACTATACTAAAAATCTGAAATTTCTTGGCGTAGAATACAAATAAAACTTTCCAAAGCGTTCGCACATAAACTAGATGGCTTTCCTGAGTATAATTTGGTGTACAGTTCCTACTTATTGAATTATATATACATTTGTCGTTGGAACTTGTGACGTGAAGAAACAGGCAGGTTTTTGAGTGCGTAACACACGAGAACAACCGTTTAGTGTATTCGACATCGTGACATCTACGTGGATTCGCAACACCCAGGTGTCTGGACTCTTTTGTGGTGGTGACTATATAAACTTTCCTTGTACATTAACATAACATGGACTTTGAATCCTAAACAATTTATACAGGAGGGAACCATTGTACACAGTGCGCCAAAGAAATTTTAAGACTGGGTCTGTAAAATGAAATAGAAATTATAATTTGTTTTGGTTTGTTATTCAAAATAAGTCCCTCCGGCTTCAATACACTTGTTACAGCGATTTAATAATGATTCGAATGCCTGTTCCAGTTCACTTTGCGGAATTGCCTCCAAAGCACGCGTCGAAGCTGTTTGTATGGTCGAAATATCATCAAAATAACACCCTTTTAACGTCATGTTAAGTTTTGGGAACAAATAGTCGCAGGGTGCTAAATCAGGCGAATACGGTGTATGATTCAACACGCAGACGTTATTTTTCGCCAAAAATCTACGAACAAGTAGTGAGGTGTGACTGGGTGCATTATCGTGCAACAAACACCAACTGTTTTCATCTTGATATTCTGGACGAATGCGACGAATTCTGCCCATTAAACGCCTCAAAACATTTAAATAAAATTCACCAGTAATTGTTTGTCTACTTGGAACAAATTCTTTGTGGATAAATACCCTTACTATCGAAGAATGTAATGAGCATTGTTTTGATTTTCGATGGAACTTTTCTTGTTTTTTTTTTTTTTGGCTTGTGGTGAGTTTTTTGACTTCCATTCCGCACTTTGTCGCTTTGTTTTAGGATCATATTGAAAACACCATGTTTCATCACCTGTAACAATCGATTTTAAGAAGTTTGGATCATTTTCAGCGGCTGAAACGATGTCTCTGCAATGTGCACTTCTCCTTGATTTTTGTTCATTGGTTAACGTGTGTGGAACAAATTTAGCACAGACTTGTTTTGCCCAAATCTTCATACAGGATGGTTTGAATCGTTTCTTTGTTGATGTTTAAAGACTCTTCCATCATTCTTAGTGACGCACATCGATTGTTTGCCACGAAATCGCGCACTTTTTCAATAATCTCAGGTGTCCTAGATGAACTTGGTCTTCCGTATGCTTATCATCTTCTAGCGTATCTCTTCCGTCCAAAAAACGTTCGTGCCACAGGAAAACATTTGATCTACTTAAAAACAAAACTCACCGTAAACTTGTTTCATCATTTGGTACGTTTCCGAGGCATTTTTACCAAGTTTTGCGTTAAATTTAATAATAGCCCTTTGTTCCATCTTAATAATGCAACATGAAAAAATTTTTACTTCTCTAATGAACGGCCGTTTCGTTTGAGTTACTTTCACAACTACGCAGTACTTTTGGCAGAAAGCAAGCAGATGGTCACGGTTTATAACGCATTCGCGATTACACTGGTGGCGCCACCGTAGGCTGAAATCTAGCGCCAGTCTTAAAAATTCTTTGACGCACTGTGTAGCTTCTACTTGAATTACAACATCTCGAAATTTCAAAGTCTCCCAGGGACATATAAACTCTTTTGCGGAAGTGACTGTTTTCTTTCTCCTTAATATTACATGAACTTTAATCATTAAACAATTTAAACTGTTACATTTCTCTCATACCTCACTATTATTTGGTCTTTAAATACCGAACAATTTGACCTGTTATATCCTCCTTCGTACACTGCTGGACAATTGGTAAGGACGGATCGTAAACGGCTATATAGCGCATAAAAAAGTAAGTGTGGTTGGATCCCAAGTGAAATAAAATAATGTCAGAATGACAGGACATTACAAGAAAGACAATTTATTTTGCTCTGAAATCCAGAAGGCTTTGGAACGTGTTCAAGGGACAAACAGGCCATTTTGTGCAGAATACGTAAACGTGAAAAAATGCAATTACCGTCCGCAGGCGTTCCCGGCGTAAGATGTCAATACGGGATATGGCCACCATGGAGGGCGATGCAAGATTAAACACGTCGTGTCATGCTTTGCACAACATTATCAAGCAGCTGTTGGCGTAATTTATCCCATACCTCTGTCAGTGCACGGATGAGGGTGTCCTTGTTTATTGGAGGCATTGGCGACCAGCAAGACTCCTTCCCAAAGCATCCCACACATTTTCAATGGGATTCAGATCTGGAGAACGTGCTGGCCATACGAGGCGTTGAATATCCTCGCTCTCAAGACACTCCTGGACAGCGACTGTTCGATGACATGCTGCGTTATCGTCCATGAAAATGAATCTATCACCAACAGCACCACGGAACATGCGAACATGAGGTAGCAGAACATCCTTAATGTATCGTTGGCAAGTCATAGTCCCAGTTGGAAGCACATAGAGGGACGTACGGTCATTGATCATGATGCCAGCCCATACCATGACAGTACATGTCGGATATCAGTCCCTTTCCTGTATGTTTGCTGGACAATATGCAGTACCACTATCACGCCAGATCAGTTGTAGTCGACAATCAGACGATAGACTGTATCTACTCTCATCTGAGAAGAGGACAGCAGACCAGTCGTTATCAGTCCAATTGCGATGTTGATGGCACCATTGCAGACGGGCGGTACGGTGACGTCTGGACAATGGGATGCACACAACAGGACGGCGGGCGTATAGTCCTCCTTCATGCAAACGTCTGGCGACAGTTTTTCGGGAGATCCGCTTGCCAGTAGCAGCCATAAACTGATTTGCTACCTCACTAGCTGTGCTGCGCCGGTGTCTTTTTGTTGATAGCACTATGTATCGATCTTCTGCAGGTGTCGTACTGCGAACACGACCTCCCCCGTGACGTTTGCTACACTCTCCATTTGTTTGAAATGATTTCCAAAGCCTTGAAACAACACTGTGGCTGACGTCGAACTCCCTGGCAACATCTGTTATTTTTCGCCCTTCTTTAATCTTGCCAATAATACGGCCACGCATAAAATCATCTAGGTGATGTCGGGAAGACATACTGAAAATTGCAAGTTCGTCAATTGATTCTTTCCCTTTCAACTTTGCGTTTGAACAACAACGGTCAATACGCGTCAAATCCTTTATATCTGTTATCAGCGCTATGACGTCACGAACAAGTTCGGCAATCCAAAACTTGCATACGCACAACACGTCTTACTGTATCCCGCACTTATGCTAATTTCCACATTTTCCTGCCTTCCATTTTATGGTTGCTATCGTTGCTATTGTCATCCGTACTTAGCAATTGTCCGGCAGTGTATTAACTGAAGTATTCCTATTCAGTTGTGTAAAGGACTGGTATAACTATAATTTTGATTTAGTTCTATCAAAATATCTTTTTATTATCAGACAATGTTTCGTTGGATCTGCATGCTCGCTACTATGTCCATGGCGCATTCAAAACCTGCCCGTTTCTTCACGTCACAAGTTCCAACGACAAATGCATACTTAAGTCTTCCCCATATACAGTATGTTACTGTTTTACTCATCTGAAGATGGGCTTAGCAGAAGCTTGAAAGGTCTCATGTTTTAATTTTCATGTTTTAGTAATCAAATAAAATCCTTTTGGACTCGTGAGGGTTTTTAACTCCTATGGGTTTTTAAGGTTTTTAAGGTATCGTGCAATGAAGGAAGTTGCCCGAAAAATTTTACTTAAGAAAAAAACCCCCATAAAATATTAATTTAGTTTTTACTTTCTTATGTTTATCTGCTAAGAGATATAAGTAAAGCTATCTTTATAACAGAGCTTTCTAGAATGATTATTTGAGTTGGGAAATCGAGGGTAAATTTGCTCCGAAGAAAAACAAACTGTACAAAAAAATCTATACATCCACTTCATTTCTCATTGAATAAACACATATCTAAATTGCTGCTATGCATTTTGTTTTTCATTAGCTACCAGCCTATCCTACAATTTTGGTTATAAGAGAATGCAAAAGTAATTCGGCGTCTGCATAGAGAAGATAAGAGTTGTTTTACTCATAACACTGAGGTGAGCAGATTTTTGAGAACGAAATTGAGAACAAAACGGGTTGTTGTCCTAAATTTCAATGCGAAATTGAGGACAATTTCGTTTCAAAATGTGGACACGATTGACGACAACACCTGACACATTATATGGTACAGCCGAAGATTAGCGAAGAATGTTCCAAACTACATCATAATTGTCCTGTTTCATGGGGAAACATACGAGGAACCTGAAGGATGATTTTCATGTGAAATAAGTGTAAAATAGCAATAAAATATTGTACTATCATGCAGGTTATTACTTCTGATAAGTTTTAGCTGTTACTCATAGGGGGCAGCACATGCAAACAAAGCTACATGTTGATCTTGTACTGAAATTCTATCGTGATTCTGTACAAGAAAAAATATCTGAAGCCAGAAGATTACTATACACTGAACGGACAGAAATCATAGAATACCTGTATGTTATCCCTATAAGAAGGAATATTCCAAGGCCACTAACTTCACTTGAAGAAAGAGTTGTGAAACTCTCAATGGAATTTACCAAAAGTTGTGGAACTCTCAATGGAATTTACCAAATGTGCCGCCCGGTGGCGCAGTGGTCTAAGCGATGGCCTCTGATCATTCGTCCGAAAGGGGTCCGGGTTCGAATTCCGGTGAGGCATGGATGTTGTGCTTGTCTTACGGCACTGGCTCTCTCCCTTCCCTGGAACCAGTGACCCTAAATTAGAGACGGGCGACTGTTTATAGTGCATTGAGCAACTCAATGGGTTATACCAATTAAGTGACTCTTGGAGTTTCATGGTACATGAGACACATGTAGCCAAAAGGCTCAAGGCTTCAAAGAACAACAGAGTAATTCCTTTATTGTTCCAACAAGCTGTCTAATTTAATTTACCTATCACTTTTACATAATTTTTTGGTGTTCTGGTTCTTAATTAAATCTGCCTCTCTCTCTCTCGTGTGTGTGTGTGTGTGTGTGCGTGGTAAAAATGGTTACATAACGGAGAAGGCGAAATGGAAATTAGTGGTGTTTGTGTATCTTATTTGCATTTACCCTTTTCATTTCCCCCATCCTGAATGCAAGCTACAGGTGCACACGCACAGACAACCACAACTGGTAGTCTACAATACAAATTTGAAGTTGTGAGTCCGTCTATTGGTGTAAATTATACCAAGAGCGGCAAGTCAAATAATATCCGAAAACTTGAAAATTTCATCGTTCTGGAGCGGGAATCGCTCCAAGCTGATGAAATTTTGCATGAACAATAAATTCTATTCATCCAGATTCCCTAAATATGAATGCCGTTGCTTCGACTGGCGATTCATGCGATGCGTTAAATTCAAATCACTCGGAAACTTGAGACTTGGTTGTTCTGGGTGGTGTAGCGGTTAGTATCTTCATCATTAGTGTTCTGTCTTTTGACAGGTCCAAAGGTAACTCAACAAAATCTCTTCCTCCAGTTTCCTGTGTCCCTTGTTCCTCCTTCAATATTTTGTGCCCATGATATCATCAAACATCATTAATTGCCTCCTTTCTCTTACTCGCTTTCCTTCAATTTTCCCTCCTATCATTCTTTTCAATAAGCTGTCTCCTCTTAACACATGTCCTATCCAATTATCCCTTGTTTTCTCCTTCAATACTTGATAGCTTCCTGTGCCCATGATATCATCAAGTATCATCAGTTGGCTCCTTTCTCTTGGTTGCCTTCCTTCAATTTTTCCTCCTATCATTCTTTTCAATAAGGTGTCTTCTCTTAACACATGTTCTATCCAGTTATCCCTTGTTTCCTCTATCAATACTTGATAGCTTCCTGTGCCCATGATATCATCAAGCATCATTAGTCATCTCCTCCCTCTTGGTCGCTTTCTTTCAATTTTCCCTTCTATCATTCTTTCCAATAAGCTGTCTCTTTTTAATGCATGTCTCATCCAGTTATCCCTTGTTTCTTCCTTCAATACTTGATAGCTTCCTGTGCCCATGATATCATCAAGCATCATTAGTCATCTCCTTCCTCTTGGTCACTTTCCTTCAATTTTCCCTTCTATCATTCTTTTCAATAAGCTGTCTCCTCTTAACACATGTCATATCCAGTTATCCCTTGTTTCCTCCTTCAATACTTGATAGCTTCCTGTGCCCATGATATCATCAAACATCATTAGTCGTCTCCTTCCTCTTGGTCACTTTCCTTCAATTTTTCCTTCTATCATTCTTTTCAATAAGCTGTCTTCTCTTAACACATGTCCTATCCAGTTATCAATTGTTTCCTCCTCCAATACTTGATAGCTTCCTGTGCCCATGATATCATCAAGCATCATTAGTCGTCTCCTTCCTCTTGGTCGCTTTCTTTCAATTTTCCCTTCAATAATTCCTTCGAATAAGCTGTCTCTTTTTAATGCATGTCATATCCAGTTATCACTTGTTTCCTCCTTCAATACTTGATAGCTTCATGTGCCCATGATATCATGAAACACCATCAGTCATCACCTTTCTCTTGGTCACTTTCCTTCAATTTTCCCTTCTATTATTCTTTTCAATAAGCTGTCTCCTCTTAACACATGTCCTATCCAGTTGTCCCTTGTTTCCTCATTCAATATACTTGATAGCTCCTGTGCCCATGATATCATGAAACATCATTATTCGTCTGCTTCCTCTTGGTCGCTTTCTTTCAATTTTCCCTTCAATCATTCCTTCCAATAAGCTGCCTCTTTTTAATGCATGTCCTATCCAGTTATCTGTTGTTTCCTCCTTCAATACTTGATAGCTTCCTGTGCCCATGATATCATCAAGCATCATTAGTCGTCTCCTGCTTCTTGGTCACTTTCCTTCAATTTTCCCTTCTATCATTATTTTCAATAAGCTGGCTCCTCTTAACACATGTCCGATCCAGTTATGTTTTTTTTCTTATGGTCTTTAGAATATTCCTTTCTTCCTCAACTCTTTGCAACACTTTGTCATCAGTAATTTTTGCAATCCACTTTATTTTTTCCATTCTTCTCATAACCACATTTCAAATGTTTCTGACAGTTTAGCTTCTTTTTTCCCCGATTGTCCAATTTTCTGCCCTATATAAAGTTGTACTCCAAATATAGCACTTAATAAGCCTTTTCTTTAAATTTTTATTCATTTTATTACCAAACAAATTTTTCTTGTTGTAAAATGCATATCTTCCTTTATTAATTCTTTCTTTTATTTCGATGTCCCATTTTCCATTTTCTTGGATTATGCTAACAAGGTATTTGTATAGTCTCAGTTGCTGTACATTATCTCCATTCGTCATCACCTCAACGTTTCCTGGTCTACTGGAGACTCTCACCGTTTTTGTTTCCTTTGTGTTAATTTTCAAGTGGTTAGCATACTCGGGCAAAAACGGGGAGTCTTGGGTTCGATTCCCACTTTAGGAAGATGAAATTTTCAAGTTTTCGGATATTATTTCACTGACCACTGTTGTCATAATTTACACTAATAGACGGAATCACAACTTCAAATTTGTATTGTATATTGTTGTAATCTCGTATTTCATGGCAGACTACTAGTGCGTGCGTATCTCCAAGTATCATACATATTCTCCTTCAAAACAAAACGCACTTTATAAAAGACACTACTGACATTAGGCTATTTCTAATAATAATTTGCTAGAGCCCTCCTTCTCCATACCACTTTTTAAGTCGTCATAGCAACAACCGAGAAACAAATGTTTGTGACGTCACGCTTAGCTTTTCGCATAGGTGACGTCATCACATACATGCGCATACCCCTTTGTTTTGTTGTCATAGCAACAAAGAACACAGCTGCTGTTGTGATGTCATCTAATCCAAATCATTCTCACATGGCGTCAGAGATGCATTACGTCACATGGTCAACTCTAGAGATACGAAAACTTTCTTTTTTTTTTTTGGTTGGAGGTTTAATGACCACCGTGAGCAACTCAGTGGGCTATAAGCAGTCGCCCGTCCCTAATTTAGGGTCACTGGTTAAAGGGAAGGGTGAGAGAAAGTGCCATAAGACAAACACAACATCCATGCCTCACCGGGACCCGGACCTCTTTCGGACGAATAATGAGAAGCCATTGCTTAGAAAACTGCGCCACCGGGGCGACTACCAAAAACTTTACACGAGGAATTTTGGTTCACTACCTGAACCGGTGTTTAGCCATCTGTATGTGGCAACGTCAAGAGTACGACAATCTGACAAAGTCAAGATAAAAATAGTTCACGGAAAAGAACAGGGGAAATTGATACAGGGTTCACAGTCAGTGTATACGAAAAATGTTGTGCACAAGGAAGTGTTGACGAAATAGGGACTAAAGCATATTATTTATTTCCCATGATGGGAAACAAATTTAAATTAACAACGTGTGCTTATAAATATATTAAGTATCTTCAATTATTTGAAAAATTCTTAGCAGTTCGCTTTTGCCACGTTATATTCTGGACGTCGGAAAGGTGAAAATTTTTTCTTGTATTTGAGACATGATATTACTATAAAAAGAATAAAAAAGGCTCTACTCACAATGTTTTTTTCTTGGTGGTTAAAATATCTTGGTTCATGCCTAAAAGGTGATTATGATTTACTAAACGAAGTCTTGGGTAAAAATCAATGGAACTGACGAAATTTTTTTAACCCTAATTATCAAACGAAAATTACTTAGGTGAGCATTCAAGCCTTAAGAAACAAAGAATCCCAAGATTTTAAGATTTTTAACTTTTTATCTGTTTCTTTAGGTTTTTTAACCTGAATTTTTTTTTTTGTTTCTTTAGGCTTGAATGCTCACCTAAGTAATTTTCGTTTGATAATTAGGGTTAACAAAAAATTTCGTCAGTTCCATTGATTTTTACACAAAAAATTTCGTCACTTCCATTGATTTTTACCCAAGACTTCGTTTAGTAAATCATAATCACCTTTTGGGCATGAACCAAGATATTTTAACCACCAAGAAAAAAAAAAGTAGAGCCTTTTTTATTCTTTTTATAGTAATATCATGTCTCAAATACAAGAAAAATTTTTCAACTTTCCGACATCCAGAATATAACGTGGCAAAAGCGAACTGCTAAGAATTTTTCAAATAATTGAAGATACTCAATATAGGGACTAAAGGTTTTACAAAACACATAACAAACAGACAGACCATCGTATCAAATTCCAGAACCGACTGCTTGGGAAATTTTCATAAAGCTGTGAGCCAACGTCGCCAGCTATTGACGTGGAACTCAAAAACTCAATAAATAAATGCCAATAATTTCTGTATTATAAATTTTATCTTTCCCCGTCATTACTGACGGGCTTTCATCTAGCTATGCAAATAAAAAACAAATCATAGCAGCATTATTTACATTTCATTAGCTTAGGAGCATAACAGAAAATTGACATGTGCAATTAGCAATTTTCTCTCTCTTAGGTTGGAAACAACACGAAGGCACAGGACATTGTAAAAATATTACCATGAACTGTTATATTCCTCTTGGTATTTTCTTTGTTAGCCACATTTAAGGCTGTCTTTGAATAAATGTTAGGGTTCATCTTTCACCCTATATTTGCAACGTAAATTTTTTGGAAACATTTCTTGAAGACTATTACTTTGTAGTGTTTGAAATTTTGAGCACAAATAAAAACGATCCATAGCTAATACATATGCCACAGTTATTATTCCGAAAAATTTGTTAGAATTAAAAAAAAATTCAATTTATCTAACTCGAAAGCATTCCAATTTGACGCTAGATGGCGCAGTGTTTCTGCCCGGAAGCAACAAAATCTCTTATTTCTGCCTCATTTTTCCAATTATCTGAGCCAAATAGAACTCAATTAATAAGGGCAAAGGTGAAATTGGAATCTTGTCTTATATAGATCATCTTTAATCCTACTGTACGTTCATTTTTTGAAGAGAAAATGTGTAAAATTAGCAGAGAACCCCATAATTTGAGCTATAGAAACTCCGCCTACTTGTTAAGCTCCACTTCCTTGGTTAAAACGCAAAAGCGCGTATTCTGTCTTTTCACTGTGTAGCCAACGGGAGACCGCTGCCATTCTGAATATGGTGAGATCTCCAGTGATTCGCAAGCATGAAGATGCCAACTTCTGGGACAGTCACTCAAGACGTAAAAGGCACGCCCAAGGAGTGATCTTCGCGCCATCTATCGCAGAAGATGAACCCTAACACTCATTCAAAGACAGCCTTAATTCCCAAGTGGGTTAAGCTTGCCTTACATACATATGTTGTTAGAAACTCGTTGTTATAATGTAAAATGGCCTTATGATGAACATCTTAGCATTTCCCTGTGATGAACTGTCCTTACCTGAAGTGCCTTGAAGTCAGAAGAATGTATTTTGTTCTCATAAAAACAATTTCTGAAAATATTATTTTAAACATCACTGTGAGAGTAAAATATACTGATTTCCATTATACTGAATAGTGATAAGTTTATCCATCCCATGTATGTTCTTTTTATAAAATTGTGTGTAGTGTACTTTTTTTTCAGTATTTTGATGAAATTAAAGGATTTGAGATTTAATAATTCTTGTGCCTCTTTCCAAAACATAAGCCAAACATTTGGGACTTATTATGCACTCACAGTAGAACCTTGGTTATAAGTTTTTCACTTTTTTTTTTTTTTTTTTGATTGGAGGTTTAACGACCACCGTGAGCAACTCACTGGCTATAAGCAATCGCCCGTCCCTAATTTAGGGTCACTGGTTCCAGGGAAGGGAGAGAGCCAGTGCCTTAAGACAAACACAACATCCATGCCTGACCGGGATTCGAACCCGGACCCCTTACGGACGAATGATCAGAGGCCAGCGCCTTAGACCACTGCGCCACCGGGCGGCCACTGTTGTTTCTATCGCTTTTTCAATTCACATACATGTAATTCATTCATGCACTCTTTGTGATTACATTAGATGTACAAATAAGTTTTAAAGCGCTTTTTGTGCGACTTATACCGCTAATTTACATATCTGACATTTCCCCGCCTTGTTGTCATGTGACCGTAACTGTTCCAGAGTAATAAAATATGACACACAAGTTTGCCCAACAGTCCAACGCACTTGCACATCATCAGTAGGTGAAAGATGGCAAGCAATACTGCATTTATTCAACACTGCATTCGTTACAAATTGCATCAACGAAAAAGTGCTGTAAAAGCATGTGCACCGATTTGTTCTGTTCTGGGGGAAAATATTGTATGCCGCCCCGGTGGCGCAGTGGTCTAAGGCGGTGGCCTCTGATCATTCGTCCGTAAGGGGTCCGGGTTCGAGTCTCGGTGAGGCATGGATGTTGTGTTTGTCTTACGGCACTGGCTCTCTCCCTTCCCTGGAACCAGTGACCCTAAATTAGGGACGGGCGACTGCTTATAGCCCATTGAGTTGCTCACGGTGGTCGTTAAACCTCCAATAAAAAAAAAAAAAAAAAAAAAACTCACATGTGCTTTTTCGATACAATATTTTTTTTTTTTTGATTGGAGGTTTAACGACCACCGTGAGCAACTCAATGGGCTATAAGCAGTCGCCCGTCCCTAATTTAGGGTCACTGGTTCCAGGGAAGGGAGAGAGCCAGTGCCGTAAGACAAACACAACATCCATGCCTCACCGGGATTCGAACCCGGACCCCCCCCCCTTTTTTTTTGATTGGAGGTTTAACGACCACCGTGAGCAACTCAACGGGCTATAAGCAGTCGCCCGTCCCTAATTTAGGGTCACTGGTTCCAGGGAAGGGAGAGAGCCAGTGCTGTAAGACAAACACCACATCCATGCCTCACCGGGATTCGAACCCGGCCCCCCCCTCCCTTTTTTTTTTTGATACGAGGTTTAACGACCACCGTGAGCAACTCAACGCGCTATAAGCAGTCGCCTGTCCCTAATTTAGGGTCATTGGTTCCAGGGAAGGGAGAGAGCCAGTGCCGTAAGACAAACACAACATTCATGCCTCACCGGGATTCGAACCCGGACCCCGTTCGGACGAATGATCAGAGGCCATCGCCTAGACCACTGTGCCACCGGGGCGGCTGTGAGTTTTGGTTTAGACGGTTTAAAATTTTGATGTTAGCGATCAAGAACGTAGCGGTGCCCCCGTAGAAGGTTGCACATGAGGAACCGCAACCATTGCTGGATGAAGATTTGTCTCCAATGCAAAAAGAACTAGCTGAACAACAACTAGGGGTGACTCAACAAACCATTTCCAGTTGTTTATGCGCAATGGGAAAGATTCAGAAGGAAGGAAAATGTGTGCCACATGACCTCAGTCAGAGGAACAAGGATGAGCGTGTCACGAAGTGTTTGAATCTGTTGAATAAACAACACAGAAAGTCTTTCCTGCGGAATATCGTTACGGGTGATGAAAAGGGGATATGGTACGATAATCCCAAACGCAAAAAAAACACTGAGTAGACCCCGGTGAAGCAGCGACTTCGACACTGAAACGCATTATTCACTCCAAGAAAGTTCCGCTGTGAATCTGGTGGGATAAGAAAGGTGTGACCTATTATAAACTATTGGAACAGAGTCATAACTGTTACTGCTAATTGCTATAAGCAACAATTGCTGCAATTGAACCAAGAAATCTGTTGGAAAGGTTCGTTCACAGGCAAAAGATTGCGTCCCGTGAAATTACTGCATGACAGCACGAGGCCGTATGTAGCAAAATCGGTCAAGGAAACGTTATTGACGCTTGGCTGGGAAGTTTTGGAGCACCCGGCTTATAGTCCTGACACAACCCCTTCAGACTATCATCATTTGTTCCAATCGATGCAACGTGGTTTGTCTACTGTACGGTCCGGACATGTGACGAAGTGCAAAAATGGGTTGGCGACTTCATCACCACATCACACGACGAAGTATTCTTCATGGTTGGAATCTGTCAGCTGCGCGACCAATGGCGGAAGTTTTCTTTTTTTTTTTTTTTTGATTGGAGGTTTAACGACCACCGTGAGCAACTCAATGGGCTATAAGCAGTCACCCGTCCCTAATTTAGGGTCTCTGGTTCCAGGGAAAGGAGAGGGCCAGTGCCGTAAGACAAACACAACATCCATGCCTGACCAGGATTCGAACCCGGACCCCTTACGGACGAATGATCAGAGGCCAGCGCCTTAGACCACTGCGCGACCGGGCGGCTAAAAACGTGGTATAATGATTAAAATCTGGCTGATTCAGTAAAAGTGAAAAATGAGAATGATGGATGGAGTAAAAAAATAAATACGTTAAGAAAGGTCAATTTGTTTTAAAAATGAAAAAAACAAAACAAAAAAACAGCGGAAGTATTGCAGTGGACATCTAGGAGCCACTGCAGCATGGCGGCGGCGTCCTCATTCAACAAATGAGAACGAAAGAAGTGAAAATGCACATCATGAAAACGAACACAACTACACAGAGGATGAGTGGCAGTGAGTTGGCAATCGCACGTCTCATACATTGGCGCAGTGTCGACACACAGCAAAAAGCGGTGAGTGAAATTGACAATGCCGTATGCGGAGGTGCGCAAGCACAACTTCCTCCCAGCGGTTACGAAGATATGATGACTTCCAGATTCCAAGAACAGGTTTAATACGACGCAGCATACCTGTTGGTCCCACAGACCCTGCCACGTTCGCTCGATATGATCCTGAACAGGAAAGCAGAAATCCCGGTGAAACAGTGGCAAGGGTGTGACGACCACAGAGGAAGCAGATCTAGCAGCCTCATCAAGACACTCATTACCCGAGATTCCAACGTGCCCAGCAATCCAGCAAAAGTGAACCTGAAAACCAGTGACGTGCCAACGTTTAGTAAATAAAGCTCTAAAACTATATTAGAACGTCACGCTCGCGCATATATATAGGGTTGAGTCACATTATTCTGACCACTTACCTAATGTATTTTCTATGGGGTCGAACTCTTCGTCCATTTTAACAATTTGGGAACCCCCCCCAAGTTCACGGACTTCGCGGATGCTTCAATGGGAATTCGGGAAAACGGGATTGGGGTAAACATGTTTAGGGCAAACAGGAATTGGGGGAAACGAGATTAGGGCAAACGAAATTAGGGAAAATGGGAATGCGGGTAACAGTGATTTCGAGGAAACGCGATTGGGGTAAACGTGATTAGGGCAAACGGGAATTAAGGTAAACGAGATTTAGGGGAAGCGAGATTAGGGTAAACGAAATGAGGGGAAATGGGAATTCGGGTAAAAGCGATTTCGGGAAAACGTGAATGAGGGGAAATCGGAATTCGGGTAAAAGAGATTTCGGGGAAATGCGTATGGGGTAAATGTGTTTAGGGCAAACATGAATTATGGGAAACGAGATAAGGGCAAACGAAATTAAGGGAAATGGGAATTCGGGTAAAAGCAATTTCGGAGAAACGTTATTAGGGCAAACGGGAATTAGGGGAAATGGGAATTCGGGTAAAAGCAATTTCGGGGAAACGTGATTAGGGTAAACATGTTTAGGGCAAACGGGAATTAGGGGAAACGAGATTAAGGTAAACGAAACTAGGGGAAATGGGAATTCGGGTAAAAGCAATTTTGGGGAATCGTGATTAGGGTAAACATGTTTAGGGCAAACGGGAATTAGGGGAAACGAGATTAAGGTAAACGAAACTAGGGGAAATGGGAATTCAGGTAAAAGCAATTTCGGGGAAACGTGATTAGGGTAAACATGTTTAGGGCAAACGGGAATTAGGGGAAACGAGATTAAGGTAAACGAAACTAGGGGAAATGGGAATTCGGGTAAAAGCAATTTCGGGGAAACGTGATTAGGCAAACGGGAATTAGGGAAACGAGATTAAGGTAAACGAAACTAGGGGAAATGGGAATTCGGGTAAAAGCAATTTTGGGGAAACGTGATTAGGGTAAACATGTTTAGGGCAAACGGGAATTAGGGGAAACGAGATTAAGGTAAACGAAACTAGGGGAAATGGGAATTCGGGTAAAAGCAATTTTGGGGAAACGTGATTAGGGTAAACATGTTTAGGGCAAACGGGAATTAGGGGAAACGAGATTAAGGTAAACGAAACTAGGGGAAATGGGAATTCGGGTAAAAGCAATTTTGGGGAAACGTGATTAGGGTAAACATGTTTAGGGCAAACGGGAATTAGGGGAAACGAGATTAAGGTAAACGAAACTAGGGGAAATGGGAATTCGGGTAAAAGCAATTTTGGGGAAACGTGATTAGGGTAAACATGTTTAGGGCAAACGGGAATTAGGGGAAACGAGATTAAGGTAAACGAAACTAGGGGAAATGGGAATTCGGGTAAAAGCAATTTTGGGGAAACGTGATTAGGGTAAACATGTTTAGGGCAAACGGGAATTAGGGGAAACGAGATTAAGGTAAACGAAACTAGGGGAAATGGGAATTCGGGTAAAAGCAATTTTGGGGAAACGTGATTAGGGTAAACATGTTTAGGGCAAACGGGAATTAGGGGAAATGAGATTAAGGTAAACGAAACTAGGGGAAATGGGAATTCGGGTAAAAGCAATTTCGGGGAAACGTGATTAGGGTAAACATGTTTAGGGCAAACGGGAATTAGGGGAAACGAGATTAAGGTAAACGAAACTAGGGGAAATGGGAATTCGGGTAAAAGCAATTTCGGGGAAACGTGATTAGGGTAAACATGTTTAGGGCAAACGGGAATTAGGGGAAACGAGATTAAGGTAAACGAAACTAGGGGAAATGGGAATTCGGGTAAAAGCAATTTTGGGGAAACGTGATTAGGGTAAACATGTTTAGGGCAAACGGGAATTAGGGGAAACGAGATTAAGGTAAACGAAACTAGGGGAAATGGGAATTCGGGTAAAAGCAATTTTGGGGAAACGTGATTAGGGTAAACATGTTTAGGGCAAACGGGAATTAGGGGAAACGAGATTAAGGTAAACGAAACTAGGGGAAATGGGAATTCGGGTAAAAGCAATTTTGGGGAAACGTGATTAGGGTAAACATGTTTAGGGCAAACGGGAATTAGGGGAAACGAGATTAGGGGAAACGAAACTAGGGGAAATGGGAATTCGGGTAAAAGCAATTTTGGGGAAACGCGATTGGGGTAAACGTGATTAGGGCAAACGGTAATTAGGGCAAACGGATTAGGGGAAGTGATGCTATGCGAGATAAACACGAATCCCCCTACCCCATTGGGAATAAACGCATAGAACGGATTTCAAAATCACTTGAATGCAAAGGATAAATGGAGTGGACTGTCCCTGACTCCCTGCCCCCCTCTACACACATTCACACAACTATTTGTTGTTGCATTTGTGTAGGATCATTCTCCCTTACTCTTCCCACCTCCACCCATAATTAACCAGTCGTAGAACAGAGCAGAAAAAAATTAGGAGCACAGGGGAGGTTCTTTTCCCAGTACTATTTTGTTTTCTTTTTCTTTCCCTTACCATAAAGGTAAAAATGCTAATTTAAAACGCTATAAAAATCACCAGCGTGCTCAGCGAAGAGCTACTGGCACACGGAAGCAGGGGTTGAGGACTTATCAAGAAAAGCAAAGCTGCGATCAGTGACGACCTTAAAAGGCTGCCATGGTGGGTCTCCAGCGACCCTGGTCTGAAACAGGGATGCTACAAGATTTCTAAAGGTACCTTGTGGTATATGGTACCACCAGCAGATCCTTTAACACTTCAAATAAACTCCAACATGTTACCAGCAGATCCGTTAACACTTCAAATAAACTCCAACATGTTACCAGCAGATCCTTTTAACACTTCAAATAAACTCCAACATGTTACCAGAAGATCCTTTTAACACTTCAAATAAACTCCAACATGTTACCAGAAGATCCTTTTAACACTTCAAATAAACTCCAACATGTTACTAGCAGATCCTTTCAACACTTCAAATAAACTCCAACATGTTACCAGAAGATCGTTTTAACACTTCAAATAAACTCCAACATGTTACCAGCAGATCCTTTTAATTCTTCAAATAAACGCCAACATGTACTAGCAGATCCTTTTAACACTTCAAATAAACTCCAACATGTTACCAGCAGATCCTTTTAATTCTTCAAATAAACGCCAACATGTACTAGCAGATCCTTTTAACACTTCAAATAAACTCCAACATGTTACCAGAAGATCCTTTTAACACTTCAAATAAAGTCCAACATGTTACCAGAAGATCCTTTTAACACTTCAAATAAACTCACTTCAAATAAACTCCAACATGTTACCAGAAGATCCTTTTAACACTTCAAATAAACTGCAACATGTTACTAGCAGATCCCTTTAACACTTCAAATAAACTCCAACATGTTACCAGAAGATCCTTTTAACACTTCAAATAAACTCCAACATGTTACCAGCAGATCCTTTTAACTCTTCAAATAAACGCCAACATGTACTAGCAGATCCTTTTAACACTTCAAATAAACTCCAACATGTTACCAGCAGATCCGTTAACACTTCAAATAAACTCCAACATGTTACCAGCAGATCCTTTTAACACTTCAAATAAACTCCAACATGTTACCAGCAGATCCTTTTAACACTTCAAATAAACTCCAACATGTTACCAGAAGATCCTTTTAACACTTCAAATAAACTCCAACATGTTACCAGCAGATCTGTTAACACTTCAAATAAACTCCAACATGTTACCAGCAGATCCTTTTAACACTTCAAATAAACTCCAACATGTTACTAGCAGATCCTTTTAACACTTCAAATAAACTCCAACATGTTACCAGAAGATCCTTTCAACACTTCAAATAAACTCACTTCAAATAAACTCAAACATGTTACCAGCAGATCTGTTAACACTTCAAATAAACCTCAACATGTTACCAGCAGATCCTTTTAACACTTCAAATAAACTCCAACATGTTACCAGAAGATCATTTTAACACTTCGAATAAACTCACTACTGCAAAATCTCATTCAACGTTTTAATTGATTCCATTGGTTTTTAGATTTCATCATGGTATTCAATCTTTCAAGTTTAAATTCTGGTTTTTAACATATCACTACGATTTTAACGTCCGTTGTAAATTTGAGTTCGACATTAAGCATGTCTGCATTGTGATCAGCATATGTTCACAAACCCGTGGAATGAGGCCATTCTGAATTTATACCACAACAGATCAAAAAGAAGATTACACAAAGCCATGAAATGAAGCCGTTCTACACTTGGACCATGCAGATAACAAAGAAGATAACACAAAATTCTTGGCGCCATTTTGTTGACTTACGGCAGTGAACAATGGAACGAGTGCTAAGTCAGTAACGATCTTTCACCTTGCAGCAGAGTTATTGAATTGTATATACCATTACATAGCTGTGCATCACGGAGATCACGACCATAACATTTGACGTGAGTAATAGAATATTCTGATGTGTTATATCAATTTTTATTTTAATATCTCAACCACGTATAGAGTATATTTTTCCATATACGGAAGATATACGCGAAGTTCGTATTTGCCTTTTTTGTATCAAGATTTTTGTTTTAGCGCACATTGGCGCAGAATTCCAATCCCTACATGAGGTGCTCCACAAGTGCCATGGATGTGATGTCATAATCCAGTACTTCAACTTTCCAAGCCACCAACTGCCTTGCTACCATCACGGGGCTTACGACCTTGCTGCTTGAAGTGCCATGCATTAACAAAAAAAAAAAAAAAACATTTGTCTCTGTTTATTACGGACTCTCACAGCCAGCGTGGAGAAAAATGATCACTGATATCATTAATGAGGAGGGAAATGCCATGCCTAATAAATAAATAAAAGAAAAACAATAAGAAAACCACAAAACCGGATTTTCTGTAGAAAAATTTCCAGAAATTTTTTTCGAAGTTGGATGGAATCCGACTAAACCGGGAAACTTGGCAGCTCCGTAAACAGTATTCAGGGTGCCCACTCTTTTCAGGGAAAAAATTCAAGGACATTCAAGGACTTTTCAGAAAAAAATTCAAGGATGAATTTTTCAATGTCCTAAACCGCAATGAATATATATATATATATACATCAAGTATGCAGTAGGTTCATACGTGATGCATCCTTCCAGTGCTTACGTATGGTGCAGAGACGTGGACCTTAACTAAAAGAGACATACAAAGGCTGCAGACAACTCAAAGCAGCCTGGAGAGGTGCATGCTTGGTGTAACCAGGAGAGATAAGAAGAGGAACTCGTGGATCCGAAAAATGACAAGAGTGGAAGACATCATGATCAGAGTTAAATCCCTGAAATGGCAATGGGCTGGACATACTGATAGAAGGACAGATCATCGATGGACAGCCGAAATTTTAGATTGGATTCCAAGGGACAGGAAAAGACCCAGAAGAAGACCACATGGGAGATGGGTGGATGAAATTCGAAAGTATGCAGGGGTGACATGGAGGAGACTGGCGCAAGACAGACCGTTGTGGAGGAAACTTGGGGAGACCTTCGTCCAGCAGTGGATTGATAATGGTTGACAATGATGATGATGATGATACATCAAGAATTATGTGTGTTGTATTATGATACTCATTATCTGCATAAAACATCTATATGCATCGCATTAATTCTTTTTGTATGTTCAAAACTCCCAATTTCCCAAACTCAAAATTATCATAACAATAAAACAATATCTATTTTAGAATTATGTACAAGTATGGTGTCTGAAAAATTTAAATGAATTGTTCAGACACTATACCTGTACATAATTTTAAAATAGATATTAAGTGTTTTATTAAATGAATGTTTGTACCACGTATGAACCGGAATGAACGGAGTTTCATTCAGGTTCATACGTGATACAAACGAATGGCGTCTGAAAAATAAAAAAATTCCGTGAGGGAGGGGGGTGGGGGTGAAATACACCTATCAACAGCATCGAATGAACCCGCTTTGAAGCAGATAAAGAAGAAACAAGAAGGGGAAATCCCAGCCTTGCCGTAAGGAAAATGAAAGAAACTATACAATAGTTTTCCCTGTCGCAGAACAAGTGCTCTGGGGAAGCAAACACTCAACTCCTCTCGCAGTAGATGAGGAAGGGGGTCCACTATCTTAACCTACTTAACTCCGCGTCAGACCGCAATGCACCCTTTCTCCCAGTGACGCAGCTGCTTTGAAGTTTACTCTTTTTGACTTCCGATGTCAATGGGGGGATTGCACAGAAAAAGTGAAAAATAACAAGAGGAAAAAGATTGGAAACTCCGATCGAAATTTTTCGGATGTGGGATTTTAAAATTCAAGAACTTTCCAGGCTAATTAAGGAAATTCAAGGACATTCCAGGCCTTGAAATTTTTTTTGAAATTCAAGGACTTTCCCAGTTTTCAAGGATGCGTGGGCACCCTGAGTATTTGAAAAATTAAATCATGCTACTAATGAGTTCTTTATCCCCTCATTAGTAGCATGATTTAATTTTTCAAATACTCAGGGTGCCCACGCGTAATTGAAAACCGGGAAAGTCTTTGAATTTCAAAAAACATTTTCCAGGCCTGGAATGTCCTTGAATTTCTTTAATTAGCCTGGAAAGTCCTTGAATTTTAAAATCCCACAGCCGAAAAATTTCGATCGGAGTTTCCAATCTTTTCCTCTTGTTATTTTTCACTTTTTTCTGCAATCCCCCATTGACATCGAAAGTCAAAAAGAGTAAACTGATGTCATAATCATTTTTGCAACTACCCCATCAGAGCTGCAGAGTATGATCCAGGAACTTGCTGACAAGAGTAAAGAAGAGGGATTAAAAATGAACTTTCAGAAGACAAAAGTGATGTACAATGCTTTTACAAGAAATGAAGATTTATCGATTGATGGAGAGAAGCTGGAGATAACAGATATGTACGTTTATCTTGGACAGAAGATATCAAGTGAGGGTCACATTGATGAAGAAATTAATCGGCGTACAAAACTTGCCTGGAGAGCTTTTGGAAGAAACAGCATAATTTTCAAGAGCAATATGCAATTATGTCTTAAAAGAAAAGTGTTTGATCAATGCATCCTTCCAGTGCTTACGTATGGTGCAGAGACGTGGACCTTAACTAAAAGAGACATACAAAGGCTACAGACAACTCAAAGAAGCATGGAGAGGTGCATTCTTGGTGTAACCAGGAGAGATAAGAAGAGGAACTCGTGGATCCGAAAAATGACAAGAGTGGAAGACATCATGATCAGAGTTAAATCCCTGAAATGGCAATGGGCTGGACATACTGCCAGAAGGACAGACCATCAATGGACAGCCGAAATTTTAGATTGGATTCTAAGGGACAGGAAAAGACCCAGAAGAAGATCACATGGTAGATGGGTGGATGAAATTCGAAAGTATGCAGTAGTGACATGGAGGAGATTGGCACAAGACAGACCGTTGTGGAGGAAACTTGGGGAGACCTTCGCCCAGCAGTGGATTGATAATGGTTGACGATGACTAATGAGTTCCACACAAAATCAGTACAAAATAAATAAAATTTATTATCCTATATAACACTTTTTACAATATTAGGAATGTACTCTTTTAGGAATATGGCTAATTTTCGAGGAATATGAGTCCTGTCTGTTGGTTTAAGGGTGATATTTAGTATTGCCAGTTCATTGTGCTCAACCTTATCACACTCACAAAAGAAGACAAATTCTTGATTTTTATAACTAAGATTTTGCTGACAAATTTTCAGTGATATAATGTGCTCTCTCTCCAATACATTGTGGGTGTTACAGTCGGAGACATTAATCTGCTGTCGGTAAGCTTCCCTACCCTGCAGCGTATTATTTGCTACACAGTAAAGATGCAAGACACTGGAACTCTGGAAATTGATGTTATCATGCAATTTTTCTGTATTGTACGTAACAGTTTCAACTTGCGAAGATGCAGAGCCACTTTTTCTCATCAGGTGATGATGTTCTGACATGTCATAAACTTCTCTTTCTTTCAAAACAGTGCATTTAAAAAGAAACCCATATTCCAGAACTCTCAACAATGCTTGTGAAATCTTCTGAAGCAAATATTCTTTAGGGTGAATATTTTGCAAGCTGGGAGTTCTCAATTCTTGCTCGGGGTTACTTTCAACCTGAAATGGTAGAGAAATTTGAAAAGAAACTGGACCAGTACGGATGTTGAGATCTTCTGCAAGGTTCTTATCCAACAGCTGTATTAGACCCCAGTTCTCAGAATGGGGTGACCACAGGGCTTCATCTTGATAGAGCTGACAAACTGCTAGAAAGTTTCTGAGTAAGAACTTGGAATATTTGTAGGACACACCACATGTGACATTCCAGGAAAGGTTAAACGGGTCTTCGATACATATGGAATTCAGCTGGAAACAAAACACCAACACTTCATTAAAAATAAATGGTATGCATAGAAAGAAAGCAACACACATGTAACAAAAGATAAAGTTATTGAGCATGCTAGTCATGTTATGAAAATTGAAAAAAGCACAATAGCCTTTTGACAAGGCTCGAGTATTGATCATCTGTAAGCATTTAGAGCAAGAATAAAATATTGTGGATACATTAGAGTTAACTGGAAACAAAGAAGGGCAAGACAGATAATCTGGTTTTTATAGGTGTAAAATGATCCTACAAGATCTGCCAAGCTTTCACTTGCTAATAGGTGGTTTTTGCAGGCACTAGAACAATGCACACTCAAAACTAGGGACAAATATGTACAAGACTTCTAAAGATAATCTGGTTTTTATTGGTGTAAAATGATCATACAAGATCTTCCAAGCTTTCACTTGCCAATGGGTGGCTTTTTCAAAGCACTAGAACAACACAGACTAAAAACTAGGGACAAATATGTGCAAGACTTCTAAAGATAATCTGGTTTTTATTGGTGTAAAATGATCAAACAAGATCTGCCAGGCTTTCACTTGCCAATGGGTGGCTTTTTCAAAGCACTAGAACAACACAGACTAAAAACTAGGGACAAATATGTGCAAGACTTCTAAAGATAATCTGGTTTTTATTGGTGTAAAATGATCAAACAAGATCTGCCAGGCTTTCACTTGCCAATGGGTGGCTTTTTCAAAGCACTAGAACAACACAGACTCAAAACTAGGGACAAATATGTGCAAGACTTCTAAAGATAATCTGGTTTTTATTGGTGTAAAATGATCAAACAAGATCTGCTAGGCTTTCACTTGCCAATGGGTGGCTTTTTCAAAGCACTAGAACAACACAGACTAAAAACTAAAGACAAATAAGTGCAAGACTTCTAAAGATAATCTGGTTTTTATTGGTGTAAAATGATCAAACAAGATCTGCCAGGCTTTCACTTGCCAATGGGTGGCTTTTTCAAAGCACTAGAACAACACAGACTAAAAACTAGGGACAAATAAGTGCAAGACTTCTAAAGATAATCTGGTTTTTATTGGTGTAAAATGATCAAACAAGATCTGCTAGGCTTTCACTTGCCAATGGGTGGCTTTTTCAAAGCACTAGAACAACACAGACTAAAAACTAAAGACAAATAAGTGCAAGACTTCTAAAGATAATCTGGTTTTTATTGGTGTAAAATGATCAAACAAGATCTGCCAGGCTTTCACTTGCCAATGGGTGGCTTTTTCAAAGCACTAGAACAACACAGACTCAAAACTAGGGACAAATAAGTGCAAGACTTCTAAAGATAATCTGGTTTTATTTGGTGTAAAATGATCAAACAAGATCTGCCAGGCTTTCACTTGCCAATGGGTGGCTTTTTCAAAGCACTAGAACAACACAGACTAAAAACTAGGGACAAATATGTGCAAGACTTCTAAAGATAATCTGGTTTTTATTGGTGTAAAATGATCAAACAAGATCTGCCAGGCTTTCACTTGCCAATGGGTGGCTTTTTCAAAGCACTAGAACAACACAGACTAAAAACTAGGGACAAATATGTGCAAGACTTCTAAAGATAATCTGGTTTTTATTGGTGTAAAATGATCAAACAAGATCTGCCAGGCTTTCACTTGCCAATGGGTGGCTTTTTCAAAGCACTAGAACAACACAGACTAAAAACTAGGGACAAATATGTGCAAGACTTCTAAAGATAATCTGGTTTTTTTAGGTGTAAAATGATCATACAAGATCTTCCAAGCTTTCACTTGCAAATGGGTGGCTTTTTCAAAGCACTAGAACAACACAGACTAAAAACTAGGAACAAATAAGTGCAAGATCTCTAAAGATAATCTGGTTTTTATTGTGTAAAATGATCAAACAAGATCTGCCAGGCTTTCACTTGCCAATGGGTGGCTTTTTCAAAGCACTAGAACAACACAGACTAAAAACTAGGGACAAATATGTGCAAGACTTCTAAAGATAATCTGGTTTTTATAATAATATGATTTGGTTAGTAAAAATTTTAACCATTGGTTTATGTGGCTATATTATAAGTCAATAGTTGCACAACTATTATCATTACTGTTTCCCACGTTATAAAGTATCTTCAAGTCATAGTCGAGTGCACTAATTCTGCTATTATATAAATTTGCAAGGAGTTAAAATATAAACATTAAAACAGCTATTAATTGTCCTGAGGATGTTACACTTACCTAATACTGCAGCACAATTTGGAAGGTTATTGTTGGTTGATTTATTCTTCACGTACCAACTGCTGAAGTCCTGGTTGACAAGTCCTTGAGGAGTTGGTTCATTAAACTAAAGACAGTTATTTGAGAAAATACAACCAGAGTCCAGATTATGAAAAAATGAAGGAGAAGTTTAAGAGGATTAAAGAGATAAAAAGACTATTTACAGTATGTATAAAATCCTTAGCCTTTAGCAATGTTGTCATTGGTTGAAAGCAAAAACAGAAACGAGTATATGAAGTTGCAAAAAGAGATTACACGGTTTGCATGAAATTTTACAATTGAAATTGAATGCAGATAATTTTTTTGCATAGGCACTTAATCCTAGTTTCAATCCGTTTATATCACGGTCATCCTCAGTAGGGCTAACATCAAAAGTCGATGCCGTGCAAAGTTGGTGTGCACTAAAGTGCTAACTTTCATGTGTCATTCCTGAACAGGTTGTTACACGTAGACAAATCTCGTCTGTGTTCTTATCAGCGTGTACCTACGTGACTATGTTGCGATGCGTCCTTTTTATTGCAAAACAACCTTGATGATTTTTTGTATCGGTGCTCACAATCAAACAACTCAGAAAATAACCTTCAATTTCATAGCAACTGTTAAGAATATTTTAAATGACATATTTGCACAAATATACAATTGGCATAATAATTTAAAATTTCTTTGGCCATTTGTTTTGCTGTTTGAGACTTGAATAATCAAAAATAACAAAAAAAAAAAAAACCTTAAGAAAATTAATTAAAAAATAGCCCTAGCACTTATAAAATTTCCTTTGCTCATGCAAAAATACACTGGCAGAACGTGAAAAAAGAATACCAAGAAGGAGACGTCTGATACCAACGAAATTTATACAGCATAATAACGGAATACAGAGGATAACGTGATCAAAACATTATGGAAAAATACAGCTGTATTTGCTGGTAAACTGAAAAAATAACATTTCTATGTAACATGGTTAGTACGAGGTTGAACCGCCATGAACTGCGTCACACTGTGCAATTCTGGCATGGAGTCTGCCGTACAGATGTTGGATGTAAGTTTGGGGTATTGAGTTCCAAGCATCCTCGACCTGGACGCGTAAATCTGGGATGGTCGTGGCTGGCCGTGGAGACCAGATAAGTCGTTGTCCCATAAAATCCCACACGTGCTCAATGGGGGACAAATCCGGTGAATGTGCAGGCCATGGAAGTTGTCTCACACCCTGAAGTGCATGTTGCGTTGCACGTGCCGTGTGTGGGCGTGCGTTATCTTGCTGGAAAATACCACGATGGACCGACCTTACAAATGGCACAACAACGGGCTGAATGATGTTGTTGATGTACGAGGTGCTGTTTAACGTACCCGGTACAAACACTAGTTGTGTACGGGAGTGATAGCTGATCGCTCCCCCTACACCAGGAGACTAGGTGTAGGCCCTGTGTGTCGCTGGCGGATGCAAGAAGGGTGGAGACGCTCCCCTGTGCGTCTGCGAACACGCATACGGCCATCGGAGGCTCCCAAGCAGAATCTGCTTTCATTGCTGAACACGACAGATCGCCATTGCGTTCTCCAGTGCAGACGTTGGCGACACCACTGCAGTCGTTCCTTAAGATGGGTTGAAGTCAGAGGTACACATGACAGAGGCACACGTGCACGTAGTCCTGCATCCAGTACACGGTTGCGGATTGTTTGCACAGTCACTTCAGGTGCAACAGCAGCTCGGATTTGCGTCGCAGTGGATGTTCTGCTTGACAACGCCGCTCTTCTTATGCCTCAATCGGTCCGCTCATCAGTCCGTCTGTGACTCCCAGTCCCACGTCTTCTCGTGTGGGAATGTTCCTCGGACCATCTACGCCACCGTCGTACCACCACCGATACTTCCTCCAATTCCGCTCCGCAATACGACAATACGACCACCCGGCCTCGCGGAGTCTGACTAGACAAACTCGCTCAAAGTCCGATAACTGCTGAAATCGTACATTTCTTCCATTTCCAGGCATTGCAGCTTCTTCAGGGTCTTCGCACGTGTCCATACGCCGACGACTGATTACATTCAGTTCGTCGTACTCCTTAAATACCACCAACAATAATTTGCATATTATGCCATGCTGTGGCGTAAGCGCTCACCGGTTGGTCCTGAAATTAACATCACACCTACGTAAACTCGACCCCATTAATATATGTAAATTTCATTATCGTCCGCCAATTCCTTCTTGGTGTTCTTTTTTCACTTTCCGCCAGTGTAATAGGCTTAAAAGTCAATTTTGTTAGATCCAACACCCACAAACCAGTGGTCGAAGTGGCACAGAGCTACTGCCGGTATAGTGTTGACCATAGATCTACATAGTGTATAAATAGGAGGTTTCGAAAGAAATAACATACCATTCCACATAATTGTTTTTTGTTTTTTTTGGTAATAAAAAATTAATGTATATAACATTAAAAAAATATTTAATAATTAAAAAAAACAACCTTTCATTGAAGAGTATGTGGTCACTTTCAGTCCCAGCTGCTAATCCTTTATAAATTTTATCCGTTAAAAATGTCCATTTGTCGATTTTTGCGTTAAAATTTGTGCTTTCATCTTAATTTCTTTACGTAGTTTGTGACAGGTTTATAATTTATTACATACTGGGATGGTAATTAATGTTTTTTTTTAACTGCCGGTATGTTCACTTCCATTTTTGTTAACTACCGGTACATACCGGCCCACTTCGTACACTGACACAAAAAGGAAGAAGAAGCAAACAAATTGTCAAAACAAGGTCTTACTTTTGGCTTGAATGGGGAAACTAACTCAATTTTCCAGTTTGTTTTTTCATTTTAATTATCATGGATTTGTCCTCACTGGCCTTTTTAAGAATGCAAACCTACAAAGAGCACAAAGTTTGATAAAAGACCAAGTGCTGTTCCACACTCATTGTTTGTGCATGTGCACACATGTACATACTAAAAGACCAATTGCTGTTCCACACTCATTGTTTGTGCATGTGCACACATGTACATACAAAAGTCAGCAATTTGCTAATGGCATCTTGGGGGGGGGGGAAAGAGGGATGCACTTTTAATCTTCGGCCCCGAATCTTCTGCTTAAGCTAAGCTAACGCGCTGCTGGAATGCCGGGAGAAACATTTCGCGACAGGCGGCGGTGCAGCTGCGTCGGCGTTTTCTGCTCTTTCGCTGCGTGCATTACATAATCGGTGTGTGTGTGCTGTGTGGGAGGAGTGGTAGGGACGCGAAATATGCGGCGGGGGCGTATTTTTGAAAGGAAGGGGTTTATTTTGTAATATGGCTGGCCCTGAAAAAGACCTTAGTAGTTAAGGTGTCGTTGAATATTTATAACGACGGAAAAGAAGTGTTTCCTCGTCATTGAGAACCTGTCTATCTAGTACGAATATTTAAGTGGAAAACATTACGTACTAGGAAAGAACTGTTTGATGATAGCAATCATCATCTTAAAACAGTGTTCAGAGGGAAAGATGACAATTTCGTCGGAATAAATATTCCAGAATGTGGTCGGCCAAGTGGTCTTTGTGAATGCCATTAGATAGTGTGTGCGTTTGAGGGGCCGCCAATAGCTCTCACCACCTTGCGTATGCGCCCCAGTAGTCGGATCGAAGAAATTGAGTGAGCGGACAGATGCTGGAAACCACAGGATGGGAGATTGCGGTACGCAGCCCACGGATCAGTCGTGACAGTAGTTCCGGGTCGAACACGTTTCTGGATGAGCGGCAGCGATGTGTGAGCAAGCAGAGCGATTATTCTGCGGGCAGATCTCGACCCTGAATCGTTTCGAATCTCGTTCGAAGATGCCAAGGATCCAGGTGCCCTCAACGAGACGACCACGATTATAATTCTGCTTCCCAACCTTAGCCTCATCCGCTTCTACGATGACACCAGGGCCTCCAAGCTGTCCTTCGTCTTGTTCGTAAGCTACCATAAACTCTGCGACTAGTTCTCTGCAAGACTGATAATAGTCGCCGACTGTCGCAGAGGACGTGGGAACCCCACCCTGGGAAGATTCCTCAATTGCATCATCGTAGGACAATCCTTTGGCGAAACAATACAAAAGAGTCATCACCTCATCAAGAGGAATACAAGCAGCTTCAAACCACGTAACCAAGTAAACGGGAGCACTGCTCACTTTTCCCTGTAACGTGATTCCTCCTACACCTGAATTGTCCTAAACGATGACACATATCCACTCGCAAACTCACTGGATGACCTGCGGAACATCTTCTTTCGGTTGGAAGAAATCCTTTCTGCTCACACCATGCAATGCATGTTTCTTCATCCTTCCCAACTTTGTTGAAGAAACGCCTCCAGTTCCACATGGCTACTGACAGAGCTACAACACACGCTCAAAAAAAACGGAAGCCACGTATAAAAACGGAAGCCGTCTCCTATATATATATATATATAGAAGAAGGAATACGCACTCAGCAAACAGCGATTACATAAGACACACAGCGCGGGGGAAAACGCCAACGCAGCTGCAGCACCACCTATCGCAAAATGTTTCTCCCTGCATTCCACTCGCACGATAGCGAAGCAGACGATTGCGGGCCTAAAGTGTAGCTAAAAAAAGTTCTGTTTTACTTACATCAAGTTTATTACCCAGCTTGTCACAAAATACCAGCAGTTTTTGATCCACAGAAGTTCCAGAAAATGGACGAATCGCTTTCATGAAGTCAAAGTACAAGTAGAAGAAGAAAAATTCCTTGAGAAGTTCTTCTAAAATGCAGGAGAAAAAAAAAAGGAAATGTTTCACAGACAAACATTACTCACATCACATTTTAAAAGAAAAATTCTTTGAGAAGTTCTTCTAAAATGCAGGAGAAAAAAAAAAGGAAATGTTTCACAGACAAACATTACTCACATCACATTTTAAAAGAAAAATTCTTTGAGAAGTTCTTCTAAAATGCAGGAGAAAAAAAAAAAAGGAAATGTTTCACAGACAAACATTACGTCACATTTTAAAAGAAAAATTCCTTGAGAAGTTCTAAAATGCAGGAGAAAAAAAAAAAAAAAAAGGAAATGTTTCACAGACAAACATTACTCACATCACATTTTAAAAGAAAAATTCCTTGAGAAGTTCTAAAATGCAGGAGAAAAAAAAGGAAATGTTTCACAGAAAAACATTACTCACTCACATTTTAAAAGAAAAATTCCTTGAGAAGTTCTAAAATGCAGGAGAAAAAAAAAAAAGGAAATGGTTCACAGACAAACAATACTCACATCACATTTTAAAAGAAAAATTCCTTGAGAAGTTCTTCTAAAACGCAGGAAAAAAAAAAAAAGGAAATGTTTCATAGACAAACATTACTCACATCACATTTTAAAAGAAAAATTCCTTGAGAAGTTCTTCTAAAACGCAGGAGAAAAAAAAAAAAAAGGAAATGTTTCACAGACAAACATTACTCACATCACATTTTAAAAAGAAACTCATAGCTAAAACAAATCCCCAAAACAAGAATAATCAGAACATTTTTGTTTCATAGTTTAGCGACCCCATGAGAAACTTAATGGCTATAAAGTAGCCAATCATCCTTAATTTAAGGCCACTGGTTCCAGGGATAGGGGACAGCTAACATCATAAAACAAACACACCACCTGTAGGGGTGAGCGTGGTACTCTGACTAACTTGTGTAATTGCATAACTGCAAGGCTTCCCGTTTGACTTAAGAGAGTACCTTCCCTGATAAGGAAAGTAATTAGGTTCTCAAAAATAATACAAATTTGTTGGATATCAGGTGCTCTACTCCCTCAGCCTCACTAGGACATTTGCTTATCAAGGGAGGGAAAGTGAAGAATATTCCAATATCATCAACCAATGATCTTTTAACAAAAACAAAACAACGTTTAATTGAGATCCAACAGTTTAAGCTGTCCATGTCCGGTAGTCTGCGTCGAGTTCTTAGTTCTCAGGAATATTCTAATCTCTGCATGAACCACGTGTTTTCCGGATTACTGTAAGTCTAGCGGGTTCTACTGTTCGTTCTGCCGATGAAGTAAAGTTCCTGCCCGGGTCTGTCCCTTAAAACAGTGCAGATTACCCACACGTCTTCCAAAGCTCTTTTGGCTTGCTAGGCTAGATGCAACCTTTTTGCCTGTCGTTCGGCAAAACAAAAGACAATAATCTTCGGAGTCCTCTATATGAGAGAAAACTCCTCCGAGCGACTTAGCTCACTGCTCGCCAAAATGAAGACTGGCTTCCCTTCCTGGCACACAGTAGAACCCCTTCTATGCATGCCCAAGGGAGAATTCCAAACACCCTATGACCTGGCGTGCCCATCTGTCCCATGGACAGAGCACCTGGGTTCGCTTGCTCACCCGACTTTGGCTGCATTCGCTTTATAGCATTCTACCTTCGAAGAACTGCACTCTCATGGACACCTTGACCTCTAAACGGCTTAGAAAATACAACTGTGTTTACATTTCTCAATAGTATACATAACAATACTATGGGTTCCGTTTTCATTAAACATGCTGGTATTAATTGTACTTTAACAAATGCCCACCCAGTCCATTAATCCTACATACGAAGAGTCCTTTATCCTCCCAGTTAGTGATAACAAAAGTGCATTGTTTTCTGTCTGTTGTATTCATGGCTTAGTGTCCATCACTGTTGCTACCCAAGGAACAGAAAAGTTTGTTTACGAAAACAAGCAAAATCGCACAAAGTCTTTCCTTTGTTTCCTCCACCACATAATCATATTAACATGCAGAGTGTTTATATTAAAATCTACATGGATTGTTAAAATTCACCCTTACACCACGCGTGCTATATCTGTGACTTGAACCTGCAACCCAGGCATCGGAACACTTAGCCACCAGGACAGCAAATGTTTCTTAACTACTACACAGTAATACTTCCTAGTATTTCAGCACTCATCAGTGGTGGGCTTAAACATTACAGCATCCTGGACCAAGAAAAAACAGACACCCCAAGTAAATGTATTTTAATGTAAAAAATTTACTTCTGATTTGAATTTCATACTTAAATTATGCATAGATTTTTGTATCACAAAAAGGATCATTATATTCTCAAACTCTGTAAAATTTTTAGTACATTATATTATTTACAACAGGGCGTTGAAAATAAAATTTTAAATATCGTATAGAGTGGAAGAAATATTCTTCTCATAATACGTGGCAAATATGTCATGATAATTAACACAGCAATAAGGCATCACTGATTCACGTATGAAACAGTAATTACAGCCAATTCAAAATCGTTTTCTCACAATTATAATTGGTACAATTTTAAAACTTCATTTAGCCATCAATCTATTTATTTATGATTGCTTGATTTTAACATCAAATGTCGTTTTTTTACTCGTAAGTATAAAGTTTAAGATTTACTGAGGGAAGGGTTAACTTCACAGTTCAAAAGTACAAGGCATGTTTTTAAGATAGGTTAAGTTCAAATCTATCATATTTTAAGTCTTAAATAAGGTTTTCTATTGGTGCAGGGGTCGGAAATGGTTGTGTAATGTCACCATGCCTGTTTAATATATTTATGGGAGCATATGTGATACCAAAACAGACAATACTGGTTTAGGTCTTGGTAATATTCATATGTGAAGATCGCTGTATGCTGATGACACAGTTCTGTTGGCAGAGAGCACGAAGTTTACACGAAATGTTGTACAAAGTTTGTATGAAATTCAACATACACTGAAGAGGAATTGAATTAGAGATACCTGTCTAGTAACGTGTAGCACCACCTTTCGCCCTGAGGATGGCGGCGATTCGTCTCGGCATTGACTCGACAAGACACCGGAAGCATTGGGAAGCCATACGGATCCATGACCCTGAACAAGCTCCCACAGTTCACGAAGATTTGATGGAGGGGGGTCAGAGCCTCGAACATCTCTCTCAGTGGCATCCCAGATGTGCTCGACGGGATTGAGGTCGGGTGACCTAGCTGGCCAAGGAAGTGAGGTCACGTTGGTGGAGTGTTCATCCAACCATTCGGATACAATTCGGGAGCTGCATTGTCTTGTTGCAGGATGAGGTCCCCAGTGGTGGGATGTTGAAGATGCACAAATGGAAGCAAATGGTCGTCCAGGATATTCCTGTAACGTTGACCTGTGAGAGACGATGTCACACGTACCAGGGGTCCATTTCAGAGAAGCATTTTCACTTTTCAGTTGATGTTTTTCATTTTTATTTTTTTTTTAATTCTTGCTCATTATTTACTAAAGTTGCTGCTGTCACATGTTGATATGTCTTTATTTTGCTCAATTTATTAGAAATTAACAAAATTAATAATAGGTGGTATAAAAAAATGCCTGACTGAGAAGAACAGATTTTTATGAAAATTAGAAAACAACTACATTAATAAAAATCAAATATGTAAACCACAGTCCTCCTCCAGGCAGTCACATTGTGCCTGATGTTCACGTGGACGAATAATGCATCACATGGACGAATAATGCATCACATGGACGAATAATGCATCACATGGACGAATTTTATAGCACAAGAACCGAGTGTTTTGATGTTTGCAACCCATGAAAACTTTGGAACCATCTGGTGCACCATAGCCTTCTTTCTTAGCTTTTTCTTTCACACTTTCTCTTTTGGTTATTTTCCTTTGTCCTTTTGAACCTTCCATCACTAATACTAAACCATCTCCGACCTCTTCCATATCTCTAAAACTATGACAAACGCGCAAAAATAATCACCACGTTTGAACAGAACACGTTGACTGTCTGAAAACTTGAATGCCACTCCGTCACTTTTATCAGCTTCGTCACATGACCGAATTCTGGAGCTCCGATTGGCTCAATCGACATGTTTGATTTTGCTTGAGCCTGCAACTGGAACACGTTCGTTTTTGCTTGAATCGCGCATTTTTCGCCTATAAAATGAGTAGGAGCTGTTTGGTTTGGGTCGGCTTATGATACAGGAACGGAATCGGACCCTTATCCTTTATCCTATCCAATGCTTACTTGATAATACACACTTTTGTAACATGTTTGGTTTTGTTCGTGTGCTCCTCAATTATTCCTTCACTCTGGCGAATTTCACACCACGCTCTAGCAGAGGTTAGAGGCTATTCAGATATTTATAACATTACTAGCTATACCCGGCCACGCGTAGCTGTGGCACATTGTGGTTGCATGGATGAGAAATGAGGAACAAAACAAAGCATACGTTTCATAGAAGTTTAATTTTGCAATACTTGTGGGTATACAATATTTTTTGTTTTTCCATTCTCTGCGTAGATATAAAGGCTATCTGGTTTGCCGACACGGGAACACGCAACATACAGTTGTCCATGTGAGAAGCAATCCGCATCTAAATCTAAACCACACAATTCTAAAGATTGACCTTGAGCTTTATTGATTGTGATTGCGAACGCCAATCGAATTGGGAATTGCAATCTTTTAAATTGAAATGGTGTATCGGTCGGGATCATGGGAATTCGAGGGATGAGGACATCTTCACCTTCAAAAGGCCCCGTTAAAATCGTTGCTTCCACTACATTTTTCATGTTTTTTAACTGCGAGTCGCGTGCCATTGCAGAGTTTTACCTGATTAATATTCCGCAACATGATAATTGGCACACCTATTTTCAATTTTAATATGTGTGGTGGCATCCCTGGCAGATCAAGTGAGTTCAAAAATTCCGTTGGATAATTAACTACTTCATCTGCTTCCACAACTGTATCTATCGACTTGTATGTAATTTCCTCACTTTGAATGCTGGATTGAATAACATTATTAATTTGATAGACATCTTTATTCTTCGCGGCAAGGATAGCTCGTTCACTGAGCCAATCGTGATTCTTATAATTAATTTGAATATTAGGAAATACTTTTTCGATCAGTTCTTCTTTCGATGTTACTAAATTACAAAAATTATCAGGAAATGATATTCGTCTTGACGTCTCATCGACTGGCAGTTGTCCGTTCCTAATGTCCAGTAACTGTCGCGAGAATACCTCGGCTGATTGATCGTTCTGCAGCTGGACACGCATATTCGTAGTCAACTGCAATGTACGTACGTTTCGCCACAATGTTGAATATTTCAGGCAAGCATTTATTTCGTCCGCTGGTGTCGATCGAGAAATTACAGGCAATGTGTGCCTAAAATCTCCTGCGAGCAATATCAATACATTCCCGAATGGTTGAACGTTTCCACGCAAATCTCGCAACGATCGTTCAAGAGCTTCAAGCGATTTTTTATGTGCCATCATGCATTCATCCCAAACAATGAGTTTACATTTTTGTAATACTTATCCCATACCGGATGCTTTGGAAATATTGCACGT
The DNA here is from genome assembly GCA_039090855.1 of Macrothele yani. NCBI lineage: Eukaryota > Metazoa > Arthropoda > Arachnida > Araneae > Macrothelidae > Macrothele > Macrothele yani. Next base: position 59,912,711 of record CM077032.1, on the reverse strand, counting down.
GGGAGTCTCGATGATTCGCATGTTTAATGGCAACTTCAGAGCTGAATGAGCAGTCCTTCCACCTGGTAACAATGTCGCAGCTATTCCAGACGAAGCGAGAGCTAAGGCTATGTCATTTTTGATCGAACCATTGCCAGAATCAATCTGATAAGGAATGTTTTCCCAGTTCCTCCTGGCGCATCCAAGAAGAAGCCCCCCTCCCCCAACTCCGTCATTTATCATTTGCATTATGCGATCATAAATGCCCTTCTGTTCACACGTTAATTTGGGAATGTTTGATTGGACATATGACTGGAGATCACCGGTGTTGTAACTCTGTTCACGGCGCAAATCCACATCAAATGAAGCAGTCGTAGTTCGGTTGGGTGCTGGCATTCCCAATTGACTAAGAACTTTATTTGCAATAGCTAAGCACTTGTCTTCAATATTTATCAATGTTTCGTTGTAAATGCCTTCTGTAAATTCCATGGTCATATTGGCATTTTCTAGGCGTACTCTATACAAAATATCCTCAGCCATATGCGATCGATATCTTTCCCATAACTCTGTGGGAGATGAAGGGAAGCAAGCGGTCTATTGTGAATAGTGCTCGAATTTGGTTTGGATGTGCAGTGTTGCACACGTCACTAATACATATATCCCACTGTTGGTCGTTTTCTAATAAATTAAGAGCTTGACACGCACTGCGGAAAGTGGCATATGTGACGCCGTCAACAATTTTCAATTGCTGGAAAGATCTAGGACCAGGCACATTTACCAACAGCATGCGAAGGAAAAAACATTCATCTTGATTAGGATGCACTGTATAAAGTCTACCAATTGTATTTTCTCTGAAAATGCCAGATTGACCGTCGACTGGCTCCCCTCGTCTGCGTCGTACAAATGCTTTTTTAGTTACATTCCACGTGTAATAAGAGGGCACTTCTGTGTACATCAGTGTTCTGGCGAAAGCGTCTTCCTGACATAAGGTGAAGAAAGCAGTCAGAGTTGTACCAGGTGGATTAAGGGCTCTTTGTTGCACATTTGCATCTGTGAAATAAACACGCTGTCCATTCTCTAAATGTACTGCTAAGTGAACCACAGCTGGATTGCGTTCATGCATGGGAAATGAAAAAATTCGCCATGCAGCCTCATTGCTGCTTATGTATCTTCCAGCCTGGTATTGTGCAATTTCATCGATAACTTGTACTGCATTTCTGTCACTATTTTCTGGTTGCACACCAAAAACTGCCATATCGCTGCCTTTATTCACATACTTACAGATGTATTTAATCGATTTGACCAAATTGCAATATTCTACGTTTATGAGCGCTTTGTATGTTTTTGACAACAGAGGCGAATATGGGACCACCCAACGGTTGTCTACATCAATATCACCATTTCGTGTGTGTATAGTTGCCGAATTCCCGCCATCTTCAGTTGATTGTCTCCTATACTGAGGATATCCATCGTCTTCTGTTACTGTGTTGGCTGCGAATGCTCGAGGATATTGCTTAGAACATTTCCCGTCTACCGTGCATGGTGAATTAGGACTTAGTGTACCGCATGGTCCATGTATCATGTTTTTGATAACAACTGCATGCAAATCCTTATTGACGTCGGCCCGTGGAATCTCAGCGCATATCACATCGTCGATTTCGTCTGAAGTTATTTTATCGTATAGCCAGATTAGTATATGCGCATGTGGCAATCCTCTCTTTTGCCATTCTACTGAATACATCCAGCAGCGCACAGATCCAAACACTTCATGTTTTGCAATGAAATCCATCAGCGACTTAAGTTTTTGTCAGAAAACATGTGCTGTGATGTCATGCCTATCCACGGGTGATTGCCCAGGAAGTAACAGCTGCTGTATCTCGTCCCAAGCTGGATTGCACGTGAAGGTGATAAATAAGTCTGGACGCCCGTAATGACGAACATATGCCATTGAATCTTGAGCATATTCCTGCATGTGACGTGGACTGCCTATGTATGAAGATGGCAAAATAGTAAGCTTTCCAACGTTGGTTGTATTACCGTCATTCACAACTGCATCTCGCAAATGACTGTATTCTTCGGAGCGGAGTTTGGTCTGATTCAAAGGAAGAAATAGCAAACGTTCCGTTTCAATTTTTGCATACATATCCACAATGTACTGGTGAAACAACTGACGGCATTTCAAAATATAATTGTCCTCGTTCCTCCGAATCATTAAGCGGTAGGCGTAAAAGTTCATTGCGCTGCACTTTTTATTAATTTCTGCACCATTCACTGGGTTCATCATCTTCACATTGAAATGATATCCATCGGCACCATCCCAGAAGATAACTGGATATTGCAAAGCATCGTAACAACGGTGAGTTTCTGCGACGTTTATCAATTGATCGTTTCTTCGATGGAGAACAATATCTCTACGTTGGAACTGATCTCCGACTATGACAATTGCTACTTCGTCTATAGTTGGAGCATTATATCTTCGGACATGTTCTCCAGCGGGCGTTTTGTCGGCGTGAATGACAATCTTGTGGGTATCTGATGGCATCATATCCATTGCCGTTTTGAACAAACGCACCAAATTGTTCTTTTCGTGAAGGAGCTCCTGTAGCTGCGAAATGATGGATCTTCTTAGCGAGGTATGTATTCCACAACGTGCATCGACTTCATCTCTATCATCACCGATGAAGTACATTTGAAGGAATTTATGGTCACTATCTCGGAACGGGAGCAGGGAGCCAGCTTTGTGATATATTTGTCTTTTGATTTTAAAAGTTGGCATGAATTGAGCAGTCACAATTTCCACACCAAATGACGTCATTTGGAAGCAAGAGTTATATTTCCTGATGTTCGATAGGAAATGCTTCGATTCAGCGGTAGATCCAGCAAGTAGAGTTTTCAACGGCTCTGGTGGTGCTTCAAGTTGAGGCAATTTCATTTTTCCGCCAGCGCAACACATCCCATTCGTTTCATTATTGAACTTTAGAGCCTGGCAGTAGGTACAGACACGACTCATCTGGCCAATGACAACATGCGGACTTGAACTATAATCAACAGCTGGATTGTACCGGAATGCAAGACGATTGTATTGCAGAATCAGATCTGCTGTTCTTTGGGTACGTGTTTCAGCTATCCTCGACGCCTCGCGTTCATTCCGTTGAGAACGAACCAAATCTGTTGCTGCAGAACGCGACTGCTGTGCTCGCAATCGCGCATCCTCAAGCCTGGCTGCTCGTCTTTCTGCTGGTTCCGTGTTACGCATCTGGATGGTGCTTAGTCTGTTCCTCTCTCGTACGTATGCCCGCTCTTCCTCAGTCATATTCGAAAGCTGTCTTCTCGATCCTTCTGTGTGGCGAGTGCGACGACCCAAATTAGTTTTTTTTGCGAGGCATTATTTCGGTTTTCACTGGAACAGAAGGAAGGGATAAGATTATAACCTCTTATGGCTCTCACAGCTCTAGGTTGAAAACCATGAGAGATAAGAGACAAAACATAACCTCTACTTACGATTTGGCGAACGGCGCAGCTCAATCACGACACGATCACCTAGTATGGAGAGTGTTCCCCTCGCTTCCAGCAGATGGCGCGTTTGCTGGTACACAGCTGACCGTTGAAAAAGTTCTTTCCTCGCGGTCGCGGGTACGTTACTGACGCGAAAAATAGATAAAAACAACACGATCACCTAGTATGGAGAGTGTTCCCCTCGCTTCTGGCAGATGGCACGTTTGCTGGTACACAGCTGACCGTTGAAAAAGCCTTCGACCATATATACTGATAGACTGCGCATGGCATCAAAATTTCTGGCTCCAACATCGCAAGCCACGAAATCACGTGACTTCGGGCAAAAAGATGGTTAACTCGTGCTGTGCTCATCGTGAATTTTAGGAGTTTCTTTTTTAGAATTCCATTACGACTTTTCATTCGTGAATACATTTATTACGCTCTGATGCAGCTATTGCCAGTGCGCAGTCCATTAGTATATATGGTCGAAGGAAAAGCTGTTTTCTCGCGATTGCAGGTATGTTACTGACGCGAAAAATAGATAAAAACAATCTTTGAAGCGGGTTGTATATCGTGTCAAAATTTGAGCTCAATTGGTGCGAACTTTTTGAGTTTTTGAAGCGTACACAAACCAACTTAACATTTTTATATATATAGATTGGAACTGGCAACGATCAGTAACTTGTTTGCATAAATGTTTGAGAGTGCATGTTATATAAAACTGTAGTATCTGCTCGATTATTGCCCATGCCTGATGATGTGATCAGAGTGACCGCGAAAGATCTTGTGTATATGTTTTTAACCTTTTTATTGTAAATAAAGTCTTTTAATGTATTGGGTTGTCGGAAAAGTCATGATATATTTTGGCAGCTGATGGCGGTTGGGCCAGTTCTAGCTGCAGTCTAAAAGGAATAGTGAGCGATTTGGTTGATTTGCAGAGATTTGACATCAAGTCGAAGATGGAAGACCAAACTGTGCATTTTTGCCATATTTTACTGTTTTACTTCCGTAAAGGGAAGAATGCGCGTCAAGCTTGTGAAAAGTTGCGTAAAGTGTACGATGATAATGCTCTACAAGAACGTCAGTGCCAGCGGTGGTTCGCAAAATTCCGTGCTGGTGATTTTGACCTCAATGATGCTCCTTGGTCCGGGAGGCCCACCGAGGTTGATGACGACCAAATCAAGGCATTGATGGAGTCAAACACACGTTGCACGACACGAGAGATTACAGACACATTGCACATCCACCATTCAAGCGTTCACGACCACCTGAAGAAGCTGGGATACGTAAGCAAGCTCGATGTGTGGGTTCCTCATGAACTCAAAGAAGCTCAATTGACGGCGCGTATAAACATCTGCGATATGCTCATTAAACATGAGGAAAATCATCCTTTTTTGAAGCGAGTGATAACTGGTGACAAAAAGTGGATTGTGTACAATAATGTGCTGCGCAAAACAGACTTGGTCTCGACGTGCTGCTTCGCCCCAAACGATACCCAAAGCAGACATTCATCAGCTGAAGGTTCTGGTTTCAGTGTGGTGGGATTTTAAAGGTGTCGTGTTTTTTGAGCTCCTACCACGGAACCAAACAATCAATTTGAATGTGTACTGTCGACAATTGGACAGTTTGAACGAATCCATCATCCAGAAACGTCCAGAGCTCGTTCATCGTAAAGGTGTTGTGTTCCATCACGACAACGCGAGACCACACACAAGTTTGATCACCCACCAAAAATTATTGGAGCTTGGGTGGGATGTGTTGCCACACCCAGCATACTCGTCTGACCTTGCGCCGTCAGACTTCCACTTGTTTCGCTCTCTTCAACAGTCCTTGCGTGGTATAACGTTCAATTCAGATGAGGCTGTAAATCAGCACCTTGTACAGTTTTTCGACATGAAAGACAGGTCCTTCTGTGAACGAGGCATTCTGCAGCTCACTGAAAGATGGCACAAGGTTATCGAACAAAACGGGCATTATATCATTGATTGATCTTTGTTCTTTCTACCAATAAATGACCTTTGCAAAACATGGCTAAAACACATCATGACTTTTCCGACAACCCAATATTTTAAGGACAGTTTTTCAATGAGGTTGAATAACTATTTATTATCGTGCAGAAACAGCCTATGCTTACACCTTCAGGGTGTGCTTTACAAAGTTATGGGTTTTGAGCAAGGAACTGTTAGTACTGAATGCAAGGTCGGTGTAAATGGTACGGAGATAGAGCTTAGAGGAATTAATCTGTATGTTTAGGAAGCATGTCCAACAAAGAAAACCAATTAGATGGAGAAAATAATGAAAATAGGTGAATGAATTCACCCCTTGAAAGTCATAGCTGCTTTAAAGAGATTGCATAGGACTGATGAATTCTGGGAAAGATCCCAAATGCCTGTATGAAAGTGCAATTGTTTGCACTCTGTGTATGTCAGTGAAAAATAATGAAAATAGGTGAATGAATTCACCCCTTGGAAGTCATAGCTGCATTAAAGAGATTGCATAGGACTGATGGATTCTGGGAAAGATCCCAAATGTCTGTATGAAAGTGCAATTGTTTGCACTCCGTGTATGTCAGTGAAAAATAATGAAAATAGGCAAATGAATTCACCCCTTGAAAGTCATAGCTGCATTAAAGAGATTGCATAGGACTGATGGATTCTGGGAAAAATCCCAAATGTCTGTATGAAAGTGCAATTGTTTGCATTCTGTGTATGGCAGTGAAAAATAATGAAAATAGGCGAATGAATTCACCCCTTGGAAGTCATAGCTGCATTAAAGAGATTGCATAGGACTGATGGATTCTGGGAAAGATCCCAAATGTCTGTACGAAAGTGCAATTGTTTGCACTCCGTGTATGGCAGTGAAAAATAATGAAAATAGGTGAATGAATTCACCCCTTGAAAGTCATAGCTGCCTTAAAGAGATTGCACAGGACTGATGGATTCTGGGAAAGATCCCAAATGTCTGTATGAAAGTGCAATTGTTTGCACTCTCCGTATGGCAGTGAATCTTGGGTACTGCCCAAGAAACATAGGAGTGGTTTGTGTGCTGAAGCAGAGGTTAAGCTACGATTGCTATTTTCCCAAAATGCGATGAATTAATCTAAAATGCGCGAGAAAATTAGCGTTCTGTTGCAAAATGGCGCCAGACATTTAAGTATCACAGAGGTGATTGTGTTTCGAAAATTTGAACTCCCGTAGTCCAGGGGAAAAATTAAAGTTCGCCGCTAATTCGTGGGTAAAAGTATTCCGTCATCCATTGTTCGGTCCGCAGTGTCGCGACGATTCGTCGGGCGTCACTTCGTCGCCCACTACGACGATTCGTCGCGCGTCACTTCGTCGCCCACTACGACGATTCGTCGCGCGTCACTTCGTCGCCCACTACGACGATTCGTCGCGCGTCACTTCGTCGTCCACTACGACGATTCGTCGCGCGTCACTTCGTCGTCCACTACGACGATTCGTCGCGCGTCACTTCGTCGTCCACTACGACAATTCGGCGCGCGTCACTTCGTCGACTAAAGAGAATTTCTTTAGCATTTTGCTACAACGTTTTCCTTCATTTTAGCATTTTTGGGGCCCACTTAAACTCTGTGCTGAAGGGATCCATTACTTACAGGGGATTTGTGGCAATGCTCACTCTGATCATAAAGGAACTCCACATTCGTGCCGAAGTGCACGGTAAGATCCCTGAGCGATAGACATGCCGAGGAGCCGCTATAGGTGTGCATACGGGCAACTGGCAGAGTTTGAACGAGGCCATATTGTTAGGATGAGCATCGGCTGCCAGTGGGGCTGGTCAGACAATATGGTGTGATCGTGTTGGGAGTAATGGATACAGGAAGGCAGCCAAACATGGTGGACAGGCTCTAGATGACTCAGACACACCACCAGCCGAGAGGACCATGGGATCGTGAGAGTGGCACACACAGATAGAACGATGTCCTTCTTCACCAATATCCGGAGACATGTGACGATTGTACAATGGACTCCTGTGTCCGCCAGAACCATTTCCAGATGCGTGGCAGAGGCGAATCTGCATTCTTGACGGCCCTTACATTTTCTGCCATTAGCACCTGTCCATCGTTGGCGTGGATTGCAGTGGTGTCAGCAGCGAGTAACTCTGCATGCACATTCCTGTCAGCAGACCTGCAGGCGCTATTGCGTACACCTGATTTTTTATGTAACCCCAGAAATCCAAGCTTGCCATTCTCACATAGCATACATAGACCTAAACTTCTGATCAGGGTACATCCTGCTACTGGTTTTTATATCGTAGGTACGGTACAACATCACAATCTGCATTTGCATACGGCTACATTCACAAAATGTAAATATGCAGATTCGAATCGTTGCGCATGGATTTCGGACATTGTAGGGTATTCAGGGGACAATTTATCTTATCCGTCTTTAACAAATGTCGTTTTGTACTAATTAATTGATGCTTTACAACTTTGTAATTGGAAATTTCGCTCTATCTCTTTTCGTTTTCGATTTGCAATGGCTAACTTCCGCATTTCACCATTAGGGACGCAGCTATTGGTTGCATCCGATCGGGCGTAGTTGCTTTACTATACCGTTATCTCACTTGCGTAACTGTACCTCTCTCCATTCACAAGTTATTCCAGGCTAAAGGGACTTTTCTATGCACCCTGTATATCACTAAACTGTTCTCTGAGATTCAGAGGTTAGCTCCACAAAGAAATACAAATGCCCAGATAAATTTTACTTACTGTTGCTGTATCAAACTTCTCCATTTACAGCAATCTTGAAATACAACTTGGGCTTCACTGGCATCCATCACATGCACTACACAAGACCTTCTATACTTCATACTCATAATCTTTTTCTCATGCAGACAATCCTGAATCTGATCTTCCCATGACTTCCTTGGCCTTCCTCTGCCTTTTCTTCCTGCCACTAGGGCCAAAAAGATTTTCTTAGTAAGCATCTAATCACTCATTCTTCCAATATGGCCAAACCACCTAAGCATATTAGTCTGCACCTTGCTAACAAACATTTTGCTCCACATTACACAACTCCAACACATCTTCATTCCTAACACAATCAGAACATGTCGCGCCACGGACCCCCTGTAAGTAACGCATTTCTCCAGCACACAAACGACTCCTATGTTTCTTCTGTAGTACCCAGGTTTCAGTGGAAGAAAACGGGACACTCAGCACATTCTCAATCTAAATGGATATCAAAATCTGTGTTCAAAAACACACTGAGTGATGAAAAGAGAGGAAAACAGTAACTCGTAGCAAAACGTTGAATTATGTTTATGACTCCATGTTATTCCAAATTCAAACAAGTATGACCGATGGTGCTGTTTCAAGCATGCACAACCTGGAAACTTTAACCTCTGCGTTGAAACCACAAGGAAATGAAAACATGACTGGCAGAGCCACCTGGAGAGCTTTACATTACAGTTGCTTTAACAACCTGGGGTATGCGCTGATCAAATAGCACTCCTTCATCTGCAAATATAACTTGCTATGTTTTGTTTACAGAATGAAGCAACAAACCTCCTCCTCACAAAAATATTGAACAAGGAAATTAATTTTAGCCACACATGCAAAGCCTTAGCACAAATTTTGGCGAGTTTTATTCGAAATGCATAAAAAAATCTCCAAAAAAAACCCCAATATAACAGCAACTCATATCACAACGTTGAATTGCACTGCTCTATGGGACTGCAAGCGGTGCTCATTTTGGCTAGCACACCCTGAGAGTTCCTCTGTAATGTTTGAAACCACAGGGAAATAAGAACGTGACCTGCAGCGTCATATGGGGAATGCTTGTACCACAGTACCTTTAACATCGCTGGATGTACAGACGTGGAACCAAACACCCGACGACCTTAGTGCGAATTCGATATACTTACTGAACGACCCTTATCTTCTTAATTAAAACATTATACAGAGAAATGAATTTTAATCACTACTCGAAGCCTTAGTACGAACTCTGGCAAGTTTTATTAGAAATATATCCAAAGAAATAATATCCACAGTAAAGGCTAAATTGCGAATTTGTGTGGATATGCGCCACACACCGAATATTGGACCCAGGTAATTATAGTGTCCAGTGGCTTGCGGTCATTGTATGCAACGCATGCATTACATGACTTAATAATTATACGAAAATAAAATTGTGTGCAAAAATGTAAACTATACGCCAATGGTTTTGAAAGAGTTTAATTCAAAAACAAAATGTACAATTTTTTTTTCCTTCGGAAGTTTGGAACAGTACCGTCACATGCAAAAACGGAGTCGCATCTGCCTGTGACCTCACACCGCGAATGACAGCCAGCTCTTTCGTTAAGGAAACCGGCTTTCAAGGTGGTTTCGCGTTGTTCGCCTTGCAAATTCCCACTTCAGTAAGAGGCTTCGGCGTAATGTCAACTGCTGTGGGAAACCGGTCACACGACTGGTCAAAATGCGAATGCCGCTGTTGCATCCACCAATGAGAAGCATTATTTCGTTTGCCTGTAACTCGCTGTTCACTGCGTGTATCGCTTCGAGAGGTGTTTTGTGTAGTAACGTTTGTAACATTCTCAGGCTGTTTTTTCCATATTCGTTGGTTTGAGTGAACAAAGGGAAAGCAATGGCAAATGAAGTAGGGGATAATGTTGCAAAATTAATGAATAAGTCTTTCGATTCCCTGAGTTTTGGGGAAAAATTGGAGTGTGTTAGCAACAGAAGGCCAACACCAAAATTGAGTCGCTTAACATCGTCGTTAAAGAAAGGAGATAAAACTCACGAACGACATTTCAATGCTTCCATTTACGAAACAGAATGGATTTGTGGTAGTTCAAAACACCAAAAGCTGTACTGTTGGCCTTGTTTGTTATTTTGCCATGAGAAAATCGTTTGGAACAAAACTGGTTATGCGGACTTAAATAATTTGCATAATGCCATGAAACGCCACAAAGGTTCTGAGCAGCACTTGCGGGCTGGCATAAAATTGAAGACGTTTGGCTCCGTGAGAATCAATTGCTTATTGGATCAACAGAAGAATATGTCTGCCACAAAACATAATGAAAAGGTGCAACAAAATTGCAATGTTTTGCAAAGGCTTATTCGTATCGTGTGTCATTCAGCTATTCAAGAACTGGCTTTTTGTGGACATGATGAATCAAAAACATCATTAAATCGAGGCAATTATGTAGAAACTTTGAATCTGATTAGTGAATTTGATCCCTTACTGAAGCAGCACCTGGATTCCTCTATGGTATTTTCAGGCCAATCCAACAGAATTCAAAACGACTTAATCGATGCTATTCAGCAAAGAATGCTAACCCACATCTACAAAGAAATTGATAATTCTTACTTTACAGCTATCATGATGGATGAAACTTTTGACATTTCTAAGAAATCTCAGTTATCTACAGTACTGAGATATACAACCGAAGATGCCGAAGTGGTCGAACGATTTCTCGGCTTTTCTGATGTAAGCAGTGGAAAAACTGCGGAAGAACTGTTCTTTCACGTGAAATCCTTTGTCAAGACTCACAAATGTGGTGCTAAATTAATAGCTCAAACTTACGACGGGGCAGCTGTTCTGGCAGGGAAATTAACAGGATTGCAAACCAGAATACGGCAGCTGTTTCCAGATGGTTGGTTGGTTAATTGATTTTAATGGCGCAAGGGCCATGGTTGGCCAAAGAGCGCCAAACAAAAGACATCAAAACAAAACTAAAGCAATAAAAACGTACACAAAGTTAAAAACAGGCTGATGTGGTAAAAATGAAATATGATAGTGAACAAGTTAAAATCTAGATAAGTTTAAAAAAGTCAATATCGTGTAAAAACGAAAACACTGCTTTCATGTCGCAGGCTTCGCCAATAATGGTTAGCAGCGTAGCTGCTCCTTCGTCCAACAGATGAGAGTGAAAATGACGAAAACGATGTGTTTCCAGATGCAATGTTCGTTCACTGCTATGCGCATAATATGAACCTCGTGTTATCATATTCTGCTCAAAATATAAAAGATTGTCGCATTTTTTTCCTGGCACTTGATGGTCTATCATCCTTTTTTTCCAGATCTTCATCTCGAAGCGAACTTTTGTGAAATATTGTTAATCGCAGATTACCCACAGGATCTACATACAGTAAGGTGAAACTTCAAGTCAAGAATCGTGTTCACAGTAAGGCAGTAATATCATTCTCTCGTGAAATATTTTGAAACAATTCTTGAAAGCCCTGAAAAATTTGTTGGGGAAACGTATTTATCTGCTGAAGAGTACTTGCACAAGCTAAAAGATCCAGAGTTCATCTTCCTCCTTTGTGTATTTCATGATGTTTTCAGCTTAACAGAAATTTTGTTTGAAATATTGCAGTCAAGAAATCTTGATATTGGATTCTGTGTGCAGCATATCAAGAGCACAGCGGAATATATCTTAAAAAAGTGGGCTTCCTATAAAAAATATCTAGAAGAATGTGAATCCCTGTGCCCCACTATCTATCATCCTCCGTTGAAAAAGATCAGATTAACTTATTTCAAAAAGACATCTGCGGATCCATGGAAATGTTTACTCACAGAAATAATTAACACTATTAGTGAACAGAAGAAAAGCCGATTTTCATCATTCAATAAAATAAAGTTCGTGGAGCTCATTAATCCAGAAAAGTCTAAGATCTTCCAGCTTAAGTTTCTTGAAGAGAGCTTGAATTCACTCAAAGAAACGTATCCCACACGCTTTGATTTCACAAGGTTAAAAAGTGAATTAAGTGTTCTTTACTCTTCCCCAGAATTAAGCAGTAAAACAGTCTGCAAATTGTTCAAATCTTTGCACGAGCTTGGTTTGGATAAACGCTTGACGGAACTAAATAAGTTGCGCCATTTAATTGTGACAATCCCTTATTCCACGGCTTCCGCAGAGAGATCGTTTTCCGCTCTTAAAAGAATAAAAACATATTCTCGCAGTACACAGGGACAAGACAGATTATCTGGGCTGTCTTTACTGACAATTGAAAAGGTTCTCCTGAAGACTTTGTTGTCAAAGCCTACGTTTTATGAAGAAGTAACAGAAGAATTCATAAAAAAGGATCACAGGATGGAATTTCGCTACAAATGAGGTAGGTCTTTTTTTTTTTTTTTTTCCCATGCCTGCCTAGAAAGTTCATGGCACGCCACTGATAGTGTCATAACTCAGATGACAAAAAATGTGTGTGGAACTGAGCAAGTGAGCTATCTGAGTTTAAGTAGCTGCACTTTTATAACCTCATTTTACTTTCTTTACTTTGTGTTTGTATATAATGATGTTTTTGTTATCTGTGTTACCTCATTCTGTTATATTAATAAATTACTTTGCTTTATTTCCAATGAGTGAAGGATGAACAATTTTTCTTCTAAAAAAATCCTCCTATATGGTTTTTGAGAGAGCAATTGGTAGTACTGAATGCAATATACACTATATTGACAAAAGTCACTGGACACCTAGAAGAGAAACACAACATAGAATTTAATGACGCACATCAGCAGAGTCGCAGAATATAGACATACACGTGTATGCCATATGCTGATAGTTTCCAAATTATTAGCAGATTTTGCAGATAGTTTTGGCTTGTACATTAAAAAAATAAAAATGTTATTAACAGCAATTAAAACACTTACTCAAGGCTTTACTCAGATTAATATATTTAATTCTATCTTAACGTGAGAATGTTCAACTATTTTTCACATCTTCCGATAGTGAGCTCTTTTGTTTTTACAGACGTTTCTGGCCTCTTGATTTTATCAAGGCCTGTTCTCAATATATAGGAACTCTAACAAAAGTTCCGTTTACACGGAAAGAATTTAAATTTTATTGCCAGGTTTCTCTTGCAGCTGCCAGTTATAAAATTAAAATCTTTTCCTTTTGTATTTTATAAGTCTACTACTTTTGAATTAAGTTGTTGAAAATGCTATTTATAATTTTTGAAGGTTCATTAACAGAACTGCTTTTATAGATATAAAAACTTTAATTAGTATCTAGTTTTTATGAGGTTCATAGTTCAATATTTCAAACTTTTGGCCTTAAGGTCCATTTTACACACATTTCTACGCATAACGTACTTTTGTCCTCTCTGGAATCTGTAATGTTCTAATTATTATTTATTGTTATATCAATTTCTCTTTAAAGTATCTTATTCTATTGTTATCGTGATTCGCAGGTTTGCAGCAAGTTTTCTGTTTTAACGGTTGTGTACGCAGATACACTTTATTTTTATACAACTCTGCACATCAGTACAGTGTTGGTCCACCTTTGGCCTCTGCATGCACTCACCCTTTGAGACGTGCTTTTGACAAGGTTTTGGAACACAGCGATGGGCATGCGCTTCCATTCGGTACATAATGCCGCCGCTCCTGTTGCTTAGTAGTAGGCCTTGGTTCCAAACTTCTTATGCTACACTCTAATTCATCCCATAGGTGCTCTATGGGATTAAGATCAAGGCTCTGTGCTGGCCAGCCCACGCACGACACAGAATTATCATCAAACCACGCCGTAACAGTCCTTTCTTTATGGCTCGGTGCATTGGTACCAACAAGGCTCGGTTCCATAGTATTGCCAGAATTCGTAGGACATAATTTTCCAGAATATCGAGGTATATGAGCTGGTTAACAGGTTTGTCCATGATAACCAATGGGCCGGGGACCATACCACGAAAAACACTCCAACAAATGTACACTGCCAGCTTCAAACTTGAGCGTAGGAACAGTACACTGTGGTAAATAGCGTTCTCCCTGCTGCCCCCATTCCCACACACGGCCATTAGATTCATCAGTCCATAGGACACGTTTCCATTAATCTATGGTCCACGATAAATGTTCTTTCATCATCATCATTGTCAACCATTGTCAATCCACTGCCGGACGAAGGTCTCCCCAACTTTCCTCCACAACGGTCTGTCTTGTGCCAGTCTCCTCCATGTCACTACTGCATATTTTCGAATTTCATCCACCCATCTCCCATGTGGTCTTCTTCTGGGTCTTTTCCTGTCCCTTGGAATCCAATCTAAAATTTCGGCTGTCCATCGATGGTCTGTCCTTCTGGTAGTATGTCCAGCCCATTGCCATTTCAGGGATTTAACTCTGATCATGATGTCTTCCACTCTCGTCATTTTTCGGATCCACGAGTTCCTCTTCTTATCTCTGCTGGTTATACCAAGCATGCACCTCTCCATGCTTCTTTGAGTTGTCTGCAGCCTTTCTATGTCTCTTTTAGTTAAGGTCCACGTCTCTGCACCATACGTAAGCACTGGAAGGATGCATTGATCAAACACTTTTCTTTTAAGACATAATGGCATATTGCTCTTGAAAATTATGCTGTTTCTTCCAAAAGCTCTCCAGGCAAGTTTTGTATGCCGATTAATTTCTTCATCAATGCGACCCTCACTTGATATCTGCTGTCCAAGATAAACATATGTGTCTGTTATCTGCAGTTTTTCTCCATCAATCGATAAATTTTCATTTCTTGTAAAAGCATTGAACATCACTTTTGTCTTCTGAAAGTTCATTTTTAATCCCACTTCTTTACTCTTGTCAGCAAGTTCCTGGATCATACTCTGCAGCTCTGGTGGGGTAGTTGCAAAAATGACTACGTCATCAGCAAAACGAAAGTGGGTTAGATAATCTCCATTAATCTTTATCCCTTTGTTTTCCCAGTTCAGTGATTGAAAGACATTTTCCAATGTAGCATTAAAGAGCTTTGGAGATATGGTGTCACCTTGTCTCATTCCCTTTCCAATTTTTACGTGTGTTGTATTTTCAAACAGCCGAATCTTTGCACTTGCATTTTCATAGATGTTATTAATAATATTAATGTATGCATCTTCAATACCGCAGGATTTCAGAGCCATTGTAACTGCTGATGGTTTCACCGAATCAAAGGCTTTTTCATTACACCATGCTAAATGACGAGTAGCATTCCAAGTGGAGATGGAAGGCTTATAAGCAGCCACATGGCCACGGTAACCCATGGAATGAAGTTCTCTGTGAACGGTACGTGTACATACCGAGGTTCCAGAATTTTTACTCACCTGTACAATAAGGTATTGTGCAGTACTCCGTCGATTACCTGTAACAACTCTCCTGAGGCTTCGACATCCTCTAATCACTGATTTTCTTTGGTCTGCCGGTGTGTTTTGCTGCTTCAGGCACGCCATGCGTCTTCCACTTATTTAGTACATCCAAAACAATTCACTTGGGTACGTTTAAACGCCTCTCGGTTTTTCTTATGGAAAGCCTACTAATACAACACCACCAACCTTTCCTTTCTCAAAGTCAGTTCTCTCCTGCTGCAATATTTTCACTCAACCTCACAGCGCTATAGGTCAGTTGCAGAGTTGTTTTTACACCGTTTGCAGCTGTAACGAGCATCTTAACAACGCAGCGGATCCGTTCATTTGCTTTTGAAGGGGTGTCCGGTGACTTTCGTCAATATAGTGTAAGTCTAAATGGCACAGTGATTGACCAGGCGAATGAGTTTGTGTATTTAGGAAGCATAATTGACAGAGAGAACAAATTAGATGGTGAAATTAGTAGGCGAGTGAATTCTTCATTGAAAGTCATGGCTGCTTTGTGAGGTTTTAACATAAATGATGGGTTCTCAAGACAATCCTGTATGGATGTGCATGAAAGTGTAATTGTTCCTACTCTGATGTATGGCAGTAAAACCTGGGTACTACAGAAGAAACATAGGAGACGTTTGTGTGCTGGACAAATGCATTACTTACATGGGGTTTGTGGCAAGACACGTCCTGATTGTGCGAGAAATGAAGATGTGTTGCAGTTGTGTCATGTGAAGCAAAATGTTAGCAAGGTGGAGACTAATATTCTCCAGTGGTTTTGCCATGTTGAAAGAATGAGTGATGAGATGGTTACTAAGAAAATCTTTTTAGCCCAAGGGGCAGGAAGGAAAGGCAGAGGAAGGCCAAGGAAGTCATGGGAGGATCAGATTCGTGAGTGTCTGCATGAGGAAAAGATTATGAGTATGAAATATAGAAGGTTTTGTGTGCCTCGTGTGATGGATGTCAGTGAAGCCCAAGCTGTATGTCAAGATTACTGTAAATGGCGAAGCTTGATACGGCAACAGTAAGTAAAAATTATCTGGTAGTTTGTATTGCTTTGTGAAGCTAAGCTCTGAATCTCAGAGAACAGCTTAGTGATACGTATGTATGTATGTACAAATCCCACCATCTAACGTTCCTTCGAACGCATACACCGAGGAGCCATTACATTGTGACCACCTACCTAATAAGCCAAAGCACCCCCTTTAGCCCGCAAAACAGCGGCCACTCGGGGAGGCATCGATTCGATGAGGTGGCGATAGGTATCCTGAGGTATCTGGTACCATAATGTACCCAGCAGGTACTCCAGTTCCCGTACATTTCGGGGTGGTGGTGATTTAGCTCGAACCCGCTTTTTCCAGTCGAACCCCAAATGTTCAAGTATTACAAGGTTTCTTACTTCTTTTAACAAATCACTACACGTTTCATTCTTTCTGCCGTCATGCTTGGTTTAGGCTTCCGGTGCGGTGTTCTATTTTTGCTCTTCAGGTTCTTTCAAATGCTCTACCAACGCTCAAGTCCCTGAAGTGCCTTGTTGTCCAGGTTGCAAAATTGTATCCCCCTCCCTTCCCACCAGCTTGTAAAACCTAACTTTCGTTGCTAAAAACCAATTATTGAACACAAAAAACTTTTGATATTATGGACAAGCACAAACTGCCTATTTACAAACATACAAATAAAGGTAACTTGATCACGCTAGTTACGTTAAATGAAAACTTTTACAAAAAAGTTCGTAAGTTGGAAGCTTTCGACCTTATCTTAGGTCTTCATCACGCCAATGGAGGACTAAGATTGTTGCCAGATTCTACATTTGATTTTTTCCTATTTTTGTTGCCAAAACTTAGAATTGATCTCCAGATCATCGAAATGTAGAGAGGAGATTCGGAATTGCAAGTCATTGAGTTGAAAATAATTTCCAGGCTTTCACGGTAACGGAGGTCAAAACGATTGTGAAAAGAAGCGATTCGTTTTGCTTCCTTCCAGTGGGGAACTGCAGATGTGTCTTCCATTGTCAAAATAGACAAGACAGTATTAGGACTGACTTTCGAAACATCTTTTTTATGTTCTAAAATTCTATGGTTAATGCTCCTGTGTGTGCTTCCAATGTATAAGTTATTCCCAGTAGAAGAAGAGATAGGAATGCAGTAAACTCCTGGGAGGTTCAGGCTTTCAACTTTGTCCCTATCCCTTTGTATAAAGCCTGAACCTCCCAGGGGTTTACTGTATTCCTATCTTTTCTTCTACTGGGGATAACTTGTACATTGGAAGCACATACAGGAGAATTAACCATAGAATTTTAGAACATAAAAAAGATGTTTCGAAAGCCAATCCTAATACTGCCTTGTCTATTTTGACAATGGAAGACACATCTGCAGTTCCCCACTGGAACGAAGCAAAATGAATTGCTTATTTTCACAATCGTTTTGCCCTCCGGTACCGTGAAAGCCTGGAAATTATTTTCAACTCAATGACTTGCAATTCCGAATCTCCTCTCTACACTCCGATGATCTGAAGATCAATTCTAAGTTTTGGCAACAAAAATAGGAAAAAATCAAATGTAGAATCTGGCAACAATCTTAGTCCTCCATTGGCGTGATGAAGACCTAAGATAAGGTCGAAAGCTTCCAACTTACGAACTGTTTTGTAAAAGTTTTCATTTAACGTAACTAGCGTGATCAAGTTACCTTTATTTGTTAATATTGTTACGTGTTTTGCCCATCATCGTCATGTCACAAACATAAAAATTCCGAACGAAAAGTTAAAAACGTATATACAAATATTTACACACGACTCATTCCCTGGACTCCTCAACACCCCACGAACAACCAACTACACCCTAAGGCATTCCAACGCAGATTGCCTCAAGCACTTTCTTACCCTCTAGCGGGTCATCTTCAGGAGGTGTTCTAGATGTTTTCTTTTCTGCCACTGCAGCAAGAGTGAGTTATACACCCGGCTTCCTCGTCCCGCCCCATTGTCATCCACGAAACACTTGCACCATGGCTCCATCTGTTATTGACCCTAGTGAACTCTTCATTTTCTTTTCTCCCTTCTGTGTTTTTGGATTTTTTGGTCAATTTTTATTAGTTCCTTCCATTTCTCATTAGTAGAGCATTTGAAAGAACCTGAAGACCAAATATAGAACACCGCATGACGGCAGAAAGAATGAAACGTGTAGTGAAATGTTAAAAGAGGTAAGAAACCTTGTAATACACTGCCAGACAATTGCTAAGGACGGATGGCAATAGCAAAGATAGCAACCATAAAATGGAAGGCAGGAAAATGTGGAAATTAGCATAAGTGCGGGATATAGTAAGACGTGTTGTGCGTATGCAAATTTTGGATTGCCGAACTTGTTCGTGACGTCATAGCGCTGATAAGAGATATAGAAGATTTGACGCGTATTGACCGTTGTTGTTCAAACGCAAAGTTGAAAGGGAAAGAATCAATTGACGAACTTGCAATTTTCAGTACGTCTTCCCGACATCACCTAGATGATTTTACGCGTGGCCGTATTATTGGCAAGATTGAAGAAGGGCGAAAAATAACAGATGTTGCCAGGGAGTTCGACGTCAGCCACAGTGTTGTTTCAAGGCTTTGGAAATCATTTCAAACAAATGGAGAGTGTAGCAAACGTCACGGGGAGGTCGTGTTCGCAGTACGACACCTGCAGAAGATCGGTACATAGTGCTATCAACAAAAAGACACCAGCGCAGCACAGCTAGTGAGGTAGCAAATCAGTTTATGGCTGCTAATTGGCAAACGGATCTCCCGAAAACGGTCGCCAGACGTTTGCATGAAGGAGGACTATACGCCCGCCGTCCTGTTGTGTGCATCCCATTTTCCAGACGTCACCGTACCGCCCGTTTGCAATGGTGCCATCAACATCGCAATTGGACTGATAACGACTGGTCTCCTGTCCTCTTCTCAGATGAGAGTAGATACAGTCTATCGTCTGATTGTCGACAACAACTGATCTGGCGTGATAGTGGTACTGCATATTGTCCAGCAAACATACAGGAAAGGGACCAATATCCGACATGTAGTGTCATGGTATGGGCTGACATCATGATCAATGGCCGTACGTCCCTCTATGTGCTTCCAACTGGGACTATGACTGGCCAACGATACATTAATGATGTTCTGCTACCTCATGTTCGCATGTTCCGTGGTGCTGTCGGTGATAGATTCATTTTCATGGACGACAACGCAACATGTCATCAAACAGTCGCCGTCCAGGAGTGTCTTGAGAGCGAGGATATTCAACGCCTTGTATGGCCAGCACGTTCTCCAGATCTAAATCCCATTGAAAATGTGTGGAATGCTTTGGGGAGGAGTCTTGCTGGTCGCCAATGCCCTCCAATAAACAAGGACACCCTCATCCGTGCAATGACAGAGGAATGGGATAAAATACCCCAACAGCTGCTTGATAATGTTGTGCAAAGCATGACACGACGTGTGGAATCTTGCATCGCCCTCCATGGTGGCCATATCCCGTATTGACATCTTACGCCGGAACGCCTGCGGACGGTAATTGCATTTTTTTCACGTTTACGTATTCTACACAAAACGGCCTGTTTGTCCCTTGAACCCGTTCCAAAGCCTTCTGGATTTCAGAGCACAATAAATTGTCTTTCTTGTAATGTCCTGGCATTCTGACATTATTTTATTTCACTTGGCATCCAACCACACTTACTTTTTTATGCGCTATATAGCCGTTTATGATCCGTCCTTAGCAATTGTCCAGCAGTGTACTTATATTTGTATGCACATAAATTTAAGAACAACTGTGGCTTCCGCTATAGATGTTTTAACCTGAATTTAAATACACAAATGTTCAGTTGGGTTCATGTCAGGTGAATTTGGAGGCCAGGGCATTAACAGAAAGTCACCAGCATATGCCTTGAACCACTCCTTGACGATTCTGGCAGTGTGGCATGGCACATTATCCTGTTGGTAATGGCCGTCACCAGCAGGAGAAACAGCGTAAGACTGCCACCACCAGCCTGTTTTAACCCAACAGTGCATCCAGGTGCTATAGCGTCCGCTGGTAATCGGCGCATCTGTGCTCGGCCGTCTACGTGATGTACCAGGAATCTTGATTCGTCAAACTAGTCCACTTTTTCCCAATCATCCACAGTCCAATCTCGATGATCTTGGGCCCATTTTGTGCGTTGAAATGCAGTGAGAATGGGGATCCAGCTGCGCAGGCCCATGCACAGAAGGCTGCGATGAACTGTGCGCTGTGACACATTGCCCTGATCCCCACTGTCCTAGCTGTGGGTGGTTTGTCGCACTGTGGCCCTGCGGTCACTGTGAATGACGTGCGACAGTCTTTGCTCCCCTCTGGTATCAATGAAATGTGGACTACACACGGCTGGACAACAGTTCATCATTTGGCCGTCTGTGCACCAATTTTGATACGTACTCACTACAGCAACACGTGAACAACCCACAAACCGCACTGTTTCTGAGATAGTAGTTCCCAGGCACCATGCCATCACAATTTGTCCTTTATCAAACTCCGATAAATCGGCATCTTTTCCCATTCTAACTCCAAACACATTACTAACTGAAAGCCGGTCTTCAGGTTGTATACACTTAGTGGCCACTTTATTATGACCACCCCATCAGTACTTCGTTGGGCCACCTTTTGCCTTTAATACTGCGTCGATTCTTCGTGGCATGGACTCCACGAGATATTGATAGGTGGTTTGTGGAATCTGAGACCATGCTTGATGAATATCACTTTCCAGGAGTGTGAGATTGCAGGGTTGTGGATCCAGCTGTCTGATGGCTCGTTCAACTTCATCCCACAAATTTTCAATGGGATTGAGATGTGGAGATTGTGGGGGCCACCTAAGCAAAGTAAACTCACCGGCATGTTCCTGAAACCAATCCTGTACAATACGAGCACTCTGGCAGGACGCATTATCTTGTTGAAGGTAGCCATCGCCATTGGGATAAATCATCTACATGACAGGAGGCACTTGGTCCGCAACGATGTTTAGATATGATGTGCCAGTCAGACGTTGATCTACACGAATTAAAGGGCCCAAAGCATGCCAGGAAAACATTCCCCAAACCATAACGTTGCCTCCACCAGCTTGAAGGGTTGTAGCAATGCATTTGGGGTCCACGCTTTCGTGCTGTTTCCGCCAAATTCTCACTGGGCCTTCGGCATGGTGCAACTGAAAACGTGATTCATCGGACCACATAATTTGTTTCCAATTATCGACTGTCCAATCCTTGTGCGAACTGGAGACGTTTTCCCTTGTTAACTGCAGACAGCAAAGGTGTTCGAACAGGCCTTCGGCTGCCATATCCCAACCGATGCAGTGTACGGCGAACAGTGCGTGCAGAGATCATTTGAGGGGGATCCTTGATTAAGACGGTCTGTAATTTGCTGTATTGTTGACTTTCTGTTGTCTGTTACCAGTCAGGACACTCCCCGTTCCGCCCGAGCTGTCACTAGTCGATGACGACCACACATTGCACGTAGGGACCCAGTTTTTTTGGCTGACAGTCCAGTCTTTAAACACTTTAACAACAGCTGCTCTGGAACATTTCAGGAATGCGGCGGTTTCAGCGGTACTCGCTCCATGGCTCCGAGCTCCTGCAATTGTCCCACCGAGCTCCTGCAATCGTCCCACGTTGAAAGTCCGTCAAATCGCATTTTTTACCCGTCTCGTCACCCAAATATCACTTCTACTGTCGCAAGCAGTAAGCTTTTCCTTTTTATACTAGCCTCGCCCTCTGGTGGCAAAAGTGTGCGGCCATAGCTCATTTGCTTAAAACTGTCAGGTGGTCATAATAAAGTGGCCACTCGGTGTACACTGCTCCATGAATTTCACCTGTGCCACCGTTCGATTTCCAGGCATGCTCGTTTCTCTACGCTGGGGGTGGTCATAATGGAATAGCTCATCAGTGCACAGTATAACTGAGTAACTAACTATATTTAAGCATTTCAACTGACCAACTGAAATATAAAAATAAAAGACATACCAGCACTCTGGGTATTTTTACTCGGTTCAATTTTTCCAAAATCAGCACTGACTCCATAATCCCAAATTTCATCTGATGTGATGAAATCTGAAAGGAAAAAGAATAATACAACACTTAATTAAGAATTAATAATCTAAAGCAACTTTTATGGGAATTTTACTAGGAAATTTTTTCATTTAAATTGCAAATCTTCGGAGAAAACTCTTCTCCTTCTTCAGGCTGTCTTTTTGTTGTCACTTATTCCTGTCACTATTGCGGTTACGGTTAACCTTGACGGTTTAGGTTATTTTTCATCAAATCCTGCCAGATGTTCGGCAGGGAAAATCCTTTGCAGTCATTGATGATGGAATTTTGATTTTTCTCAATCTCTATTCCTTCTTTTAGCTTTCTTTTTGAAAATTGCTTTGGAAACTGATTACTTTAAGGGAATTCCAATCCATGCTGTGCCCAGTTTCTCTAACATGCCTATCTAATCCAGTCTTGTTGGAGCAATTTTTTATAGCTGCTTTATGCTCAGCTATACGAGTTTCTAGTCTGCGGCCTGTTTCACCTATGTAAGATAGTCCACAACTACAATTTACTTCATAAACTACTCCTTGCATTTTTAAAATATCTTCTTCTCTTTGAACTATTTTAGGGAAAATTTTTAACTTTGTTCTCTAAACTTGGAGCTAGCCTAATATTGTATTTCTTACTAATTCTCTTTTAAGACTCAAATAAACCTTTGTGATAAGAAATTTTTCTAGTGAATTTTGCTTGTTGCTTTTGTGGGTTCTTCGTACCATTAAAATTCAGAAGAAATTGAGAAGCTTCTGAATTTTAATGGTACGAAGAACCCACAAAAGCAAAATTCACTAGAAAAATTTCTTGTCACAAAGGTTTATTTGAGTCTTTAAAGAGAATTAGTAAGAAATACAATATTAGGCTAGCTCCAAGTTTAGAGAACAAAGTTAAAAAATTTTTCCCTAAAATAGTTCAAAGAGAAGAAGATATCTTAAAAATGCAAGGTGTAGTCTATGAAGTAAATTGTAGTTGTGGACTATCTTACATAGGTGAGACAGGTCGCAGACTAGAAACTCGTATAGCTGAGCATAAAGCAGCTATAAAAAATTGCTCCAACAAGACTGGATTAGATAGGCATGTTAGAGAAACTGGGCACAGCATGGATTGGAATTCCCTTAAAGTAATCAGTTTCCAAAGCAATATCCAAAAAAGAAAACTGAAAGAAGGAATAGAGATTGAGAAAAATCAAAATTCCATCATCAATGACTGCAAAGGATTTTCCCTGCCTAACATCTGGCAGGATTTGTTGAAAAATAACCTAAACCGTCAAGGTTAACCGTAACCGTGATAGTGACAAGTAAAAAGTGACAACAACAAGACAGCCTGAAGAAGGAGAAGAGTTTTCTCCGAAAATTTGCTATTAATGAAAAAATTTCCTAGTAAAATTCCCATAAAAGTTGCTTTAGATTATTAATTCAATTAAACTAGGAAGCCATTTCTCAACAAAAACTAATTAAGAATATGGCAAATACAGGATTATTCAAAATGATTCATATGACTACATTTTCAAAGATTTCAAATACATATTGAGTAATGATACATCAACCGAAAGAAAAGCTGTTTGAGATTTGTTTCACTTTGTAAATTCTAGATGTGCCTTAGTTACACAAACAACATCGAGACAATTGTCTATTTCCTCCCATACTCGCTCCAGCATGTCCATTGTCGGTGACTTCACCACAGTAACAATGCATTTTTTGAGCTAATCCAGGTTTGTTGGCAATGGTGCGTGTACACATATTCTTAATGCAACCCTAAAAGACGATGTCAAATGGTGTAAGGATCCGGTGACCTAGGCGGCCAGCTGTAGAGCACCATGCTGGACCTCCATAGCATGGTGCATGAGCTGGCAAAAGTTCTGTAGCTTTAAATTGTCCCCTCAAAATATGCCAGCTCAAAACATGCCAAACAATCATCTGAGTAATTCCGACTTCTTGACTGACGTGTTTGGTTGATCTCCTCAGACTACATTGGAAACTCTCTCTTATTCTTTGCACATTATCCTAAGACACACGCAGTCGTCCTGTGCTTTTCCCTTTTCATGTTTGGTTGACTTGTTCAGACTGTGTAGGAAACTTATAATGATTCTTTGCACACTATCCTCAGGAACACAAGGTCTTCCTGTGCTTTTCCCTTTACATGTTTGGTTGACTTGCTCATACTGTGTAGAAAACTTTCTCTGATTCTTTGCACACTATCCTCAGACACATGTGGTCATTCTGTGCTTTTCGATTTTCATGTTTGGTTGACTTGCTCGAACTGTGTAGGAAACTTTCTCTGATTCTTTGCACACTATTGTAAGACACACACGGTCGTCCTGTGCTTTTCCCTTTTCATGTTTGGTTGCTTTGTGCAGACCATGTAGGAAACTTTCTCTGATTCTTTGCACACTATCTTCAGACACACATGGTTGTCCTGTGCTTTTCCCTTTTCATCTTTGGTTGACTTGCTCATAATGTGTAGGAAACTTTCTCTGATTCTTTGCACACTATCTTCAGATGCACGTGGTTGTCCTGTGCTTTTCCCTTTTCATGTTTGGTTGACTTGCTCATACTGTGTAGAAAACTTTCTCTGATTCTTTGCACACTATCTTCAGACGCACGTGGTTGTCCTGTGCTTTTCCATTTTTATGTTTGGTTGCTTTACGCAGACCATGTAGGAAACTTTCTCTGATTCTTTGCACACTATCTTCAGACGCACGTGGTTGTCCTGTGCTTTTCCCTTTTCATGTTTGGTTGACTTGTTCAGACTATGTAGGAAACTTTCTCTGATTCTTTGCACACTGTCCTCAGATGCACGTGGGCTTCCCGTGCTTTTCCATTTTTATTTTGGTTGCTTTGCGCAAACCATGTAGGAAACTTTCTCTGATTCTTTGCACACTATCTTCAGACACACGTGGTTGTCCTGTGCTTTTCCCTTTTCATCTTTGGTTGACTTGCTCATAATGTGTAGGAAACTTTCTCTGATTCTTTGCATACTATCCTCAGACACGTGGTCATTCTGTGCTTTTCCATTTTCATGTTTGGTTGATTTGCTCAAACCATGTAGGAAACTTTTTCCGATTCTTTGTACACTATCCTCAGACACATGCAGTCGTCCTGTGCTTTTCCATTTTCATGTTTGGTTGACTTGCCCAGACTGTGTAGGAAACTTTCTCTGATTCTTTGCACACTGTCCTCAGACGTATGTGGTTGTCCTATGGTTTTCTCTTTTGATGTTTGGTTGACTTGCTCATACTGTGTAGAAAACTTTCTCTGATACTTAGCACACTATCTTCCGATGCACATGGTTCTCCTGTGCTTTTCCCTTTTCATGTTTGGTTGACTTGTTCAGACTGTGTAGGAAACTTTCTCTGATTCTTTGCATACTATCCTCAGACACACGTGGTCATCCCCTGCTTTTCCATTTTCATGTTTGGTTGATTAGCTCAGACCATGTAGGAAACTTTCTCTTATTCTTTGCACACTATCTTCAGACACACTTGGTTGTCCAGTGCTTTTTCCTTTTCATGTTTGGTTGACTTGTTCAGACTGTGTAAGAAACTTTCTTTGATTCTTTGCATACTATCCTCAGACACACGTGGTCACCCCTCTTACGACACACGTAGTTGTCCTGTGCTTTTCCCTTTTCATGTTTGGTTGACTTGTTCAGACTGCGTAGGAAACTTTCTCTGATTCTTTGCATACTATCCTCAGACACATGTGGTCATCCCCTGCTTTTCCATTTTCACGTTTGGTTGATTTGCTCAATCCATGTAGGAAACTTTCTCTGATTCTTTGTACACTATCCTCAGCCACATGCAGTCGTCCTGTGCTTTTTCATTTTCATGTTTGGTTGACTTGTTCAGACTGCGTGGGAGAGTTTCTCTGATCCTTTGCACACTATCCTCAGACATGGGTGGTTGTCCTGTGCTTTTCCCTTTACATAAACATCCTATTTTTTCTTGAACTGCTAATACCACTGATGGATACTCTGAGTTCTGAGTACCCAGTGGATTATTTCCATAATGTTTAGGAAACTCATGCTGCACTGTGACTACTTATCAGTGTTGGCAGAAACCTTTACATAAAATCAGTAGAGCAAAGCTCAAAAAATAAAGAAATCGGTGCAAATCATTAGATCAAGATTTTTGCGTGAAATATGCACCACCTGACAATTGTACAGTCATTTGCAAAAGTTCAAGACCAACTTTCAATTATTGAAAAATAAGATTTTCAAAGAAACAACTATTGGGTTGTCGGAAAAGTCATGACTTATTTTGGCACCCGATGACGGTTGGGTGGTTTTGGAAGTACTAGAGGCATGTGCAGCTCTGCTATTGCTATGGCATTCGACAGGTGCCAGTTCTAGCTGCAGTTTACAAGGAATAGTGAGCGATTTGGTTAATTTGCGGAGATTTGACATCAAGTTGGAGATGGAAGACCAAACTGTGCATTTTCGCTATATTTTACTGTTTTACTTCTGTAAAGGGTAGAACACGCGTCAAGCTTGTGAAAAGTTGCGTAAAGTGTACGATGATAATGCTCTACAAAAACGTCAGTGCCAGCGGTGGTTCGCAAAATTCCGTGCTGGTGATTTTGACCTCAACGATGCTCCTTGGTCCGGGAGGCCAACTGAGGTTGATGACGACCAAATCAAGGCATTGATGGAGTCAAACCCACGTTGCACGACACGAGAGATTGCAGACACATTGCACATCCGTCATTCAAGCGTTCACGACCACCTGAAGAAGCTAGGATACGTAAGCAAGCTCGATGTGTGGGTTCCTCGTGAACTCAAAGTAGCTCAATTGACGGCGCGTATAAACATCTGCGATATGCTCATTAAACGTGAGGAAAACGATAGTTTTTTGAAGCGACTGATAACTGGTGACGAAAAGTGGATTGTGTACAACAATGTGCCGTGCAAACGGTCATGGTCCCGACGTGCTGCTTCGCCTCAAAAGACATTCAAAGCAGACATTCATCAGCGGAAGGTTCTGGTCTCAGTGTGGTGGGATTTTAAAGGTGTCGTGTTTTTCGAGCTCCTACCACGGAACCAAACAATCAATTCGAATGTGTACAGTCAGCAATTGGAGAGTTTGAAGGAATCCATCATCCAGAAACGTCCAGAGCTTGTTCATCGTAAAGGTGTTGTGTTCCATCATGACAACGTGAGACCACGCACAAGTTTGATCACCCGCCAAAAATTATTGGAGCTTGAGTGGGATGTGTAGCCACACCCAGCATACTCGCCTGACACCTTGCGCCGTCAGACTTCCACTTGTTTCGCTCTCTTCAACAGTCCTTGCATGGTATAACGTTCAATTCAGATGAGGCTGTAAATCAGCACCTTGTACAGTTTTCCGTCATGAAAGACAGGCCCTTCTATGAACGAGGCATTCTGCAGCTCAATGAAAGATGGCAAAAGGTTTTCGAACAAAACGGGCATTGTATCATAGATTGATCTTTGTTCTTTCTATCAATAAATAACCTCTGCAAAACATGGCAAAAATACGTCATGACTTTTCCTACAACCCAATAATTACTAGTTAGAGATATTTAAAAAAATGATACCACAGATAAGTACTTACATTCTTTAGAACACGCACAAAAAAAAAAAAAAAACGAAATCAGTACTTTGTGTGGCCACCTTTGTTTTTTATAACGGACACAATATGATGTGGCACACTGTCAATGAGGAATTTGCAGTAGTCCCTTGAAATATCTTTGCACCACATGCACTTTATCACGTCAATCAAAGCTTCGGAATTTGACAGCTGTTTTTCTGCTGCCTTGTCTTTTAAAATGGTTCACAAATTTTAGATGGGGTTAACGTCAGGACTATTACCTGGCCAGTCAAGCAGTTATGTTTTCCCTCTGCAGGTAGTCTTTTACTGTCTTCGATCTGTGGCATGGAGCACCATCTTGCATAAAGACTGTGCATCTGTGTACTTGTATATGAGTTAACCGCTTCTCACATAACATTTTCACATAAAAAGGACCTGTCGGCAAAAAGGATAATGAAGCAGTACCAGATGATGCCATAACCCCCTTTATCATCTGACTAGGCGGATGTTTTACAGTGCTGAGTATCACTGTTAGCACTGATTGTCTCCACTGATGATGATCAGTGCAGACAATTTAAAAAGGGGGGGGCATGACTTCTGTCACAGTGATCTGCCTAGAGCCTTATTACTGGGCAGCCCACCCAGTAAATTTTGTCTGCTGCCAGGCTATATTTCCTTTAATGAATGTTTTCACAATGTGCATAACAGTAAGAATGGAAAACTTATTCCCACATACCCCATTAATGTTCAGGGCTTGTAAAAAACCATTCCCGAGATGCCCAGGACATGTAAATTATTGATCTGGGCAAGTAAAAATGAATCTAGTTGCCCGGTCAAGCAACTACTGGGTTGTCGGAAAAGTAATGACGTATTTTAGCCATGTTTTGCAAAGGTCATTTATTGATAGAAAGAACAAAGATCAATCAATGATATAATGCCCGTTTTGTTCGATAACCTTTTGCCATCTTTCAGTGAGCTGCAGAATGCCTGGTTCATAAAAGGGTCTGTCTTTCATGACGAAAAACTGTACAAGTTGCTGATTTACAGCCTCATCTGAATTGAACGTTATACCACGCAAGGACTGTTGAAGAGAGTGAAAGAAGTGGAAGTCTGATGGCGCAAGGTCAGGTGAGTATGCTGGGTGTGGCAACACATCCCACCCAAGCTCTAATAATTTTTGGCGGGTGATCAAACTTGTGTGTGGTCTCGCGTTGTCATGATAGAACACAACACCTTTACGATGAACGAGCTCTGGACGTTTCTGGATTCCTCCAAACTGTCCAATTGCCGACAGTACACATTCGAACTTATTGTTTGGTTCCGTGGTAGGAGCTCGAAAAACACAACACCTTTAAAATCCCACCACACTGAGACCAGAACCTTCCGCTGATGAATGTCTGCTTTGGATGTCGTTTGAGGCGAAGCAGCACGTCGGGACCAAGACCGTTTGTGCAGCACATTGTTGTACACAATCCACTTTTTGTCACCAGTTATCAGTCGCTTCAAAAAAGGATCGTTTTTCCCATGTTTAATGAGCATATCGCAGATTTTTATACGCGCCGTCAATTGAGCTTCTTTGAGTTCATGAGGAACAAACACATCGAGCTTGCTTACGTATCCCAGCTTCTTCAGGTGGTCGTGAATGCTTGAATGATGGATGTGCAATGTGTCTGCAATCTCTTGTGTCATGTAAAATGCGTTTGACTGGATCAATGCCTTGATTTGGTCGTCATCAACCTCGGTTGGCCTCCCAGACTGAGGAGCATCATTGAGGTCAAAATCACCAGCACGGAATTTTGCGAACCACCGCTGGCACTGACGTTCTTGTAGAGCATTATCACCGTACATTTTACGCAACTTTTCACAAGCTTGACGCGCGTTCTACCCTTTACAACAGTAAAATATAGCGAAAATGCACAGTTTGGTCTTCCAGCTTGAACTTGATGTTAAATCTCCGCAAATCAACCAAATCACTCACTATTCCTTTTAGACTGCAGCTAGAACTGGCACCTGTCTAATGCCATAGCCATAACAGAGCTGCGCATGACTCTAGTACTTCCAAAACTGCCCAACCGCCATCAGGTGCCAAAATATGTCATGAATTTTCCGACAACCTAATAGGTTCAAAGAAAAAAACAGTTTGGAATAGAGAATTTTCTATTCTAGAGAGGGGGAAAAAAAAAAAAAAAAAAGACTGTCATAGCGTGTTTTTCACTTTACTGCAAATCACCAGAAGCTGTATTATTGTTATGGAATGAATGCCAAGGCCAGGAGGATAGTGCTTATTCAATTATATTATGCTCTACATCCAGAAATTGGGCCACACGTAGTTTTGCTCCAGATGTCGCTTACAGTTAACGACAGGATGCATGCTTCGGATGAAACTAGCATCCGGTGTTTAGTGACAAAATGCGTATACTGCCATGAAACAGAAGGATGCAGACTGATGGGCAAAAAACCCATGCTTTATGAGGAGGGAGTGACAACGGAATATTTATTGCACAGCCCCGGGTGGGGTTGGGTCTCTGATACAACTTGCGCAAGTGAGGGAGGTGAATGGAAGCCCCCCCCCCCCATACATACACACACAAACAACAACGGTACTTCTGAAACAGAGCCTAAGTTTCATATAAGACTTAAGAACAAGCCTGTACACTTAGTCGGGAGAAGAGCAAAAATTACAGACACCGATAACTTACCTAGTTTGTCTGAAAGAACAGTAGTTTGTGTTAGCTGCGGATATAAGATGTATTTAGTAATGGATATGACTTTTTTTTTTTTTTTGGAAAAAGATCCAGCAATGACAGTATATCTCATAGTAAGCAATTATGTGGAATTCCCGATCTGTCAGCGGTAGTTACAAATTCGTCTTCTACATTGTTGATGACGTAATTTCAGAATCGGAATCTGCGTCACTGGCAGAATTGAAACTTATGCAAGCGGACTATGATAAAGTGTACGCAAAGAAACGCTGTCGAACAGTTCAGGAACCTTGGATAAAAACATTCAATTGGTTAAAGTCAAATGACGACAAGACTATTATGTGGTGCACTGCTTGCCAAAACCATCCTAAAATTGCCGATACCACCAGCAATTTTTCCAAGGAATGTGGGAAGGTCCAGGTGATAATATAGTTTAATAACTATAAGTGCACACAACACATCCATGAGACTGACGAAGAAAAAAAAAAAAAAAGCTGAACTTTTTAACCGCATGGGTGAAAAATAAGAATGTGCTGCAAGACAGTGTGAATATAACGCGCCGTGAGCAAGACAAAATTGCTCACTGAAATTTGTTATGTAAATATTAAGGTGGAGCACATCACTGTATTCAAAAAATATATATATATATATATATTTTTTATGTTTAACAGCAACACAGGATAAATGTAACATCATGGAGAAATAAAATTATGACTACCGGCGAAATCTACACTCTGTCCAACTTCTGTTTTAGGAAAGTGTTCCTCCATTTTGAGGCTTCAAAAGAAATATTTACGGAACAAAATTATATTTAACACTACCTTGTAGAAGAAACATTGCGAGAAAAAAGGCTTACGATTACAGGAGAAACCTTCACTATGTCTAACTTCTGTTTCCGAAAGTTTTGAAAGTCAGAATTCCGCCTAACGACGGAAAACGACCCTACCATCAATCCCTCCTAAACTTCTGTTCAGTTCTGCATCGATCTCGAGTACCATCGAAATGACGACGGAAATGGCGGAATTCTTTGAATCTACGACAAAATCTCGTGCCTGAAGATCACAAGGAAATTTTCGTGCCAACTTTCGTTTTCGGAATTTTTCTTTCAGTTTAAAGCTGAAATGCAAATATTTATAGAATAAAATTATATTTAACAATACTACTGTGCAGAAGAAACATCGCGAGAAAAAGAAATCACTATTACGGGAAAATTTTTCACTCTGTTTTCAAACGTTTTGAGAAACAAAATACCATCCCCATATCAAAAGACGACCCCACCCCCCCCCCCAAACTAATCCTCCAAAATCTCTCTTCAGTTTTGTATAACCCAAACGATGACAAAAAAAAAGTGGAATTCCGCAAATCCGTGGAAGAATCTCATGTATGACAACAGTAGTCGAAAACTTAAGGATTGCCTTTGTTTCTAAACAATTCTTGGGATATTTTATGATGCAAAATCACTTCTGTTTGCACAAGAGAAAAGGGTAAATAATTTTTACATTCAAAACTGTTGAAAACTATTTAAACTGCTGTACAATTAACTATGATTATTATTATTATTATTATTATTTTTTGCAAAACACAGGAAGTATATTAAAAATTCTTGAACATGGCATAATCACTAAATTTCTCAAATGCCATCGATTACCTTTCTTAAAACTTGAGATATATGCTTTTGTGCACTTTGAACACAGACACTTTAAAATGGGGATGCAAAAGATGTATAAAAAGTTTAGCATAATTTTTAACTTTAAAACAATGAGGCTTCTGTTTTGTTATCTTAAAAAATAAATTTTTCTGGGCATGTAGATTTTACTTCTGGGCAAGTAAATATTTTCTGCACTTGCCCAGCTGGGCATGTAACTTTTCAGATATTTTTCAAGCCCTGGCGTTGATGAAAACTGGCTGAAACCTGTGTCACTGCCCCGGTGGTGCAGTGGTTTAAGTCCTGGCTCATGACCATTTATCTAAGGGTCCAGGTTTGAATCCCGGTGAGGCATGGATGTTTTGTTTGTCTTACAGCACTGGTTCTCTCCTGTCTCTGGAGCCAGTTGCCCTAAATTAGGGACGAGCGACTGCTTATAGCCTATTGAGTTGCTCACGGTGGTCGTTAAACCTTCAATCTACTGTATATATAAAAAAAAAAAAAATCTGTGTTGAATATGATGTCAGTAAATACTTACTTTTTTATCATTTTTGTGCAATTTTCTACCTTTGTTTATCATGTTATGTTTCATCAATGCCTACCACATTTCTAAAGATGTTTATAATAAGTATAATAATGTTAAGCAAAGCCCTTTTTTTTATCGATTAGAGAAGGAGTCGTTAAAAGTACCACCCAGCTAAAATTTCTTGCCGCTCAGCTGTAAAACAAAATCTCAGGAAAACTATGTCATATGATGAAAAGAGTGCATGGGGCAAAAAAGGTTGAGAACCACTGCACAAGATCATCATCAGGAATTATTCATTCATACATGCGACCAACCAAGAAACAAAAAAGCTGAACTTTTTAACCGAATGAAAAATTAGAAAGAGCGATGAGAAAATGTGAATATAATGCAGTATGAAATGGAATTGTTCACTGTCATTTATTTATGTCAATATTAAACTGGAGTGCATTGCTGTATTCACAATATAAAATTGAGTTAAAAAAAATAACAACATGGTTTTAAAAGGCATTGCCATTTTTTTATTTGTTATGTATTTGCTAGAATATCAGATCAGGTTTTCTCTTGTATTGCTTTCTTCTCAGCAAGTTCTATGGGCATATTTGTCTTCTTTTGTTGGCTCTGCAGCTGAACAGCATTCATTGCTTAATTTTATTTTCTGTTGCTATCACTTCCTTCCCATTTCTTCATTGTCACTTTTCTTTTCTTCCGCCCCTCAAATGACAATTTTATCCTGAAAGAACTCTCAGTCTGGGGATCATGAATGCATGATATCAAAGCTTTCACTATTTTATATAACTTCGAGAATATGAATACACTGGCGTGCAAAAATTAAGGACGAGACGGTTTTTCGAATGTAACGTCGTGCAGATGTGATACACATCGACTCTAATCATACCATAAGATCCCCAAGATGTAAGAATATGGGACAAGTGAGCATCCAAACAAGGAATCTAAAGGATACAAAGGCACTTCACTGAAAAGGTAGCTTCGAGCACAACTGGACAGAAGACAGAAACGTCCATGTGACAGGCGGCTGCCAAGAAATATCCAGTCTTTAGTAGGGGATATGATCACCCCTGACTGCGTTGCAGGATTTACAACGTCTGTCCATGCTGCGGACGAGGTTGTCAAGGAGCTGTTGAGGCATCGCGGCCCGTTCCTCTTGCAGCGCCAATCGCAGCTGCGGAATCGTTGCTGGCGGCTGGTGACGTGCTGCCAAGCGTCTCCCGAGAAGGTCCCACACGTGTTTGATTGGATTTAGGTCCGGGGACCTTGCGGGCCAATCCATGCGTTGAATATCTTCACTCTCCAACAGCTCTGCGACAGCCACTGTACAATGAGGTGTAGCATTGTCGTCCATGAAGAGGAACTCAGGACCCACAGCACCTCTAAACAGACGCACGTGATGCAGGAGAACCGCGGTACAATAGCGACTGAACCTCTTATTATTATTATTAGTAGTAGTAGTATTTCTTTTTCCTCGGCTGTTAAACGCAGTAGTTGCACCATCGGGAACGTAATCCCTCCCGTGTTCCCACCCCAGCATTGAATCTCTTCTTGAATTTCACGTATCCTAGGCTGCAGGAAAACAAAAGGCCCAAGGCATGCATAGAAAAAATGTGTTATCTATGTCACAGTTTGGAAGGAGAAATTCCAGTGACTTTGAGCTCTGTTGTGCCAGGAATGGCGAGACATGTGTGCCCAGGGGTAGGAGTGAGGAAAAAAAAAAAATTCAGGACACAATTTTTCTTAAATTTCACGACATATTTTAGCGGACCTGGAAGGTAAATTAAATCAAATACTGGTACGAATGCAGAAACAGAAATGTCATTCTTTTACTTAAAAGCTATCTAAATTATTGCCCAGTTGTCAGCAGGAATTTTTTAACTTTTAAGGTTAGCAACGCCCCTAAAGTTTCAACGGCTAGGTTTGGCCTAAATTCTGTTTGACTCTTACAGACAATGTTAAAAATTCTTTCCGCAGTTGCATTATTGTGTGGCACAACGACAATAGCATGTATCACGTGTGGTAAAACTTCATACTTTTTAGAACCAATTGCACCAGTCATTTTCAAAATGTTTGACCACGCGGCATCAATTGTAGGACTATTCGAAACATCTTCCAATTCATCAATTTGATATAAGGTAAACTCCAATTCCAACTTGTCCAGATCACAGTCACTAACAACAGCAGTTGGGAAAATATTTGCCAAGTACATTACTGAAGAAAAGGAAGCTCTTCCATCCTAATTCCTATATCAGCAACTTCTGCCTGCAGCAAAAATTCACTTTTCAGTCAGAATTTCTTCAAAATATGTCATATGTAACACTTAACAACAACACAGAATAGTCAGAACATCATGGGAAGAAAAAATTGTGATTACAGGAGAAATCTTCGCTTCAACCGTCTTTCGTTTTGGGAAACTCTTTCCTCCACTTTTAAGCTGAAATGTAAGTATTTATGGAATAAATGGATATTTAAGAAAAATACTGGGCAGAAGGAACATCACGAGAAAATATTACGATTATGGGAGAAATCTTCACTCCAACTAACTTCCGTTTCCGACTGACATAATCCCGGGGGACCGACACCGTGCATTCTTTCCACTTAGCTTTTAAAAAGCAAAACAAATTCCACCTCAGAAAGAAAGAAAGAAAAGGAAAAAGAAAAGAAACAAAGAGGTGCATCACGAACTTGGTTCAGAGGCCTTGGGCCGAAGCAATCCCGGGCCACAGCGAAAGAAGCACGCCCGGGACGACGCAATGCTGGGTCACGGCAAAAGAAGCATGACGGGCCTACGTAATCCTGGCCTGGCGCCGTGCTTTCTTTCCATTTAGCTTTCAAAGAAGCAAAACAAATTCTTTCTCCTCACAAACTTTATTCAGAGGCTTCGGGCCGACGTGATTCTGGGCCACGTCGAAAGAAGCACGCCGGGCCGACGTAATCTCGGGTCACGGCTAAAAAAGCATGCCGGGCCAGCGTAATCCCGGCCGGGCACCATGCTTTTTTTTTTTTTGCACTCTTTCAAAGAAGCAAAACAAATTCCTCCTCCTAAGAAAAAACAAACAGAGAGCTGTATTACGAACTTTGTTCAGAGGCTTTTACATTGATTAATTACAAAGCCAGTAAAACTTTCTTAATAACAGCAAAAATCTGAATATCCGTAATTTTTCGTTAGTCATCCGTAATCCTGGGGGAAATCCGTAATAATTACGGAGATTCCATAATGGCTGGCATCTCTGTGCAGCGTCCTCCGTAAGAAGCGGCTTCACGGCAGCTTCGATTCTTGAACGATCTCACAAACACAGGAATGCGTTCGCGTACATCGCAAATTACAAGAGTGAGATATCTTGGCGATGACTTCACAACAATAGAGTACTCTCTCTCTCTTACATTCCATTTCTTTATTTAAGTGGTACTTATAAAATGCTAGATGATGAATCACACAATACAGTTTACCATTTATTTTTAAAATTTCAGGATTACACTCAAATTTTCAGGATATAGAACACAAATAAGGACATTTCAGGACAAAAAAATAAAAATCAGGAATTTCAAGACTACTCCAACCCCAATGTGCGCCCAAGCTCAAACGAAAGAGAGGTAAAGCCTTTTTTTTTTTTTTTTTTTGAGAGAGAGAGAGATTTCTGAATGCTTGTGGACAGTGTTGTTGGGAAAAA
Organism: Macrothele yani; assembly: GCA_039090855.1. Classification (NCBI taxonomy): domain Eukaryota; kingdom Metazoa; phylum Arthropoda; class Arachnida; order Araneae; family Macrothelidae; genus Macrothele; species Macrothele yani. The sequence continues at coordinate 59,876,016 of CM077032.1, read as the reverse complement.
AAACAGCAGTTTGGCTTCTAAAAAAAAGTTAAATGGTGGTGGGGGGTGGGCAGGTTCCCGTTACTTACAACTTTAATGTTTTTACTGTACTTTGATGTTTTGGGGAAACCTCAAAATAAGAGTAAGCATTGTATTGCAAATGTGAACAAAAATTGCAGACAGTAAAAGATATATACACTGGCGGAAAGTGAAAAAAGAACACCAAGAAGGAGACGTCTGATACAAACGAAATTTATACAGCATAATAACGGAATACAGAGGATAACGTGATCAAAACATTATGGCAATATACAGCTGTATTTGCCGGTAAACTGAAAAATAACATTTCCATGTAACATGGTTAGTACGAGGTTGAACTGCCATGAACTGCGTCACACTGTGCAATTCTGGCGTGAAGTCTGTCATACAGATGTTGGATGTAAGTTTGGGGTATTGCGTTCCAAGCATCCTCAACCTGGACGCGTAAATCGGGGATTGTCATGGCTGGCCGTGGAGACCGCATAAGTCGTTGTCCCATAAAATCCCATACTTGCTCAATGGGGGACAAATCCGGTGAAAGTGCAGGCCATGGAAGTTGTCTCACACCTTAAAGTGCATGTTGCGTTGCACGTGTCGTGTGTGGGCGTGCGTTATTTTACTGGAAAACACTACGATGAACCGACCTTACAAATGGCACAACAACGGGCTGAATGATGTTTATGTAGGAGGTGCTGTTTAACGTACCCAGTACAAACACTAGTTGTGTACGGGAGTGATAGCTGATCGCTCCCCACACCAGGAGACCAGGTGTAGGCCCTGTGTGTCGCTGGCGGATGCAAGAAGGGTGGAGATGCTCCCCTGTGCGTCTGCGAACACGCATACGGCCATCGGAGGCTCCCAAGCAGAATCTGCTTTCATTGCTGAACACGACAGATCGCCATTGCGTTCTCCAGTGCAGACGTTGGCGACACCACTGCAGCCGTTCCTGACGGTGGGCTGGAGTCAGACGTACACATGCCAGAGGCACACGGGCACGTAGTCCTGCATCCAGTAGACGGTTGCGGATTGTTTGCACAGTCACCTCAGGTGCAACGGCAGCTTGGATTTGCATCGCAGTGGATGTTCTACTTGACAACGGCGCTCTTCTTATGTGTTGATCGGTCCGCTCATCAGTGCGTCTGTGACTCCCGGTTCCACGTCTTCTCGTGTGGGAATGTTCCTGGGACCATCAATGGCACCATCATACCACCACCGATACTTGCCGTCCAATTCGCTCCGCAAAACGACGATACGACCACCCGGCCTTGCGGAGTCCGACTAAACGACCTCGCTCAAAGTCCGATAACTGCTGAAATCGTACACCTCTTCCATGTCCAGGCATTGCAGCTTCTTAAGGGTCTTCGCACGTGTCCGTACGCCGACGACTGATTACATTCACTTCGCCGTACTCCTTAAATACCACCGATGGTAATTTGCATATTATGCCGTGCTGTGGTGTAAGCGCTCACCGGTTGGTCCCGAAATTAACATCACACCTACGTAAACTCGACCCCATTAACATATGTAAATTTCATGACCGTCCGCCAATTCCTTCTTGGTGTTCTTTTTTCACTTTCCGCCAGTGTATATTGATGTCCAGAAAATGTAGTTTATTATTATTTTCTTTGTCGATTGTTGTTTTGATTGTTGAATAGTAATTATTGAATGTCTCTACAAATCTGTAAAGATCGGTATCAGAAAAAAAAATACTATAAGTAATGTACCACGTATATATTTTTTTCAATAGCGAAAGTAGCTTTTTGAACTTTGCAATAAAACTAAAAACCTAGTTCGAAAGCTTCCACGCAAAATATAACTTTTACATAACTTAAAAGTGTTGCTCTATTTCCTGAACATGACACAATTTAATGAAATTCACAGAAGTCTGGCAAATAAATTTAGATAGAGAGAAAAAATATATATACCTGATTTGGAAAGCAGTTCATTGACAGTTGGTACCACAGGCACTTGCCTTGTCTGAAGAAAGTAAATCATCAGAAGTGACAAAGCATAGCTCTTAAACCTCGTAATCCCACCTACCAGCTGACCACGCTTAGACCAGTAGTTCAGGAAAACCATTAGTAAAGATACTCTCCTATCCAGTTTCCCATAGAAATGAAGCAGTTTCGTGCTATAAAATGAAGTTCTAAAAATAAAAGAATATGCCATTTTGTAAATCATTTAGTAGTATGAGAGATAAAAACCATAATTTTAAACAATCAGAATACTAAAAATAAAATATTGGAGACAGTCAATATCACATATATACAATACAGGGTAGGGTGCATAGGAAAGTCCCTTTAGCCTGGAATAACTTGCGAACGGAGAGAGGTAAAGTTATGCAAGTGAGATAACGGTATAGTAAAGCGACTGCGCCCGATCGAATGTAACCGACAGCAGCGCCCCTAGCGGCAAAATGCAGAAGTTAGCCATTACAAAACGAAAACAAAAAGAGATAGAGCAAAATTTCCAATTACAAAGTTGTAGAGCATGAATTAATTAGTACAAAACGGCATTTGTTTTACACGGATAAGAAAAATTGTCGCCTGAATACCCTAAAATGTCCGAACTCGATGCGCAATCTTTTGTGTGAACCTTTGAAGGGAACAGGCATAGGTATGGCCAAATGCACTTGCAGAAAATAACTATCCTAAAGAAGAAATTGAAAAGCTTCTGAATTTTAATGGTACGAAGAACCCACAAAAGCAAGAAGTAAAATTCACTAGAAAAATTTCTTATCACAAAGGTTTATTTGAGGCTTTAAAGAGAATTAGTAAAAAATACAATATTAGGCTAGCTCCAAGTTTAGAGAACAAAGTTAAAAATTTTTTCCCTAAAATAGTTCAAAGAGAAGAAGATATTTTAAAAATGCAAGGAGTAGTTTATGAAGTAAATTGTAGTTGTGGACTATCTTACATAGGTGAAACAGGTCGCAGACTAGAAACTCGTATAGCTGAGCATAAAGCAGCTATAAAAAATTGCTCCAACAAGACTGGATTAGATAGGCATGTTAGAGAAACTGGGCACAGCATGGATTGGAATTCCCTTAAAGTAATCAGTTTCCAAAGCAATTTCCAAAAAGAAAACTGAAAGAAGGAATAGAGATTGAGCAAAATCAAAATTCCATCATCAATGACTGCAAAGGATTTTCCCTGCCTAACATCTGGCAGGATTTGTTGAAAAATAACCTAAACCGTCAAGGTTAACCGTAACCATGATAGTGACAAGCAAAAAGTGACAACAATAAGAGAGCCTGAAGAAGGAGAAGAGTTTTCTCCGAAAATTTGCTATAAATGAAAAAATTTCCTAGTAAATTCCCATAAGTTGCTTTAGATTATTAATTCAATTAAACTAGGAAGCCATTTCTCAATATGAGCTTTATTCAAAGAATTAGAACAGAGTATGGGTCAGATACTTGGCAAACAATAAAGAAAGTTCAACATGCTACATTGAAGATGGAAAGATCCATAGCTCAAATCAAGTTCCTGAAAAATTGCAAGGTAATAACTTTATTCCAAATTCATTTAGACTTAGAAAACCATTTAAAGATTTACTTTCAGCCAACTTCATAAGAAAAATAGAGCAAAAAACGTTAAAAAGAAGTATTGAAGCAAAATATAAAAATGTTGCTTATTATAAAAAAGTAAAAGTAGAAAATGAAAAGAAAATTTCTGGAATCTTAAGGGATACAGTAAAAGCAGAATTGGATGACTGGCTAAAAATTGGAGTAAGAAACAAAAATAAGAAATTTGTTAAAAAGCTGAACCTTAAAGAAGAAAAATTTTTGAAGAAAAACTATTCAAGTAAAAACAAAAAAACTGCAGTTCTTAGTCATGTGAAGGACAACACTGCTACTGGAGTTAGCCAAGAATTATTACAAGTGATAAATAAAGGAAGTAATTTCAATCTATCCAAAGAAAAAATAAATCCAGAAAAATTGGTAATGAATTGGAAAGCATCTGCAGCACTTTAGAAAAAGAGGACCAAATTAAAGCAGACCTCCTCAGAAAAGATTACTACAATAGCCTTACAAAATTCCAGAAGCAAGTAAGGAAACCTCAAAAAAATTTTGATAATAGTCAATTAAAAGCTCTTAAAGATTTCAGAAAAAATGAAAGTATAGTTGCTGTGAAAACAGACAAAAGTAAGTTGATTACTATTATGGATAAGAAAGATTATCTAGAAAAGATGGAAGAAGAACTAAAAAAACCTATGTATGAAGAAGTAAAAGAAAACCCACTACCAGATTTGATTAAAAAAGTCTCTAAGCTTATTTCACTTCAAAAAAGAAAAACCAGCTTCCAGAAAACTATAAACAATTCTCAAAATTACAGTTCAGATTACCTCAAATATATGGAATAGTCAAACTGCATAAAGAACACCAAACAATTAGACCAATAATAGACTCAAAAAACTCTATTCTTTCAAATCTAAACTATTTTTTAAAGTCACACCTTCAGAATCTTTTAAAAGAGCCACCTAACTTGATTAAAAACTCAATGCAGCTAAAAGAAAAACTAGAACTTCTTCCTAAATTAGATTCTCCTATTATGGGTAGTTTAGATATAGTGTCTATGTATACTCACATTAATATAGATCAACTTATAGACTTTATAGCGGAAGACTTGGCAGACCTAATAGTTTTTCACAACAAGGAAAAAAACATATTAGTAGGAATTTTTGAAATGCTTACTTTCTATTTGCAGAACAACTACTTTCAATTTGGGAAAACTTTTTTCATTCAAAAATCGGGGCTAGCTATGGGCTCCCCACTCTCCCCACTCTTAGCTAACTATTATGTGGGAAAACTAGAAGAAAAGATACTAGTACAACCCACATACTTCTGCTTATATAGCAGATACATGGATGACATCTTATTTATAATAGATAGCTCAGAAATTGTTCCAGAAAGAATTCTAGACTCATTCAATGAATTAGATGATTCCCTTAAGTTCACTATTGAACTTCAAAAAGAAAGAAGAATAAACTTCTTAGATATTACTATCTATTATGAAGATGAAAAATTCCTCACTAGTTGGTATAAAAAACCAATGAATACTAAAAGACTACTGGATTTCAATTCGTATCATCCAGTTTCTATTAAGAAAAATGTAGCAAGTCAGTTTTTAGAAAAATTAATAAAATAGTTTCTACTGCAGATAAAAAAGAAGCCCATAAAGAAGAGCTTAAAGTCATACTTGCAGAAAATAACTATCCTAAAGAAGAAATTGAAAAGCTTCTGAATTTTAATGGTACGAAGAACCCACAAAAGCAAGAAGTAAAATTCACTAGAAAAATTTCTTATCACAAAGGTTTATTTGAGGCTTTAAAGAGAATTAGTAAAAAATACAATATTAGGCTAGCTCCAAGTTTAGAGAACAAAGTTAAAAAAAAATTTTTTCCCTAAAATAGTTCAAAGAGAAGAAGATATTTTAAAAATGCAAGGAGTAGTTTATGAAGTAAATTGTAGTTGTGGACTATCTTACATAGGTGAAACAGGTCGCAGACTAGAAACTCGTATAGCTGAGCATAAAGCAGCTATAAAAAATTGCTCCAACAAGACTGGATTAGATAGGCATGTTAGAGAAACTGGGCACAGCATGGATTGGAATTCCCTTAAAGTAATCAGTTTCCAAAGCAATTTCCAAAAAGAAAACTGAAAGAAGGAATAGAGATTGAGCAAAATCAAAATTCCATCATCAATGACTGCAAAGGATTTTCCCTGCCTAACATCTGGCAGGATTTGTTGAAAAATAACCTAAACCGTCAAGGTTAACCGTAACCGTCAAGGTAAACCGTAACCATGATAGTGACAAGCAAAAAGTGACAACAATAAGAGAGCCTGAAGAAGGAGAAGAGTTTTCTCCGAAAATTTGCTATAAATGAAAAAATTTCCTAGTAAATTCCCATAAGTTGCTTTAGATTATTAATGCATACTTATGTCAATACAGTTTGATGACGTCAGACAATACAAAAAAGGCAAAATGGTGCACAGTGATAAAAAGTTAATGTTGAGTATGTTCGAAGAGTTCACCATTGCCCACGATAAACATTTGTATTCGTGAAAGTAACTCTGCATGCACATTCCTCAGCATGGAAGGTGTCACAACACTATTGCAAGCATCTGTAACACGACGACGTAGATCCAGCAGACTTGTAGGCGCTGTTACGTGCACCTGATAACTCCAGAAATCCAAGCTTGCCATTCCCACACAGCATACGTAGACCTAAACTTCTGATCAGGGTACATCCTGCTACTGGGTTTTATGTCGTAGGTACGGTACTACGTCACAATCTGCATTTGCATACGGCTACATTTGCGAAACGTGAATATGAAGATTTGAATAGCTGCGCATAGTTTTCGGACATTGTAGGGTATTCAGGCGACAATTTATTTTATCTGTGTGAAACAAATGTCGTTTTGTACTAATTAATTGATGTTCTACAACTTTGTAATTGGAAATTTTGTTCTATCTCTTTTTGTTTTTGATTTGCAATGGCTAACTTCCGCATTTCACTACTAGGGGCGCTGTTATCGGTTGCATTCGATCAGGCGTAGTCGCTTTACTATACCGTTATCTCACTTGCATAACTGCACCTCTCTCCGTTCGCAAGTTATTCCAGGCTAAAGGGACTTTCTTATGCACCCTGTATATGCATAATTACGATTTGCAAAGTTATTAAAGACATACTAATTATAAATGTGTTTTTAAAGATTAACATTTTTCTTTCGGTGGTCCTATATTGATCCAGATAACAATTAAATATTTTTCTTATCTTTTGTAATCTCTTCTTGCTGTACCCTATCCTATGACAAGGGAAAGTATTTTTATTTTAACAGAGAACAATTCAATTTGAAAAATTGTTTCTTAACTGTGCATGTTAGAAACAGCACCATTTCGGTGATTTACACAGTTGTTCTTACAGTACAGTGAGAAGTGTTAATATCGTGTCTTAAACTTTGATTCTGCTTAAAATGAATGTTTTCCCATTTATTAGTCAGTGTTTGACTACATTGTAAAGAACAGAAATTAAGTTCGCTGCCCCAGTGGCCTAAGCGATGGCCTCTGATCTTTCATCCAAAAGAGGTCCGGGTTTGAATCCCGTGAGGCATGGATGTTGTGTTTGTCTTACGGTATTGGCTCTCTCCTTTCTCTGGAGTTAGTGACCCTAAATCAGGGACGGGCGACTGCTTATAGCCCATTGAGCTGCTGATGGTGGTCATTAAACCTCAAATAAAAAAAAAGAAATGAGTTAAAAACTGGAACTTCAACTGTCCGTCGCAGTTTTATCGCGACAAAGTAGTTTTCTCTGCACAGTGAGTAAGAAGTGACTGTCTTGAACTTTAATTTTGTTTAAAAAAAATGGAAAAATGGCTGCTCTGTTCTTGGACACAACAAGAGGTGACTAAGGAATGGTAAAACGTGCATTTTAAGAGAAAAGAATTCCAAAAATTGGAACTGCCTTAGTTCACTCTGGCATGAAATTTTTTTAGGAGACACGGAACGGCGCTGATTCCATGAGACAGATTAAACACTGAATATGAAATTTAATTTTTCTTAAAAAATAAAAAAAAAAGGCAGTGATTCCATGAGACAGATTAAACACCGAATATGAAATTTAATTTTTCTTAAAAAATAAAAAAAAAGGCAGTGGGAGGAAAGTGCGAGAGCTCCATTAATTGATTTTGAAAGAGATATTGTCTAAACAGGAAAACACGCATTTAATTAAAAAACATTCTTTTAAAAATACCAAATCGCTCTTTTGCACCATTATGAAAAAATATGAAATGAACATTATCAGAAAACAATTAAGAATGAGGAATAAACTCGGGAAGAGAGAGCGGCAAGAGAGAAGGGAAGGGAGGGACAGGGAGAGAGGAAGAGAGAGAACTTCGTCAGAAAACTTCAAAATGTGAAATGTCACGGAATATTTTCATCCTTGCCGATTCCAAAAAATGTCGGCCGGCGGACGGACAGCTCCAGAAATTCCAGAAATGCCGCAAAGTCTGGTAAAAGTTTTTTTTTTAATTTTTACACCATAATCCGGAAAACTTGACAAGTATGCAGTTGCATCAAATCTCTCTCTCAAAGAAAAAAAAAAAAATTAAAGGCGTAAATAAAGCTCATTTCAAAAACTGGCTTCCTAGGCATTTAAATTAAATACTTTTAAAACTTTGGCACAACTTCACAATTTCAGTGATCACACAAAATACGATTTTGCAAATTTTTCAAAAAAATAAAAGTGGAAACAGAGTTTGAAAATAATCTGACAAAATTTTCAAAAGACGGAATTTTTTTTTTTTTTTTTTTTTTTTTTTAATTGGAGGTTTAACGACCACCGTGAGCAACTCAATGGGCTATAAGCAGTCGCCCATCCCTAATTTAGGGTCACTGGTTCCAGGGAAGGGAGAGAGCCAGTACCGTAAGACAAACACAACATCCATGCCTCACCGGGATTCGAACCCGGACCCCTTACGGACGAATGATCAGAGGCCAGCGCCTTAGACCACTGCGCCACCGGGGCGGCAAAGACGGAAATCCGTCCCCAGGGTTGGAGTGATAGCAAGAGACAGGATGCCCAAGGGGAACGCCATAACAATGGAATGCTACACAAGGTTTCTCCAAAATGTTTTGCTCCCAAAGATTCGCCAAAGAAGGCCTGACACAGAGATGCCAACATCTGAAGGAAGTCATCAGTAGTCCATATGCACGGTGCGCGTAGTTCTTCCGTAGTGACGTCAAGTTCCCACATTAAAATTTGCAGGGCAGCATGCGTATTTCCCAGAATATACTGCTACATTTTTAGCAATATATTAATCTCAATCGGGGACAATATTTGGATAAATTTTGCAATATATTTATAAGTCCCCTTAAAATGGGGGAAAAAACTTGAGTAAATACACAAAAAATAATACCATTTGAACTCCACCTTTTAATAAATATGTTATGTCATAAGTGTGTGATGCCACACACTTATGGTTATTCCTCCTGTTTTTTAGAGTGAAAATGACGACGCAATCGTCTTTACCGCCGTGTGCGATTAAAAAATCAACAGCCCACGGGGAACAAAACCCATGGTTTTCGGATACCCGAGACGATTTTAGACACGGAAATTTTTGCAAATAACTCTCCTTGAATTTTTGACAACTTTTTTGCGTTTTAGATCCAAGAATATTAGTAGAGACAGGTGGCCCTTTACCCGACGCTATAGCAAATAAATTCGTACACGACAAACACAATGGGAGCAAAGAAAGAACAATTAACTTTGAAAGATTTCATAGCTTTATTATGCGGATAAATAGAAAATTAGCATTAAATGCTTATGACACGAAAAAACTAATCAAAAAGGTATTTTAAATTGCATAAATCAATCAATTCTGAAAAAAAAGGACAAAATATAACATCCCTTTGTTTAGCAGAACATTTTTACAAGAGAAAAAAAAAAAGAACTGCACTTAGCAAATCTGTCAAAGTAACATAAACAATTAAGCTCTCTGCCGACAGCGAGAAGCATGGGAAAATAGGTCACGACTGTGCGCACACACCCAGCAGCTAAGAAACGTCTCACCGCAGCGGCAGTGAGCAGCTACTGCTGCTAGACGTTTTCTTTGGCTGGTTGCCAAAGACACATGGAGAGACTTTCTCGTGCTCTAGGCAGAATATACTGCGCGCGAAGAACAAACTCCCGGGGAAGTAACATAAAAACAGGCAATAATAACAGCGTCCACACATCCAGGTAGCTTAGTTATGTGCTCTGCCGGAAAAAAACAAACATTCAGGATTTCTTTGATCCACAATTGCTTCCTACGATCTGATGACTATTTGCTCAGAGCAGGTTTTTTTTTTTTTTCTGATACCCCGCCCGCCCCTTACTTTGGTGAAACAAATATATGCAATAGCAATTAACTATTTAAATTACATTTTAGCAAAAAAAAAAAAAACATTATTCACGCAAACACGCGATCGCTGCAAACATGGAAATTCTAACGAATAACATTCCTTGTACTGCTGCGAATTTTTATTTTTTCACACCACTGGAAGCCACTGAAGTACGCTTCATAACTACAGCAATTCACGTCACACCACAAGTAATCAGCTTAACAACAAGAACAGAAAACGTGGAATCGACTCTAGTCTACCTCCCTCCTCCGACAACTTTAGTTAGTTTAGGACGCGGTTAAGGTTTTCCCGAAGTTAACAGACGTCGTGCATTACGAACGCCTTTCCACGGCACGCCAGGTACAAAGTCACGTGATCATACAGAACGATCTCCGCTTCAACATTTCCGCTTGCTTGTCGGCCAGCCAAACACGCTTGCTGTGTAATGGCTTCGTGACGTTACCGCAAAAAACACTACATTTGACTATGCTTGACTTTTTTTTTTTTTTCAAATAATAAAAAAAAAAGTTTTCCGGAAATATCCGAGATTTCTGGAAAAATCCGTAGTTTTTCACACCTTCTCCGTAAGTCCGTAGTTTGAACATGATATCCGTAGAAACTACGGAGGATCCATAGTACTTGGCATCTCTGCTGACATGCTGGAAGCTGGTGTCATCATTTTGCATGACTACACGAGGCCATACGTTAAAGATTAAAATTGGTGATTTTTTCGAGTGGCCAGTGGGTGGACAAAATGTAGTGGCCACTTTCCTTATGGCTATTTCATGTTGTATTACTTGTATATATATTTTATCACTGAACTGTATACCTTTGCGGGAGGTCGTAGTGAGCGATGGGTTTGCCTCCTCGGGGCGCTCCATGGTAACAATGGCACACACAACAGCAACTAGGGCCTCTGTGAATCTTGGAGAGGTGCAAGCTAGTTCTGTGTGACATTGGCAAAAAGACCCCAACTCACTGGGGTTTGTTCCAGAATCCTTAGGTTGAATGACCAACTGGAACCCTCAGCTGTGGGCTAATCCCCCACACTGATGTACTTACCTGATTAAAAAGACAAAAAGAAATATTAAGAATGACTCAAGTGTGGGATATGGTGGACCTACCACACTTGAGAAGGACGGTCCTCCACGGAATCGATCTGGACTTTCTAAACGGCGTATGAGAAAGCAATCTCGACTGAGTGAATGTAAGATTGGTGTATGGAATACTAGAGGTATAAATGGCAAGATGAGTGAGGTGATTGAGGAGATGAATAAGTATAGACTGGATGTGCTGTGTGTAAGTGAAACCAAAAAGAAGGAAATTGGGGTAGAAGAAGTGAATGTCACGGTGAGTGTATGGTCTGGAGTATTGGATAATATGAGAGGACAGGCTGGTGTAGATGTGATTTTAAGTGAAAAGATGAAGAACAACTTGATTCACTATAGTTGCATAAGTGAGAGAATTCTCTGGATTCGTTTGAAAGTGAAAAAGTGAAACTTCAGAGTATTGTAATTGCTGTAGTGTATGCTCCTTGTGACTCGGAACCTTCTGATAAGAAGGAAGATTTCTGGAATGAGCTAAAAGCTGTTCTGAGCCAGTTTGGTGCTAAAGAAAAAGTTATAATAGCAGGGGATTTCAATGCTAGAGTAGGTGTGCAGAATGCAATTTCTGACAATGTTCTGGGTAAGTTTAATGATCCTTGTGTGAATGATAATGGTGAAAGATTAATTGAACTCTGCATTGAGAATGATTCGTGTGTATCTAATACATTTTTCAACCACAAGTATATACACACATATACTTGGGAAAATTGTACTCTTGGTCAAAAGAGTGTGATAGATTTTGTTGTTTACGATCAGAGTTTGAAACACTTAGTTGTTGACACCCGTGTGATGAGAGGTGCGGATGTTGGTTCTGATCATTATTTGGTAGTGTCACGAGTGAAACTTAATGTTGGTGGGAGGAAAAGGAATAGGAAGAGACCCAGGATAGAAAGAATAAAGGTTGATAGGCTCCTTGAAGATCATCAGCGGTATTCTGACTTACTCAGAGAATGACTGAAGGATCTGAAATCTTGTGAGAGGGATGTAGAAAAGAAGTGGGAATGTTTTAAGAACTGTGTTGTTACTGCTGCTAAAGAGGTCTGTGGCACCACAATAGTGGGTAACAACAGAGGTGATGCTTGGTGGAATAGTGAGATTGATGAGGCAGTAAAGAAAGAGAAGGAAGCCTATTTGGGGATGTTGCAAGATAGAGTCTCTGTGGATGAATATTGCTGTAAGAAGCGTGAAGCTGCTAAGCTGGTTCGCCACAGTAAGGCAAAAGATAGGAAAGAGAAAGTGGAAAGGCATGAACTGGCTTTTTGGAAAGATAGAAAGTCCTTCTGGAAGTACATGAGACTCAGGAAAAATAGGGGAAACAAAGTTGTAAGTTGTGTGAAGAATGAGATTGGGGAAATGATATGGGAGCCCAATGAATTAAGTGACAGATGGGGCGAATACTTCTGTGAGTTATTAGATCAGGAGAGCAAAAATGATTCTGAGACAGATGCAGATGATGTCACAATGAGGGCTGAAAGCACAGGAGGGATCTCAAGAGAAGAAGTGTGTAAAGCTCTAAAATCTCTTCAGAATGGTAAGGCTCCAGGAGTAGATGGCATAACTGCAGAGATGTTGAAGTATGGTGGTGACTCTATAATTGACTGGTTAACTGAAATTTGCCAGTTGTACTGGGAGTTAGGAATGGTCCCTAGGGATTGGAAGGATGCTATCATTGTTCCCTTGTATAAGGGAAACGGTGATCAGACTAAATGCAAGAACTATCGTGGTATTAGCCTACTGGGTGTGCCAGGGAAAGTGTTTGGTAAGGTTGTTATTGAAAAAGTACGGGGTCTAACATCAGAGAAAGTGTGGGATGTTCAAAGTGGTTTTATGCCTGGTAAAGGCTGCACTAACCAGATTTTTGCATTACGCATGATGATTGAAAAGTATCTGGCTGTTGGGAAGAAAGTTTTTACTGCCTTCATAGATTTAGAGAAAGCTTACGACTGAGTCAATAGGACACTTTTGTGGAAGGTATTGAATGAATATGGTGTTACTGGGAATCTACTTAATAGTGTAAAATCCATGTATGCTGGTAGTAGAGCTTGTGTACGAGTGAATGGTGTTTTATCAAAATGGTTTTCCATTGGTGCAGGAGTTAGACAAGGTTGTGTAATGTCACCATGGCTGTTTAATATATTTATGGACGCATGCATGCGTGAGGCCAAAATAGATAATAGTGGTTTATGTCTTGGTGATATCCGTGTGTGCAGATTGCTGTATGCTGATGACACTGTCCTGTTGGCAGAGAGAAAAAGTGAGTTGCAGAGTATGTTGACTCGGATGCACAAAGTTTGCATGAAATTCAAACTGAGTATAAATAAGGGGAAAACCAAAGTTATGGTGTTTGAGAGAGGAATGGGTAGCACTGAATGTAATGTAAGTATAAATGGCACTGTGATTGACCAGTTGAGTGAGTTTGTGTATTTAGGAAGCATGTTTGACAGAGAGAACAAGTTGGATGGTGAAATCAGTAGGCGAGTGAATTCTTCTTTGGAAGTCATAGCTGCTCTGGGAGGTTTTCACAGGAATGATGGGTTCTCTAGAGAGTCCCGCATGGCTGTGTATGAAACAGTAATTGTTCCTACTCTGATGTATGGCAGTGAAACCTGGGTACTGCAGAAGAAACATAAGAATCGTTTGTGTGCTGGAGAAATGCGTTACTTACGTTGTGTGAGGAATGAAGATGTATTGCAGTTGTGTGATGTACAGCAAAATGTTGTTAGCAAGGTGAAGACCAATATGCTTCGGTGGTTTGGCCATGTTGAAAGAATGAGTGATGTTGAAAAAATATTTTCAGCCCAAGTGGCAGGAAGGAAAGGCAGAGGAAGGCCAAGGAAGACATGGGTGGATCAGTTTCAGGAGTGTCTGCATGAGAAAAAGATTATGAGTATGAAGTATAAAAGATCTTGTGTACGGTGTGTAATGGATATAAGTGAAGCACGAGTTGTATGTCAAGATCGCTGTAAATGGCGAAGTTTGATACGACAACAATAAGTAAAAATATCTGGAAGTTTGTATTTCTTTTTGGAGCTAACCTCTGAATCTCAGAGAACAGCTTAGTGATATGTATGTATGTATGTATGTACTGTATACCTTTCATTTATTTAGACATAGTTAAATTTAAGCTCAGTAGTTACAAGAGCCCACTGTCTTTTGTCCAGTGCAATTAAATGAATAAATATAATCTTAAAAGTTATATTTTTCTTCAACCACATCAACTAAAGTTTCTAGACAGTTTTTATTGGAAAGATAATTTAAACATTTTTATTTGGTCTCTCGCTATGTTCACACAAAAAAAAATCTCTCCACCATAAATTGATAGCAGTGGATGGGTCAAAATTTTCAAGCAGTACTTACTTTTGCTTACTTTATTTAATTTGCTGTATTTTCTAAAGTCATTCTTTGCATGAGCATTGTCTTGTCATCAAGAACATTGCCCACAATGTTTGCATTCTCTTAACTTCTGCATTGCTTGGCATAACAGTCAGCAGTATTGGGTATTTCAACAATTTGTGCTATGACCTTCATGTACTAAAAAATGCTTGTTTTTAGTTTCTCTAGCAGTTTTATTGAGTTATTAATGGTCAAAAATGTTAGACATTATGTTTCGAAGCTGCTTCCATTCTGCTAAATTTTTCTTTTCATTCCATTTATTTTTGGTTAGGTTCTTCTTGATGTCAAAATGAAAACTGGTTGTATAGCTTTCAAAAATGAATTTCACATCTTATAGCAGAATCATTTTGTGGTACAGCTGAGATTGGGAGTAACCTGGTCACTTTATTTTACAGACTAGCAATGATTCCTGACCACTAAGAGAAAATATTCAGTAATTTCCTGGGTTGTTCTAAAAATATTACATTAAAAGCATTGATAAATTTAAACCTTCACAAGTGTTGAAAAAATAGTCATGACGAAATAAGAACACTTGCAGAGTATTCTGATTCCATCAGATTCTGTCTGGTTTTCGAACCAAGCGTCAGGTTTTCTTTTTTTTTTTTTTTTGAAAACGTTCAGTTTTGGTAGAATTTTAATGATTTGTCATTTTTCCTGTTTGCCCACCACAGACTTTCCGAACACTACGAATTCCCCAAAGTCACTACGAAAATCGTCGATCGCTGCGGAGTACAGGAAACTTCGAATATACTACGGGGAAAAAAATCTGGTTGTCGGGGGTTTTTTTTTGTTTTTTTTTTGTTTTTTGTTTTTTTACTTCAGAAAACGTTGTTTTGGTAAAATTTTAATAATTTGTCATTTTTTCCTGTTTGCCCACCTCAGACCTTCCAAATGCTATGAATTCTTCACAGTCACTACGGAATGCGTTGATCGCTGCAGAGTACGGATCGAATATACTATGGAAATAAAAATCTGGTTTTCGGTTTTTTCCCCTTCAGAAAACGTTGTTTTGGTAGAATTTTAATGATTTGTCATTTTTTCCTGTTTGCCCACCTCAGATCTTCCAAATGCTACGAATTATCCATAGTCACTACAAAAATCGTTGATTGCTACGGAATACGGGAAACATCAAATATACTACGGAAATAAAAAATCTCTGAAATAATGTAATTCAATCATTTGTTCAAAGTTTATTTTCATGTTTTCAAAATTCTAACATTCATCAAACATTTTTGGGACTGTTTATTGGATGTTTTTAATGTTGCGGCATTTGTCCGATATAATTTGAGCATCTTTCATGCCGTTCGTCACCTGAAAATGATTGTTTTAGCACGGATGAAAATGTTCCGTAGTTTTCTAAATTTCGAATTTTTCTTACCCCAAGATGCACTTTCTTTTCACTTTCTGGTTATATTCTTATGTTATATTTTTTTCTGATTATGTTTCTCATTTTTAATAAGCTTCAGTAATAGTGAAAATGAACAACTTCGTATTTTAAAAGTTTTTTCTAGTGAAGCGCAGTTTTTGTTATTTCTAACAGTCTGTTCTTCAAAACCAATCAATACGGAAAGTGTTTCTTTCTTTTCCACTTTTTTAAAGCTAAATTAAATTTCAAAATCGGTACTTATTCCGCCCGTGATGGAATCGGTCTTTTCCGTGACCCGTAAAAATGACTATCACGCCAGAGTGAACAATATAGTACTGATTTTTTATATATAATTTCGCTGAAAAACTTGTGTTTACCCATTCCTTAGTAACATTTTACTGTATTAAGGGGCAGATAAGAGGTTTTTTTTGTTTTTTTGTTTAAAGCCAACTCCACACGTACAAAGGAAACGCGACTCTGCGTGGAATGAAAGACGGCGCGCAGCGTGGAAAGTGTGGTCTCGATTTCTTTTTGTAAACAAACGGGAAAATGCTTGCGTGTTTTATTTGATGATAAGCAAGATGTGCCTAAGCAATGGGAAATCGTGCATTTTCAGAGAAACCAAACTTTAAAAAACGAGCTGCTGAAGACGAGTTGTGATGACACAGTTCCATCTAAAGCCACAGGTGTCCATTCTCGATATGGTTACTTTGTGCACCAACTTAAGTGAAAAAACAAACAGCCGCCCCCATTCTTGAAGAGTGAATAAATAGATCATACCCACTTATTTGCGGAGGAAAAGGCTGTTTTTCACCATGCACGAGTTAGATGATTTGAAAATACATTTCCTATAAAAGGAACGTTTTAAAAATGCAAATTAATTCTTCAGCAATGAAAAAAAAGGCAAATTTTCGAGCGTGGCGACTAAAGTTACTTTTTCTACTGGACATTTCATTTTATCCAGTCGCCACGTGGCGAGTGGCGACCGCTAATTTTAATCTTTACCATACGTTGCAAGTACAGTAAGACATTCTAGAAAAGTATGGATGGGAACTGCTTCCCTGTGCACCATACAAGTCTTAACATGAGCCCACGAGAATATGACTTGTTCCCAAAACTGAAGAAGCCACTCTGCGGGAGAAACAATTCAGTACGTTTGAGGACGTTTCTAATGAGGCGACCCGAGCAACCCAACGCCTCAACAATGGAGGTGCCCTGACTAGAATGCAAAACTTGCCCAAGCTCTGGGCTGCTGACATAAAGAAACATGGAGATTACTTCGAAGGCCAGAAAAGGAATGTTGTGAAATAATGGAATACAAGACTTCCCAAACATTGGGCCTCTGTCATAAAGAAACTTGGAGATTACTTCTAAGGCCTGTAAAGGAATGTTGTGAAATAATGGAATACAAGACTTGCCCGAACGTTGGGCCGCTGTCATAAAGAAACATGGAGATTACTTCGAAGGCCTGTAAAGGAATGTTGTGAAATAATGGAATAAAAGACTTGCCCAAACGCTGGGCCACTCTCATAAAGAAACATGGAGATTACTTCGAAGGCCTGTAAAGGAATGTTGTGAAATAACGGAATACAAGACTTGCCCAAACGTTGGGCCACTGTCATAAAGAAACATGGAGATTAGTTTGAAGGCCTGTAAAAGTATGTTGAGGTGACCCAAGTAATCCAACGCCTCAACAATGGAGGTGTCCTGACTGGAATACAAGACTTGCCCAAACGCTGGGCCACTCTCATAAAGAAACATGGAGATTACTTCGAAGGCCTGTAAAGGAATGTTGTGAAATAATGGAATACAAGACTTGCCCAAACGCTGGGCCACTCTCATAAAGAAACATGGAGATTACTTCGAAGGCCTGTAAAGGAATGTTGAGGTGACCCAAGTAATCCAACACCTCAACAATGGAGGTGTCCTGACTGGAATACAAGACTTGCCCAAACGTTGGGCCTCTGTCATAAAGAAACATCGAGATTACTTTGAAGGCCTGTAAAGGAATGTTGTGAAATAATGGAATACAAGACTTGCCCGAACGTTGGGCCGCTGTCATACAGAAACATGGAGATTACTTCGAAGGCCTCTAAAGGAATGTTGTGAAATAATGGAATACAAGACTTGCCCAAACGTTGGGCCTCTGTCATAAAGAAACTTGGAGATTACTTCGAAGGCCTGTAAAGGAATGTTGTGAAATAATGGAATACAAGACTTGCCCAAACGTTGGGCCGCTGTCATACAGAAACATGGAGATTACTTCGAAGGCCTGTAAAGGAATGTTGTGAAATAATGGAATACAAGACTTGCCCAAACGCTGGGCCACTCTCATAAAGAAACTTGGAGATTACTTCGAAGGCCTGTAAAGGAATGTTGAGGTGACCCAAGTAATCCAACACCTCAACAATGGAGGTGTCCTGACTGGAATACAAGACTTGCCCAAACGTTGGGCCTCTGTCATAAAGAAACATGGAGATTACTTCAAATTACCTGTAAAGGAATGTTGTGAAATAATGGAATACAAGACTTGCCCAAACGTTGGGCCGCTGACATAAAGAAACATGGAGATTACTTCGAAGGCCTGTAAAGGAATGTTGTGAAATAATGGAATACAAGACTTGCCCAAACGTTGGGCCTCTGTCATAAAGAAACTTGGAGATTACTTCAAAGGCCTGTAAAGGAATGTTGTGAAATAATGGAATAGAAGACTTGCCCAAACGTTGGGCCGCTGACATAAAGAAACATGGAGATTACTTCGAAGGCCTGTAAAGGAATGTTGTGAAATAATGGAATACAAGACTTGCCCAAACGTTGGGCCTCTGTCATAAAGAAACTTGGAGATTACTTCGAAGGCCTGTAAAGGAATGTTGTGAAATAATGGAATACAAAACTTGCCCAAACGTTGGGCCTCTGTCATAAAGAAACTTGGAGATTACTTCAAGGGCCTGTAAAGGAATGTTGTGAAATAATGGAATACAAGACTTGCCCAAACGCTGGGCCACTCTCATAAAGAAACTTGGAGATTACTTCGAAGGCCTGTAAAGGAATGTTGAGGTGACCCAAGTAATCCAACACCTCAACAATGGAGGTGTCCTGACTGGAATACAAGACTTGCCCAAACGTTGGGCCTCTGTCATAAAGAAACATGGAGATTACTTCAAAGGCCTGTAAAGGAATGTTGTGAAATAATGGAATACAAGACTTGCCCAAACGTTGGGCCTCTGTCATAAAGAAACTTGGAGATTACTTCGAAGGCCTGTAAAGGAATGTTGTGAAATAATGGAATACAAGACTTGCCCAAACGTTGGGCCTCTGTCATAAAGAAAACTTGGAGATTACTTCAAAGGCCTGTAAAGGAATGTTGTGAAATAATGGAATAGAAGACTTGCCCAAACGTTGGGCCGCTGACATAAAGAAACATGGAGATTACTTCGAAGGCCTGTAAAGGAATGTTGTGAAATAATGGAATAAAAGACTTGCCCAAACGTTGGGCCTCTGTCATAAAGAAACTTGGAGATTACTTCGAAGGCCTGTAAAGGAATGTTGTGAAATAATGGAATACAAGACTTGCCCAAACGTTGGGCCTCTGTCATAAAGAAACTTGGAGATTACTTCAAGGGCCTGTAAAGGAATGTTGTGAAATAATGGAATAGAAGACTTGCCCAAACGTTGGGCCGCTGACATAAAGAAACATGGAGATTACTTCGAAGGCCTGTAAAGGAATGTTGTGAAATAATGGAATACAAGACTTGCCCAAACGTTGGACCTCTGTCATAAAGAAACTTGGAGATTACTTCGAAGGCCTGTAAAGGAATGTTGTGAAATAATGGAATACAAGACTTGCCCAAATGTTGGGCCGCTGTCATACAGAAACATGGAGATTACTTCGAAGGCCTGTAAAGGAATGTTGTGAAATAATGAAATACAAGACATGCCCAAACGTTGGGCCTCTGTCATAAAGAAACATCGAGATTACTTCGAAGGCCTGTAAAGGAATGTTGTGAAATAATGGAATACAAGACTTGGCCAAACACTGGGCCTCTGTCATAAAGAAACTTGGAGATTACTTCGAAGGCCTGTAAAGGAATGTTGTGAAATAATGGAATACAAGACTTGCCCAAACGTTGGGCCTCTGTCACAAAGAAACTTGGAGATTACTTCGAAGGCCTGTAAAGGAATGTTGTGAAATTATGGAATACAAGACTTGCCCAAACGTTGGGCCGCTGTCACAAAGAAACATGGAGATTACTTCAAAAACCTGTAAAGGTATGTTGTGAAATAAATTCGTTTTTTAAGAGACAGCCCATAGTGTGCAAAACTTTTGAAATGACACTTATAATTGCAATGTAAAAACGAAAACATATTAACAAATTATGAATTACAAAAAAAAATTGACTTACTGATTATTGAAAGAAAGATCACATTTCACACCATATTTGTTGTATACAAAATTAATGATCGGGCAGCGTCCTGCAACCCAGGTTGGATTGGTACATTCTGGGCAATGTTCCTCCAACACATTTCTAATAAACTTCAACTGAACTTTGGCAGGCAAACAATGAAGATTTTTCAGAGGATATGAACCATCTTTCACATCTTTAATGGATGGTATTAAGGCAAACTCACTGTCGGATATCTAAATGAGTGAAGAAAAATGTTAAATGATTTGCACGCTTTTTCATGACTGAATGCATGCATCAAAATTTAACATATACAGCTATACATAATATCTAAGGTATTTTACCTGATATTGTCAAAGTATTTCTCACGTTGTTTGTTCTGGGAGGCACGTGCTCCCAGCCTCGAGAGGTCTCTTACGTTACGGACCTTTGGTTAGTTATAAATAATTTTTTTGCAGAAATAAAACAGTTAGGTTCATATATTTTCAGTTCCACATTCATTCACTTGCACAATCAAACGTTTAAAATTTACTATTAATTAAAAGATTTTAGTAGAAGGAGTTATACTCATCGGGAATTGCATTTTTCGTAACAGTTCAAAAAACAATCAAGCTTATATATGTAGTGGAACCTTGGTTACATGTATCTTAAAGGGATGGCTTTAAAAACATATAAATCAGATTTCTAGATGTTAAATACTACTGTTAAATTTTGAACATCTCTAAAAGAATAAAAAAAAGGGGAAATAAATTTGTAATTTTAGATAATGCTAATTTATAACGTCAGACGTGTTGTGGCGGAAATCTCAGCCACGTTAAGTAAGGTGATTATAATAGACAGCCAAAAGTAAACTTGAAAGAAAATTTTGAATTTAGACTAAAATTTAACTTTGGGAGATGGGTGGATGCATTTTGAAACAACTAAATAATAAAAATTTATAAGAAGAAACTTTGAGATGTCATATTTGTTATGGCACACATGAGTTTTCACCTGTGATATTGTTTCTGTGAATACTGAACATTTTTTTTTTCTAGTTTTTCACACCTGAGGAATAACTATAGCACTGTGTTTTTGGTACATGTGTAACATATGTGTCAACTCACAAAGACCGTATTTGTGAACTCGTGTTGGTAAGCATGGAAAAAAAAAATTATCAGACCGTAATTATTTTAATTACCAGGACATTATCATTATTTAAACAACACCCAAGGGACTTCCTAGCCAACGTCAGAGCGTTGGGTGATGAGTGCTATTGCTCAGAAATTTAGGAGACATCAAGAAAACTGAATTGCCAATTCGTACCAAAAATTTGTTTTTTTTTTTTGGTTTTTTTTTGAAAGGCTAATGCCTATATTTATTTGTAAAACAATAACATGTGGGTATTAAAATAAAACAGTAGAACAAAATTGCACTAATATTGTATCGAGATCAATATTTTTTTTTTTGTCATAGCAATTTCTGTTGATACATTTAAGCCTGTTTCACATGCCTCTCACTTTTTCAGAATTTTTGAGGCCATTACAAAAAGAACATCGTGAGTGATTTTAATTATCACCCATTCTTATCTAAAGAATTTTCATTTCATTGAGCTATACACTAGATAAATGCTGTATTTATTTTCTTGTCAGCTACAGTTTCCTCCCCTCAGTAATGCTTCGTTCTTAAATTTTTCAGCAAATTTTTTACCCCCTATCAAAAACTATTAGCCATATTATGATGATAAAAGCCAATAAAAGACAACTTACATACATAACCAAGGGAGACATCCATCGTGGTGTCCAGTTGTTCCTTATTGTTATTATTAGCACAGTCCATACAGTCAGCTCGCAGGGAGTAGTTGCAGTCCGGAAAGCTTATTTTCACTCAAAATTTTGGCCGGCCTGTCGGTTTCGCTGGTGGTTCCTCCAGCTGTCGTTAGGTCGACATTTTTGTGCGATTGTATTTCATGGCAACGCTCCTCCGCCTTTTCTTCTGGTATCGCAGGTTCCAATGGTAAAAGCCTTCAGGGAGGCATTAGGTTTTTGATGCTACATGGGAGGGTCGGCCGTCATTAGTCGGCCAGGACGTGCTTCAGGGTGCTTACTTAACCCTAGGGTTAGCTCCTCTCGGAAACTATTATGGTATGGGCACTCCGGAGGACTTCAGCTTCGCAGGGCATCAGCTGCAAGAGGTGTGGTCGTACAAAGACAGCACAAACCCCGGAGTTCTCGGTGGTGGTGTCATCAACATCGTGGTGGAAATGTTTCGGCAGCATTCTCGGTGAGGGTGTCATCAGCAGCTATTCTGCAATTTTCGGGCAAAGTGTAGCTCCCAAGGTGGCAGATACCCTCCTAACCTCACTCTCTGAGGTTTACAAGCCTTCTGAGCCATTTTTTTTTTACTCAACAGCCAGCCACCTTTTTTTTTTCTGCCTTCCTCTAGCAGTTCATTTTTGCGAGAGAGCTTCTCTCCGAAAATCAAAATGGACGCTCAGAACTCCTCTCGACTTGGGGAGGGTAAAGCGACCAATTGGAACAAGCACAGAGGACACCAGCCATCCCATTGGCTGCTTTCAGCCAACAGCACGTGAACGTGTTAGACATGTGACAGCTGAATGCTTCGCAAGGGTCCACATTTCGAAAACAACCCAATAAATTTTGGCGCGAGAGGCTGCTGCTTCCTACTTTCACCCATCCCTTTTCGAGTGTGTTCCCAGGGTATCTATTTCAGTTCACTAAGCCCCTTTTCAGCTAGTGAGATTTGCCAGACCACGAGGGGAAAAAGAATGTTGGTTACTCCTGGTGGTCTTTTCCTAGGAAAGAAATTCTCTGAAAGGGATTGAAAGAATTTACTGCCTTCCAGCCCTTTTCTGGGAAACTTAGATCATTGACCGCTATCTGTTAAAGAAAGGGAACTGTAGCTGGCTTACACAATGTTTTTAACACGTTACTTCATATACTGAACAAAGCAAGAAATACAAAATATTCTTTTTTTCTCATAATTATTATTATTTTTTTATTTTTTTTAATGAGCATACCCCAGGTTTATTCTCTTGAATGTTGCGACATCGCACCTTTTGGTGCTGCGTCGTATAAATGCTACATTTTGTTCATACACATAGAGAGAAGAAAAAAATTATTTACACTGCTCTTACTTTAATTCTGCTGAGTATGTTTTTTTCTTTTCCCTCCTGCTGGGCTGAGTAATACCAAAACAAAAGGAACAGCATTGCGACTGCCAGTTCACACTATATACATTTTTTCTTTCGTGAATAAAGCAAACACCTTTCTCACAGGCCCCACAGAACAAAGAAGGAAAAAACAAAACAAATGAGAAATAGAATTTCTGTAACTTTGTCTTGACTTTCTATCTGGATCCAAAGATCGAACCCAGGGGAGGTGAAATCTAAGTTTACGAAAAGTTTAACAGCAAATCACTCCAGGGAGGAATCGTCACCCTTTCCTGAACTGATCACTATTACCCCTTCGATTAATTTTTTTCTTTCAAGAAAAATGTGGATAATGTTGATGAAAATCTGAAAACATTGATCAGGTGTCCACAGATTTTCAGCAACATATCACATGCATCAATACTTTTTTTTCTTTTTTGCTACCTTAAACCCATGTCTATTTTGACTTTCGTATTAATTTTTTATTCTAATTTCATTATAAAAACTAGGTAGAGAAATTCTGTATGATTTCACATTTTCAATACGTGAAAAAAATATTTTCCTAAGTGTAATTGTTCCTACGCTGATGTATGGCAGTGAAACCTGGGTACTACAGAAGACATAGGAGTCATTTATGTGATGGAGAGATGCGTTACTTATGGGGGTTTGTGAGAAGACATGTTCTGATCATGTGAGGAATGAGAAATTCTGGTAGAGAAATTCTGTATGATTTCACATTTTCAATACGTGAAAAAATATTTTCCTTACCTTTGCTGCTGTAGGGCCAGACATATCAATTCTTCGATAATACCTTTTGTTTCCCCGCCGTATAGCGAGCTACCGCCTCACCTTTACTATACAATTTGGCTATCGAGGCGGCTGAAGGTGTCCTTGCGTAGAAGAATAATTACCTCGACGAAACTCAGTCCAGTACACGGAAATAAAAAACAGTAAGATTTTATTCCGATAACATTTGCTTCATGGGTTTCCGATGGCTTCCCGCTCAGGGTCCCGGACCATGCTGAACCACGTGCTACTTTTTCACAATTCTTTCCGCGATACCCGGTGGATGAAGGAATCCTCCTTCCCGTTCACCACGCTGTACTTATGCGAAACCCGCAGCCCTTCCATCAAACTGGTGTCCGAAATGGGACCCTCTCTCCTTGACGACCGAAGCTCAACTGTCTCACTAAATTCTCCTGGCCCTTTTTGTCCCCTACCACGCATGTGCAAGAAAAACTCGTTACTCCGGTCAGCACGTGAAATACCTGAGCTCAGGAATACCGTCGGATACCCGCAGGCGATTACAACTTTGCACGTATACAAAAGCAGTACGACAACTTTTTTTAACAGAAGCACTCGAGCAGCCGACTCTTCAAGGTCAAGTGCCCCGGGCGTTCATGCATCACTCCTTTAATCCTCACATAGGATTAAAATTGTTCCACGTGGTGAAGAATGCTCAGTTCTTAGTTGAAACAACAAAATGGCGGAAGGAAGCGTCTGTCCACACGTGTTCATCACAACATTAAAATTAAATAAACTAATAACTGATAGCTTGATTTCGGGTGACCCTTACACCTGCTTCAAGAGGTTTTCTCAGGAACGATGGTTTCTCAAGAGAGTCCCGAATGAAAGTGTAATTGTTCCCATTCTGATGTATGGCAGTGAAACCTGGGTTATACAGAAGAGACATAGGAGTCATTTGTGTGATGGAGAGATGCGTTACTTACGGGGGTTTGTGAGAAGACATATTCTTGATCATGTGAGGAATGAAGATGTGTTACAGTTGTGTAATGTGAGGCAAAATGCTGTTAGTAAGATGGAGACTAATATTTTTTGGTGGTTTGGTCATGTTGAAAGAATGAGTGATGAGATGCTTTCTAAGAATTTTTTTTTAGCCCCAGTGGCAGGAAGGAAAGGTAGAGGAAGGCTAAGGAAGTCATGGGAGGATCAGATTCATGAGTGT
The DNA here is from genome assembly GCA_039090855.1 of Macrothele yani. NCBI lineage: Eukaryota > Metazoa > Arthropoda > Arachnida > Araneae > Macrothelidae > Macrothele > Macrothele yani. Next base: position 59,850,735 of record CM077032.1, on the reverse strand, counting down.
CTGCATGAGAAAAAGATTATGAGTATGAAGTACAGAAGGTTTTGCGTGCCTCGTGTGATGGATGTCAGTGAAGCCCGAGTTGTATGTGAAGATCGCTGTAAATGGAGAAGTTTGATGCGACAACAGCAAGGTTCACACTCTTCCAAGCAAAATAAATTCAAGCCCCTTTCAGGGACTTTTTAAACCCGAATTATCATGTGTGGGTACTGTTGGTCATTCAGTAGGCAGGGCTAGAAAAATATCTGAAAAGTTACATGCCCAGGAGGGCATGCGCAGTAATTATTCATCTGCCCAGGTAGTAAAACCTAGATTCTCAAGAAAATGTTTCTTTTAAGAGAACAAATGAGAACCCAGATTTTTTAAGTTTAAAAATATGAACTTTTTTTTTACATGTCTGCATTTCTGTTTCAAGGGTCTATATTCAAAATGTTTAATACACAAAAGCCTGAATCTCAAGTTTTAATATGATGATGATGAAACTGGTATTTGAGAAATTTACTGACTGTCATTTTCCTTTCGTTAACATTTTCGCCTTTTGTCACTAAACACCGGAGACTAGTTTCATCAGACGCATGCATCCCGTTTCTGACTATAAACAACAGTTGCAACAAAACTACATATTCCAATTTCTAGAAACCAATTATTCCAATTTCTAGAAACTAAATGATTTCTATAAACTAATTTCTAGAAACTATATTTCTAAATCTATATTTCTAAATATTTTTAAATCTGATTTCTAGAAACTAATAATTCCAATTTCTAGAAACAATTTCAGAGAAAACTACATATGATTCCAATTTCTATGAATTTTATTTTAATGTCGTCTCTGAAAACTGATGTCAATTTCTATTTCTAATATACGTAATTAAAGAAGTGATTTTCTTCTGTCCTTGGCAATCTGCAACAATGATGCAACTTCCAGTGATATGACACACAACATGCGAGGACTGTTTTTTCTTGTAACAGGAAATTCTATTTCAGACGTTTTTATTTAAAAATTTAGTTGCCGCTCCGGTGGTGCAGTGGCCCAAGCGCTGGCTTCTGACTATTCGTCCGAGTTGGGTCCGGGTTTGAATCCCACTGTGGCGTGGATGTTGTGTTTATCTTACGGTTCTGGATCTCTTCCTTCCTGGAACCAGAGGCCTTAAATTATGGATGGGCGACTGCTCATAGTCATCGAGTCACTCATGGTAAGCCCTTGACCAAGAAAAAAAAAAAATTAAATTTAGTTCCCCGGACCGACCGGGCAACTAGAGTTTTTATTTGCCTGCCCAGGTCAATAATTTCATTGCCACGGGGAAATCGGGCATGGTATTTTTCAAACCCTAGTATGTAAGTACAGGGTGTCCAAGAATTATTGGACACATTACAAGAAAAACTATGAGCATTGTCTGTTTTTCTATGTCACATATTACTAACACGGTTTCTATTTTTTTGTTTTGCAGAATTGTTATTCCCAGAATCCGATAGATGGTGCTAGGTGTGGCCTGATGAGGAATGTATGAGAAATGCGCAATCAGTAGTCATGTCATCCATACAGCAGAAGGCGATGTGTGTGTTATGGCTTGCAGAATTAAAGTTAAAAGACAGTACCGTTTAGAGTATGGTGGTAATCCTCCGTCAACGAATTCAATTAAGCGGTGGATGAAACAGTTTAAAGAAACTGGCAATGTGTAACATCGTGGAGGAGCCGGTAGGCCTAGCGTCAGCGGTGAGACGGTTGACCAAGTTAATGAAAGTTTCCGACGAAGACCCAGGAAATCCGTTCGTAAAGCAAGCAGAGAACTGTGCATTCCGAAATCGACAGTTCACGATATCTTGCACAAGAAATTAAAGTTTCACACTTATGAAATTCAAATAGTGCAAAAAATGCATGTAAATGATCACACTCTGCGATACGATTTCGCTGTGGATATGCTGAATCGAGTGGAAAACGACGAAAACTTTCTCAGTACGGTAATTTTCAGTGATGAATCCACATTTCACGTATCAGTGAATCGTCACAACTGTAGGATATGGGGCAGTGAACCGCCTCACGCTGCCATTGAACTGGAACATGATTCTCCAAAAGTTAATATGTGGTGCGCCCTATCAAAAAGAGAAGTAATTGGCCCTTTCTTCTTCTGTGAAAAAACCATAAATGGTGACATTTACTTGGATATGCTAGAAAATTTTGCTCTACCCCAGATCAAAAGATATGACAATGTCGTTTTCCAACAAGACGGTGCGCCTCCGCATTGGTCAACGTGTGTACGTAAGTGCCTAAATGAGCATTTCCCCAACAGATGGATTGGGCGTGGTGGTCCCAATCCACGGCCTCCTTGCTCTCCAGATCTAATTCCATTGGATTATTTCATGTGGGGTTATGTGAAGGATCGTGTCTATCAGACGCCTTGTACTGATTTGCAGTAACTGAAGCAGCTTATCACAGCTGCTATTAATTCCATAACTCCTCAGATGCTTGCCAATACATGGCATGAAATCGAGTATCGCTGGGACGTATTACGAGCAACCAAGGGATCTCACATCGGAATTTATTAACTTGAGTAGTTACATTGTAAGTTAATACAGTCTTTTTTTTATCTGTTTAATGTTATGTTTTATATAATTTTGTAATGTGTCCAATAATTCTCGGACACCCTTTATTTTAGTAAGTTCAGATCATTAATCTTAGCTGGGGCAGGCACACCTTCAAATATCTGCCTATTACTCTTGTGGTTTATTTTATTAACTTTGAATTGCCTCTCTGTTTCGGTGTATTTCGAAATCATTTTGTTTCGTGGAATATTTTGAAAGGGTACATTATTTTCACATTCATCTGCTGGTATGACACTTATTTTTTGCTTTAATTTTTTATTTTTGATGCGGTCAGGAGATGAAGGGTTCACGCATGAAGCACAAGCAATTCCTGGAAGTTCCACCCTCCGGCAAGAATGCGTCCCTAACCCCAGTAAACAGAAGCCCATCATAATTTGCAAATAGCCAAGGCACCGGCTGTCCACACATTCCCCTGGGTTGAACGCACATTCTGCACTATTCGATCAGCTTGGTGTTCTTATCAGAACTACTGTACACAGAAACATTCTATTCATCTTTTTAGTACAAACAATTATTTAACAGATGCTCTTTTATATCATTACTTACAAAACAAACCAAAACAATTTTTCAAGTACTATTTACAGAGCCGTAAACTTTTTCAAGTACTTTCAAGGACTTGAAAATTAACTTTTATCCAAGGCTTTCAAGGAGTTTACGAACCATGATTCAAGGACTTGAAAATTAAGCTTTTTTATTCAAGGACTTTTCAAGGCTTTCAAGGAGTGTACAAACCATGATTCAAGGACTTGAAGATGAACTTTTTAATTCAAGGACTTTTCAAGGCTTTTAAGGAGTGTACGAAACATGATTCAAGGACTTGAAAATTAAGTTTTTTTATTCAAGGACTTTTCAAGGCTTTCAAGGAGTGTACGAACCATGCAACAGTAAGTAAATAATCAGTTAAAAATTTATCCGGTGGTTTGTATTACTTTGCGGAGCTAACCTCTGAATCTCAGAGAACAGCTTGGTGATATGTATGTATGCATGCAAACACTAGATAGTAAATCCAAATACACTGATGTTCAAAATTAAGAGAATTTGCACATTTTGTCGAATTTCTGAAGAACTAATGGACACATTTTAATGAAATTTGGTATGGATACACAATTATGTAAGAGAAAAAATTATACCATACAACAGTCATGGTACGCACTCATGATCGCCAGTAAGGCTCATCAGCGCAGGAATGTCCAAAATCCACGTTGCAAGATCGAACATAAAATGACTCTAATATGGGGTATGGTCCCTTCTCACAGTCATACAGCTCACACAGCACTACGTCATACTGGAAACGAGGCAGTTGAGTCCCTGTGGCAGTCGGTCCCACTCCTGCAGTAACGCAGTTTTCAGCTCCTGGATGGTTCTCGGAAGAGGACCATCCAGGAGCTGAAAACTGGCTGCAATTGCCCTCCCAAGAGCGTCCCAGACATGTTCCATAGGGTTTAGGCCTGACGATCTGGCTGGCCAATCCATCCGGCGAATACCCTCACTTTCAAGATAATCGTCGACCAGATGAGCCCTATGTGGATGAGCATTGTGGTACATAAAAAGGAACCAAGGGCCAACTGCACCCCTGAAAAGTCGAACATAGGGCTGTAAGATCTTATCCCTATACCTCTCAGCAGTCAGGGAGCCTCTGTCAAACACATGGAGAGGTGTGCGGCCATCCAACATGATGCCTGCCCAGACCATGATACCTCTGCTGCAATAGCGGTCTCTTTCTCGGATATTGGAGGAAAGGTATCGGGTCCCAGGTTCTCTTCAGATGAAGGTACATCGAGAATCAGTGTCCAGGCTGAATCTCGACTCATCTGTAAAAATAACGTTACCCTACTGAAGTCTGGTCCAAGGCTGATATTGTCTGCACCATGCTAAACGCGCTCTCTTGTGTGCTGAAGTGAGCAGGACGCAAACAGCGGGTCTTCTGGCAAAACGCCGTCTGTCATGAAGCCTTTGGGAAACAGTAACCCTTGAAACTTGGGTTCCAGTGGCGTCACGATGCTCACAAGATAGCGGTGCAGCTGTAGCAGTCCAGTGGCGCCTCGTTGAAAGTGCCAAACAGCAATCTTCATTGGCCGTCGTGGCTCTTGGACGACCTTGCCCAGTCCTTCTCAATATGGATCCGGTGTCCTTAAACTGTTTCCACAAATTATGGATGACACTGGGCGTTACATTGAGCTCTGTAGCAACCTGCACTTGCGATTGTGCTGCTTTCAATCTACGAATGATTCTCCACCTCATTCCATCATCAATACGTTCGTGGCAACTCATTTTACCTAACTGCTTATGAAACTGAACCAACTCCTGCAAGAAACACAACAAATGTCGCCAAGGAGTACGAGTGAACTAATCGCAGAAAAAGCCACGTGTGCTTTTCATGCCCTCCGCTGTCACAGCTCCGCCCACATGCACGGCTTACGTATTCGACACTGCAAATCTGCATTCTTATTCGGCGGCATAATTTGTACCTTTGGTTTCGTACTTTTTGTGAAAATCGACAAAATGTGCAAATTCTCTTAATTTTGAACACCAGTGTATTCAATATCTCTACTACACATCATTTACTTATAAGCATCGCTCCTTTTGAAGCATTTTGTCTACTAGTTGATTTAGAATAAGTGCCAAGTAAAGTGTTTCCTAATCTTTGCTTGTTTCAGGTTCCTTGAATTCAAAGAAAACAGAGAACTGTGAACATTATTTAGTAAATTTTTTAGTTGGATCATCTATTTCATGGCTGCCAAAAATAAAACGCTGTCTCAATACTCTCATAGTTGTAAGGTACCAGTTATGCATAAAAAAGAAATAAAAGAACTGTTTATTTTTAATCTGAAATTCAGAATTTAAAGTATAATCACCAAGAACCTATAAATAAATTATGCAAAGTAGATCACTCTAATTCCATTCAGGTTAAAACATCTATAGCGGAAGCCACAGTTGTTCTTAAGTTTACGTGCATACAAATATAAGTATTACAAGGTTTCTTACCTCTTTTAACAATTCACTACACGTTTCATTCTTTCTGCCATCATGCTTGGTTTAGGCTTCCGTGCGGTGTTCTATATTTGCTCTTCAGGTTCTTTCAAATGCTCTACCAACGCACAAGTCCTTGAAGTGCCTTGTTGTCCAGGTTGCAAAATTGTATCCCCCTCCCTTCCCACCAGCTTGTAAAACCTAACTTTCGTTGCTAAAAACCAATTATTGAACACAAAAAACTTTTCATATTATGGACAAGCACAAACTGCCTATTTACAAACATACAAAATTCCGAACGAAGAAGTTGAAAACGTGTATACAAATATGAACTTCTTTTTCAAGAAAAAGCCACACAGGAAATGGACATGGAGACATCCAAATGGGATGACAAGTGAAACTGATTTTATTATGTGTAACAAAAAATTCGTCATAGAAGACTGCAGTGTGCTAAACAAGTTCAACACAGGTAGTGACCATAGATTGGTGAGATGTAAGATGCACCTCAACACTAAACTCGAACGTGGCGAGCTCATAAGACAAACAAAATGTATTGACATAACCAACCTTAAAAAACACCATAATACTTTCAAGTTGGAACTGAAGAACAGATTCTCTGCTTTAGAAGGCCTAACATAGGAAGAAGTGGATATTTCTGAAATTAACAGAAAAGTAACCAAAGCTCTTATGGAAACAGCAACAAAATTAGCTGGGTCTAAGAACAAGTTGCATGTGAACAAATTATCAGGAAAAACCAAAATGTTGATGCAAAAAAGAACAGAGATGAGGACAACTAAAGAAGATGCAACTTCCAAAGTGGAATATATAGAGCTATGCAAGACAGTAAGAAAGCGTATCACTGAAGACGTAAGGAAATTCAACTGTGAACTAGTGAGGAAAGCAATTGAAAACAACCAAAGCCTAAAGATAGCAAAGGAAAATCTCAGTAAGGGAAGAAAACAGATTATGGCACTGAGAAATGAAGATGGTTCTGAAACAAGAAATAGAGGCGAAATTTTGACAAGAGTGAAAGATTTCCTCTCGAAATTATATGAAAGGGATAATACATGTACTCCAGACATCATGAAAGGTACCAGTACCAGAGTTCTTCCAGTCCTCCCAGCAGAAGTTGCACATGCAATCAAGAACATGAAGCAGAGAAAAGCTCCAGGAGAAGATGGAATTACTGTAGACATCATACAAGAAGCAAGTGGAGAAATCGAAACAGTACTCGCCCAAATTTTCACTCGATGCCTTAATGAAGGGAAGATTCCTGAGGATTGGAACAATGCTACAATGATCCTGCTACATAAGAAAGGTGACATTGAGGATCTCGGGAACTACAGACCTATCAGCCTCCTATCAGTGGTTTATAAAATCTTCACTAAAGTTCTTTCACACCGCTTGAAGGTAACACTGGACATGGCTCAACCGAGAGAACAAGCTGGATTCAGGAGTGGCTACAGCACAATAGATCATATCCACGTACTGAGAGAACTAATTGAAAGAGCGAGGGAATATGAGCTTCCATTGTGCATGGCTTTTATCGATTATGAAAAAGCCTTCGATTCGGTGAAACCATCAGCAGTTACAATGGCACTGAAATCCTGCGGTATTGAAGATGCATACATTAATATTATTAATAACATCTATGAAAATGCAAGTGCAAAGATTTGGCTGTTTGAAAGTACAACACACATAAAAATTGGAAAGGGAGTGAGACAAGGTGACACCATATCTCCGAAGCTCTTTAATGCCACATTGGAAAATGTCTTTCAATCACTGAACTGGGAAAACAAAGGAATAAAGATTAATGGAGATTATCTAACCCACCTTCGTTTTGCTGATGACGTAGTCATTTTTGCAACTACCCCATCAGAGCTGCAGAGTATGATCCAGGAACTTGCTGACAAGAGTAAAGAAGAGGGATTAAAAATGAACTTTCAGAAGACAAAAGTGATGTTCAATGCTTTTACAATAAATGAAGATTTATCGATTGATGGAGAAAAGCTGGAGATAACAGACACGTACGTTTATCTTGGACAGCAGATATCAAGTGAGGGTCACATTGATGAAGAAATTAATCGGCGTACAAAACTTGCCTGGAGAGTTTTTGGAAGAAACAGCATAATTTTCAAGAGCAATATGCCATTATGTCTTAAAAGAAGAGTGTTTGATCAATGCATCCTTCCAGTGCTTACATATGGTGCAGAGACGTGGACCTTAACTAAAAGAAACATACAAAGGCTGCAGACAACTCAAAGAGCATGGAGAGGTGCATGCTTGGTGTAACCAGGAGAGATAAGAAGAGGAACACGTGGATCCGAAAAATGACAAGAGTGGAAGACATCATGATCAGAGTTAAATCCCTGAAATGGCAATGGGCTGGACATACTGCCAGAAGGACAGACCATCGATGGACAGCCGAAATTTTAGATTGGATTCCAAGGGACAGGAAAAGACCCAGAAGAAGACAACACGGGAGATGGGTGGATGAAATTCAAAAGTATGCGGGAGTGACATGGAGGAGACTGGCACAAGACAGACCGTTGTGGAGGAAACTTGGGGAGACCTTCGTCCAGCAGTGGATTGATAATGGTTGACAGTGATGATGATACAAATATTTACACACGACTCATTCCTTGGACTCCTCAACACCCCATGAACAACCAACCACACCCTAAGCCATTCCAATGCAGATTGCCTCAAGCACTTTCTACCCATTACAGGGTCATCTTCAGGAGGTGTTCTAGATGTTTTCTCTTCTGCCACTGCAGCAAGAGTGAGTGATACGCCCGGCTTCCTCGCCCCGCCCCAAATCGATAAAATCAAAATTAATATAATCCTGGAATTTTATTTAAAAATGAAACTGAATTCTTTTTTTTATATTTTTCACTTTTGTTTAAATTGAGTTGCTGTCATGAAAGTCTCTATGTACGTCACATTTCCATCAAACAGCAAAAAAGAATTTAAATTTAAATTTCATTTTGTTTAACAAATAAAGGTAACTTGATCACGCTAGTTACGTTAACTGAAAACTTTTACAAAAAGTTCGTAAGTTGGAAGCTTTCGACCTTATCTTAGGTCTTCATCACGCCAATGGAGGACTAAGATTGTTGCCAGATTCTACATTTGAATTTTTCCTATTTTTGTTGCCAAAACTTAGAATTGATCTCCAGATCAACGGAATGTAGAGAGGAGATTCTTCAATCCTTCCTTGGTGATATATCACCCCCTCCTTACTTTAGAACTCCCAGGCTCTTCCTGCAAGTGAAACTGCATAAAGCTGGTAACCCCATCAGACCTTTAGTGGAATATTCTTTTTCTCCAGCAGTAAACCTTGAAAAGAGATTGGTCCTCAAATGCAAATCCCTGGCAGCCAACCATCCTCATACAGTTGTCTCTACTTCAAACTTCATCCACAACCTTCCTAATTCCTTTTCTCCTTGTGATAATCTGTATACTCTTGATGTAGAATCTTTGTTTCCCTCTGTACCATATTTTGATTCCTACATGCTCCTCATGAAGAAATTGATTCTTCATTTTGAACCCCCCGGTCCTCTTATCAAAGATCTTTATGATTGTTTCCACACTATTCATCAACACAGTTGTTTTGTTTTCAACAAAATTGTGTATAGGCAGCAATCTGGTCTCCCCATGGGCTCACCTCTTTCCCCTCTGCTTGCTGAAATCTACATGCAACATATTGAAGTTTCCATCATTCCTCTACACCCTTTTCAACCTTCCCTATGGTTAAGATATGTAGACGACATTTTCATTAGCTGGCTACATTCCAAGTCTGAACTACAGATACTAATCAACTCCATTACGGAAAAATTTCCTTCCATTAAGCTCACTATATCTAAGGAAGTAAATCACAAAATTGATTTCCTGGATGTATCTATCTGCAGAAACGCTGATCTCTCCATTACTCGTTCCGTCTATCGAAAACCTTCTGCGGCCACTAACATCATTCCCTACAAATCTTGCACCCTGCATCTCTACAAGCTTGCAGCATTGAAGTCCTACATCCACAGGGCTCATATCATTTGCAACAACCAACTCTCTCTTCAAGAAGAACTCTCCAAAATTTCTACAATAGCCCTCTCCCATGGTTTCCCTGCTGTTACAGTCAACTCCCTCATAAAGAAATATGAAAACCATTCGAAAATAGAATGCCTCCTTCCTCACAAGAAAGACCTGAAATTCTGTGGTTCTGTTCCTTACCATCCTTCCTATGCTTATAAGTTACAGATTCTTTTTAGAAGTTTGGTTACCATCTTGCCATTAAATCTACCCCAAACATCTTGAAACTTCTACAAAGGGATAGGGACAAAGTTGAAAGCCTGAACCTTCCAGGAGTTTACTGCATTCCTATCTCTTCTTCTACTTGGGATAACTTATACATTGGAAGCACATACAGGAGCATTAACCATAGAATTTTAGAACATAGAAAAGATGTTTCTAAAGCCAATCCCAATACTGCCTTGTCTATTTTGACAATGGAAGACACATCTGCAGTTCCCCACTGGAACGAAGCAAAACGAATCGCTTCTTTTGACAATCGTTTTGCCCTCCGTTACCGTGAAAGCATAGAAATTATTTTCAACTCAATGACTTGCAACTCCGAATCTCCTCTCTACATTCCGTTGATCTGGAGATCAATTCTAAGTTTTGGCAACAAAAATAGGAAAAATTCAAATGTAGAATCTGGCAACAATCTTAGTCCTCCATTGGCGCGATGAAGACCTAAGATAAGGTCGAAAGCTTCCAACTTACAAACTTTTTGTAAAGTTTTCAGTTAACGTAACTAGCGTGATCGAGTTACCTTTATTTGTTAATATTGTTACGTGTTTTGCCCATAATCGTCATTCATTTTGTTTGTTTATCAAACATTTTATTTTGCTGAAAAGAAATACCAAGTTATAGAAAACCAGAAGTGGGGAACTTTTTCATGTTGTAAAGCTGCATTTATTTAGCTGTAATCTAACAATTTAGTTAGCTCTTCTAACACACATCGGTGTTGAACTTCATTACGTGGTTATAAGATTTATTGTACAAGGTCTGTCCGGAAAGTAATGAGACTCATTCAATAACAGACGTTTAATTAAAGTTATACTTACATAACATTAAAATTCCTCGAAATAACATCCTTGAACATCAATACGCCGCTGCCAGGGGTTCTGCCACGCCGCATAGCTTGCCTGGAGGTCGGGAACAGGGATCGCTTTTAAAGCACTCGTCGTGGCAGTTTGCACATTTGTAATAGTCCCAAAATGGTGTCCTTTCAGGCTGGATTTGAACCAGGGAAACAAAAAGAAGTCAGCCGGGGCCAAGTCCGGGCTTTGGGGAGGTTGGGGCAGCGTTGCCACGTAGTGTTTCACCAGAAACTCTCCCACTCTCAGCGACGCACGGCTCGCCGCATTATCGTGGTGAAGAACCAAAGTGTTGGTGGTAAAATGCAGCGTTGACCGTTTGTCCGGGTGGTACGAACTCCTTATGGACAACACCTTTACAGTCAAAGAAGACAATGAGCATCGATTTGCACATTCGAGCCTTCTTTGGTCGAGGAGACTCGGGAGTGTGCCACTCTGAGCTCTGTCTTTTCGTCTCCGGATCACACTCAAAGACCCACGTTTCATCACCTCTTATCACTTTCTCCAAAAAACCAGGCCCGCTCCTCACATGGTCTACAAGCTCACGAGAAATCGACACACGGTTGTTCCTCTGTTCTTCGGTCAAAACCTTAGGAACCAATTGGGCGCAAATTTTCCGCATCTGCAATTCTTGCGTGATGATTTCATGCACAATGGATTTCACGAGTCCCACGTGCTCTGCTACCAATCTAACACTCAGACGTCGGTCAGAGTCCGAAACCGCTTTCACCTTTTCCATGTCGTCCGAAGTGCGAGACGTTGTTGAAGGGCGCCCCGGGCGTGACTCATCCTCGATGCTCTCTCTTCCCTCTGTGAACGTTTCGTGCCACCGAAACACTTGTGCTTTCGATAAAGCATCCTTTCCGTAGGCTTTCTGTATTATAGGAAGCGTCTCGGTTGTGGATTTTTAAAGTTTAACACAAAACTTTACCAAGTATCGCTGTTCAACACCGTTTTGCATTTCGACTGTTACGCGACGCTCACACAGCTGTCCACTTCGCAAGCGATCCTCACTCTGTAAAAGCTCAGAGCCAACTGACGAGACATCGGTCGTTTACCTAACATACCCCGCCACCCGTCACGCCCAGAGACTCCACCCTCCGGCCCTTCTGATTGGCCCAGGAAAGGTGGTCTCATTACTTTCCGGACAAACCTTGTATATATTATCTGTCAACTATACAGTTGTGATATTTTGTACTGTTTCTCAGGTTGTATGAATATCAAAGTGCTCATGTGAAACTTATTCAGCTTTGCCTGAATTGAATTATCACAGCTGAATACTACTGAATACTAAAAAATGTAAGGTAAAATATTATATAAATGAAAGCTGTTACTCACACATTCATTTTCCCGGAATACTTCGGGATATTGCACATTTTACTTGTCAGAAGCATAAATTTGCTTTGAAGTCTTCTCTTAGCATTTCTAGCACTCACTTCATGAAGATATTCCACTTGGTAAGTTCAGAAAGGTGGGTAACCACTCTTCTTAGTGAATCGTGATTCAAATCAATAAAATAATTCAATATAAAATGAAATCTAAAATAATAAACTAGCAAATGGTCAAGCCTTCAAGTCAAAGGGAAAATCGATCTGATAAAATATTCAGTCTTGACAACAGCTTAGACTTTGTTTCCCGTAAACTAGTTTCGACTATTTTTCTCATAGTCAGAAGATAGAAGTCATAAATTAAATATTATACACAGGGTGCATAGGAAAGTCCCTTTAGCCTGGAATAACTTGCGAACGGAGAGAGGTACAGTTATACAAGTGAGATAACGGTATAGTAAAGAGACTACGCCCCATCAAATGCAACCGATAGCAGCGCCCTAGTGGCGAAATGCAGAAGTTAGCCATTGCAAATCGAAAACGAAAAGAGATAGAGCAAAATGTCCAATCACAAAGTTGTAGAGCATTAATTAATTAGTACAAAACAACATTTGTTTCACATGGATAAGATAAATTGTCGCCTGAATACCCTAAAATGTCCGAAATCGATGCGCGACCTTTTGTGTGAACGTTTGAACAGAACAGGCATAGGTATGAGCAAATACACACAATTGATTGCATAAATGCGTACCTATGTCAATACAGTTTGATGACGTCAGACAAAACAAAAACAAAAGAGGCAAACTGGCGCACAGTGATAAAAAGTTAATGTCGAGTATGTTTGAAGAGTCTGCCATTGCCCACGATACACATTTGTATTCGTTAAAGTAACTCTGCATGCACATTCCTCAGCATGGAAGGTGTCACACTATTGCAAGCATCTGTAACACGACGACGTAGATCCAGCAGACTTGTTGCATACACCTGATTTTTTTTACGTAACCTCAGAAATCCAAGCTCGCCATTCTCACACAGCGTACGTAGACCTAAACTTCTGATCAGGGTACATCCTGCAACTGGTTTCGTAGGTACGGTACAACGTCAGAATCTGCATTTGCATACGACCACATTTGCGAAATGTGAATATGCAGATTCGAATCGCAGCGCATCGATTTCGGACATTGTAGGGTATTCAGGCGACAATTTATCTTATCCGTGTGAAACAAATGTCACTTTGTACTAATTAATTGATGTTCTACAACTTTGTAATTGGAAATTTTGCTCTATCTCATTTCGTTTTCGATTTGCAATGGCTAACTTCCGCATTTCACCACCAGAGGCGCTGCTACCGGTTTTATTCGATCAGGCGTAGTCACTTTACTATACTGTTATCTCACTTGCATAACTGTACCTCTCTTCGTTTGCAAGTTATTCCAGGCAAAAGGGACTTTCCTATGCACCCTGTATATTTTCATAGTCTTCAACTGTGGGTTAAACGACGTGTTTCTCATTGTGCATGTTGTTCAGTGGCCAAGTATCTCACAATCTGCAACATGACCCGACAGTTCCACACTGGCAGAACCTTTTGTGCATTCAAATCTTGGTTTCATTGTGCATTTTACGTCATGTACGTGTTAGTTCTTGATTGGACATGTCCAAATTTGTTCCCGATTTTAAATTGTCTGGTGTCGCCATCTTCCGTATATCAGTCGACTCAGTATTTGTCTTGATTTCATCTAATAAGGTCGCACTCAAGAAACTTCAATTAGATACACTTCCAAACTTACATTATTTTGTAAAAAACTTACTATGTACTAACTAACTTCAAAAAATGGAAAAGAAATTAATTCTAAAGTTAACTAACCTTTTAATGACTCTTTGAATAAAGCTCATGTTGAGAATTGGCTTCCTAGTTTCTTAATTCAATTACTAATCAAAAACAACTACTATGGGAATTTTACTAGGAAATTTTTTTATTTAAATTGCAAATTTTCGGAGAAAACTCTTCTCCTTCTTCAGGCTGTCTTTTTGTTGTCACTTATTCCCGTCACTATCGTGGTTACGGTTAACCTTGACTGTTACAGTTAACCTTGAAGGTTATGGTTAGATTTCATCAAATCCTGCCAGATGTTAGGCAGGAAAATCCTTTGCAGTCATTGATGATGGAATTTTGATTTTTCTCAATCTCTATTCCATCTTTTAGCTTTAGATTGAGGAAAATCAAAATTCAAATGGGATGACAAGTCGAAAGCTTCCAACTTACGAACTTTTTGTAAAAGTTTTCAGTTAACGTAACTAGCGTGATCAGTTTCACTTGTCATCCCATTTGGATGTGACTTTTTCCTGCCTAACATCTGGCAGGATTTGATGAAAACTAACCATAACCTTCAAGGTTAACTGTAACTGTGATAGTTACGGGAATAAGTGATAATGAAAAGACAGCCTGAAGAAGGAGAAGAGTTTCCTCCGGAAATTTGCAATTTTAATTAAAAAAAATGCCTAGTAAAATGCCCATAATAGTTGTTTTTGATTAGTAGTTAACCTTTTAATGACTTTGTTGTGACAGCTTTTTTGGAAAACATTTGAATATTTATTATATTTGCACTTTTAAGGTATTAACCTCTTGCAAAGTGCACATAGTTTACGTGCAATTCATAAATGAAAAAACCATGAGGAATAACCACTCACCATAAAGATCATGGTAACCTCCAATGGACCACACACTTCCAACACGTCATTCATCGTGATGTAACTGGGCTTCCACAGGTTTACAGACCTCTTGCTTACGCTTCTTATTTTCGGGTGTGAAACATCGTTTTTTTCTTTTTCCTTTGCCTTATAATATGTTACTATAATGCTTGTCAATTCGATAAAATCACACATACATCTCATTCATACAATTCAAGTAAAAACTATGTACATAAACCTTACATTCACAGGTGATTAAACCTTAGTCAACTCTAATTATGGAACTCCTCCTTCTGTTTCACAACCTCTGCTACTCCCACTGCAATTGTCACACCCATTCAGCCCCGCACATCCAATCCTCTAGTACTTTCGACAGGTCCCTGTCATCTTCAGGAGGCAGGTGTGTCTCATCTGCCCACCACAGCTCAAGTGAGCAGAGCCATCGAGGCGTGGGCTCCAGTCGCTATCTCTGAATCGTTGTGTCTCTGGCGCCATCTATTGTCCCTGCTGCTCTTTTTTCCCTCTTTCTTTTTACGCTGCTGTTCAATTTTTATTAGGGCTTTCCATTGTTCGTTTAGGTTATTTGGCTCATTAATGTTGCATAATCTTGATCTGTTTTTTTCAATTAACACTGATTCTGCAATTCTTAACTGCTTTTCGTTTTTACAGCTCTTAATAATTTTAATATCTTCAAACCTTGGACATTTTTGATTTTCCATACAGTATTGGGTCAATGCTGTCTTAGCCTCTTTTTTATTCCAATTATTAATATGCTGGTTCAATCTATACTTTAATTTATTCTTGGTGCTGCCTATATATGACACAGGTGGTTGCTGGTTTATTGGGATTTCATAAATTCCTGCTCTATCTAATTGGCTAATTTTTTCATTTTTAATGACTAAATTTTTTACAGTGAGTACCTGATTTCCTACCTGTATGCCATACTTGCCACAAACTTTATTAATTTCTGCTGAAACATTTTCTATATATGGTATTGCTCCCACATATTTTACAAGTTTTTTATCAGTCTTGACCTTATTGTAACCTTGAGTTACTTCATAAATCCATTTTTTTAATACCTGTTTAGGGTATCCAAAAGCATATGCAATTTTTTCAATATATTCAATTTCTTCCTTTCTATACTGTTCAATTGATGAATGTGTTAAACTTCTTTTAATTAGTGTTTTAACACTATTTCTTTTATGTGTTAATGGATGTGATGACTGAAATGGTATAAGTACTGGGATATATGAAGATTTTCTATGCACTCTGAATTGTAAATTCTCCTCTGTTTTAATAATCAAAACGTCCAAAAATGCCAAAGTATTGTCATGTTCTTGTTCTACTGTCAGTTCTATAGATGGATAAATTTCACTATACTTTTTTGTCAAGTCCTCAAGTTCATCATTTTTTAGCCTGGATAACAGAAAAATGTCATCAACATATCTGCAGTATATCAGTGGTGGATCCTCGAGTTTACTTATTATTTTTTCCTCAATGTCACTCATTATAATTTCAGCAAATAAAGTTGACAGTGGTGACCCCATAGGTCCACCATGATTTTGTTTGTACATCTTGTTGTTAAACATAAAAATGTTATTTTCATATATGTACAATAAAATTTCTCTTAACTCCTCTATTTGTATTGCATTCATTGTCTGTAGCACATACAATTTTTCAATAATTATTTCTATTGCCTGAGGTACTGGTGTGCTAGGGAAAAGAGCTCTCACATCCATACTAGCCATATGATATTCACTTAAATCTTGTTTAATTACTTTAATTTTCTCAATAAATTCGTATGTATTCTTCACAGTGAACCTTGTCTTCATGAACACAGGTGCCAAAAATTTGTAGATATTCTTTTCTAGTTTTATTAGTGGGGAATTCCTTTTTGATACAATCACTCTCATAGGTGTATCAGGCTTATGAGTTTTTATTTTTGCAATCATTTTTGGTATTCCAGTACCCATTGGTGGGTATGCTTTCTTTATTTCATCAGGCAAGGTGCTGTGATTTCTTATTCTAGCTAAGTACCTTACTTGAGATTCGGTTGGGTCTTTTGTTAGAATGCTGCAATTTAGTTCTTCTATAGCTCTATTCATTTTTAGATCATATTCAGTTGTGTTTAATATTACAATTTGCCCTGTTTTATCAGCTTCACAGAATTTAATTGTTGGGTCATCTCTTAATTTAATCAGTTGTTCTTTCTCATACTGAATTTTATCTATATGATATTTCTTTTTCTTACTTTTTTCATTAAATTCTTTCAAAACAATTCTATACAGTTTACTTCGAAAATTTTCACGTTCTTCTGCTGGTACACTGCGTGCCATTTCTTCTAAGTTGGGTATTAATTCCTCCGTCCTCGGCAGGCTCCGTGGAAACGCAAATTTTTTACCTCTCTGCAAAATAGCTCTTTATTATACTCTGGGATTATGCACTATAGGAATCAATTTCACAACTTCGAGATGAGAGATATTAAGGCGTTTAAAAAGGCTAAAATTAAATTAGTAAAGTCAGAAAATCAAGAAGAATTTTTGGTGACGTGCCGTGACCTAGAAATAACACCAAAGTATTTAAAAATACGGAATTGCCCAGTCACTGCTAAGGATAATAGAATAATCCAGGAGTGCCAAAAAAAGAGATTAAGAGCTGAAATTGTCAATAAAAGGAAACTGATTTTTAACTTGAATATGAAATGTTTACATTTAATCGATTTGATATTTTATAAAAAGTATAGAAAGTTCGACGGTAATTGGAGAGATGAGATTTTGGATGTAACCTTCAGAGAAATTTTTGACATCGTGGAATACGAAAAAAAAACGGGAGAATATATATGAGGTATATCAGAATAACTCCAACTTGACCTTGAGCTTCAACCAAAGAGCTATTTTGCAGAGAGGTAAAAAATTTGCGTTTCCACGGAGCCTGCCGAGGACGGAGGAATTAATACCCAACTTAGAAGAAATGGCACGCAGTGTACCAGCAGAAGAACGTGAAAATTTTCGAAGTAAACTGTATAGAATTGTTTTGAAAGAATTTAATGAAAAAAGTAAGAAAAAGAAATATCATATAGATAAAATTCAGTATGAGAAAGAACAACTGATTAAATTAAGAGATGACCCAACAATTAAATTCTGTGAAGCTGATAAAACAGGGCAAATTGTAATATTAAACACAACTGAATATGATCTAAAAATGAATAGAGCTATAGAAGAACTAAATTGCAGCATTCTAACAAAAGACCCAACCGAATCTCAAGTAAGGTACTTAGCTAGAATAAGAAATCACAGCACCTTGCCTGATGAAATAAAGAAAGCATACCCACCAATGGGTACTGGAATACCAAAAATGATTGCAAAAATAAAAACTCATAAGCCTGATACACATATGAGAGTGATTGTATCAAAAAGGAATTCCCCACTAATAAAACTAGAAAAGAATATCTACAAATTTTTGGCACCTGTGTTCATGAAGACAAGGTTCACTGTGAAGAATACATACGAATTTATTGAGAAAATTAAAGTAATTAAACAAGATTTAAGTGAATATCATATGGCTAGTATGGATGTGAGAGCTCTTTTTCCTAGCACACCAGTACCTCAGGCAATAGAAATAATTATTGAAAAATTGTATGTGCTACAGACAATGAATGCAATACAAATAGAGGAGTTAAGAGAAATTTTATTGTACATATATGAAAATAACATTTTTAATGTTTAACAACAAGATGTACAAACAAAATCATGGTGGACCTATGGGGTCACCACTGTCAACTTTATTTGCTGAAATTATAATGAGTGACATTGAGGAAAAAATAATAAGTAAACTCGAGGATCCACCACTGATATACTGCAGATATGTTGATGACATTTTTCTGTTATCCAGGCTAAAAAATGATGAACTTGAGGACTTGACAAAAAAGTATAGTGAAATTTATCCATCTATAGAACTGACAGTAGAACAAGAACATGACAATACTTTGGCATTTTTGGACGTTTTAATTATTATTACAGAGGAGAATTTACAATTCAGAGTGCATAGAAAATCTTCATATATCCCAGTACTTATACCATTTCAGTCATCACATCCATTAACACATAAAAGAAATAGTGTTAAAACACTAATTAAAAGAAGTTTAACACATTCATCAATTGAACAGTATAGAAAGGAAGAAATTGAATATATTGAAAAAATTGCATATGCTTTTGGATACCCTAAACAGGTATTAAAAAAATGGATTTATGAAGTAACTCAAGGTTACAATAAGGTCAAGACTGATAAAAAACTTGTAAAATATGTGGGAGCAATACCATATATAGAAAATGTTTCAGCAGAAATTAATAAAGTTTGTGGCAAGTATGGCATACAGGTAGGAAATCAGGTACTCACTGTAAAAAATTTAATGATTAAAAATGAAAAAATTAGCCAATTAGATAGAGCAGGAATTTATGAAATCCCAATAAACCAGCAACCACCTGTGTCATATATAGGCAGCACCAAGAATAAATTAAAGTATAGATTGAACCAGAATATTAATAATTGGAATAAAAAGAGGCTAAGACAGCATTGACCCAATACTGTATGGAAAATCAAAAATGTCCAAGGTTTGAAGATATTAAAATTATTAAGAGCTGTAAAAACGAAAAGCAGTTAAGAATTGCAGAATCAGTGTTAATTGAAAAAAACAGACCAAGATTATGCAACATTAATGAGCCAAATAACCTAAACGAACAATGGAAAGCCCTAATAAAAATTGAACAGCAGCGTAAAAAGAAAGAGGGAAAAAAGAGCAGCAGGGACAATAGATGGCGCCAGAGACACAACGATTCAGAGATAGCGACTGGAGCCCACGCCTCGATGGCTCTGCTCACTTGAGCTGTGGTGGGCAGATGAGACACACCTGCCTCCTGAAGATGACAGGGACCTGTCGAAAGTACTAGAGGATTGGATGTGCGGGGCTGAATGGGTGTGACAATTGCAGTGGGAGTAGCAGAGGTTGTGAAACAGAAGGAGGAGTTCCATAATTAGAGTTGACTAAGGTTTAATCACCTGTGAATGTAAGGTTTATGTACATAGTTTTTACTTGAATTGTATGAATGAGATGTATGTGTGATTTTATCGAATTGACAAGCATTATAGTAACATATTATAAGGCAAAGGAAAAAGAAAAAAACGATGTTTCACACCCGAAAATAAGAAGCGTAAGCAAGAGGTCTGTAAACCTGTGGAAGCCCAGTTACATCACGATGAATGACGTGTTGGAAGTGTGTGGTCCATTGGAGGTTACCATGATCTTTATGGTGAGTGGTTATTCCTCATGGTTTTTTCATTTGAATATTTTGTTGCAACATGGAGGTCTGCAGTTTCATTGATCTTCTAGATGGGTATCCATCATTTGTAGCTTTAAGGGCGATTTGGGTTAGGTTGAAGAATGCAGATTCGCAGCAATAAGTGGCTGAAAAGCAAGAAAGCATTTTTCGTGCATGTTGCCGAAGGCCTGGGTATTCTATTGTATTTTTCCATATTTCAACTGAATCTTTCTTAGCGTCAAATAAGGACTTTAAAATGTCATCTTCTGAGAACTCAATCAATTCCATCTGTAGTTCTTTAGGAGCCACAGAATGAAATCATGAGCGTAGCAGGTGTCAAAATAGCCTTCATGACTTACTACTGTTTTAATTGTGGCCGTCAGTCAAGGAACATTATTTCGTTGAATCTTCTGTTACTCTTTGGTATTTTAAATACGGTCATTTTAAGATCAAAATAAAAATAGTAAAAGGCAAACAAAAAAAAAACATAAATAAAAATAACATTATTTGCATACCTGTCAACCTGTACGGTTGGCCCGTACTTTGTACGTTTTTTTACATTTTCATTCGTGTACGGCCGTACAAACATTTTGTACGGGTTTTTTTAATCTCTGAAAAGCTTTTTGTTAATTATTTACATTAACTGGACCTATTCCAAAACTTTTTTGCGGATATAATACCAAACGTTTTACGTTCATTCCATGGCTCGAGCCATCGTAGCAAAATCGCGGTGGCAGGCGATGTATGTCGCAGATTTTGTTTTGGTTCTGTACACAAAAATGTTATCCCCAGAACCCAATTGAAGCTCCTCTTGCGGACTTTCGATCATTGATGCAAGTTTCTCGTCTTCGAACGAAATTCAGTCTTCTTAACTTTCCGGAAACGAAGTGAGACGGAGTGAAGACTTCTCCCATAATGTTTTTTTTTTTTTATTATTATTTCTCGTGATGTTTCCTTTTCCGATATTGCTAAATATCATTTTATTCCATTTAGTTTCAGTCTGAAAACGGAAGTTAGAAGCAGCCTCGTAATCTTAAATTCCTTTTCCGCCATATTCCCTCTGTCCCATATGGTTAAGTATAATTTTGTTACATAAATGTCTATATTTAAGACTGAAAACGGAGGAAAATTTTCCGAAAATGAAAGTTGAACGGAACAGAAATTTATCCCATAATCGTAAATTGGAAGCACAAAAAAATTTCAACAAAGGAAGCTAAAACCAGCAAAGGGTTCTCCCGAATTTTTTTTTTTTTTGCAGTGTTTTCCCTGCACTGTATTATTGTTTAAACATCATTTAATATATAAGATCGAAAATGAAGAAAAATTTCCCGAAAATGGAAGTAGGACGAAGTGAAAGTGTTTTCCCTTAATCGCAATTTTTTTAGAATTTTATTCCATAAATCTCTTAACATAATTGCATTTCATAATAAAACAAGTGGCTGATTTGAGGTAAATGAAATTCAATAATTGCGAGGTGCAGCCCGATCGATGACATCACACTAGCAGTAGGCCTCTCCAACAGAATATTAATGGAAGAAATGGAACTTAATGGTGCAGATAAAAAGTTAATTTTCGCAGATGTGAGAAACTTTTATTTAGCAGTAGTGAGAAAGATGGTGGATAAATTTCCATTTGAAAAACAGCCTGAAGTACACACATATTGTAGATTAGCAGACACCTTTGCTCCACACCTTGATCAGGAAGCTTTAAAGGATAAATTCCACTTAGTAGTTCTAATTCTGACTATTATATAGCTCTAATTATTCTACTATTCTCTTTTACGTGCGATATTTCAAAGTAACTTGTACAAAAATCTAGCGGATAATGCTTATACCTTGGCATTCCTTTCTAGCGACGGGAACATTTCACGCACGTGTTATCCGGTCTTTGTTGATGTTATTGTCCTAAAATCCGTTGTATGCGATGACTAGCTTTACTTCTCACACTTTTCGCTGGGTATACTCATTGGATCTTTGCCTTAGGATTCAAACATCAATTTTTACCGTTCATTATACTCGAAATTTTTTTCGATATGTAGACGACATTATTATAATGTCTAAACTTAACAAAGCCGAGCTACAAGATCTAGCACAGCAGTTTAGCAAAATCTGTAACACCATAGAGCTAACTATTGAGTTTGAAGAGGATAATTGCCTATCCTTCCTGGACATTCAACTAAAGAAAAACAAAAATAGTTTTGAATACCTGTGTTCAGAAAAGCAACTTACATACCTGTACTGATACCATACTCGTCGCACCATCCAGTGATACATAAAAAAAAACAGCATAGTAAACTTGATACAGCGAGCGTACACACACACATCTAACAACAGGCTAAAAAATCAAGAGCTAGAGTTTATCTCGATAATATCACAAGAGTATGGGTACCCGAGCAAGCTAATTAATAAATGGATACATGAGAGTAAAAAGCATATGACTCAGAGTAAAGAAGGCCAAGAAGTGCACAACCAAAGGAAGATGAGGAATAAAAAATTGAAATACATTGGAGCTTTCCCATACCTGGAAGGAGTGAGTAAAGAAATCAATAGGCACTGTGCTAAATATGACTTACAACTAGGAAGCTCAGTGCACACCGTGAAAAGTATGACTGTCAACAAAAAAACAGAGGAAAATATGCTAGAAGAATCAGGAACCTACGAAATTTCAATTGCACACATACCCCCAATATCGTACATTGGAAGTACGAAAAACAGATTAAAAAAGACTTAAACAACACATATCTAACTGGCAAAAAAAAGAAGCCAAAACTGTTTTAGTGCAATTCTGCATGGAAAACTGGACATTCCCAAAGTTCGATGAAATTAAAACGCTAAAAAAGAATAAAAAATCGGAAAGGCAAATGAGGAGGGAAGAAGCAATATTAATCTACAAAAATAAAGCAAGGGTATGTAACCAGAACGACCCTAGCACATTATCGGGCCTGTGGAAAGAACTAATAAGACAAGAAAAACAACAACAAAAGAAAAACCGGCAAAAAAAGACAAGAAAACCAGGATAGGAGAAGAAAATTAAAAAAAAAAAAAATCCAAAAAAAAAAAAAAAAAGTGTTTTAAACGAAACATAGATGGCGCCAGCCGGGCTTGATAATGAAATATATCCAGGAAAGTATTTCCGACGAATGGCAACAAGGAGTATCGGACTCCATTAGCGCGAAGTTAACCACGAACATCGGTGGTAAAGTCGCCACGCTGCTCCTGAAGATGCCCAGAGTATGGGCAAAAATTTCGAGTATAATGAACGGTAAAAATTGATGTTTGAATCCTAAGGCAAAGATCCAATGAGTATACCCAGCGAAAAGTGTGAGAAGTAAAGCCAGTCATCGCATACAACGGACTTTAGGACAATAACATCAACAAAGACCGGAAAACATGTGCGTGAAATGTTCCCGTCGCTAGAAAGGAATGCCAAGGTAAGCATTATCCGCTAGATTTTTGTACAAGTTACTTTAAAGGATAAGTTTGGTAACCATTGTATGATCTCTGATGACTGTGTGCCTGTACTGATAGATAGTGGTCAGAAAAAGAGCTTTTGTAGCTACTAGCTGGATATTATAAGCCTGAGAACAAGTACTGGTGGCATCCGCTTCCCAAATCTTAAGTGAGTATTTAGTGACTACTTACTTTGCCTCACAATAATGCTGACTGTAAAAGATCTTTCTCCATGATGAAGAAAATCCATACAGGCTGTAGGAATGCCCTGAATGCAGATACACTGACATCTTTTTCACATCGTAAAATAAACATTGATACTTGTTTCATTGGCTTTAAACCAACTGATTACATTTTGGAAAAAAAGGTGAAAATCCTCCAAATACATGGCGTCAGTAAATAAATAAATACATCGCTCTTTTCACGTTCCAGAAACACACAGCAAACGAAAAATTGTTTTTCAGCCCCCAATGTGGAAATGAATTACGGAACTCTCGACATCTAGCCGAGCACGTTGCAAAAAGCAAAACATACATGTGTTGAATATATTGGGTATATAAATAAGTTTTGAGGGATTTCTGTTTGGTGTCGTACTTATTACTGCTCGCATGCATTTTAAGGTGGCAACACTGCGATATCGCAGTACGAGACGCCAGCTGTCAGAGACAGTATACGACGTTTGATTGAGGTGCGCAGACGTATTTGTTTTACTCGATGGAAAATGGCAACTTTCGTCCCGACAAAACAGCATTTGCGGGAAGTGTTAGTGCATTACTTTATTGCCAAGAAAAGTTCTGCCGACAGTTATCACTTAATGTCAGAAATATATGGTGAACATTCCCCATCCATAAAAACATGTGAGTATTGGTTTAGATGATTCAAAAGGAATGATTTTCATGTCAGTGATAAAGAACGTTCTGGACCACCCAAAAAAATTGCTGATGCCGAATTGGAAGCCTTACTCGACGAGGATCCGTGCCAGACCCAAAAAGAACTAGCAGCAGCAGCATTAAATGTTAGTCAACCATGCATTTCACAATGTTTAGCTGCCATGGGAATGGTGCAAAAAGAACGGAATTGGGTTCCACATGCTTTGCGGGAAAGAGACCTTGAACGTTGAAAAACCATTTGCGAATTGCTGCTTCAAAGGTAAAAAGAAAGGGTTTTTGCATCGTATTATTACTGCCGACGAGAAATGGATATGGTACGATAACCCTAAATGGCAGAAAGCCTGGGTGAAGCCAGGTGAACCAGGCACTTCAACGTCAAAACGCAATATCCATGGTTCAATGGTAATGCTGTGTATCTGGTGGGACCAGAAGGGTGTGATCCACTATGAACTGCCGAAACTGTCAGAAAGTATTACTGGTGATCGGTATCGAACCCAATTAATGCATTTAAAATGAGCTCTCACGCAAAAACGGCCGGAATGGGAGAATAGACACAACAAAGTCATCTTACAGCATGACAACGCAAGACCACATGTTTCTCGACGTGTGAAAAAGTACTTAGAAGGATCCGACTCGGAAGTTCTACCCCACCCGCCATATTCGCCAGATATTGCGCCATTGGATTACCATTTGTTCCGGTCGATGCAGTCAGCACTTTCTGGAGAACGGTTTAGTTCTTATGAAGACATCAAAAATTGGCTGGACAACTGGATCTCTTCCAAGGAACCGGAATGCTTCCTTCGGAGCATACGTTCGCTGCCTGAAAGATGGGGCAAAGTTGTAGCTTCAGAGGGAGCATACTTCGATTAATATTAAAATATTGTTTCTGTACTCCAACAACGTGTTTTGTTCACCTCAAATCCCTCAAAACTTACTTATATACCCAATAATACAACACACACTAAGATTAAATTGCTTAAATATGCAAAAAATAATACACATACATCAATAGCTGTTATAAAGCTGTTGAGCTTGTAAATTTATGCAATAAATTATGTGTGTAAGGGTTATCAAACAAAGATCTTTGCTCTTTCCACGTTTATAAGTGAGTCACGAAAAAATTCTCATTGGCCGCCACCGGGAGTCGAACCCAGGGTCTTCCAGTTACACGCTGGATATGCTTCTGTTACACCACAGCGGCCTCTAATTCCTCCAGACTAACACACGCTAACTGCCAAGCCCAGTTTGGCAGGTTGCTTCTTGGAGCCCCGCACAATGCTGGGGATTCATCAAAGATGGTAAGCAGCAACTGAAGAAATAATTAGAAGGCGAATGAATAATAAATACAGACATTTAATGTGGACCAGGAACATAAAACAAAGATCTTCGCTCTTTCCACATTTATAAGTGAGTCACGGAAAAATTCTCATTGGCCGCCACCTGGAGTCAAACCCAGGGTCTTCCAGTTACGCGCTGGATATGCTTCCGTTACACCACAGCGGCCTCGAAGTCCTCCAGACTCACACACGCTAACTGCCAAGCCCAATTTGGCAGGTTGCTTCTTGGAGCCCCGCACAATGCTGGGGATTCATCAAAGATGGTAAGTTTGATGTTCCTGGTTCACGTTAAATGTCTGTACTAATTATTCATTCGCCTTCTAATTATTTCTTCAGTTGCTGCTTACCATCTTTGGTGAATCCCCAGCATTGTGCGGGGTTCCAAGAAGCAACCTGCCGAATTGGCTTGGCAGTTAGCTTGTGCGAGTCCGGAGGAATTCGAGGCCGCTGTGGTGTAGCGGAAGCATATCCGGCGCGTAACTGGAAGACCCTGGGTTCGATTCCCGGTGGCGGCCAATGAGAATTTTTTCCTCGACTCACTTATAAACGTGGAAAGAGCAAAGATCTTTGTTTTATGTTCCTGGTCCACTTTAAATGCCTGTATTCATGTGTCTAAGGGTTATTTAGTCTTTGTAAGGTTTTTATTGGTCCAGTGTACAGGTTATCACCTCAAGAGGTTGACAGGTACGGATTTGTTCTGCAAAATTTGGATTCACTCGAAAGGCCACAGGCTCCCCATTCCTGGGCTAACCCTTATGTGGAAAATGGAGTTGGTTGTTATGGTCACCACTGGTCAATAGAGTTGGTTGTTATGCAGTTTCCTAATATTTGCTGTTTTGTAACTGTTCAGCAAGAGAGGTCAGTTTATTCAATAGCGCATTATATGGTACTTCGAAAAGTGCATTACGCTTACCTGTTCTGCTGGGCAACCTGACTGAAGAGACATATCAATATCACATCCTTTTAACCCAAATCCGTTAGCACTGGAGCCAACCAAATGAATTTTGCACTCAGGAAAGAAAGGTTGCAGGGCATTTTCAATGCTTTTACATATGGCAATTCGATTTTCAACATCCTCAGGTGTCACATGTAATGTCTCATACAAAGTTTCTATTTGCTGCTGCACCTAGGAATTTAAGAAAGTCAACTTTATTAAAAGCAACATAAAAACACTTGAAACTATTATTGTACAAATACACTATCTATCAACAAGTAATTGGACACCTGTGATAGCAAAGGAAAACAAAGTTTATTCACCTCCAACAGTACAGCAATGCAGTAAAGGACCTCTCAGTGGCCCTGTTTGGAAGAAGGTAGAGCCACTGATTATGACATAAAAATGAAAAAGAATGAACTTTGACAGTACGTGAGCCAAAAGGACAGTGAGTTGTGAGAGTGAAAGGTTATGCGAAAGGGTGAAAACCAACAACCTGGTGCAGCCATTTACAGATGGTTCATACAGCAAGGCAGTAAAGGACTACCTCTCAGTGGCCCTGTTTGGATGAAGGTAAAGCCACTGATTATGTCATAAAAATGAAAGAGAATGAACATCGACAGTGCGCGAGCAAAAAGGACAGTGAGTTGTGAGAGTGAAAAGTTATGCGAAAGGGTGAAAACCAACAACCTGATGCAGCTATTTACAGATGGTTCATACAGCAATGCAGTAAAGGACTACCTCTCAGTGGCCCTGTTTGGAAGAAGGTAGAGCCACTGATTATGACATAAAAATGAAAAAGAATGAACTTTGACAGTACGTGAGCCAAAAGGACAGTGAGTTGTGAGAGTGAAAGGTTATGCGAAAGGGTGAAAACCAACAACCTGATGCAGCCATTTACAGATGGTTCATACAGCAAGCCAGTAAAGGACTACCTCTCAGTGGCCCTGTTTGGATGAAGGTAGAGCCACTGATTGTGACATAAAAATGAAAAAGAATGAACTTCGACAGTACGCGAGCCAAAAGGACAGTGAGTTGTGAGAGTGAAAAGTTATGCGAAAGGGTGAAAACCATCCACCTGATGTAGCCATTTACAGATGGTTCATACAGCAATGCAGTAAAGGACTACCTCTCAGTGGCCCTGTTTGGATAAAGGTAGAGCCACTGATTGTGACATAAAAATGAAAGAGAATGAACTTCGACAGTACGCGAGCAAAAAGGACAGTGAGTTGTGAGAGTGAAAAGTTATGCCAAAGGGTGAAAACTAGCAACCTGATGCAGCCATTTACAGATGGTTCATACAGCAATGCAGTAAAGGACTACCTCTCAGTGGCCCTGTTTGGATAAAGGTAGAGCCACTGATTATGACATAAAAATGAAAGAGAATGAACTTCGTCAGTACGTGAGCCAAAGGGACAGTGAGTTGTGAGAGTGAAAGGTTATGCGAAAGGGTGAAAACCATCAACCTGATGCAGTTACTTAGAGATGGTTCATACAGCAATGCAGTAAAGGACTACCTCTCAGTGGCCCTGTTTGGATTAAGGTAAAAGCGATTCCACCGATGCTATGCTGAAGGCGAGGAAAGCGATCAACATGTGTGATGTTGTTTTCCAAACAGCAGAAGCATGGGACATTGTGGAGAGCACTTCCATACGGAAGTGTTGGAAAAAAGTGTGGCCATCGATTGACACTGAGTTGGAGTCGCACGACTGGCAGTGATGAGCTAGTCAATTCAGAATCGTCAATTCCAGGTGCTGTGTTCGTTGAAATGTTCCACAAGCTTCCAGGAGGAGAAGTTGATGAACAGGACGTTACTAAGTGGCTGAATGAGGAAAACTGTGGAGTAGAAAAGGCTTTAACAGATGAAGAAATCGTTAAAAGCATGCAGGAAGAAAAAGATGAAAGTGATGAGGTAGAGGGCACCGCAAAGACAGAGAGCATGATGATTTCTCTCACATAAAGCGTGTCAACGACGAGCATCTTCATTAAAGCAGCCAAAAATCAGTGACATGTTTCGAATTGACCACACTGAGTAGAAAATGTAAGATTTCATCTGGGCTGCATTGCAATTGTATGTTTCTTTTGCTGTGTATAGTGCATACACATAAATATTATGCTTTACTGTACTGGTGATATGAAAAGATAATTTTATTGTTGTAAATGAGGCAATATAGTACGTACTGATCGTGCTCTTTTATGCTTGTCTCTTTTTTATGTTTTTCTAATACATATATGTACTACACATAGTAAACTTGTAATTGTAACATTAAATTTAATGAAGAATTAAACTGAATTTTTATGCACTTTCAGTAATCTGGCACTCTCTCCTAATCCGGCACCCCTCTGTGCAAGGAATGGCCGGATTAGCGAGAGTCTACTGCACTTTCATTTATACTGAAAAATCTGTTTCTGAGTGTTAAGAAAGAAATTTACAAATTTGGTATTTACAAATAGATTTTCATAACTCAAGTAACGCAAAAATTTACGAGGAAATGGTAGGACACAAAATTTAAAAAAAAAAAAAGTAACTTACAGAGGTGCATTTCTGTAAAGCAGATGTAACACTTTTACTACGGACTGCTTCACTTTTCTTCCTGAAAATATTTTGACAGTACACATGATGCTTGCTACACTGTCGCACAACACTTCTGCCGGTTACAGTATGGACTTGCTTTGAAGTGCTAGTCTAATAGAAATGTAATTAACCATGTTAAAAAGGTAAAAAAAATTATACACTAGTGTAAATATACACAGTGCGTCAAAGAATTTTTAAGACTGGCACTAGATTTCAGACTACGGTGGCACCACCAGTGTAATCGCGAATGCGTTATAAACTGTGACCATCTGCTTGCTTTCTGCCAAAAGTACTGCGCAGTTGTTAAAGTAACTCAAACGAAGCGGGCGTTTATTAGAGAAGTAAATTGTTTTCATGTTGAATTATTAAGATGGAACAAAGGGCTGTTATTAAATTTAACGCAAAACTTGGTAAAAGTGCCTCGGAAACGTACCAAATGATGAAACAAGTTTACGGTGAGTTTTGTTTAAATAGATCAAATGTTTTCCTGTGGCACAAACTTTTTTTTTTTTTTTTTTTTTACGGAAGAGAGGCGCTAGAAGATGATAAGCATACCGGAAGACCAAGTTCACCTAGGACACCTGAGATTATTGAAAAAGTGCGTGATTTTGTGGCAAACAATCGATGTGCGTCACTAAGAATGATGGAAGAGTCTTTAAACATCAACAAAGAAACGATTCGAACCATCCTGCATGAAGATTTGGGCAAAACAAAAGTCTTTGCTAAATTTGTTCCACACACATTAACCAATGAACAAAAATCAAGGAGAAGTGCACATTGCAGAGATATCATTTCAGCCGCTGAAAATCATCCAAACTTCTTAAAATCGATTGTTACAGGTGATGAAACATGGTGTTTTCAATATGATCCTAAAACAAAGCGACAAAGTGTGGAATAGAAGTAAAAAACTCACCACAAGCCAAAAAAAAAACAAGAAAAGTTCCATCGAAAATCAAAACAATGCTCATTACATTCTTCGGTGGTAAGGGTATTATCCACAAACAAATTGTTCCAAGTGGACAAACAATTACTGGTGAGTTTTATTTAAATGTTTTGAGGCGTTTGATGGGCAGAATTCGTCGCATTCGTCCAGAATATCGAGATGAAAACAGTTGGTGTTTGTTGCACGATAATGCACCCAGTCACACCTCACTTTTTGTTCGTAGATGTTTGGCAAAAAATAACGTCTGTGTGTTGAATCATCCACCGTATTCACCTGATTTCGCACCCTGCGACTTTTCTTTGTTCCCAAAACTTAAAATGACGCTAAAAGGGTGTTATTTTGATGATATTTCGACCATACAAACAGCTTCGACACATGCTTTGGAGGCAATTCCGCAAAGTGAACTGGAACAGGCATTCGAATCATTATTAAATCGCTGTACCGAGTGTATTGAAGCCGGAGGGACTTATTTTAAATAACAAACCAAAACAAATTATAATTTTGTTTCTATTTCATTTTACAGACCCAGTCTTAAAAATTCTTTGCCACACTGTATATATTAGTAAAAAGAACATACACACTGATATCACAGTTACTGAATGCAAAGGGCTGTATTGAAGAAAATGCAAAACCAAAATTTGAAGATATTCAAATCAAGAGTGGATATAGGAATGAATGGGAGTTGAGGTACTCTGAGGCTCTTACCATAAAACAAAATAAACACAGAGCCTGTAATAATAATGAATGAATTATCATAGCAGAAACCTGGAAAGCACTAATTAAAAGGGAAAGAGAAATATAAAGAACAGCAATGGAAAACCAAAGGTGGGACAAAAAAGGAATGAAGGCAACATAAGAGACTTAAACAGCAAATAAAGTATACACTGAAGAGCAATTGAATCAGAGATACCTGTCTAGTAACGTGTAGCACCACCTTTCGCCCTGATGACGGCGGCGATTCGTCTCGGCATGGACTCGACAAGATACCGGAAGAGTTGGGAAGCCATACAGATCCACGATCCCTGAATAAGCTCCCACAGTTCACGAAGATTTGATGGAGGGGGTCAGAGCCTCAAACATCTCTCTCGATGGCATCCCAAATGTGCTCGATGGGATTGAGGTCAGGTGACCTAGCTGGCCAAGGAAGCGAGGTCACGTAGCTGGAGTGTTCATCCAACCATTCGGATACAATTCAGGAGCAAAGGCACGGTGCATTGTCTTGTTGCAGGATGAGGTTCCCAGTGGGATGTTGAAGATGCACAAATGGGAGCAAATGGTCATCCAGGATATCCCGGTAACATTGACCTGTGAGGGACAATTGTCACACATACCAGGGGTCCCATTTCAGTCCACGTAAACAGTCTCCAGACGAGATTGCCACCCCTAGCAGCTTGAAAATTACCCTGCTGGCAAGAAGGATCCATCGCTTCATGTGGCTTGCGCCGTACTCGTATCCTGCCATCCGCATGTACCAACGTGAATCTCAACTCATCAGTCCAGGCAACATTTTTCCACATGTCTCGGGTCCAGTGGCGATGTTCCCGTACCCATGCTAATCTTTGCATCCTGTGATGTGCGGTAAGCAGCGGTACCCTCGTGGGACAATGGCTTCTGTACCCCATAGCGAGGAGATGGTTCTGGATGGTGTGGGTGCTTACACATTTTTCTGCACCAGCGTTAAACTGCCGAGTGATTTCTTGCACTGTGACCCGTCTATTCGTTGTTACAATGCGAGTTGGCGACGATGACCCCGCTCATCCACACGCTGTTGTCCACGGCAGTTGCCCCTTGCAGAGATGATTTTACCGGATTCGATGTACTCACAGTGCACCCGTGACACAGTGGCTCATGAAAATCCCAGTGCCTGCACGACTTCCAAGATGGAGTGACCCATTCGTCGGGCCCCGACAATTCGCCCACGATCAAATGCGCTTAGATCCTTCGTCTTACCCGTACTGCGTCCGACTCTTACTGATTCCCGTCGCATCACTCCTTATATTGTTGGATCGCTGCATACGTCATGTCGTTTCTATTTACAGGGCCACCCACAGCGCCACATTTGCATAACGCCAGCTGTCTCTAATTCAATTGTTCTTCAGTGTATTTTCGATTAGCTTAACCATGGTAGGTTAAACCCAAGGTTAGTAGATCCTCCAGCAAAAGATAATTGGAGTGATCCTACAAGCAAGAGATCATTCAATCACATGAAAAGTATTTTGACAACCTCTCAATACGAGATGAGCAATTTTGCACAAGAAAATTCTAACCACGATTCATTGATATTTTCTCACCTTTTGCATGCACTTGTTGGATCGAGACAGTGTAGGAGCAATGAAGAGGCTTTTTTCATTCGAATTATTTTGACATAATTGAATGTTTCGAGAGATTTCCATAATCCAATGAATCGATTATTTCTACTCAGTTATGCTCATCACTACCTGGAGAGCACAATCAAAAGTACTTTACACAAGATAATTCAATTCTATTTAACAAATAAATAAACAATTCTTCACGACCATCAGTCTGCTTCAACAACATGGGTGTTGACACTTTGGCACATATCAATTGTTCTTGTTTTAACTGGAGGCTTAACGACCATCATGAGCAACTCAGTGGGCTATAAACAGTTGCCTGTCCCTAACTTAGGGCCACTGGCTCCAAAGAAGGGAGAGAGCCATTTCTGTACGACAAATACAATATGAAAAGAATAAACATCATTCATGTAACATTAATACGTACACACATACATCTCACTAAGCTGTTCTCTGAGATTTAGAGGTTAGCTCCACAAAGAAATACAAACTACCAGAAATTTTTTTCTTATTGTTGCTGTATCAAACTTCTCAATTTACAGCAATCTTGACATGCAACTCAGGCTTCACTGACATCCATCACACGCCGTACACAAGACCTTCTATACTTCATACTCATAACTTTTTCTCATGCAGACACTCCTGAATCTGATCCTCCCACGACTTCGTCGGCCTTTCTCTGCCTTTCCTTCCTGCCGCTTGGGCTAAAAAGATTTTCTTAGTAAGCATCTCATCACTCATTCTTTCAACATGGCCAAACCACCTAAGAATATTAGTCTCCACCTTGCTAACAACATTTTGCTTCACATTACACAACTGCAACACATCTTCATTCCTCACACAATCAGAACATGTCTTGCCACAAACACCCCGTAAGTAACACATTTTTCCAGCACACAAAGGACTCCTATGTTTCTTCTGCAGTACCCAGGTTTCACTGCCATACATCAGAGTAGGAACAATTACACTTTCATACGCAGCCATGCGGGACTCTCTTAAGAACCCATCATTCCTGTGAACAAACACCTCCCAAAGCCGCTATGACTTTCAACAAAGAATTCCCTCGCCTACTAATTTCACCATACAATTTGTTGTTTCTGTCAAACATGCTTCCTAAATACACATACTCATTCACCTGGTCAATCACTGTGCCATTTAGACTCGTATTACTCCTTTTGGTAGGAAGTACCCAGGTTTCACTGCCATTTTCTTCTGCAGTACCCAGGTTTCACTGCCATACACAGAGTAGGAACAATTACACTTTCATACGCAGCCATTCGGGACTCTCTTGAGAACCCATCATTCCTGTGAACACCTCCCAAAGCCGCTATGACTTTCAACGAAGAATTCACTCGCCTACTAATTTCACCATACAATTTGTTGTTTCTGTCAAACATGCTTCCTAAATACACAAACTCATTCACCTGGTCAATCACTGTGCCATTTAGACTTATATTACATTCAGAACTACCGGTTCCTCTCTCGAAAACCATAACTTTGGTTTTTCCCTTATGTAACATTAATGAACCATATACAATAGCAGAACCATGGAAAATATTGATTGAAAAAGAAAAAGTTTGAATCCTACAAATGAATAAATATCTAACAAGGACACAATAAAGAAAATAGATGGTGCCACAATATGGAACACTACTAACAGAAAAGATGTGTAAACGTCCATGCCCCTCATCGCACTTGGCAAGACCCCAAGCATGGACTCGCAACTATTAGGTGCTTGAATTAATTCCTGCTGTTGCCCAATAGAGCGCAGCAGTGGTGCGCTGTGACCCGGGCCACACGTGACCTCCCTTGCGCACGCACGTACCGTCCGTAGTCTGGGCGAAGCAGTGTGTGACACGCGATCGGAGGGCACAGAACACGAGTTTGTATCGCATTCACGATGTCGAGTTTCGTACCAAAAAAGGAGCATTTGCGGGAAGCATTACTCTTCTGCTCTCATCTCAAGAAATCTGCAGCGGAAAGTCATTGTTTGCTAGTGCAGGCCTATGGGGAACATGCCCTATCGGAAACAACATGCAGAGAGTGGTTCCGACGCTTCAAAGCCAACGAATATGACTTGAAGGACAAAGAGCGCCCTGGTCTGCCAAAAAGTTCGAAGATGGCACATTGGAGGCCTTATTGGACGAGGATTCGTGTCAGATGCTCCACGAGTTGTCTGAAACCCTACGGGCCGATGAGTCAACGATTAGCAAACGTTTAAAGGCAATGGGAATGATCCAGAAGCTCGGAAACTGGATCCCACATGACAAGGTTATTCTTCTCCACGACAACGCTAGACCTTTTGTCGCCAAATCTGTGAAGGAACTCTTGGAGGCACTTGGCTGGGACTTCTTACCCCACCCGCCTTATTCCCCGGACATTGCTCCCTCGGACTTCCATTTGTTCTGGTCACTACATGTCCTGTCAGAGCAGCACTTCCTTTCTGTCACGGATATCCACAAATGGCTCGATGAATGGTTCGCCTCGAAAGAACCTACATTATTCTACTGCGGAATCCATTTGTTACCCCAACGGTGGGAAAGGGTCGTAGCTGCCAACGGACACTACTTTGAATAGACTATCCTGTACCGTTCTATGGCAAAACACAGGTGTTGGTGTGGCAAAAAACAGCGGGAATTAATTCAAGCACCTAATAGCAAGCCTTAGGACAAGATAGCATAGGAGTCCATTCTGAAGATGACCACGAAATATGATAGAAAAGCTTCAAGTACAGAAACTGGAGAACTCATGAATACTGTTTCAGCATGTCACTGTGTCGTGGTAAAGGGAATTATAAGTGTTTTTAATTACTTTTGATTTAAAACTAATTTTCAAGCAGCGGTGTGACCACTCAGAATAATATGGTAAAGTGAACTTATCCTGTGCAATGAAGGACTTTAAAGATAGGCTTTAAAAATGGACTGGGTTTTGGATGGACTGTTTTTAAATGGACTGCATTTAAAGTGAACTTTTAAAGGAATTGACCTCCTACAGTAAAAAAAAATAATAATGCAGTAAATACAATTGTACCATAGTGTGGGAAATATGAAAATTAGAGGACCTACAGATACTACTTCAACATATCATCTTAAGGTAAGAAGAATTATAATTGAGTAAATGAAACTGTATACAGTTAAACCTCGAAAATCCGGCATCCAGAAAACCGGCAACTTCAGAAATCCGGCACTTTCTTTATTTCGTTTTCTTGAGAACATCGTGAGAACATCGGATGTTTCACCAATAACCATGGAAATGTTCCGATGTACCGTCTCAACGTGCAAATTGCAGATAGCCACAGTGTGACATCGGGAGGTTTCTGAAATTCGTCATCTCATTGGGACGCGCTGAAATGACGCGGACCAATGAGGCGACGAATCGGCGTGTGCGTTTGAAATGCGTGTGGAACGTGTGACGATAATCGGTGCTTGGTGGTCGCACTATGCGGATTCGATCGTGTAATGACATCTACATCGGCCTTCACGATATATCGCGGTAACCGCCTTCGAAATGTATCGTAGTTTCGCGTCAGTCGAAAAACCGCAGCATGAAT
Organism: Macrothele yani; assembly: GCA_039090855.1. Classification (NCBI taxonomy): domain Eukaryota; kingdom Metazoa; phylum Arthropoda; class Arachnida; order Araneae; family Macrothelidae; genus Macrothele; species Macrothele yani. The sequence goes on along the minus strand of CM077032.1, from coordinate 59,814,690 downwards.
GTAAAATTCACATCGAGTTAATATTGGTTCAAATCGTTATTTCTAACCCTTGAACATCGCTACGTGGCTTATTATAATGCATTCTTAGCAAGATATCACAGAAATCCCATCATTCTTCTGTTTCTCACATTTTTAAAAAGGTTCGTTAAAAATCACGATGTCCTGACTCCATAGCTTCCTATTTAACCAGTGGGTGTTATACTGTGAGTGAATGATATATTTATTAAAATATGAACTAAAAACAATTAATTCTTAAAAATTGAGGATAAATTAATAGCCTTGTTACCTTTTTCGGTAAGCAGCTACTTTCTGACTAGTTGCTCTTCGTATAAATTCATTATTACTCTTGACCTTCGATACATCGATATTCTTCAAAAATGAATTGCGTAGTCAAAAGATTTCACAAATGAAAGTCCCCCGCAAGCAACATGTAGGTAACAGAAGGAATTGTGGATGGCAGTTGATTTGCAACGGAACCTCAACAATTGAACATCGAAAAATTTGTGATTTTTACATATCATTTTCATTTGAAATTAAGGTTGGACTAATGGATTTTAGTTTGATTTTATTATTTCATTAGATTAGTTTCTTTCAAATCTCTATTTTGAAGACAAGTTCTTTCAAAAAATTTTTTATGGATTTTAGCTATCACAAATTTTTCGATGTTCAATTGTTGAGGTTCCGTTGCAAATTGACTGTCACCCACAATTCCTTCTGTTACCTACATGTTGCTTGCAGGGGACTTTCATTTGTGAAATCTTTTGACTACGCAATTCATTATTGAAGAATATCAATGTATCGAAGGTCAAGAGTAATAATGAATTTATACCAAGAGCAACTAGTCGGAAAGAAGCTGCTGACCGAAAAAAGGTAACAAGGCTATTATTTTATCCTCATTTTTTAAGAATTAATTGTTTTTATTTCATATTTTAATAAATATATCATTCACTCTCAGTATGACACCCACTGGTTAAATAAGAAGCTATGGAGTCCGGACATCGTGATTTTTAACGAACCTTTTTAAAAACGTGAGAAACAGAAGAATGACGGGATTTCTGTGATGATATCTTGCCAAGAATGCATCACATCAAGTTTTTGCGATATATCAATACATCACCCAGCCCTAGCAGTTGCTCTGGCTTTTTTCAAGTTTTTGTCTTTTTTTTTTTTGATTGGAGGTTTAACGACCACCGTGAGCAACTCAATGGGCTATAAGCAGTCGCCCGTCCCTAATTTAGGGTCACTGGTTCCAGGGAAGGGAGAGAGCCAGTGCCGTAAGACAAACACAACATCCATGCCTCACCGGGATTCGAACCCGGACCCCGTTCGGACGAATGATCAGAAGCCATCGCTTAGACCACTGCGCCACCGGGGCGGCCAAGTTTTTGTCTAACCACTCACCAAATTCAATGTTTTTCGACAGAGTTCTATAATAAATAGTACAAAAGTAATCGCCAAATTTCCCCAAAACTTTTTTCCATCGCGAAAACAATTTTTTTTTTCACAAATTGCGAAGAATGTGATTGGCAGTGCCACTCTGCATATTTATTAGGCGTACACACTGAAATTTTCGTTAAAGTCACCTGTTACGTGCTTCACGTAACGGCTGTTACGCAATTTTTAGATAGCTTCAGAAATCCGGAATTTTCATAAATCCAGCACTCGTTCGGTCCCGTTGATGCTGGATTTTCGAGGTTTTACTGTATAGGTTTTAAATATTGTGTGTTCACAAGACTGTTTTTAAAAAGGACTGTGTTTAGTATATAGAATAGATTATTAAGGGAAATGACTTTGTACATAAAGAAATGTTATAATGCAGTAAATTAACGTGTACCATAGTGTGAAACTTAATCCAATAATAAACGTATATGAATTAAAGTAGTAAGTCATACTGTATTTATAGAATTTTGTGGACATGTCTGAAATTTAGGTTCAAATGAGAATACTCACACCAAAAATGCGCCAGAGTCAACTATGAATAATAGGTATGCTTCTTATAACAAATCATATGTTCACAATTTGAAATTTAGACAAATGGTGTGTCCAGTGTAAAACCCAGAATGGAAACTTTTAGGTAATGCATGATCCATAGAATACAACATCCTCCCCGTAGCAGAATCGCGACGACGGGCGACGTACGTTGCAGATTTTATTTTGGTCCTGCACACAAAAATGACACCCCAGAATCCTTTTAAATATTTCCTTGCAAACTCCCAAACATGGATGTAAGTTTCCCGTTTTGGGATGGAATACAGTCTTTCAAAACTTTCCGGAAACTGAAGTTAAGACAGAGTGAAGATTCTTCCCATAATTGCAATTTTTTTCCTTCGTGATGTTCCCTCTGCTTAGTATTGTTATTAAATACCCTTTTATTACATAAATGTTTGTGTTTCGGCTTGAAAATGGAGGCGAAAATTTCAGAAAACAGAAGTTGGAAGAAGACCTGTAATCTTTAATCCTTTTCCTTGTGCTGTTCTCTGATTCTGTTAAATATAATTTCCTTCTATAAATATCTGTATTTCAGCTTGAAAATTGAGGAAATTCTTCCAAAGACAAAAGTTGGACAGGCCAAAAAATTTATCCCGTAAAATTAAAATTAAAGCAAAAATTTTCGACAAAGGAAGCTAAAGTATGACATTTCTCCCATATAATTTTCTTTTCTCTCCCCCTCCCCACCCTGCAGTGTTTTCTCTGCACTGTATTGTTTAACCATCATTTAATTACATATATGATTGCATTTAAGATCTGAAGTTGAGAAAAAATTTCCGAAACCAAAAGTAGGACGGAGAGACGATTTGTCTCGTAATTGCAATTTTTTTTATGGTGATATTCTCACTTTCTTGTATTGTTGTTAAATATAATTTTTATTCCATAAATCTCTGTTGCAACTTGAAAATGGAGGCAGAATTTTAGGTACCTAGGGCAGTGTTCTTGATGCTAGTTATTTTTCCAAATTTCTGTACTTATTAGGCTACCCTTTTTTTGAGGCAGAAGAAATATAAGATGATCAATTCTTTTCTCTCTGTCTCTCTCTCTCTCTCTCGTTTTTTAATTTCTACCTGTGCAATTTTTTTTTTTTATCTTGCCTGTTGACCACCCGCAGATTATTTCTTGGCACCATGATATCCGTCGCAGCCTGATCAGGACAACATCCATGGCTCACTGGGATTCGAACCACGACCCATCTCGGACTGAATAATCACAAGCCATCGCTGAAACCACTGCACCACTGGGGCAGTGACAATGGAAATTAAAAGGATGCTGAAAACAGGAATGTTTAGAGAAAAAAATTTCTCCCTAACCTAATTAAAATGGCTGTATCTAAACTTGCAGGAGAGAGTCATCTGAAATCCTTCCACTGGGACGGCGATGATGGAAATGAAAAGGATGCTGAAAACAGGAATGCTTTGAGAAATGGAGTTTTTTTTTTTCTTTAACTTAACCATTAAGAAGATGGTAGGGTAAAACATGCTAAATTGCATATAAAAGTTTTAAGGCAAAAAATTAGGCAGCAGAAATATAAGATGATAAATTTTTGCCTTAAAACTTTTATACGTAACTTAGCCTGTTCTACACTACCATCTTAATTGTTTGTCAGTTAAGGGCATTGCCTACCACTCTTTTATGATCCTTAAACCTAATTAAACTTATAGGATGGAGTCATCTGAAATGCTTCCACTGCTATGGTCAGATGATAGGTAGAAAATTTTAGGGAGTGTCTGATCCCAGGTCTTAAACAACCCTTAGAAATAGGAAGCTAGGAGATTTGGGCTAGAGAGCCCAATAGGTAAGTGACACGGAAGAGAGGTAGAATGGGGAAGGAAGACATCCATTTTTATTACTGGGGGCCAGTACCCAGGTTCCAAAGGCTTAACCGTGCCCATTCAACGCACAGCAAACATTTAGTGGTTCGAGCGTTCGTACCTGCAAGGAATCGAACCTGAGGTTCCCCCATGGCACTCACGAACGCTGATACGGTCAGATCCTACTGTTTATAAACGCCAATATGCATCGCTTATTGCAAGAAAACGATCTCACATTCTGCTGATAAACTGGCATCTACGTTCGTGTATGCAAAAGAGATTCTATCGCTTACACACAATCTGAACAATTATCACCAAAGGAAGAAAGGCTTTCCACGGATAGCAAGATTTTTCTGCAGCGCAAGTCCCCTTCTACTCGTTGAATTTACCGATAATTCGATATGAACAAACTATCAGGGTGGGGGTCCCTTCTTTCCTTACAAGTGCGCACATTATACCGTTTTCCAGCTATATACCCCTTTACAAGTTCACAGTACTTTGCATTCAAACAATTTTTTTTTTTCAATACTTGTCGCAAAAGAACAAAAACAAAACCAATTATATGTTTGCTAACATTAATAGGAATATACTAAATGTATCAAAGAGGAAACCTACACAGTTAAGATAAATCCTTTGAGCTAAATGCTTGCAATTGAAAAAACAAATGCTTTTGTTTTTTCAATACTTGACGCAAAAGAACACAAACAAAACCAATTATATGTTTGCTAACGTTAATAGGAAATTACTAAATGTATCAAAGAGGAATCCTACATTGTTAAGATAAATCCTTTGAGCTAAATGCTTGCTGCAAGATACAACACATTTTCCATTGACTTGAAGAAACATGCACTTCACTGTCGTCAACATAGAAGCAGCCATATTGTTTACATGTGTTTTAATGTGATGCCAACGTTTTTTTATTTATTTTTATTTTAAAAAGACGATGAGGCCTATAGACTAAGATGATGCCAACTTACAAATAAGAAATAAATAAATAGTTGCTGACACTAGGTCATGTCGTGGCCTACGGGGATCGTGAAAGAAGCTTGCTTTCAAAACGAGGAAGCACTTACGCCGGAGAGCTCACCACGGGGCGCTTATACCGAGGACAACAACAACAACAATTAGCTGCTGCTGGTGACAGGTCGGGGTGCTGACTTATAGAATTAAAACACATAAATTTTCTCCATAATCGCTTGAATTTTTTTTTATTTTTCCTTACGCAAGAGATTAATAATAATATTATACGACTAATTAATAACACTGATCGCATAGTTTATCAGTTTTCTCCCGAAATCTAGCATTCTGTTATGTTTTGCATCTTTTTTTTTTTTTTTTTTTTTTTGGAGGTTTAACGACCACCGTGAGCAACTCAACGGGCTATAAGCAGTCGCCCGTCCCTAATTTAGGGTCACCGGCTCCAGGGAAGGGAAAGAACCAGTGCCGTAAGACAAACACAACATCCATGCCTCACCGGGATTCAAACCCGGACCCCTTCGGACAAATGATCAGAGGCCAACGCTTAGACCACTGTGCCACCGGGGCTGCTATGTTTTGCATCAATGAATAAATTACGCATTTCGGGACACATTAGTGAGACACATCAATAACCTGCTATGTAGAATTTTAATACATATTTTTTAGTAATTCAATGTTCCCAAATCATTTTGAAAGGTAAGATTGCATAACTACCTATTTTCTTCTTTATTTGAACACTTTCCACCTTTTTTTTTTTTTTTTTTTTTTTTTTGATTGGAGGTTTTTTTTTTTTTTTATTGGAGGTTTAACGACCACCGTGAGCAACTCAATGGGCTATAAGCAGTCGCCCGTCCCTAATTTAGGGTCACTGGTTCCAGGGAAGGGAGAGAGCCAGTGCCGTAAGACAAACACAACATCCATGCCTGACCGGGATTCGAACCCGGACCCCTTACGGACGAATAATCAGAGGCCATCGCTTAGACCACTGCGCCACCAGGGCGGCTTTCCACCCTTAAAGGGTTCATTATGCTCATGCTTTGCTGTCTGAGCAACTTCTCATATGAAAATATTTATTTAAGAGGAGCGTAATGCTCTGGCTTAATTGCCCAAATTTTAATTATATTAAATCAAGGGAATCGTCCACAATTTGGTTAAAAAATTTTCATTATAAGATGAGCCAGAACGGTAATTCTTCATATGAGAATGCATGTTGTACACAAATGAATATGATAGTATGTGTCAGTCAGTTACACCCAAGGAGGTTATAATGAGATACCTGGAGGCTGCCACCATAAAACGTCCGTGAAAGTTCAAAACAAACATAACGTTAATCGGGCAGTTCCACTTTGCTTGTAGCCTACTACCGGGAGCGGCAGCCATTAAAGAATGGGAAAGCTGGTGGTTTCCAAGGCTATTGCAATACATGTTGTTTTCGCTGAATCGCATTTTTTGTAGCAAATATTTCTAATTGTTCATCGTAATATGCCGCCGATGTGTGAGAAAACTCTGCTGAATTTATAAAATTCGCAGTTACTTTGATGTACCTGAAAATTATTTTGGTGGAACTCAAATTCATGAAACGTTCGTGCAAGTTTAAAACCAATATAACGTTAAAATTAAAAACTTCACTTTTTTATGAAGCATAATTCATTCCAGTTTGATATTAACACGATTACCGCTATCGAAAACAACGCAATTCGAAAATGCACACAGCTGAAAAAAAGGTGAGTATCATGTAAACAAATCAAAATTTCCACAGTTACCTTCTCGGAACTTGCTTGTGAGAATATACAAAAGGCACGCAGCAATACCTCATTTCTTTTAAATAAAAATAATTGAAAAAAACGATAAGTATACAGTTTCAGTACACTAAAAGCACTAACGGTAAGGCAATGTTGTCCGCGATAAAAGCGGCCTCTGGTGGCCAGGGTCCGACTTACACAGAATTGGGCCCTAGGCACAACCCAAAACGAGGCCCCTCCAATCGATATTTACTTTACGGGGTCAAGTAGGTAGTGTGACCATTTTGGGCGACTGTATTACAATCCAGCGTAATAATTTAATAAACAGAATACATTTATAAGACTGACATTAAATTACGGTAGTACCTGGTAAAAATATTGTTTTCTCCTAGATTTTTATGCTGTCCTACTGATTTGCATCTGAAAAGACTTTTTTTTTTTTTTTGGTTGGAGGTTTAACGACCACCGTGAGCAACTCAATGGGCTATAAGCAGTCGCCCGTCCCTAATTTAGGGTCACTGGTTCCAGGGAATGGAGAGAGCCAGCGCCGTAAGACAAACACAACATCCATGCCCGACCGGGATTCGAACCCGGACCCCTTACGGACGAATGATCAGAGGCCAGCGCCTTAGACCACTGCGCCACCGGGGCGGCTGAGAAGACTTGAACCTTCATCGATGAAACAGTTGCGTGTGTGACAAAGCCATATGACGGGTAAAATTCAATTGGACATTCGATTTTTTGTCAGGTGTGTCTAAACTATACTATTACCATATTAACCAGGGGTGTATTTAAGAGACAGGTTTGGAGGGATTCAAACCCTGCCCGAATTGAGTCCAAAGATTTTTCAAATATAACTTTTGGGAGCTAAATTGTCAAAATGTTTAAAAATTGCTTCAGAACCATGCAGTATTTGAAATTGAAGTATATAGTTGATCTTAGTAAGCCATAATTACGAACATACACATACTGCTAGTTTTCATTACACAACACGACAATTTTTCGTTTAATCTCACACAAAAACCCTCCCTAAATTATCTGGAAAATGTTACTGATATTAACTAGAAATATCACATATTATATTGCCAGTACTTGCTTGTCTTTTGCCAGCGATTTATATATAGTTACTCCACATCACATCTACCCACGTATAAATATTTTAAAAAAGGAAAAGTTTTTTTTTAACCAAGATTTTGGGGCCCTTTCAATTTGAGGGCCCTAGGCATGTGCCTTGCGTGCCTAGGCGTAAATCAGGCCCTGCTGGTGGCGTTGGAGAAAATAAAAAGTGTTTCCGTTTTTTTCAGGAAATTTGGCACAAAATAACACGCTTCTTTAACGATCCTCATAGGCTACGGTCATGTATAAAGTTTTGCGATTGTGCGACCAAGGCTGAACTGGATCCTACCAGGCTGTTTTTTTTTTTTTTTTGATTGGAGGTTTAACGACCACCGTGAGCAACTCAATGGGCTATAAGCAGTCGCCCGTCCCTAATTTAGGGTCACTGGTTCCAGGGAAGGGAGAGAGCCAGTGCCGTAAGACAAACACAACATCCATGCCTGACGGGATTCGAACCCGGACCCCTTACGGACGAATGATCAGAGGCCAACGCCTTAGACCACTGCGCCACCGGGGCGGCCCTACCAGGCTGTAACATTAAGCTAAAACAGCGAGGACAGAAAAGATGAGTTAGGACGCAGCGCCAACTCATCTTTTCTGTCCTCGCTGTTAATGACGTAATTGGCATAAACCAACTGATTCCGTATCATTATTTACATTTGAGATTTTATTTATACTCACTTTCACGTGAACAGATGGATATGTACATTCTGAATTCGTAGTACTTGGACAAGAGAATTTTTCTGTAGGAACTGGTGTAATTGATGTGTAAATCTCATTCCTCCTTTATTCTTCAACGATCAAGAGCTGATATTTTGGTAAATGTGTAGATTAGCGTCTTAAATTATTTCGTCGGAAAAATATTAGTACCTGGAAAAAGTGCGACGTACAGATTTTAGAGTATGGAAATTAATGGCAAATGGTGCAAACATTTCCTGTTCCAAATGCATTTTAAAGATATTTATCGTAATATTAACGTGCAAGTGCGATGCCGTGAACGACCCTACCGCAGCGGCTCTCACGTCATCGCACTTGCACGTAAATATTACGATAAATATCTTTAAAATGCATTTGGAACCGGAAATGTTTGCACCATTTGCCATTAATTTTGATACTCTAAAATCCGTACGTCGCACTTTTTCCAGGTACTAATATTTTTCCGACGAAATAATTTAAAACGCAAATCTACACATTTACCTACTATTTTACTTGATATGAGTTTATATATCTGATTTTTTTCTTTCTAAAATTGAATTAGGTACGTAATTATCAGAATGAAAATGCTTACCACAAACAACAGTGGAAGATGACTTGTCATTTGCAGCAAAATCCTGACGAGATATTGCTTTCAGCAACATTTGCTTTAGGTTCTAATCTGGGGGAAACTCGTAGAATGAAAACCCCACGTTTTTCTTCTCAGATGTGCACATCGGCACACATCAGTAAACCATTTTGAAAATGGGTTAGATTTTGTTGTGAAAATAACAGTTTGGTTTTAAAACTGCAAGGTTTTTTTAAAAGAAACACAAGAAAAAACGACGAACCTACACAATCCAGAAATTCAAACAACGTGGAAAATGAGTTGTTTATACCTTAGGATGCAGTGCCATCTAACGGCTGAAATCGTCCCTAACGCCCACTGGCTAATCACCAAAAGTCTATTGTCTTCAACGTTAATGTTATAGCCTGTTCTTGGTCCAGTTCAGCCTTGGTACGACACTACTTGGTAATCGCATATACGATCCCTTATGTGACGTCTCTCATTCGACTAATGAGAAGCGTTGTTAGAAAGGTATTTCTTTCCACTGTGATTTCTGGTACGCTGACGAGAAAGTGGTCGTTTGTTGACAATTTTGCAGCCTTATTCAGTGTTTTAGCTCCGAATATCTTCTTATTTTCATTGATTACTGTTAGGAATTCTGATTCAACGATTTCTCATTGTTGTTTATACCGAAGATGTTTGCTATTGCATGGCTTACAGCATCATTCATCAATACGTCTTTCACTGTGCTTTATTTACCGGGTTTGTCATCAGCATTTCGCCCTTAGGCAGATATCCGAACACCTCCATTGGTGGATGAAAACAGCTTCATAAAAATTTATCATGAGTGCCTAAAATGTGTGTGATCTTAAACAACGCTATTAATGGAATTCTCACGAGAGACGAGCATGTAATTGGGTGGGGAAAAAATCTGTTTATAATTTCTTTCAGTTGGATTTATGCTGTACAATTCATATTTTTTTTGTTTGAACTTTGCCTTTACACACGAGTAGTCATGATCCTGGATTGCTTTCAACTTTCTTTTGTTCAATGAACGATCTTGATGACATTCTAATGTACAGTGATCAATGGGAATAAATGGCATGCCATCAAATGGTATCCTGTTTCAACATTTTTTTCCCACTTCGAACATAACACCCTTCTTCTTCACACCTTTAATATCACTTAATTGAGCTTGCCCAATATTGTAAAATACACCACGTTTTTGAGTATAATAGAAATCTCGAAGTTTTTGATAACGTTTAAAGCATTTTCTAACGAAAAAACGTATCGAAAATAATCATTAACAGAATGACGAAAACTAAAATTCATTTTAACTGTTATTTTTTACAGCTATTGAGCTAATTATCAACTCAAACCACGCGCGCACTAACTGGCAACAAAAACACAACTTAAGGAGTATAGCGTACAAGAAATCACAGTGGAAGACCGAAGGAGATGCCTTTTCTGACAACGCTTCTCATTGGTCGAATGGGAGACGTCACATAAGGGACCGTATATGCGATTACCAAGTAGTGTCCCACAATCGCAAAACATTATACATGACCCTGATACTAGTGCTCCCCAATTTGAACGACGTCGAGTTGCTGCCACCGTGTGATATGGCCAACAGGCAATCCAGTATACGACATCAGGATGATTTTACCCGAGGTCGCGTCTTTGGGAAGTTGGAAGGAGGTCGAAGTGTGACTAGTGTGGCCGAGGAGTTCGGGATCGCTCACAGCATCGTTTCACGAGCTTGGAGAGCATTTCAAACGACAGGAACAGCTGTCCGAGAATTTAGCAGTAGTCGTCCACGAGCAACCACGGCGGCGGACGACCGGTATATTGTCCTTCAGGCGAGAAGAGAAGACGGTAAACAGCGGGAGAAATCGCAAGGCACATGCAACAGACAACTGGACGTCTGTTATCGCGTTTTACCGTGGCCAGGAGGCTGCACAAAGGTGGTCTATTTGCACGACGACCAGTACGGTGTGTGCCATTAACGCCTGCTCATCGGAGACGGCGGTTTCTGTGGTGACAGGAACACGGGAACTGGATACATCAGCAATGGGGTCGAGTTCTCTTTTTTTTTGATTGGAGGTTTATCGCCGCCTCACCGGGATTCGAACCCGGACCTCTTACGGACGAATGATCAGAGGCCATCGCTTAGACCACTGCGCCACCGGGGCGGCGTCGAATTCTCTTTACGGATGAAAGCCGATTTAGTCTGACGAGCGATTCTGGACGTATACACATCTGGAGATAGCAGGGAACTCGCAATCACACTTCCAACATCATCGAAAGGGACCGGTTTGTAGGTGTCGGAGTTCTCGTTTGGGGCGGTATCATGCTTGGTAGCCGTACTGACCTCCACATCTTCCAAGGAGGTTCAGTCACTGGTGTTGTACCGAGGTTCTCCTGCCTCACGTGCGTCTGTTTAGAGGTGCTGTGGGTCCTGAGTTCCTCTTCCTGGACGGCAACGCTACATCTTATGGTACAGTGGCTGCCGCAGAGCTGTTAGAGAGTGAAGATATTCAACGCATGGATTGGCCCGCAAGATCCCTTGACCTAAATCCAATAGAACACGTGTGGGACCTTCTCGGGAGACGCTTTGCAGCACGTCACCAGCCGCCAGCAACGATTCCGCAGCTGCGATTGGCGCTACAAGAGGAATGGGCCGCGATGCCTCAACAGCTCTTTGACAACCTCGTCCTCAGCATGGACAGACGTTGTAAATCCTGCAACGGAGTCAGGGGTGATCATATCCCCTACTAAAGACTGGATTTTTCTTGGTAGCCGCCTGTCACATGGACGTTTCTGTCTTCTGTCCAGTTGTGCCTGAAGTTACGTTTTCAATAAAGTGGCTTTGTGTCCTTTGAATTCCTTGTTTGGACGATTTTGCTCACTTGTCCCATATTCTTACATCTTGGGGATCTTATGGTATGATTTGAGTCTATGTGGAGCACTTCTGCACGACGTTACATTCGAAAAACCGTCTCGTCCTTAATTTTTGCACGCCAGTGTACATAGCAACGTCACCTATACGCGTACTCGGTTGCATCCGCCAGTGCGTATATAAAGCGATAGACATCCTTGCCAACTGTCAAAGCTGTTTTCGGCATCAGAATGACAAGTAAAAACAATTTAAGTGATTTTCAACGCGGTGTCATAGTTGGCGCTCGTGAGATGGGCCATAGTATTTCGGAGGTAGAAACGAAGTTCGGATTTTCACGGGCAACCATTGCAAGGGTGTACCGTGACTACAAGAATTCCGGCAAAACCTCCAACCTACGATACCAGTGTGGCCGTAAAAAGTCATTGGGTGAACGTGACCATCGTCGGCTGTCAAGAATCGTTTCACGCGACACTTTCGCAGGTAGCATCGGAATTCAATGCTGGAGCCTCCACAAGCATCAACGTCCGAACTGTGCAGCGTACTCTGCATGATATGGGCTTTGTGAGCCGACGCCCAACTCGAGTCCCCTTGATGGGTGCACGACACAGAGCTATGCGCCTCCCTTGGGCACGGGAACACCACCACTGGACACTTGATGACTGGAAACAAGTAGCTTGGTCTGCGAGTCGCGTTTCCAACTGTATCGGGCAGATGGAAAGATTCGTGTGTGGCGAAAACCCCATGAAGCCATCGATCCCGCCTGTCAACGGTGGGGGGTCCGTAATGGTAAGGCTGAAGTGTATGCACTTCAGTGTATACAGTATATATACATAAAAGGGCAAAATATTAATGCGTGTGGCAGTGGCAGCGGAGACACACACTCAAGGTCTTGTACGCGTTCTCAAGTGTCGCATTATGACCCCTAGAAATATGACAAATATTTTTTTCTTCTGATACACTCAATTTGAAACTTCGACTTGATACCGACCACTGCGACTTGGACGGCGATGAAAAACATTTTGTGGAATTTTGAAGGGTCTGCCAGAATTTCGCGATGAGTTGTTATTACGATACTCACACATCGGCATTCTATTTAATAAACACGGATTGCAAACATATTCAGTCCAGTTTTGATTTTGAAACCATGATAACAATTTAGAGTAGAAAAATTTGTTTTCAAAAATTTACTAACTTCGTAAATTTTCTAAACAGTGATACCTGATTAAATGTTCTTTTCAAAGTAATTAAGTATAATGCACTACCTCAATTGAAATGCGCAGCTTATTTTTTGGAGGGGAGGGGGATGCAGCAGAAAAATAAAATGTACTCAGTGGAGTGACTTCAATGATTTTCGGTGAATAAAAATTTACACGAGTTTAAAAGCGAAAATTTCGCTGTGCTTGGTAAGTGAAGAAATGAATTTTGTTCAAGTATTTCGCAGCAGAAATTAGTCTCTCTCTCTTTTTTTCAATTTATCCAATAGTGAGCTATATTCTTAATCGCAATTTGTTCACATGCCCATTTTGACCAGAAGAGAAAATGTAAGTAAAACGTTTTTGCAAAGGTCCCGGTGTAACGTACCAGGAGATGTGACGTACCTGCCAGAAGGACGCACACGACATAAAGGCAGATAGGAATCAGAAACAAACGTCCGCGTAGCTCAATTGGTAGAGTGACTTATTCCGGAATGAAGGGATCCGGGTTCGAATACTGGCGTGGACAGAAATGACGGAGAAATTTACTTCGTTATAATGGCGCCCGAACTATCCGGATGACCCGACCGGTCAAAATCTCGCAATGGTGTGATGTTCTTTCCACACCGCGAGATAGGAAAAATAAGAGAATCCCTTCTCCAGCACTTCAAAAAAAAAAAAAAAAAAAATAAGGGGGAGATGATGTAACGTACCAGGAGATGTGACGTACCTGCCAGAAGGACGCACACGACATAAAGGCAGATAGGAATCAGAATAAAACGTCCGCGTAGCTCAATTGGTAGAGCAACTTATTCAGGAATGAGGGGACCCGGGTTCGAATCCTGGCGCGGATAAAAATGACGGAGAAATTTACTTCGTTATACCGGCTACTGAGTGTTTGCTATTAGCAAACACGAATAATCTCCAGTTCGATGGGAGTAACATTGTTGTTAGAATTATTACGTTGAATAAAAGCAGGAACAAACCAAAAATTGGAAAGGGGGAAAAAGGTTGAGTAATACATTCAAGCAAACTTTATTTAATACTTTATTTCAACATTCGTCATTGTTTTTAATTCATTCCCCTATTTCATTTCTTATTCGCAAGCGACCTTGTTATATTCGACAGTGGACGAAGCGACCCTACTGATCGAATCATTTTACTTATATATATATACAAATCGTAGTCAAATTATTTTTTTACATCTAATTAATTAATTACTTACATGAAGGTTTTTATACTAAATACAAGTTTTTAATATCATTTTATATATACATATACAAATCGTAGTCAAATTATTTTTTTACATCTAATTAATTAATTACTTACATGAAGGTTTTTATACTAAATACAAGTTTTTAATATCATTTTATATATACATATACAAATCGTAGTCAAATTATTTGCATCATTAATTAAGTACCTACATCTGAATTTTGTAACTTTTGCCCTTAGTTCCAACTTGGTAACACAGCTCAATTCTTTCAGTGCATTTTTTAAGAACTTTAGAGTTTCCAAATTCCCCCATGATATTGCGAATGCGTTCGTCTACTTGTATATGCATTTTCTTCCTTTTTGGACCAAGTTCTACTAATTCTTTTAATTGTTGTTTGTGCATCACACGTCGAATTTATATATTCTAAAGACATTAAAAAATGCCTGAAAGCATTACGCTATGTTACTAAGTTAGACTAAGGACAAAAGCTACAAAATTCAGAAGGTGTAAGTACTTAATAAATTAGATGTAAATAATTTGACTACGTTTTGTGTGTGTGTGTGTGTGTGTGTGTGTGTATAAACAGTGCGTCAAAGAATTTTTAAGACTGGGTCTGCAAAATGAAATAGAAACAAGAAATTATAATTTGTTTTGGTTTGTTATTCAAAATAAGTCCCTCCGGCTTCAATACACTTGTTACAGCGATTTAATAATGATTCGAATGCCTGTTCCAGTTCACTTTGCGGAATTGCCTGCAAAGCACGCGTCGAAGCTGTTTGTATGGTAGAAATATCATAAAAATAACACCCTTTTAACGTCATGTTAAGTTTTGGGAACAAAAAAGTCGCAGGGTGCTAAATCAGGCGAATACGGTGGATGATTCAACACACAGACGTTATTTTTCGCCAAAAATCTACGAACAAAGAGTGAGGTGTGACTGGGTGCATTATCGTGCAACAAACACCAACTGTTTTCATCTCGATATTCTAGACGAATGCGACGAATTCTGCCCATCAAACGCCTCAAAACATTTAAATAAAACTCACCAGCAATTGTTTGTCCACTTGGAACAAATTCTTTGTGGATAATACCCTTACTGTCGAAGAATGTAATGAGCATTGTTTTGATTTTCGATGGAACTTTTTTTTTTTTTTTGGCTTGTGGCGAGTTTTTTAACTTCCTTTCCGCACTTTGTCGCTTTGTTTTAGGATCATATTGAAAACACTGTGTTTCATCACCAGTAACAATCGATTTTAAGAAGTTTGGATCATTTTCAGCGGCTGAAATGATGTCTCTGCAATGTGCACTTCTCCTTGATTTTTGTTCATTGGTTAACGTGTGTGGAACAAATTTAGCACAGACTTTTGTTTTGCAAAAATCTCCATGCAGGACGGTTCGAGTCGTTTCTTTGTTGATGTTTAAAGACTCTTTCATCATTCTTAGTGACGCACATCGACTATTTGCCACGAAATCACGCACCTTTTCAATAATCTCAGGTGTCCTAGATGAACTTGGTCTTCCGGTACGCTTATCATCTTCTAGCATCTCTCTTCCGTCCAAAAACGTTTGTGCCCCAGGAAAACATTTGATCTACTTAAACAATATTCACCATAAACTTGTTTCATCATTTGGTACGTTTCCGAGGCACTGTTACCAAGTTTTGCGTTAAATTTAATAACAGCCTTTGTTCCATCTTAATAATTCAACATGAACAAAATTTTACTTCTCTAATGAATGCCCGTTTCGTTTGAGTTACTTTAACAATTGCGCAGTACTTTTGGCAGAAAGCAAGCAGATGGTCACGGTTTATAACGCATTCGCGATTACACTGGTAGCGCCCCCCGTAGGCTGAAATCTAGCGCCAGTCTTAAAAATTCTTTGATGCCCTGTGTATATATATATACATCGGAAGAAGTGGATGTTTCTGATGTTAACAGAAAAGTAACCAAAGCTCTTATGGAAACAGCAACAAAATTAGCTGGGTCTAAGAACAAGTTGCATGTGAACAAATTATCAGGAAAAACCAAAAATGTTGATGCAAAAAAGAAGAGAGATGAGGACAACTAAAGAAGATGTGACTTCCAAAGTGGAATATATAGAACTATGAAAGACAGTAAGAAAAAGTCTCACTGAAGACGTAATGAAATTCAACTGTGAACTAGTGAGGAAAGCAATTAAAAACAAGCAAAGCCTAAAGATAGCAAAGGGCCATCTCAGTAAGGGAAGAAAACAGATTATGGCACTGCGAAAAGAAGATGGTTCTGTAACAAGAAATAGAGGCGAAATTTTGACAACCAGTGTAAGATTTCTACTCCAAATTATATGAAAGGGATGATACATGTACCTCAGACATCATGAAAGGTACCAGTACCAGAGTTCTTCCAGTCCTCCCAGCAGAAGTTGCACATGCAATCAAGAACATGAAGCGGGGAAAAGTTCCATGAGAAGATGGAATTACTGTAGACATCATAAAAGAAGCAAGTGGAGAAATCGAAACAGTACTCGCCCAAATTTTCACTCGATGCCTTAATGAAGGTAATATTCCTGAGGATTGGAACAACGCTATAATGATCCTGCTACATAAAAAAGGTGACATTGAGGATCTCAGGAACTACAGACCTATCAGCCTCCTATCAGTGGTTTATAAAATCTTCACTAAAGTTCTTTGACACCGTTTGAAGGTAACACTGGACATGGCTCAACCGAGAGAACAAGCTGGATTCAGGAGTGGCTACAGCACAATAGATCATATTCCCGTACTGAGAGAACTAATTGAAAGAGCGAGGGAATATGAACTTCCATTGTGCATGGCTTTAATCGATTATGAAAAAGCCTTTGATTCGGTGAAACCATCAGCAGTTACAGTGGCTCTAAAATCCTGCGGTATTGAAGATGCATACATTAATATTATTAATAACATCTATAAAAATTCAAGTGCAAAGATTCGGCTGTTTGAAAATACAACACACATAAAAATTGGAAAGGGAGTGAGACAAGGTGACACCATATCTCCGAAGCTCTTTAACGCCACTTTGTAAAATATCTTTCAATCATTGAACTGGGAAAACAAAGGAATAAAGATTAATGGAGATTATCTAACCCACCTTCGTTTTGCTGATGACGTAGTCATTTTTGCAACTACCCCATCAGAGCTGCATAGTATGATCCAGGAACTTGCTGACAAGAGTAAAGAAGTTGGATTAAAAATGAACTTTCAGAAGACAAAAGTGATGTTCAATGCTTTTACAAGAAATGAAGATTTATCGATTGATGGAGAAAAGCTGGAGATAACAGACACGTACGTTCATCTTGGACAGCAGATATCAAGTGAGGGTCACATTGATGAAGAAATTAATCGGCGTACAAAACTTGCCTGGAGAGCTTTTGGAAGAAACAGCATAATTTTCAAGAGCAATATGCCATTATGTCTTAAAAGAAAAGTGTTTGATCAATGCATCCTTCCAGTGCTTACGTATGGTGCAGAGACGTGGACCTTAACTAAAAGAGACATACAAAGGCTGCAGACAACTCAGAAAAGCATGGAGAGGCGCATGCTTGGTGTAACCAGAAGAGATAAGAAGAGGAACTCGTGAATCAGAAAAATGACAAGAGAGACATCATGATCAGAGTAAAATCCCTGAAATGGCAATGGGCTGGACATACTGCCAGAAGGACAGACCATCGATGGACGGCCGAAATTTTAGATTGGATTCCAAGGGACAGGAAGAGACCCAAAAGAAGACCACATGGGAGATGGGTGGATGAAATTCGAAAGTATGCGGGAGTGACATGGAGGAGACTGGCACAAGGCAGACCGTTGTGGAGGAAACTTGTGGAGACCTTCATCCAGCAGTGGATTGATAATGGTTGACAATGATGATGATGATGATTATATATATATAAGTAAACTGATTCGATTAGCAGGGTCGCTTCGTCCACGATAAAATATAACAGGGTCGCTTGGCAGACGGTCGTTTCGCGCACGACACCTATTAATCAACAAAGCACACGGGCCCTGCGACGCATTCCCACCGAACGAGAGACTGCATTTGCCAGCAACCCTGCTAGCGAGAGCTGCCATCAATGCAGTCCACAGGGAAGTTTTATTCAAAGGAAACGAACTGATGTGGGAATAGGCAGAGTTTCCCACATGAGTTGGTTTTAATAGCCGCCAATGTTCCTTCCGCTCCCAGTGGTGTTATGCAGGAAAAACTTCTAGTTGAGTTCAGAAGACTTAAGTCGTGGCATTATGCTGGAAAAACTTACAGCGGTGTTCGCAAAACTTCTCTCGCTTGGTATGTCATGAAACAAAAACTGCTTTGGGTAGGGAGTGGGGGCGCTGCAGCCCTACAGCCCCATAGCAGGAGCCGCCCCTGTCTTTACTCCAGCAGCAACTTTGATTTTAGGATTAAACCTCTGAAACTCAGAGAAGAGATTAAGGGCATGTATGGTACAGAGGAGAACACTGAAAATATGGGTTTAAATTTTTATTCAAGATCACAAGCAAGGTTTGCTCAGAATATTTACATAAAATATATGCACATCATTCCTTTAGGCATGTTTTTTTTTTCATGTGCGTACAAATAAAGAGAACAACATTTAATACTACGCTATAAAGTAAATGATTGTATTGTAATTATATAAATGTCCTAAGGAAAACAGAAGCAACGGGTCTCGGCGCTTCCCTATCTATCTGTCGTCTCATACTTTTCTCGTATGCTTTTACAGTATGTCCTCGATCCCGAGTAGAGCGTTGATTTCCGGAAACTGATCTTGCAGCAATCCCTGTAAAAATAAACACACATTTAAATATATGAACAAAGCTACATTTGTTGGTGAGGAACAGATTCAAGCACATCTCGAATTGAAACACGCCTGCCTTCACTTAAGGCTGTCTTTGAATTAGTGTTAGGGTTCATCTTCTACGATGCGCAAAAAATCACTTCTTAGGCGTGGCTTTTATGTCTTGAGTGACTGACCCAGAAGTTGGCGTCAGCAAATCATTCACTTCTCGCCATATTCAGAATGGAAGCGGTCTTTCGTTGTCTCTACAGTGAAGATCATATCATATCATATGTAAAGAATTTTAGGAAGGGAGTGTCTGACCCCAGGTCTTTAACAACACTTAGAAATAGAAAGCTAGGAGATTTGGGCTAGACTGCCCGATAGGAAAGTGACACGAAAGCGAGGTAGAAAAAGGGAGGAACACGCTTTTATTTATTACCGGGGGGGGGCAGTACCCCGGTTCGACGGTTTAACGTGCCCATCCGATGCACGGCGGATATTTAGTGGTTCGAGCGTTCATACCTGCCTGGGATCGAACATGAGGTCTTCTCCGCGGCAGTCACGAGCGTTGACCACTAGGACAACCGCGGCCAAGTGAAAAGACAAAATATGCTGTGTTACGTTTTAACCAATGACGTTATTTGGGGGTGGAGCTCACTAAGTAGGCGGGGCTTAGTAAGAGGTGGAGTTTCTACAGCTCAAATTCAGATATTCTCTGCTAATGTACACATTTTTGCTTCAAATAATAAACGTTCAGTAGGATTTAAGATGATTTATCGAAGACAATATATATATATATATATATATATATATATATATATATATATATATATATATATATATATTGATTGGAGGTTTAACGAACACCGTGAGCAACTCATTGGGCTATAAGCAGTCGCCCGTCCCTAATTTTGGGGCACTGGTTTCATGCACCACCCCTTAATCCCCACATAGGATTAAAATTGTACCTCGTGGGTGGTGAAGACTATTAGTTCTTAGCTGAAACAACAAAATGGCGGAATGAAGCGTCCATCCGCACGTGTTCATCACAACATTGAAATTAAATAAATTCATAATTGACAGTTTGATTGCGGGCGACCCTTACAGTGATGTCTTACGTTTTCGTCCACAGATTTATTAGTTATTAGTTTAGATTTATTAGTTATTATTTATTAGTTCGTGGTGATGTCTTACGTTTTCTCTTATAAGAATTGGAGAATTGTGTACTTGAATGGACTTTATTTACGCTACGTGGATGTCGTTCTCGTTTTTTGGCCTTCCACTAAAGAAAAGTTGAACCAGTTCACAGACTGCTTATCATCTCAATATCCATCTATTAAGTTCTCCATGGAATTTGAAAATAATTATACCTTACCATTTTTAGATTTTTATTTAAAACAAGACCCTCATAGACAAACTGTTCCATATTCAGTGTATCAAAAACCCACATCCTCTACCGTCATGATTCCATTTCAATCAGCTCATCCATTTAACCAAAAACTCACATCCATCCAATTCCAAGTACGACGAGCATTTAGCCAATCATCGAGAGTGACATTACGAAATCAAGAAATAGACAAAATTAAAATATCTGCATCTCATCATGGCTACTCAGATGACATCGCGAATTCTATCGTAAAAAAAATAAATAGCACATTAGATACCACTTTAATAAAAGATCGTAGACCAATTAAATATGTGGGATTACTACCATACATTCCCAACATCATCAATATACTCAAAAACGTTTGCTATCGTCACAGTATTGGCTTCGGTATACGAACACACAATGTACTATGAGGAATACAAAATGATAGAGACCTTGTTCCTTTGGACATTCGATATGGAGTATATGTCATCCCAATGAAGATAATAGACATTCAAGATGAAGATCGTATATATGTTGGATTTACACTTCGCTCATTAAAAACTCGTTTAAAAGAGCACCAATATAACATAAGGACAAACTCATCAAATACTTCCATATCAAGGCTATCACAAGACGGATCACAATACCCATGTTGAAGCGAAACCAAAATCCTCGCCACGCCCTACTCAAAAGCATCAATCTTCCTAATGCAAAGTCTGTTTATTCACAAATACGGTGAAGTATGTTGCAATGATGATACTCCTTGTCACATCCCTTTACCTTGGAAAACGGTGCTTAGTGAATTTTAACATATAGAGACTTACACCAATTATTTCCTTCATATATTTCATTTCATTTCATTTATTCATTTTTCAGTTGCCCACATATTACAGTTCAAAATACAAACAATATAATCAATTGCAAAAAATGTAGCAACTAGGAGGAGGAGGGAAAAGGCCTGACATAGCCTGACATAGTTAGGCCTGACATAGCCCTCCCACCCCTAGTACTAAAAAAAACAAAAAAACTTGAACAACAAGGAACAATACAAAAGACAAGTCAAAGGCATATTGAATATAACTGAAAGATTAAATAAATACATAAGTGTATAAAAGACAAGTCAAAGGCATATTGAATATAACTGAAAGATTAAATAAATACATAAGTGTATAAAAGACAAGTCAAAGGCATATTGAATATAACTGAAAGATTAAATAAATACATAAGTGTATAAAAGACAAGTCAAAGGCATATTGAATATAACTGAAAGATTAAATAAATACATAAGTGTATAAAAGACAAGTCAAAGGCATATTGAATATAACTGAAAGATTAAATAAATACATAAGTGTATAAAAGACAAGTCAAAGGCATATTGAATATAACTGAAAGATTAAATAAATACATAAGTGTATAAAAGACAAGTCAAAGGCATATTGAATATAACTGAAAGATTAAATAAATACATAAGTGTATAAAAGACAAGTCAAAGGCATATTGAATATAACTGAAAGATTAAATAAATACATAAGTGTATAAAAGACAAGTCAAAGGCATATTGAATATAACTGAAAGATTAAATAAATACATAAGTGTATAAAAGACAAGTCAAAGGCATATTGAATATAACTGAAAGATTAAATAAATACATAAGTGTATAAAAGACAAGTCAAAGGCATATTGAATATAACTGAAAGATTAAATAAATACATAAGTGTATAAAAGACAAGTCAAAGGCATATTGAATATAACTGAAAGATTAAATAAATACATAAGTGTATAAAAGACAAGTCAAAGGCATATTGAATATAACTGAAAGATTAAATAAATACATAAGTGTATAAAAGACAAGTCAAAGGCATATTGAATATAACTGAAAGATTAAATAAATACATAAGTGTATAAAAGACAAGTCAAAGGCATATTGAATATAACTGAAAGATTAAATAAATACGTAAGTGTATATAGATGCAAGGTCTATCCATAAGCCGTGAAATCAATCCAGCGACCAGATCAGGTCAACTCAGCACTAATTGAGAGACTTCTTAATAAGGTGATGCTTGAATTTTTTTTAAATAGGTCAAAATTGTTAATAGATTTTATGTCATAAGGCAAGGAGTTCCAAAGTTTTGGACCCGAATAATTAATATTCATTTTAATTGTTTCTGTCCGAGGGAAATTACGTATAAGTGTTGATCGATTCCTGGTTTCATAACTATGAGTACGAATATTTAATGATATTAAGTCATGGTATAAATCATTTTTAATTCTTCTGATCATTATTTTACCAAGATTATAGTCAAATAATTGTTTTATTGTAAGTATGTTATATTTATTGGGATTTACTTCTGACCTAAAGGTGAGATTACTATAGAATTATTAAGAGTTCTTAGATATCATTGTCAACCATTATCAATCCACTGCTGGACGAAGGTCTCCCCAAGTTTCCTCCACAACGGTCTGTCTTGTGCCAGTCTCCTCCATGTCACTCCCGCATACTTTCGAATTTCATCCACCCATCTTCCATGTGGTCTTCTTCTGGGTCTTTTCCTGTCCCTTGGAATCCAATCTAAAATTTCGGCTGTCCATCGATGGTCTGTCCTTCTGGCAGTATGTCCAGCCCATTGCCATTTTAGGGATTTAACTCTGATCATGATATCTTCCACTCTTGTCATTTTTCGGATCCACGTGTTCCTCTTCTTAATCTCTCCTGGTTATACCAAGCATGCACCTCTCCATGCTACTTTGAGTTGTCTGCAGCCTTTGTATGTCTCTTTTAGCTAAGGTCCACGTCTCTGCACCATACGTAAGCACTGGAAGGATGCATTGATCAAACACTTTTCTTTTAAGACATAATGGCATATTGCTCTTGAAAATTATGCTGTTTCTTCCAAAAGCTCTCCAGGCAAGTTTTGTACGCCGATTAATTTCTTCACCAATGTGACCCTCACTTGATATCTGCTGTCCAAGATAAACGTACGTGTCTGTTATCTCCAGCTTTTCTCCATCAATCGATAAATCTTCATTTCTTGTAAAAGCATTGTACATCACTTTTGTCTTCTGAAAGTTCATTTTTAATCCCACTTCTTTACTCTTGTCAGCAAGTTCCTGGATCATACTCTGTAGCTCTGATGGGGTAGTTGCAAAAATGACTATGTCATCAGCAAAAACGAAGGTGGGTTAGATAATCTGCATTAATCTTTATCCCTTTGTTTTCCCAGTTCAGTGATTGAAAGACATTTTCCAATGTGGCATTAAAGAGCTTCGGAGATATGGTGTCACCTTGTCTCACTCCTTTTCCAATTTTTATGTGTGTTGTATTTTCAAACAGCCGAATCTTTGCACTTGCATTTTCATAGATGTTATTAATAATATTAATGTATGCATCTTCAATACCGCAGGAATATTAATCTTATATATCTATTCTGTAACACCTGCATTTTTTTAAAGTTATATTGTGTTGTTTGCCTTCATGTCAGTATACAGTATTTTATATGTGTTTGTATTAGTGTGTAGTATAAAGAAATAATATAATTTTTAATACATTGCTCGACATGTAATATATTTATCGATGTTATCAAATCATTCACGAGTTATAATATCCATCAATCACGAGCATGTGACAATATCAAGAAAATCACATATCCTTATTGTATTCAAATCATACTCAGTTCCATTCTTCTATAATAACATCTGAAGATGGGTCCATTGCGGGCCCGAAAGTTCTAATGTTTACTGTATGAATTAATAACTACCTTCATTACATTAAATCATTTTAAACAGTCAAATGTGTTATTTGAATCTGTTATTTGATTAAGATCGCGTAAAGACGGCGGAAATCAACATAGAAAGAAAGACGTCGCAAGTATTTGCGTCGGAAGAATAGGAGGCCATTCGATAGCTCCAGGGTAATGATTGGGGTAGTTGAGATCGAGCACGTTGTGTCCAAAGTGGCTGCTTATGGTCCTAAAAACATCCAGAGTGCGATGCGGAGGTGCACCATCTTGCATGAACCCGAAACCATCGACCATTCTCAGACGGCAAATTTCCGGGAGAAACTTGTTTTCCAGAATAGCTTTGTTAGTCTCGAATTTCCTAACCAGGTCCAGAACTGTTGACTTTGGTGGCTTCTGAACATTCTTGTAAGCTGTTGACCACTTTCTCAGTGTTTCAGAAGGACTTTTGTTTGTTTCATAACAAGTTTTCACAATAAAAACGCGTTGTTCGGTTGAATACATCATTTTTAACTTGCACTAAAACACAGTCGAAACAACACTGAATCAATCTCTACACACACTGAGAGGCCACTTTATCATGACCACCCCCTCAGTACTTCGTTGGACCACTTTATTATGACCACCCCCTCAGTACTTCGTTGGGCCACTTTATTATGACCACCCCCTCAGTACTTCGTTGGGCCACCTTTTGCCTTTAATACTGCGTCGATTCTTCATGGCATGGACTCCACGAGATGTTGATAGGTCGTTTGTGGAATCTGAGACCATGCTTGATGAATAACACTTTCCAGGAGTGTGAGATTGCAGTATTGTGGATCCAGCTGTCTGATGGCTCGTTCAACTTCATTCCACAAATTCTCAATGGGGTTAAGGTCTGGAAATTGTGGGGGACACCTAAGCAAAGTAAACTCACCGGCATGTTCCTGAAACCAATCCTGTACAATACGAGCACTATGGCAGGACGCATTATCTTGTTGAAAGTAGCCATCGCCATTGGGATAAACCATCCACATGACAGGATGCACTTGGTCCGCAACGATGTTTAGATATGATGTGCCAGTCAGACGTTGATCAATTAAAGGGCCCAAAGCATACCAGGAAAATATTCCCCAAACCATAACGTTGCCTCCACTAGCTTGAAGGGTTAATGCATTTGGGGTCCATGCTTTCGTGCTGTTTCCGCTAAATCCTCACTCGGCGATCGGCACGGTCCAACTGAAAATGTGATTCATCGAACCACATAATTTGTTTCCAATTATCGACTGTCCAATCTTTGTGCCCCTGTGCAAACTGGAGACATTTTCTCTTGTTAACTGCAGACATCAAAGGTGTTCGAAGAGGCCTTTGGCTGCCGTATCCCATCCGATGCAGTTTACGGCGAACAGTGCGTGCAGAGATCATTTGACGAGATCTTTGTTTAAGATGGTCTGTAATTTGCTGCACTGTCGTTCTTCTGTTGTCTGTTACCAGTGTGGACACTTTCCGTTCCGCCCGAGCAGTCACTAGTCGATGACGACCACCCGTTGCACGTAGAGACCCAGTTTTTTGGCTGACAGTCCAGTCTTTAAACACTTTACCAACAGCTGCTCTGGAACATTTCACGAATGCGGCGGTTTTGGTGATACTTGCTCCATGGCTCCGAGCTCCTACAATCATCCCACGTTAAAAGTCCGTCAAATCGTATTTTTTACCCATCTCGTCACCCAACAATCCCTTCTACTACTGTCGTAAGCACTAAGCTTTCCCTTTTTATACTAGCCTCGCCTTCTGGTGGTAACAGCGTGCAGCCATAGCTCATTTGCTTAAAACTCTCAGGTGGTCATAATAAAGTGGCCACTCAGTGTATATAAAAGTGAAAGTTTGTATGTTTGTTCCGCGTATGTTCCTAAACGGTTTGATGGATTTGCACTAAGTTGGCATACATACTCTTCATCACCCAGATTAAAATACAGGTGGGACGATTTTTAGAAATTCCATTTCTAAGGGGGTCAAATGTGTTTTTACGGGGCCCTCTATAGACTGGGTGCAAGTCCGCTGCTGCGGTATTACTCCGCGTGTCCGAGCAACGGTCGTCAGGTGACGCCTCACTCCTCGCAAGCTTCCGCGGTTCAGGCATACGGGGAAGAGTCCGATTTTTGAAAACATAACGCACTAGCGGAACATATTGTCATAAATATTTTTTTTGTTTATGTTACCATGGCATTTTCTTTGTAAGGATTAGGTTTCATTAGACTCCCAACAATTGGCGCAGGATTCTCAAATATGGGTGGAGCTACAGATTCCCAACAGTAGGCGTGGTCCTCTTAAATACCATCAAAGTTAAGTTGAAGTTAAAACAGACGGTCTTCTTCATACATAAAATTTAAATACAAGATTAGTATTGGTATTAGTCCACCGGAAAGAAGAAAGCTTCCCAACGGTGAAAGAATTATCCGAATGAGTTTAGTTTTCTAGATTAGTAAAAAAATCCGTATATTATCGTGAACTACTTTCTTTCACGTTGGGTGTGATCAGGTTGTATGTAAACATAGCGGAACGATACATGGGGAATTGGAAACTACTTGAAAGCGATGTTATTCGGTAGTACAGCCAAAAATAATAACAAATAATAAAAAAACAATAAAAAATAATAATAAATAAACGAAATAGCCTATGTCCTCCGGAAAGTTTCCCAACGGTGAAAGAATTATCTGAATCGGTTTAGTTTTCGAGATTATTAAAAAAATACCGTGAACTACCGGGTGATCCAAAAGTCTTGCACATTTTGAAAACGTAATAACTCGCGGAGTTTTGAGAGTAGAGCAACGCGGTTTGCGTAGAGGTGATCAGAATGACATCGGGTTTTTTATGAAATCACATACATTTTTACTCATTTTACTTACATTTTTCATCACCAGATGGCGCCATAGGCGAACAGGTTTGGGATAGTGGGTATAAGAGCAGCAGCTGGGAAGCAACCATTAGTCACAGCGGTCCGTTCCGTGTCAGTATGCTGTCATTACCTGGCAAAGCGCTGTTGGTGAAATTGTTCCATTGCAACGCTGAATGTGCGAGTGCTGCGTTGAGAGCCTACCGGTCACTGAAAGGTGATCGCAGTGGGAAAGGACCGATGGAAAGTGGATGCTGCGGCGAATGGTGAAAAAAATTCGAGGAAACGGGATCTTTGGCAGCACGCCCACGAAGCGGTAGACCACCAACACGTGCTGCTGCAGCAGAGACGATTACGCAGGAAATGGATATGATTGCAATGTCATCCGCACATGGCGACTCCAGTGCTCGCCATGTTTCTCGACAAACAGGCATTCCATACGGGACTGTATGGCGAACACTACGACGGATTCTGCGCAGATACCCGTACAAACTGCAACGGCATCACGAACTGCAAGCTGGCGATAACGTGCAGCGTCAGGAGTTCGCAGCATGGTTTTTTTCGACAAATGGATGTCGACAAGAACTAGCTGATGAACGTTTTATGGACAGATGAGGCACACTTTTTCCTAAACGGAGCTGTTAACACGCACAACTGCTGCATCCGGGCCACGGAACATCCCCGAGCAGTCGTTGAAGCGCCACTTCATCAGTCGAAAGTGACAGTTTGGTGTGGATTCACGGCTTCCTTCATTATCGGTCCTTTTTTTATTTGAAGAGGTCCAAGGCACCTCATTCGAAACCGTTTCAGTAACAGGTGCACGTTATGCGAACATGTTACGAGCGTACGTTATCCCTAGCCTGCAAGAGCGGGATGCAATGAATCTCTGCACATTTATGCAGGATGGAGCACCACCCCACATCTCACGTTCCGTTAAGCAACTGCTGCAAGAGACGTGTGGAGCAAATCGTGTGCTGAACCGACACTTTCCGAAGGCCTGGCCTCCTTGGTCACTAGGCCTGACACCCTGCGATTTCTGGCTCTGGTTACCTAAAATCACAAGTGTACAGATGTCGCCCCACTTCATTGGCCATGCTGAAAGATGCCATTCGACACCATGTGGCAGCTATACCACCGGACATGCTCTTCAATGCCGTCCATGGTGTTTTCTCTCGTCTGCAGGCAGTGCTGGAACAGGACGGCCATCATATTGAACACCTGGTACAATGAGGTGTCTAACCTGGTACAATCAGGAGTCCATTTTTCTCGACACTTCCAACCTGTGGTTGCTGCTCCATCTGGAGATGAAAAATGTAAGTAAAATGAGTAAAAATTAATGCGATTTCATAAAAAACCCAGATGTCATTCTGATCATTTCTACGCAAACCGCGTTGCTCTACTCTCAAAACTCCGCTAATTATTACGTTTTCAAAATGTGCAAGACTTTTGGATCACTCGGTACTTTCTTTCACGTTGGATGTGATCAGGTTGTATATCTACACTCTAGAAAGCTGAATGCGGAGTGCAGGAAGTGCATTACTGTGCATGTTTGCTATTTCGAGTTTTTAGGGCTCAGAACGGCCATTATAAATTGGGATTTTTATAATAAAATTCTCATCAAGTGTGGTGAAATGCCTCCAAAAAAACGCAAACCCGTCAGACAAGTTCAACAGAAAGCAAAGAAAGTAAAATTACTTCGAGAGAGTGAGACAACCAAACAACGTGATCGAAGACTTATGGATCTGCGGGAAAGAGCCTAGGGCGGCAGAGACCTTGGAACAGCGTGAGGTACGACTTGAGCGCTGTTCATCATGGTAGGATTTTTATTTATAGTGCGATTTACATTGTTACTTGAAAACAAACTTTATGCCTATCCCGGACAACGCCGGGTATCTCCGCTAGTTACCTATAAACACTTGGTCGACGAAAAACTGATAGTGCTGCCTTCTCGTGCGTATTTCAAAAGTTATAAGTGTTCGGTCATTTATTGAACACCCGGTATTTAATTCGTAAATAAAATATACTAGTATATACGTACCTCATCAACAGTATACACAATAGGAAGTCCACAAAACGTCATCTTGTTGATGAGATCTTCTAAGGGAATTTTTTCATCTGCCCCAGCATCTTCAGAAACCGAATCAACTGCTCGAAGGTCAGCATATTCCTGTAAAAAACACTTATTCTTGTAACTTAACACCATTGCTCGTACATTGAAACGTAAGAAACACACGTCGTTACCAAAAGCTTTCGTCAGACTTGGAGAACGTGTTCTATTAAGCGTATTGGTGATAAAATTTCCTATGAATATTGGACCATCTGCGTTTCTCAGTTATGTGACGTGTACTTATGCAATGGGGTCTATAACTGACATGACAAACCCGAAATTCCGAACAGCGACAGAGTTAATGACAGTTTGTACGCCCATACACAGTCGTATCAGAATAATATGGCCACCTACCTAGTAACGAGAATAGCCACCCTTTGCCCGGATGACAGGGGCGAGACGGCGTGGCACGGAAGCAATGAGGCCCTGGAAGATTGCCCGAGGCACACGTGACCATTCGGACTGCTGCAGAGCACGGAGGCCCCGGAGATGACGTGGTTTTTGGTCGACACGTCGAACCTGTCGACCCAAATAGCCCCACAAGTGCTCCATAAGATTGAGGTCGGGCGATCTCGCCGGCCAAGGTAGAAATTGCTGTCTTGTTATTACGCACTCCTATTAGCGACGTGGCAGGGCGCATTGTTTGTTGGTAGACACCATCATCACCAGGGGAAACGTCCAACATGAAGCATGTGGTCAGCAAGGATGGACAGGTGTAGGTAGCCATTGGTGTTCAGTGATCCATCCAGTGGTACCAGGTCATACCAGGAAAACATCCCCCAGACATTCACACTGCCACCTCGAGCCTGTACTTGACCGATAAGCATGTCCGGGTGTTGCTTCTCGTGTGTCTGACGCCGTATCCGCCACCGCCAGTCACTTCTATGGAGTAGAAACCTCGATTCGTCGGAGAAGGCAACTTTTTCTGTTCTTCGTAATCCCATGAGAACTGCATACGTCGTTGCCGATGGACCTGGGTTAACATGGACGCCTTAACGCAGCGTCGATTACGGAGACTCGTGCGTAACAGGGTTCGCTCTACTGTTATCGGGGGTACGTACCTGCGTGTCCCAGCGTTCGTTTGCGTGGTCAGTTGTCGCACTGTTACTCGTCAATTGCGATTTAGCAGTCGACGGAGGCGACGTTCTTCTTTGGGGTCAATGGCGTTTGGGGATTCACACTTATGACACTGGGAGGTACTCGGTGTGCCAGCGGTACATGCTTGGTACACCCTTACTCCAACACCTCGCGTACAGCCCATGAAGTCTGCTATTCCGGAGATGCTCCCACCCTTGGCGAGGTAGCCGATGATTATTCCTTTTCGAACGTCCGTCAAATCACTACCTCTGCCCATTGTGCTCACGTGACGCACTATGGCTCATCTGTCCTGACCGGCCGCTTATATTTCGCTGTGGTCGATTTTGTCACGTGCACTCTAGGACGCGCCTGGGTGGGTGCACTGTAATTCCGGAGATGGTCATACAGGGTGTCCCACTCTCTACAGAACCCGGCATTTCTTTAATAATATTAACACCAATGAAGATATTGCAACGAAATTTGAAGTGGCCTTGCATCATTTCGCGCAAAATGTGATGACATCACAACATGTGCTGCAAGTGGCCACCATTTGCTTTCATACAGCATTGAACCCGGCGCACCATATTATGGAAAGTCCTTGCCGGTACGTCCGCCGTCACTGCCTTGAATTTTTACGGTGATACTTGCCTTCAGGGATGTAAGGTCAGGTGATGCGTAACATCACAGCCTCTCCTTGACAAATGTCAACCCCGCCTTCTCGTGGTGCATCCTGTTCCCACTAAAGGGGCTCTGACGACCGCCCATAGCGGTATAACTATACCATCGGGATTAGAGGAAATTCTATCCCACACTCACCAACCCGCTTGGCCAGCGTGGTGAGTTATGGCCAAACCCCTCCAAAATGACTCCACAACTTAAATCTTGGCCCTCAGTCTCTGGCAGCTGGAATGTACCTGGCCAAGGCAGCGGCCAGTGCGACATGAAGGCAGAGGGTGCTAAGAATCCCCGGAGGACCGGACTAGGCTGCCATCTGATGCTGACCTTGGCAACGTACAATGGACGCTCCCTATCTTCTGATTCAAGGCTTCTTGAATTGGAAGAGGAACTACAAAGGATCAAGTGGGACATCGTCGGGCTAAGTGAGGTAAGGAGAAAAGGAGAAGATCTCATTGAACTTAAAAGTGGACATCTCTTCTACTATCGTGGGACAGATACTGGCAGAACTAGTGGTGTTGGATTTATAATAAACAAGAAACTGAAGGATAAAGTGATAGAAGTTGAAAGTTCCTCTGACAGAGCTGCACGACTCGTTATCCAACTATCGAGAAGATACCAGGCTCAGATTATTCAAACTTATGCACCCACCACAAGTCATCCTGAAGAAGAAATTGAAGAATTTTATGAGGAAATTTGTCATCTAAATAATAAAGGTAAGCAGCACTTGAAAATAATTATGGGAGATTTCAATGCAAAAATAAGGCAACGGCAACAGAATGAAACTTCAGTAGGTAAATTCGGTCACGGCAACAGAAACCAGCGTGGAAATACTCTCGTTGAGTTTGCAGAGGCAGAAGGGTTTTTCATCTTGAACTCCTTCTTCAAGAAAAAGCCACACAGGAAATGGACATGGAGACATCCAAATGGGACGACAAGTGAAATTGATTTTATTATGTGTAACAAAAAATTCGTCATCGAAGACTGCAGTGTGCTAAACAAGTTCAACACAGGTAGTGACCATAGATTGGTGAGATGTAAGATGCACCTCAACACTAAACTTGAACGTGGCAAGCTCATAAGACAAACAAAATCTATTGACATAACCAACCTTAAAAAACACCATAATACCTTCAAGTTGGAACTGAAGAATAGGTTCTCTGCTTTAGAAGGCCTAACATCGGAAGAAGTGGACATCTCTGAAGTTAACAGAAAAGTAACCAAAGCTCTTATGGAAACAGCAACAAAATTAGCTGGGTCTAAGAACAAGTTGCATGTAAATAAATTATCAGGAAAAACGAAAATGTTGATGCAAAAAAGAAGAGAGATGAGGACAACTAAAGAAGATGTGACTTCCAAAGTGGAATATATAGAGCTATGCAAGGCAGTACGAAAAAGTATCACCGAAGACGTAAGAAAATTCAACTGTGAACTAGTGAGGAAAGCAATTGAAAACAACCAAAGCCTAAAGATAGCAAAGGGACATCTCAGTAAGGGAAGAAAACAGATTATGGCACTGAGAAAAGAAGATGGTTCTGTAACAAGAAATAGAGGCGAAATTTTGACAAGGGTGAAAGATTTCTACTCCAAATTATATGAAAGGGATGATACATGCACTCCAGACATCATGAAAGATACCAGTACCAGAGTTCCTCCAGTCCTTCCAGCAGAAGTTGCACATGCAATCAAGAACATGAAGCGGGGAAAAGCTCCAGGAGAAGATGGAATTACTGTAGACATCATACAAGAAGCAAGTGGAGAAATCGAAACAGTACTCGCCCAAATTTTCACTCGATGCCTTAATGAAGGAAAGATTCCTGAGGATTGGAACACCGCTACAATGATCCTGCTACATAAGAAAGGTGACATTGAGGATCTCGGAAACTACAGACCTATCAGCCTCCTATCAGTAGTTTATAAAATCTTCACTAAAGTTCTTTCACACCGCTTGAAGGTAACACTGGACATGGCTCAACCGAGAGAACAAGTTGGATTCAGGAGTGGCTACAGCACAATAGATCATATCCATGTGCTGAGAGAACTAATTGAAAGAGCGAGGGAATATGAACTTCCATTGTGCATGGCTTTTATCGATTATGAAAAAGCCTTTGATTCGGTGAAACCATCAGCAGTTACAACGGCTCTGAAAACCTGCGGTATTGAAGATGCATACATTAATATTATTTAATAACATCTATGAAAATGCAAGTGCAAAGATTAGGCTGTTTGAAAATACAACACACATAAAAATTGGAAAGGGAGTGAGACAAGGTGACACCATATCTCCGAAGCTCTTTAATGCCACATTGGAGGGTGTTTTTCAGTCACTGAGCTGGGAAAACAAAGGGGATAAAGATTAATGGAGATTATCTAACCCACCTTCGTTTTGCTGATGACGTAGTCATTTTTGCAACTAGCCCATCAGAGCTGCAGAGTATGATCCAGGAACTTGCTGACAAGAGTAAAGAAGTGGGATTAAAAATGAACTTTCAGAAGACAAAAGTGATGTTCAATGCTTTTACAAGAAATGAAGATTTGTCGATTGATGGAGAAAAGCTGGAGATAACAGACACGTACGTTTATCTTGGACAGCAGATATCAAGTGAGGGTCACATTGATGAAGAAATTAATCGGCGTACAAAACTTGCCTGGAGAGCTTTTGGAAGAAACAGCATAATTTTCAAGAGCAATATGCCATTATGTCTTAAAAGAAAAGTGTTTGATCAATGCATCCTTCCAGTGCTTACGTATGGTGCAGAGACGTGGACCTTAACTAAAAGAGACATACAGAGGCTGCAGACAACTCAAAGAAGCATGGAGAGGTGCATACTTGGTGTAACCAGGAGAGATAAGAAGAGGAACTCGTGGATCCGAAAAATGACGAGAGTGGAAGACATCATGATCAGAGTTAAATCCCTGAAATGGCAGTGGGCTGGACATACTGCCAGAAGGACAGATCATCGATGGACAGCCGAAATTTTAGATTGGATTCCAAGGGACAGGAAAAGACCCAGAAGAAGACCACATGGGAGATGGGTGGATGAAATTCGAAAGTATGCAGGGGTGACATGGAGGAGACTGGCACAAGACAGACCGTTGTGGAGGAAACTTGGGGAGACCTTCGTCCAGCAGTGGATTGATAATGGTTGACAATGATGATGATGATGACTTGCCTTCAAGGCATCTATGGTTCGCTTTTTCTTTTGGGAAACTCTTCCTTTTAGATATTCCCATAAAAAAGTAATCAGGAGGGGTCAGATAGAGCGAGCGCAGTGGCCTTAGACCCTTCGAAACGACGCGGTCGCCGAAAAGGGACTGAATTTCGGCCATACTGGTGTTTGGTGTATGTGATGTCGCTTCATCACGCTGGTAATCTCCAACGGAGAGTTATTCGTCGTCCAATTGATTTACAAAGGTGTTGAAGATTTTTACATATGCAGCTGTTGTGATGGAGATGTGACCAATTAATTATACGGCGCCGGGTCATCCCACACCAAACACCAATTTTCTGTGAACGAAGGGGTTCTTCATGAATCACGTTGGGATTTTCACTGTTTCAAATACGGGAATTTTGAGAATTGGCGTATCTGGACCGGTAAAACCACACCTAGTCCCAGAACGGATGCCAGAATTTTTCTGAAGAAATGTGTGAATTCTGTCACTAGTTTCACGTGGTCAGGCTCCTTCAGTTCGTGGACCACGGAGATACGGTACTCATGAAGCTTCGCTTTTTTCACAGCACGTTGACTAGTGCTTTTGGACAACCCTGTTTCCTGTGAGAGTCGGCAAAGTGACTGCCTGGGAGACGCAAGTAGTCGGCGAAGTGACTTCCTGGGAGACGCAAGTATTCGGCGAAGTGACTTCCTGTGAGACGCAAGTATTCGGCCAAGTGACTTCCTGGGAGACACAAGTAGTCGGCGAAGTGACTTCCTGGGAGACGCAAGTAGTCGGCGAAGTGACTTCCTGGGAGACGCAAGTATTCGGCGAAGTGACTATCTGAGAGACGCAAGTAGTCGGCGAAGTGACTATCTGGGAGACGCAAGTATTCGGCGAAGTGACTATCTGAGAGACGCAAGTAGTCGGCGAAGTGACTATCTGGGAGACGCAAGTAGTCGGTGAAGTGACTTCCTGGGAAACGCAAGTATTCGGCGAAGTGACTTCCTGGGAGACGCAAGTATTCGGCGCAGTGACTTCCTGTGAGACGCAAGTATTCGGCGAAGTGACTTCCTGTGAGACGCAAGTATTCGGCGAAGTGACTTCCTGTGAGACGCAAGTATTCGGCCAAGTGACTTCCTGGGAGACACAAGTAGTCGGCGAAGTGACTTCCTGGGAGACGCAAGTAGTCGGCGAAGTGACTTCCTGGGAGACGCAAGTAGTCGGTGAAGTGACTTCCTGGGAGACGCAAGTATTCGGCGAAGTGACTTCCTGGGAGAGCAAGTAGTCGGCGAAGTGACTTCCTGGGAGACGCAAGTATTCGGCGAAGTGACTTCCTGTGAGACGCAAGTATTCGGCCAAGTGACTTCCTGGGAGACACAAGTAGTCGGCGAAGTGACTTCCTGGGAGACGCAAGTAGTCGGCGAAGTGACTTCCTGGGAGACGCAAGTAGTCGGTGAAGTGACTTCCTGGGAGACGCAAGTATTCGGCGAAGTGACTTCCTGGGAGACGCAAGTATTCGGCGCAGTGACTTCCTGTGAGACGCAAGTATTCGGCGAAGTGACTTCCTGGGAGACGCAAGTATTCGGCGAAGTGACTATCTGAGAGACGCAAGTAGTCGGCGAAGTGACTATCTGGGAGACGCAAGTAGTCGGTGAAGTGACTTCCTGGGAGACGCAAGTATTCGGCGAAGTGACTTCCTGGGAGACGCAAGTATTCGGCGCAGTGACTTCCTGTGAGACGCAAGTATTCGGCGAAGTGACTTCCTGTGAGACGCAAGTATTCGGCCAAGTGACTTCCTGGGAGACACAAGTAGTCAACGAAGTGACTTCCTGGGAGACGCAAGTATTCGGTGAAGTCACTTCCTGGGAGACGCAAGTAGTCGGCGAAGTGACTTCCCGTGAGACGCAAGTATTCGGCGAAGTGACTTCCTGGGAGACGCAAGTATTCGGCGAAGTGACTTCCTGGGAGACGCAAGTAGTCGGCGAAGTGACTTGCTGTGAGACGCAAGTATTCGACGAAGTGACTTCCTGTGAGACGCAAGTAATCGGCGAAGTGACTTCCTGGGAAACGCAAGTAGTCGGCGAAGTGACTTTCTGTAAGACGCAAGTATTCGGCGAAGTGACTTCCTGTGAGACGCAAGTATTCGGCCAAGTGACTTCCTGGGAGACACAAGTAGTCGGCGAAGTGACTTCCTGGGAGACACAACAAGTCGGCGAAGTGACTTCCTGGGAGACGCAAGTAGTCGGCGAAGTGACTATCTGAGAGACGCAAGTAGTCGGCGAAGTGACTATCTGGGAGACGCAAGTAGTCGGCGGAGTGACTTCCTGGGAGACGCAAGTAGTCGGCGAAGTGACTTCCTGTGAGACGCAAGTATTCGGCGAAGTGACTTCCTGTGAGACGTAAGTAGTCGGCGAAGAGACTTCCTGGGAGACACAAGTAGTCGGCGAAGTGACTTCCTGGGAGACACAAGTAGTCGGCGAAGTGACTTCCTGGGAGACGCAAGTATTCGGCGAAGTGACTTCCTGTGAGACGCAAGTATTCGGCCAAGTGACTTCCTGGGAGACACAAGTAGTCGGCGAAGTGACTTCCTGGGAGACGCAAGTAGTCTGCGAAGTGACTTCCTGGGAGACGCAAGTATTCGGCGAAGTGACTTCCTGGGAGAGGCAAGTATTCGGCGAAGTGACTTCCTGTGAGACGCAAGTATTCGGCGAAGTGACATCCTGTGAGACGCAAGTAGTCGGCAAAGTGACTTCCTGGGAGACGCAAGTAGTCGGCGAAGTGACTATCTGAGAGACGCAAGTAGTCGGCGAAGTGACTATCTGAGAGACGCAAGTAGTCGGCGAAGTGACTTCCTGTGAGACGCAAGTATTCGGCGAAGTGACCTCCTGGGAGACGCAAGTAGTCGGCGAAGAGACTTCCTCGGAGACGTAAGTAGTCGGCTAAGAGACTTCCTGGGAGACACAAGTAGTCGGCTTCCTGGGAGACGCAAGTAGTCCGAAGTGAGTTCCTGGGAGACACAAGTAGTCAGCGAAGTGACTTCCTGGGAGACGCAAGTAGTCGGCGAATTGACTTCCTGGGAGACGCAAGTAGTCAGCGAAGTGACTTGCTGAGAGACGCAAGTAGTCAGCGAAGTGACTTCCTGGGAGACGCAATTAATCGGCGAAGTGACTTCCTGGGAGACGCAAGTAGTCAGCGAAGTGACTTGCTGAGAGACGCAAGTAGTCGGCGAAGTGACTTCCTGGGAGGCGCAAGTATTCGGCGAAGTGACTTCCTGGGAGACGCAAGTAGTCAGCGAAGAGACTTCCTCGGAGACGCAAGTAGTCCGAAGTGAGTTCCTGGGAGACGCAAGTAGTCAGCGAAGTGACTTTCTGGGAGACGCAATTAATCGGCGAAGTGT
The DNA here is from genome assembly GCA_039090855.1 of Macrothele yani. NCBI lineage: Eukaryota > Metazoa > Arthropoda > Arachnida > Araneae > Macrothelidae > Macrothele > Macrothele yani. Next base: position 59,777,310 of record CM077032.1, on the reverse strand, counting down.
CTTCCTGGGAGACGCAAGTAGTCGACCCTTTACATTCTGGATCGTTTCCTCGGACATTTGTGGACGACGTTCTGCCTGGTCGTCTAATAAAGTCCCATTGATTTCCAATTTCTTCGACGATGCCCAAATGGTGGACGTACTCGGCGGACATCTGCTTGCATGCGTCTCCAGGAATTGCTGTTGACAAGACTTTAACGATTCTATTTTCCAATAACTACGAACAATAAACACTCGCTCCTCCAGAATATACCGATACATTTTCACCCTTACGCGAACGGCCACGAGCACGAGCACCCACTATCAACAACCGCATTGTGTAGACACGCTCAGCGAAATGGCATAACAAAGCAGCAGAGAGGCGCGTCCGGCTGCCTGGACGACTGCTCCTGCGAAAGAGCAGTTTGCCAGCCAGCCGGATGCGCCTCTCAGGAACTTAGGAACGAGAGGCACGTCAGCTAGATGCGCCTCTCGTTCCTAAGTGTGGCGCCACTAAAGCCTCTCTGCTGCTTTAGTGGGGCCACACTCAGGAATATGTCTACCACTGAGGAGCACTTCTTCTAGCTGGCGGGCAGCGCCGGATTGAATGCTGTCCGAACGCAAACGGTGGCCACTTGCAGCACATGTTGTGATGTCATCACATTTCGCACGAAACCAGGTAAGTCCACTTGAAATTTCGTTGCCATATCTTTATTGGTGTTAATATTATTAAAAAAATGCCGGGCTCGGTAGCGAGTGGGACACACTGTATTATTACGATACGGCTGTGTATATCGATAATCCAACATATCGATAACGCAGCAATACACAAAAGGAAAGGGAATGCCATCGCCGCATGAGGGGGAAGTGTGCTCACGACAGCAAGGCAGTCCAAACTGATGCAGCTAGCACAATGAAACTTTATGCTGTTTACAAGGCTGTGAATGAGAGGTTGGGGCAATAAGTTCCATTCCTCCCACCAAGGCGATTCGAAGCTCTGGATGGTTATGAGAAGGGCCGCCCGCTTGCAGTTACTCTTCCCAGCGTATCCCAGATGTGCACTATCGGGTTCGTGACGTGAGATCTCGCTAGCCACGCCGTCATGTGAATAGCCTCGCTCTCATGATATTAATTGACTATCCGAGCCCTACGGAGACGGGTGTTATCGTCCATGAAAAGGAACTGGGGGCCAACAGTTCCCATGAAAAGCAGTACATAGGGGTCTAGTATGTCACTCCTGTAGCGTGCAACACTCAGGGTGTCCCTCGGAAACACATGCAGGGGCGTGCGCCCATACAACATGATACCAGCACAGATCAGGAGTCCTCCACCATCGTAGGGGTTGTTTCCTCTAATGTTGGAGGGAAAGTTTCGGCTTTCCGCCTTTCTACAAGCGCATAGAGTCTCTGTTTAGGCTGTACCATGACTCGTCACTGAAAAGAGCACAGTGGAGAGTCGTGGTACAGCCTAAACCACGACTCGTCACTGTGCTCTCTTCAGGGGTCCGGAAGTGATGTTGTCTGGCTCAATTCAGACGAAAACTTTTGTGGGATGCTACGAGTGAAATACAGACCTTTCATTGACTTTCTTGCATACAGATCATTGTCCTTTTTGCATACAGATCATTGTCCTTTTTGCATACAGATCCTTAGCCTTTCTGCATACAGATCATTGTTCTTGCATACACTTGGAATTGAATTTGGTGGCATGGTACACCTACATTTTACATACAATGCATTCTGTCCACGAGTGGTCCAGAAGGTATTCAAAACATGTTTCGCATGTGTTCCTGATTTGTTCTCAACTTGTTCTTCAAATAAGAACACATTATTTTGTTCTTAAACGGGAACAGAACGTGTTCCAAAATTTACACACTATGTGTTTTAAATTCGAACACATTAGGAGCACATTTAATGTGTTCTTAATCTGGCACAGAATGCTTTCTACATTTTACCCCCAATGTGTTCTACATTGAAACACGTTGGGAACACATTTCAGAAAGCATTCAAGAATATGGAACATTTTGGGAGCGCATTTCATAATGTGTTCTTAACAGGAACAAATTGGGAACACATTATAATGTGTTCTTAAACTGGAACAGAATGCGTTCTAAAACTTACTCCCAATGTGTTCTTATTTAGAACACATTGGGAATACATTTTGTAATATGTTCTAGGCAAGAACACATTGGGAATACATTACTGTGTTCTCAAAATACGTTCTTAAAATATGTTTCAAATATGCTCTAAATAAGAACACATTAAAGTGTTCTTAACCTGGCACACACTGCGTTCTAAAATAGGTTCCTAATGTGTTTCGAACATTTGCAGTGTACAGACTATTGGCGTTCTTGCATACAGACTGTTGTCCATTTTGCATACAGACCAATGGCCTTGCATACAGACAAGGGATGGTTTTCGCAGGGGCACGCGTGGCCCGGTCCCCGAGCCTCACCTTTTAGTGGGCCCCAAATTGTGTGCGTGTTTTTTTAGCAATCATTCATCGTTAATGAAAAAAATTACGATGTAAATATGTCAACTCTGAAAATATTTAATGTAAGACTACTTTAGTAAAAAGAAATGAATAATGAGATAAATAATAAAAAAACACACCATTGCAAAGCCAATCTGATATTCATGGTCTTGACGTGATCACGTGTTCATGTCTGTAATCCAATGGACCTTATTCATGTGACGTCAGATGCGTACCAACATGGCTGCTGATTCAATGTTTTCGCTATTTGATTATCTCTTACTGTTGCCTAATTTTTACAATCCTAACGTCATGAATTCTGCCGTGGAATTAATAGAGCTACAGGGCGAAGAAGAAGAAATTAATTTCTTAGAAGAACAAATCAAGGTTGCAAAAATATACAAAGAACATTTTCCGTTCGATGTTTATTTCGCATGGCACAGGAAAGCATCGCCGTTAGTCATAATGAAGTTTTTAATGTAGCATTTCTCGTACACGCTATATTAAATTTTCATGTTCTTATTGCCAGACATTGGCGAAATATCTGAAACATAAAATTTAGTACCTTGTTTTGTAAAACAAAAACATTTAAAAGCTCAGACAAATACGTAATAAGGAAACAAACTAGGGTTCGCACGCTAGGCAATCTGCTTAAAAATTAAATGAATGCGTAACATTAAATAAAAGAGAAATTATAGATATGTTTGTTTTATTCTTTGAGGAAAGTAGAACTTAATTCGTAATTTACCGCTCCAAATATTAAATTAATTTTCGCCTACCTTTTATTTCTTTTTCTTTTTTTCTTTTTTGAAATTGAAATTCGAAGGCATACTACGAAGTTTCAACTGCCTTTGATTCGTAGTGTCATAATATCCAAAAGCTTTTTCGTTAAAGTTGACAGAACATATTGGAGAGTGCACATCGGAATGGAAATCACTGCGTTTCATTTTACACAGCCATTCCCTTAACAATTTCGTCTTTTTCAGCGGAAAATTAAAGAATGTTTTTCTTTCGTCTACACAATTTAGGTTGCAGGATTTATTAGCACAACCATATGATGAGCAAAAGTTATACATGTCGTTAATAAATTTACGAAAAGCGCGTTTTTCCTGAACCCTTGCAACGTAACGCCATGTTAAGCAATGGGAAAACGCATGTAAACAAACTCTTGTTGGTCCTCGGCCACGGAAAGGCTTTCCCATGATGCAATGCGAGGTGAATAAGGTCCATTGCTTGGAATGACACCTCTGAAATCCCACTTTGATGTTGAGAGGCTGCTAACCGTAACTGGCAGATATGACGTCAGAATGCCTGACGTCAGCTTTGACGATTCAACCAGCCGTCTGCTACACTTTAAAAGCACTAGAAATACAAACGCACCTAACCCACAAATGGCCACGTCAATCGCCGATAGGCGTGGCCAGTTACCTTCACGTTAACCGTAACCGTTACAGCTGATTTTGTTTACGACAAGTACGACAAGTTCAGATAAGCATTTGTTCAAATAGTGTTCACTATAAAATAAATATCTTTCAAATCAACATTGTCAATGCCGCAAGGGGCAATCGAGGGCATTTAAAAAATTTTTAGGGGCCACAAATTTGGCTGTGGCCAGCGCCCCAAAATGTTTAAGTCGGTCTTTGCATATAGGCCTCTCTTGCGGAATCTTCTGTAAACAGATGGCGGCCTGCTGTTAGAGATTAATAGCCGTCGTCATGACTTGTTGTGCCTCGAAAGCGTCATTGTCTCGTCCTTCTGGTTATTGTTCCGGTTTCTTGGAACCGTCTCCAGAGATTAGAGATGACTTGTCTTGACATATTCAGTCATCTTGCTACCTCAGCTTGCGATTCCCATGCTTCCAATCTACTGACCACTCTCCACTGTACCGAGACTTCTGAGCGATTGTCCGGAGATATTCTTCCACCAACAGTCCAACTAAACCTTCAATTGTCGCACCCCGTTCAGAACAACGTTTATCAAGATGGCGTGCCAGTCACCTCGATGACGTACGGTCGTCATTTGCGCATCTCCAATGGAGTTTGCGCAAAGTTGCTTGAGTACATCGACGTAGCGTTCCCACATTACACATGTCACTGTAAAATCTTCGCGATTAGTAGTCTCGTTTTGGACTTATTTGTATTTGTTACGTTAATTTTGGACACCAGGGCAAGTTGAGCTCATTTACCCCATAGATGCTCTGTAATCGTCAGATTACACGTTCGTCTTTAATTTTTGGACAGCAGTGTATCTATCTTAGTACATTGTAAGGGTTTCGATTCCAAATATAAAGTTTAACATGGTCTGAGAAATTTTAATATCATAACGGAAGTTTGAAATTAACTTTTTTACACGTATATACGTCATATGAATATATTGATTGCATACACTGAGTGGACAAACTGTTATGTACATCTACTCAATAACGAGAGGTACCACACTTTTGATCTCATAACACCAACCAGGCGTCTTCGTAAGGATAAAATGAGATGTCGAAAATCGACCAAGGACATCTGAGCCGCCGCCTCCATAGATTTTGCTCTTTAACAAAATTGGCCTGGCACCTGATTTGTGCATTCTTTATTTTTTATTTATTTTTTTTTTTTTTTTGATTGGAGGTTTAACGACCACCGTGAGCAACTCAATGGGCTATAAGCAGTCGCCCGTCCCTAATTTAGGGTCACTGGTTCCAGGGAAGGGAGAGAACCAGTGACGTAAGACAAACACAACATCCATGCCTGACCGGGATTCGAACCCGGACCCCTTACGGACGAATGATCAGAGGCCAGCGCCTTAGACCACTGCGCCACCGGGGCGGCCATTTGTGCATTCCCTACTGAGAATGCTACCACTGGGCTGGCCACCAATTTGATGCATTTCCTTATGAGAATCCCAGTACTAATCTAGCTACCATCCTGGTGCATTCCCTGCTGAGAATCCTGGTACTGGGATAGCCACCGCTCTGGTGTATTCCCTGCTGATAATGCCAACATTGGGCTGGCCACCGTTCTCTGCATTCCATGCTGAGAATCCCAACACTGGGCTAGCCACCGTTCTGGTGCATTCCCTGCTGAGAATCCCGGTACTGGGATAGCTACCGTTCTGGCGCATTCCCTGATGAGAATCCCGGTACTGGGATAACCACCGCTCTGGTGCTTTCCCTGCTGAGAATCCCGGTACTGTGCTAGCCACCTTTCTGGTGCATTCCCTGCTGAGAATCCCTGTACTGGGATAGCTACCGTTCTGGTGCATTCCCTGCTGAGAATCCCAAAACTGGGATAGCCACCGCTCTGGTGTATTCCCTGCTGAGAATCCCAAAACTGGAATGGTCACCGTTCTCGTGCATTCCATGCTGAGGATCGCAATACTGGGCTAGCCACCGTTCTCATGCATTCCCTGCTGAGAATCGTAACACTGGGCTGGACACCGTTTTCGTGCATTCACTGCTGAGAATCCCAACTCTAGGCTGGCCACCACTCTGTTGAATTCTCTGCTGAGAATCTCAACACTATGCTGGCCACCGTTCTCGTGCATTCCCTGCTGAGGATCATAAGACTGGGCTGGCCACTGATCTGGCGCATTGCCTGTTGAGAATCCCAAAACAGGGATGACCACCGTTCTGGTGCATTCCCTTCTGAGAATCGCAACATCGGGCTGCCCACAGATGTGGTGCATTCCCTTCTGAGAATCGCAACATCGGGCTGCCCACAGATGTGGTGCATTCCCTGCTGTGAATCACGGTACTGGGCTAGCCAACGTTATGGTGCATTCCTTGCTGAGAATCCCAAAAGTGGGATAGCCACCGTTCTGGTGCATTCTCTTCTGAGAATTCCAAAACTAGGATAACTACCGCTCTGGTGCATTCCCTGCTGAGAATCCCCAAACTGGGATGGCCACCGTTCTGGTGCATTTTCTGCTGAGAATACCAGAACTGGAATGACCACCGTTCTGGTGCATTACCTGAATCCCAATACTGTTCTTGCCACCGTTCTCGTGCATTGTCTGCTGATAATCACAACACTGGGATAGCCACAATTCTGGTGAATTGCCAGCTGAGAATCCCAACACTGGGCTGGCCACCGTTCTGGTGAATTTCCTGCTGAGAATCCCAACACTGGGCTGGCCACCATTCTCGTGCATTCCTTGCTGAGAATCCCGATACTGGGCTGGCCACTGATCTTGTGCCTTCCTTAATGAGAATCCCTGTACTGGGCTATCCACCGTTCTGGTGCATTCACTGCTGAGAATCTCAACACTGTGTTGACCACTGTTCTGATGCATTCCCTTTTGAGAATCCCAATACTGGGCTGCCCACCCTTCTGGCGCATTTCCTTCTGAGAATCGCGACATTAGGCTGGCCATCGTTCTGGTGCATTCCATTTTGAGAATCCCAATGCTGGGCTGGCCACCGATCTGGTGCATTCCCTGCTGAGAATCCCAACACTTGGCTGCCCACCGTACTCGTGCATTCCCATCTGAGAACCCCAACACTGGGCTGCCCACCGTTCTGGTGCATTTTCTTCTGAGAATCGCGACATTAGGCTGGCCACGGTTCTGGTGCATTTTCTTCTGAGAATCGCGACATTAGGCTGGCCACCGTTCTGGTGCATTCCCTTTTGAGAATCCCAATACTGGGCTGGCCACCGTTCTGGTGCATTCTCTACTGAAAAACCGAACACTGGGCTAGCCACCGTCCTCGTGCATTCCCATCTGAGAATCCCAACACTGGGCTGGCCACCGTTCTGATGCATTCCCTGCTGAGAATCGCAACACTGGGCTGGCCACCGATTTGGTGCATTCCCTGCTGAGAATCCTAGTGGAGGCCACGATTTCTTTCGAATTCAGAAGATTTTGATCATCTCTAACACATATAAAAAAATAAAATTCTTACCTGTTAGTTTGGTCCTCTGCTACACCTACGAAACACAGTCCCGTATCCATATAGGTGACATTTCCATTATTGAGGATGCCTGCGTTTTCTAGCCATTTGTCGATGTTCGTCAAGGAGATGCTTTTTCCATCACTACGTGGTTCATTGGTAATCGAGTAACAACTAAACATTTCTTCGAATTCATCGGGCAACAAGGAGTCTTTATTCAAATAATCACTCACTGACGTGCCACCTGCTTCTTGGGCGATTTCAATTGATATCTGTCCTGTCTGTTCGCGTCTCTCGTACCTACCGAAGCTATATTCATCTTCACCAACTTCTTTACCGGTAAAAGGATCAGAAATACCGCAAAGCTTTGATTTCTTCCGCTCTCTCCTCACCTGCAAAAATAATAAGTTTTCACTCACATTTGTTAATCCTTTCGCTGTTTTAGAATGGTATACAGGGTTTCAAGGAAAGTCCTTGATAAGGCTAATATCTCACGAACTATGGAAGTTAGCGATTTGCTTCTTGTGCAGTTGTATATGAAACCCTTTATGGCCAGTGGCGGCTCGTGGTAGGAAAAATAGGTGAAGAGCTACAAGAGCAATATGAAAAGATATCTACTGTCTTCAATGAAAATCACTATATGAGGACTGACCTATTTTTTGTATATTAGATAAATTCTTCTTTCTTTTAAAGCGGCAAATTTGTCGATTATGTCGTCATAGAATGGTTGTGTCTTCGTGAGCATCAATAAAATATCTTTCTGAATAGAAATATTTGCCAAAGAAACAAGTCTATCTTGAGAAATAGTGTTTCTTGAGTAAGTTTGTGTTCTTTTAAGGCAAGAAAAATTTCTTTCCACTGACACACTTGTAGATGGAATGGTTAAAATGAGGGCAACCAATTTATAAGCTTCTGTAAAAATGTCTTTATCTTCATGAAGGACTCGAAGAAGTTCTTGAGTCGATATATTCCTTAATTTTTCGTTGGATTATACAAGACTCAGTTCATTTTTAAGGCGCTGGAGTTTAGTAAATATTTTTCCGTAAAAATGTTGTAGATTTTCAAAAGTGTGAGAGGGAAGCTTGAATTAAATTGTTCGAATTTGGTTGTGTCAGCAAGACAAACAAATTGAAGTTTTTCACAGTCTTGCAATCTTATATCAATTTCCATTAGAATGTGGTTTACATTTTAAAAATAAAATTGTTTATAATTTTGAAAAATTGTTTCTTGTGTAAGAGCAGCATATTTCCGTTTAGATCTGCTTATTTCTGTGATTTTTCTAGCTTTTCCAAACAGTGTTTCAAATACTTCATCGTTCCTTTTATGACTCAACATTTCACGAGTTTTTTTTTTAATTTGAGTTACACAGTAGTTTATGTCTAGTGATTTTTTCTGCAAAATTTCGAATAATAGATCGGTGGGGCCAAAATTTCATTTAATACTCTTGCCAAAAATGTAAATTCAAAAGTGTTCATATCGTTTAAAAACCCCTTGGCAAGTTGAATTGATTTTTTGGCTGATTGTTCACTATTTGTCAGAAATTCGAATACTTCCTTCAATTTATCCCAATCTTCAACAATTACACTTACTAACTTCGAAGTGGAGGACCATCGAGTTTCTGCTATGGTTGGTATGCGTCTTGCGGTTGTAGATGTGAGTGTATAAGATCGCTTCACTGAGTGGTGAAAAAACGAAGGAATTCCAGTGAGGCTTGCATAAAATATACGACACTTTGAAATTTTAGAAAAACTCTGCTGTAATACAAGGTTCAAACGATGTGCTATTGTTTTTCGACTTCCTGTCATTGGTTCATGAAGTGTTGGCATAGCGACCACGCATATCATTTTTGTATTTTGACGACTGGGCAGAAAGCACCTTTGAAATCTATGCAAATATGCTTCGGACACAGGGACTCATGTAGTTTTCCGCTTTTTTCGCATTTGGAGAGTCCCTTCCCATCTTTTGTTATGAGACAAAAACATTTACGTACTATTTTTGCCCCGCTGAACAAGTTTGTAATTGACTTTTTTGCCCTATCTGCAAAGGGGGGAGATATCCTCATCAGCCCCCCCCCCCCAAAAGGTACGAGGGGATCCTTTGTGGTGTTATTGGGTGCGCCATAGGGGGTTTCCTATACAACTGCACAAGAAGAAAATCGCTAACTGCCATAGGTCGTGAGATATTGGCCTGATCAGGGACTTTCACTGTAACCCTGTATATAAAATAGTATGTGCACCCGAACTCGTATAAAACGAAGAAGCTGAAAGGAAAGTTAGAAACCTTTGATATGTACAATCTTCGTTATAACCAATCAAGTCAATAGACAAGTTTTGGGCATGTCTAAATAACTATTCGTGCCAATTCAATAAAAACCACTCAACTGACTACCGTCTGAGCACGATTAAAATAAGGGTAAAAAACCTTTAATGGCTATAGCTTACATAAGACCTTTCGGATCGTAGAATACGAATCATCATCAGATGTTGCAAGTGCTGGTAATACACAAATATATATACACTGGCGGAAAGTGAAAAAAGAACACCAAGAAGGAGACTTCTGATACCAACGAAATTTATACAGCATAATAACGGAATACAGAGGATAACGTGATCAAAATATTATTGTAAAATACAGCTGTATTTGCTGGTAAACCGAAAAATAACATTTCCATGCAACATGGTTAGTACGAGCTTGAACCGCCATGAACTGCGTCACACTGTGCAATTCTGACATGGAGTCTGTCGTACAGATGTTGGATGTAAGTTTGGGGTATTGAGTTCCAAGCATCCTCAACTTGGACGCGTAAATCGGGGATCGTTGTGGCTGGCCGTTGAGACCGGATAAGTCGTTGTCCCATAAAATCCCACACGTGCTTAATGGGGGACAAATCCGGTGAACGTGCATGCCATCGAAGTTGTCTCACACCCTGAAGTGCATGTTGCGTTGCACGTGCCGTGTGTGGGCGTGTGTTATCTTGCTGGAAAACACCACGATGGACCGACCTTACAAATGGTACAACAACGGGCTGAATGATGTTGTTGATGTAAGAGGTGCTGTTTAACGTACCCGGTACAAACACTAGTTGTGTACGGGAGTGATAGCTGATCGCTCCCCACACCAGGAGACCAGGTGTAGGCCCTGTGTGTCGCTGGCGGATGCAAGAAGGGTGGAGACGCTCCCCTGTGCGTCTGCGAACACGCATACGGCCATCGGAGGCTCCCAAGCAGAATCTGCTTTCATCGCTGAACACGACAGATCGCCATTGCGTTCTCCAGTGCAGTCGTTGGCGACACCACTGCAGCCGTTCCTAACGGTGGGCTGGAGTCAGAGGTACACATGCCAGAGGCACACGTGCACGTAGTCCTGTATCCAGTAGACGGTTGCGGATTGTTCGCACAGTCACCTCAGGTGCAACGGCAGCTCGGATTTGCGTCGCAGTGGATGGTCTGCTTGACAACGCCACTCTTCTTATGCGTCTATCGGTCCGCTCATCAGTCCGTCTGTGACTCCCGGTTCCACGTCTTCTCGTGTGGGAATGTTCCTCGGACCATCTACGCCACCATCGTACCACCACCGATACTTCCCGTCCAATTCGCCCCGCAATACGACGATACGACCACGCGGCCTCGCGGAGTCCGACTAGACGACCTTGCTCAAAGTCCGATAACTGCTGAAATCGTAAACGTCTTCCATGTCCAGGCATTGCAGCTTCTTCAGGGTCTTCGCACGTGTCCGTACGCCGACGACTGATTACATTCACTTTGCCGTACTCCTTAAATACCACCGACGATAATTTGCATATTATGCCGTGCTGTGGCGTACGCGCTCACCGGTTGGTTCCAAAATTAATATCACACCTACGTTATTTCGACCCCATTAACATATGTAACTTTCATGATCGTCCGTCAATTCCTTCTTGGTGTTCTTTTTCACTTTCCGCCAGTGTATATGCAACAAGAACAGCCCTCAACTCAATTGGTGTGATCGCTGGGAGGATTCAACATAATCCAAAATTTGATTGGATGATATTGTAGTTGTTGGAGTCATAGAGTTGTTTGTACAGGACCTCCTCCGGGAACAATGGTGGGTATAATCAGGAAGTGCCGATTTCCAAGAAAGCGGTATGAGTTCGGGTGTATTATCGTTGCACACCCTGGTGTATACTTGATACCGATGGAGCCTGTGCTGCCCATGGAAACAGAAAAAAGTATACATAGGATCTACTTTTTGGACTCTCAGGACTAGGTTGGCTGAACATAAGTTTGACATAAGAATGAAATCAAATTTGACCGAGATGTCACGTTTAGTCGGCCAGGGCTCCCACATTCCGTTTTGGGATCTTGTTTCTGTAGTGAACGTTCCAATGTCCAGAACACACCTCAGGTTTACAGAAAGCATTTTCATTCATTCGTTCGGGCGTAGGGTGTGCAACGATAATACACCCGAACTCATACCGCTTCCTTGGAAATCGGCACTTCCTGATTATACCCACCATTGTTCCCGGAGGAATTCTTTTTTTTTTTTTTTTTTTTTTTTGATTGGAGGTTTTACGACCACTGTGAGCAACTCAATGGGCTATAAGCAGTCGCCCGTCCCTAATTTAGGGTCACTGGTTCCAGGGAAGGGAGAGAGCCAGTGCCGTAAGACAAACACAACATCCATGCCTGACCGGGATTCGAACCCGGACCCCTTACGGACGAATGATCAGTGGCCAACGCCTTAGACCACTGCGCCACCGAGGCGGCCCCGGAGGAATTCCTGTACAAACAACTCTATGACTCCAACAACTACAATATCATCCAATCAAATTTTGGATTAGTTTGTCTCCTCCCAGCGATCACACCAATTGAGTTGAGGGCTGTTCTTGTGGCGTATATATATATATATATTCTATTAAGAAGTAACTGAAGCTAAAAAAATTTTTTAACTCATACCAAGTACAACATAGAAAAGGTTATGTATTGACCGGTGTGAGTAAAAAAAAAAAAAAGAAAAAAAAAAAAAAGAGCAACTGAATGCAGAAAGTGTCGAGAATACTGAGCCTTGGCTTTATAAAGGACCAGCAAAAACTCTGCATTTTCTCACTTCCACAAAGACCTGTGCTTTAAAAATGTTAAGAACTTGTAATACTTTTGTATTGATATTCAGGTTTGAATTCTCTCTCAGGCGAACTTGACTATTTGTTAATTACTGAACATTATTTCTAGTTCATTATGTCACTCTTACAATTTGAGTTTTCTATAATCATCTTCTTTCTGTTTAATAGTAACAGATGAAGAGCATGGGTCGGGCCAGGAGAGTTATGGATGCAATCTAAATTGTTAACTAAAGCTAGGTCATACAGCTCTGCGGAGGACATGACATATATATTTATATTTTTAGGTGGGTTAATTACTTGCATCCATGACTTTGCAGAAACCCATTTCCAAATAGGTCTTTGTGGAAGTGAGAAAATGCAGAGTTTTTGCTGGTCCTTGATAAAGCCAAGGCTCAGTATTCTCGACACTTTCTGCATTCAGTTTTTTTATTTCTTTCTTTCTTTTTTCTTTTTACTCACACCGGTCAATACATAACCTTTTCTATGTTGTACTTGGTATGAGTTAAAATTTTTTTTAGCTTCAGTTACTTCTTAATAGAATGTGAATTCTGAAGTTTCATAACTGCTGCGTTGCGCGTTTCGATCTTCAGGTTGTTTTGCAACTTTCGTTTTAAATTGTAAAGTTTTTCTTATGTATTCGGCTTTGCTCTTTAGTATATATATATATATATATATATCATCATCATCATTGTCAACCATTATCAATCCACTGCTGAACGAAGGTCTCCCCAAGTTTCCTCCACAACGGTCTGTCTTGTGCCAGTCTCCTCCATGTCACTCCCGCATACTTTCGAATTTCATTCACCCATCTTCCATGTGGTCTTCCTCTGGGTCTTTTCCTGTCCCTTGGAATCCAATCTAAAATTTCGGCTGTCCATCGATATATATATGTATTACCAGCACTTGCAACATCTGATGATGGTTCGTATTTTACGATCCGAAAGGTCTTATGTAAGCTGTAGCCATTAAAGGTATTATAGGTTTTTTACCCTTATTTTAATCGTGCTCAGACGGTAGTCATTTGAGTGGTTTTAATTTTTTGGCATATTATATTACGTAGGAATTGGACATTCGAATCCTCGAATCCCGCGAATCTTGAAAAAGATTCGAGTTTTCGGAAACTCGAATCTTCGCGCTTTTTTTTTCCTCATTCGAATCTTTCGAATCTTAACCTAAGAAACTTGGCGTTTATTGGTGCTTGTTCTGGAGCGATATTTGTTCGAATTTTTGTCAGTGTGACGAGTTCTGACATTAGAAATCAATCGAAGAAGATCGTCTACAGTGTGTACACAGCTATTTGAAATATCTCGTTACTTCCAAACTGGATGCAACAGTGAAGGAATTGTTCAGCCAAACACAGAGAGCAACCGCCGAAGCGACAGGCATTTCCCATCGGGAAGTGTTTTAGCCACCATACCTCAATTATAGTGGGAAAAGGGACTTAGCCATATTTTATCTCCTTCCCGGCAGCCGTTACCCTTATAACGAGCGTGAGAACGGAGGGGGAGTGTGACCTTGAGCCGCGTCGCGCACATGACTCAAGTTACTCTGTCTACAGCTCAGTGTTTATAGTTCTACTCAACAACAAAAACAACAAAAATCAAAATTTGAGGAAACTCTCTTCTCAAAAGTTCTTAATCACACCACCATCGACAGTAATGCCAGAAAGACTATTCAGCACACCAGGTGTCATAGCTGATAAAAAACAAAGTAGGCTAGACCCACAACGAGTTCGAATGCTAGTGTTTTTAAATAAAAATCTATATTAAAGGTTTCTGTTTTGTTTTTTTTTACATTGCCCTGAGAGGGTTCAGTATTAAGTGTTTTTATTAACTCTTAAGACAAACATGCTTTTGATTTTTCTTAATTTTCTGGAAAGAATTTACTCAATTTAGTGTTCCATGTTTAGTATTTATCTACACTAACTCTTGAAATAATCCTCCCCACCTCTACACTTGCTTTGATTTAAAGAGGTTTTGAAACTTTTGTTATGGAAGAAAAAATGTCAAAAATGTGAATCGTTACTCACATTTTTTTTTTGTCAAATTATATTCAGAAAATGGAAATGAACCTCAAGACTCGAGAGTTATGTACTTCATTTGGTAAATGTAAATCATAAATTTCATTTGTGTCTTCTTAATAAGTATGGGTATATTTTTGAAAACTGTATTCTTTAATTTGGTTTTCATTATACACAGATTTCAAATTTGGCTTCAATTAAAAACTTTTAATTTTAAATAAAAGTCTTTTCTTTCCCTTTTTTCATATAAAAAAATATTCTTATATGAAGCATTCGAGAACCTTTTAGGATTCGGATTCGAGAAAATTTAGGATTCGTCCCACCTCTAATATTGTGTCAATTTAAAATTAGGCAAATAATGACGCAGGGAACTGTACACCAACTATACATAAGATAGTACAACTATACTAGTTATCCGAATTTATTGGCGTAGATAAAATCAAGGTTTCCAAGCTTTCGGACATCAACCAGACGGCTTTTTCAAGGAAGGTAGACAGCAAACCAGATACACCAGAGTGAGAGAAAGACAAAGACACACAGATAGAGATAGAGAGAAACACAGAAACAGAGAGAGACATACACAGACAGAGAGAGAGAGGGAGGAAGAGGCAAACAGAAAGAAAGAAAGAGAGAGAGAGAGAGAGAGAGACATACAGAGACAAAGAAAGAGAGAGAGAGACACACACAAACATACAGAGACACAGAAATGAGATAGAGACAGAGTGAGAGGAACACAGAGACAGAGACAGAGACACACAGAGAAAGATAGAGAGAGAGACACACAGACAGAGTCAGAGTGAGAGGAAGAGGCAAACAGAGAGACAGAAAGAGAGAGAAAGACACACATACAGAGACACAGAAAGAGAGAGAGAGACACACACACACACACACATACAGAGACACAGAAATGAGATAGAGACAGAGTGAGAGGAACATAGAGTCAGAGACACACAGAGAAAGATAGAGAGAGACATACACAGACAGAGTGAGAGGAAGAGGCAAACAGAGAGACAGATATAGAGAGAGACACACATACAGATACACAGAAAGAGAGAGAGAGAGACACCCACATACAGAGACACAGAAATGAGATAGAGACAGAGTGAGAGGAACATAGAGACAGAGACACACAGAGAAAGATAGAGAGAGACACACAAAGAGAGATAGAGAGACACACAGAGAAAGATAGAGAGAGACACACAAAGAGAGATAGAGAGACACACAGAGAAAGATGGAGAGAGACACACAAAGAGAGATAGAGAGAGACACACACACAGACAGAGTGAGAGACACACACACAAAGACAGACTGAGAGAGACACACAGAGTGAGAGAGGCACACACAAAGACAGAGTGAGAGAGACACACAGAGTGAGATAGAGAGAGACACACACACACAGAGACAGAGTGAAAAAGAGGCAGACAGAGAGAGAGACACACACAGAGAGACAGAGTGAGAGAGACACACACAAAGACAGAGTGAGAGAGACACATACAAAGACAGAGTGAGAGACACACACAGAGGGAGATAGAGAGAGACACACACAGAGGGAGATAGAGAGAGACACACACAGAGACAGAGTGAGAGAGACACATACAAAGACAGTGAGAGAGACACACAGAGTGAGAGAGACACACACAAAGACAGAGTGAGAGAGATACACAGAGTGAGATAGAGAGAGACACACACAGAGTGAGAAAGAGGCAGACAGAGAGAGACACACACACACACAGAGACAGAGTGAGAAAGAGGCTGACAGAGAGAGAGAGAGAGAGAGAGAGAGAGAGAGAGAGAGAGAGAGAGAGACAGAGACAGAGACAGAGTGAGAGAGACACACACAAAGACAGAGTGAGAGAGACACACAGAGTGAGATAGAGAGAGAGACACACACACACACACACAGACAGAGTGAAAAAGAGGCAGACAGAGAGAGACACACACACAGAGACAGAGTGAGAGAGAGGCAGACAGAGAGACGCAGAGAGAGCTAGATAGAGAGAGACACAGAAATGAAAGAGACATAGCAACAGCAGCCAGTTTGCTGCCTACCTTTCTTGAAAAAGCCATCAGGTTGATGTGCGAAAGCTTGGAAACTTTGATTTTATCTACGCCAATAAATTTGGATAAGTAGTATAGTTGCGCTATCTTAAAATTAGGCAGCCTATAAACTGTTTATCAATTAAAACTTTTAATTTTAAGTAGAAGTCTTTTCTTTCCCTTTTTTTCTTATAATTATTCTTATATGAAGGATTCGAGATACTCGAGGGATTCGAGAACCTTCTAGTATTCGGATTCGGATTCGAGAAAATTTAGGATTCGTCCCACCTCTAATATTATGTCAGTTCAAAATTAGGCAGTCCATAAACTGTTTATCAACTAACCGAAGGTAAATAACGCTTGTTTATTAAAGACTATAGTTATTAATGAGATTTGAAGTAAGCCAAAAATTTAAGTAATATAAACATTAAAGTAACTGCAAAAAATTTTAATTTCACCTGTTGCATTTGATTCACTGTTCACATGTAATGCTTCTTAAATTAATACAGTAGAGTGATGTATTCAGGCATCTTCTCGGGGGTTATTTGCCCCCGAAAAACAATTACCCCCCCCCCGTAAGTTATCGGGCGATCTACCCTTATATTTAGTCTAATTGTATTCTTTTATAACTGAATATTTAGAGAACTTAATTTAAAAAAATTAAGAAAATGAGGGAAAATATCATAATAATCAAATAAAACATCCACATGGACTTCAATCTGAAATTTCCATCATCCTTCAACAAATATTAAACAGTCCTCGCTAAAGGGCCAATGTTTCAAGCACTGACGACTCTGACTACTTCCGCAATAAAAACCTAATTCTACACAGAAGAGATGTTTGCACTGCAATATGTCATCATATTTTGGAAGTTGGCATTCAGTTTTGTTTCAGTCTTCTGGATGCCGATATTCCACGTATATGGTTAAGCCTCAGTGTAGCTAGTGCTTCCAATGCAACAAAATATTTGCTGCCTAATTTTTAACAATAGCAAATTATTAGAAATTGTTCCCATAATAAGGTAAATTTTTTTGTGGCGGTCTTCACTCTGGAACACAAAAAAAAAAAAAAAAAAAAAAAAAAAATCGAGGCACCTCAAAATGGCATCGAAACGGTTAGTTAGTTTTTGTTTTTGCTTTTTACTACTATTTGCTAACAATCTAAAGGGGCTGAAACCAAATGACAGGGGAATAGCTTACCCCATACGTTTCCAGGTAACACTGCAATGATTCCTTAATAATCAGAAACACGTAATGTCTTGAGGGGATTTTCTCCAGCACAGACTTACCTCTACTAACGTCCTCAATATTTTACAATACCCCATGGTGAAATCCGTAGTCCATTACTGAATAAGCAAAGCTATAACATTTTTACAATTTTAAAGGTTTCTGTTTATTTAGATTTCTTAGAATCTGCATTCGCGATATAAGAGCATATAATGAATTAGCTTTATTTGCTTTCCGCTAAGCTAATTAATATGAATGATTCTCTTCCTACCAGCTAGCTAATGATATACTTGTACTAAGCTTCAAAATAGAGAATTCAAAAGGGTGTTGTTACTAGTTAATTACGAACGTAAATAAAGTCTTAACGCTGGTTATTTATGGTAAGAAAACTAATGTTATAAACCTAACAGCCAGACAGAGGTCTGACAAAAACTATGAATTGAGAAAGACTAACTTACGGTAACTTCTTTATTATAAGACTCTTGGTCAACTAAAGCACACACACAACTTGTTTTACAATAATGAAGAATCTCTCCTCAAAAGAACACAATCTCTCCTCGTATTACAAACGCTCTCCGTAAACAACAACGCTCTCTCATAACAACAACAAAAGCTCTCCTCATAACAACACAAAAGCTCTCTCTAAGTCTCGATGAACGCGCCTATATACTAGCTACCACCACGTCATGACTTACACTCATTGCCAGATCTCATTCAGCGGGTGAAATAATATTTCGTTCAGTAAGAAGATAATTTACATAGTAAAATAAAATAACCAGAGATAGTAAAATCAAAAGGAAAGTGAATATAGAGTATACGTTACAAGCATAAGAAAATGTTTGTACTGTATTTAAAATTTTTATGCGTATTAGTATAAATCTCGGTGAGACAAAATTGTGATTATATGTATATAATCAACCGTTATATATACATATAATGCTCTTATATCGCAAATGAGGAGGTTTTAGCCCCCTCGAAATTTGTAGTTGCTGCCCCGGAAAAAAATCTTTGAATGCAACACTGGTAGAGTCTCTGTTTAATGAAGTTCCATCGTTCCACTTAAAAACTCCGTTATAAAGATAATTCGTTAAATAGAAATGAACTCAAATTGTGAAATTTAATCATATAAAATGAAAAAGGCGGTAAAATGTAATTGAATTTGCACAGTAAATTGAACTTTTGAGTATATAGACTTTTCGTAAATGTGTTTAAATCTTTTTTATACATATATTTGTAGAAGTCATTAATTTATAAACAAATTAATGAAGAGATGGAAAAGGAAGACTAAAGTTACCTCTCCTCTTCATTAACCTGATATATTCTCATTTTAAAACGTAAAAACATTCGTAATTCTGCGTTGTACAGATTTCCTGTAAAAAGCGATTTGTTTATAAAATGTTTCGCATTTTTGTAAACATCGGAATAGTTCGTCAGGATCACTTTCTTGAAACTACAGAGGGCGAGTCCAAAGTTTTGAAATATTTGCATAAGCGCATGCGCTGCGGCGATGTTTAAACTAGTTCAAGTCCAGCACCGCGGTCAGTCGAAAGGGATATAAAGTGGTAGGCGTTGCTGTGAACAGCATTGCATGTCGTCGTTCTGTCTGTGGTTGGGACGCCTAAAAGATGAACAGCCACCACCGGCTAATTAGGGAACTTTTGGTTTACGAGTTTGAACTCGTCCATAACGCTGTTCAAGCAACGCGAAACATTTGTCATGCGAAAGGGGAAAGTTCAGTGGACCACAGCACCACAACCAGAAGGTTCAAGAAATTTTGCTCAGGTGACAGAAATCTCGACAATCAGCCAAGGTCACTTAGACCGCGAACCATGGATTCGGAAGCCGTGCGTCACGTGGTACAGACAAATCCGACAACCAGCACTCGGAGATTATCTGGCGAGCTGGGCATATCACAGACCACCGTGGTTCGTAACCTTCAGGACCTCGGCAATGTCTACAGGAGCTGCCGCATTGTCCCTCACGAACTGACGCCAGCTGAAGCAAACCGCCGAGTGGAAGTGTGCACGAAACTCCTAGAAAACCCGCCCGATGTACGTTTCATCAAGAGAATTGTTACGTGCGATGAAAAGTGGGTCTATTTCCGTAATCCTAACACACAACGGTAGTGGTTGAGCCCAAGCCAGCTTCCTGAACCTGTTGCCAAACGTGGACGCTTCGAGCACAAGGTGATGCTCTGCGTCTGGTGGAATTTCGAGTGGATAATTAATTACAAATGTGTTCCAGACGGTCGAACCATCAACGCCAACCTCTACTCTGAACAGCTGAAGCAGATTTATGCCGTTTTGGAGGAGAAGTTCCCTGCACTGGTGAACAGAAAGCGCTCTCCCCTACAGCAGGACAACGCTCGGACTCATACCGTGCGAACAACCTGGGCAAAACTCCAGGAACTTGAAGGCATCGGACTGAGACCACACCCAGGATATAATCCTGAATTTGCCCCGTCGGATTATTACTTGTTCCGGTTCATGGCTCAATTCCTCCGCGGGAGGTACTTCAACAACCAAGAGGAGGTGGCAGCTGGAGTAAAGGAGTTCTTCTCCTGGAAGGACAGGAACAGGTACCGCCGCGGAATCGAACTGGCAGACAGAAGTCTAAAGACGGTGCAACACGATGGCCTGTACTTTGAATGCTAGTCAGCTTTCGTCGTACAGGTACGTATGAAGACATAAAGTGATCCAAATATTGCAAAAGTTTCGACTAACCCTCTGTAGAATCAAAGAACTGGCAGACAGAAGTCTAAAGACGGTGCACACGATGGCCTGTACTTTGAATGCTAGTCAGCTTTCGTCGTAAAGGTACGTATGAAGATATAAAGTGATCCAAATATTGCAAAAGTTTGGACTAACCCTCTGTAGAATCAAAGAACTGGCAGACAGAAGTCTAAAGACGGTGCAACACGATGGCCTATACTTTGAATGCTAGTCAGCTTTCGTCGTAAAGGTACGTATGAAGACATAAAGTGATCCAAATATTGCAAAAGTTTCGACTAACCCTCTGTAGAATCAAAGAACTGGCAGACAGAAGTCTAAAGACGGTGCAACACGATGGCCTGTACTTTGAATGCTAGTCAGCTTTCGTCGTACAGGTACGTATGAAGACATAAAGTGATCCAAATATTGCAAAACTTTCGACTCACCTTCTGTATAATCCTCGTCAAATCGTACCGAATGCATTTCGCATTTCTTCACGTGAAGATTTTTTGATGGCCTCATCATCATCATCATCATCTTCTTCTTCATCACTCACTGTAATTTCTTCATTACATTTTATAACACTGCTTGCGGCTGTACAATACTTTATAGCCACATCTTTCTTCTCCATTTCTTGATCAATATCATCTGAAAGTTTCTCTTTATCCGCAAGAGACAGACGTTTTCTTTCGATATTTTGAGCGAACAACACAGGCGAATCAGTCGTACTGTTTGAATGATAATGAATACGTTAAGTTCTGCAGCGTCAGGCTTACACCAGTTATGAAATGCTGTTTCTACGCTGGACTTTCTATCCAAATTCGGAAAAAGAGCTACTTCGTACCGTGTCCATGGATAAAACTCCTCACGTGTCGTCCCCCTTGCAACAAAACTTCTGACGCCTCACAGAACCGAAAATTTCAAGATAGGGAATTAAGGACGCTTTGCTACCTTCTGCTTGCTAAAAAAATTGTGAAGCACAACATTTGAAACCACACACACGCACACACAAAATAGTGCTTTTTAGTTAAAAAAACTTCCTTAATTTTACGTGTAAATGTCGTTCAAAAGTCAAGGTTCTGCTGAAACTTTCGTTAAATAGAAGATTTCGTTCGGACATCTAGTAATTTTGATGCCTATTCTTCGAATGGAAAAAAAAATCGACCCAATTTTCTCAATGAAGAAAGATATCCCATAAATCAAAAGTTGACCCTAAATGTGCTGAACTTATTTACTTTGCGCACAACTGTGATGAATTTATTTAGTTTGCTCATATTTGTGATGAACTTATTTAGTTTGCTCATAACTGTGCTGAAATTATTTAGTTTGATCATAACTGCGCTGAACGTATTTAGTTTGCTGGTAACTGTGCTGACTTATTTAATTTGCTCATAACTGTGCCGAACTCATTTAGTTTGATCATTACTGCGCTGAACGTATTTAGTTTGCTGGTAACTGTGCTGACTTATTTAATTTGCTCATAACTGTGCTGAACATATTTAGTTCGCTCATAACTGCTAAACTTATGTAGTTTTTTGACTGTGCTAAACCTATTTAGTTGGCTCATAACTGTGCGGAACGTATTTAGTTTGCTGGTAACTGTGCTGAACTTATTTAAATTGCTCATAACTGTGCTGAACTTATTTAAATTGCTCATAACTGTGCTGAACTTATTTTGTTCACTCATAACTGTGCTGAACTTATTTTGTTCACTCATAACTGTGCTGAACTTATGTAGTTTGTTGACGACTGTGCTGAACCTATTTAGTTGGATCATAACTGTGCTGAACTTATTTAGTTCACTCATAACTGTGCTGAACTTATGTAGTTTTCTGGCGACTGTGCTGAACCTATTTAGTTGGATCATACCTGTGCTGCACTTATTTAGTTTGCTCATAACTGTGCTGAAATTATTTAGTTTGATCATAACTGCGCTGAACGTATTTAGTTTGCTGGTAACTGTGCTGAAATTATTTAGTTTGATCATAACTGCACTGAACGTATTTAGTTTGCTGGTAACTGTGCTGACTTATTTAATTTGCTCATAACTGTGCTGAACTTATTTAGTTCGCTCATAACTGCTAAACTTATGTAGTTTTTTGACTGTGCTAAACCTATTTAGTTGGCTCATAACTGTGCGGAACGTATTTAGTTTGCTGGTAACTGTGCTGAACTTATTTAAATTGCTCATAACTGTGCTGAACTTATTTAAATTGCTCATAACTGTGCTGAACTTATTTTGTTCACTCATAACTGTGCTGAACTTATGTAGTTTGTTGACTACTGTGCTGAACCTATTTAGTTGGATCATACTTGTGCTGCACTTATTTAGTTTGCTCATAACTGTGCTGAACTTATTCAGTTTGCTCATAACTGTGCTGAACTTCTTGTTCGTAATATGCGATTAAAATAAGAAGGGGCAACATTTCGATAGGTTTTGAGAGATCCATAAAAACTTCGGTCTATGAGGAACTTCGTATTATGTGAGTTTGTTACATGTAGGACAGACTGTATAAAATTTTGGGCGTCCAAGAAAAATGTATGCTGTTATAAAAGTAAACGAACCTTTAACTGGGTAGCATCTAATCCAGTTGCTAGAAATGGAATACAGTTTACTTGAGGTTATTATGGCCGGAACCTGTCGTGTTTCTCCCACCCAAAATGCCTTCAGTAGAAAAGTGAGCTCAGTGTGTGTTCTATTGTTAGAGGAGACAAAATCTCCCATTCAAGTTTAAAAAAATTATTGCATTTTGATAAAAATGCAATAATTTTTCTCCTTCCACCCCAAATTAGTCCAATATTTGGATGAAAAATCTTGACCAAACAGGAAATGTTTTTCCATTACTCAAAGGAATAAGACCACTTACTGAGATAACAGGAAACGTTGCAAATGTTAAGTAAACGTCCAAGAAATCAGCGGAAATCAATTAGAGCTAAGGCACAAATTCAGTTGCACCGCGTACAGCGGTTAGTCTAGTTCTTAGACTTCCCGAAGGTCAATATGGTGGTTGCGAGTTCGAAACGGACTGCTGTTATAGTGAGCCCACAATTACCCTTACGCCTACAAAAGAGAGTTAAGCCGAAGAACTAGGAGAAGGGACTTCCCTTCAAGAAATAGGGTCATTACCTTATTCCTTTCCTCTTCCGGTCCAGTATCCCACACCTGTCACGTGACCTTTTTTTTTTTTTTTTTTTTTTTTTTTTTGATTGGAGGTTTAACGACTACCGTGAGCAACTCAATGGGCTATAAGCAGTCGCCCGTCCCTAATTTAGGGTCACTGGTTCCAGGGAAGGGAGAGAGCCAGTGCCGTAAGACAAACACAACATCCATGCCTGACCGGGATTCGAACCCGGACCCCTTACGGACGAATGATCAGAGGCCAACGCCTTAGACCACTGCGCCACCGGGGCGGCCACGTGACCTTTTAGGGTGCTTTAACTCGCTTCTTCGTAATATCTGTTGAAATGCCTGTACGAAGGTGTATTTAGACTGAGAAAATTAGGTCTAAATATAATCTTGCAAAGTATCCCTGCAAGAACCCGACTCTTCTTCACTTCCGCTTTCAAACATAGCACAAATAACTCTTCAGACCAACAAAGTCGGGTGTACACCCAACCTTGCGAAGAATCTATATGCGAAACCGCATATTCGTCACTTCTGCTCTCATACCTGGCGCAAAGGACCCTGAACATTAACGAATCGGGTCTAAACCTAACCTTGAGAGGAATAATTACGAGAACTCGCCTCTCCGTTGCTTTCGCTCTCAAAGCTGGCGCAAAAGACCCTGCACATTAGCGAATCGAGTCTAAAGCTAACCTTGAGAGGAATCCTTACGAGAACTCGCCTCTGCGTTGCTTCCGCGTTCATAGCTGGCGCAAAGGACCCTGCACATTAGCGAATCGGATCTAAAGCTAACCTTGAGAGGAATCCTTACGAGAATTCGCCTCTCCGTTGCTTTCGCTCTCATAGCTGGCGCAAAGGACCCTGCAGATTAGTGAATCGGGTCTAAAGCTGACCTTGAGAGGAATCCTTACGAGAACTCGCCTCTCCACCACTTCCGTTCTCATAGCTGCCGCAAACGGCTCTTCAGATTAGCGAAGCCGGGTCTTACTAATTCGTAGGTAGCCCGACATCAAAATTCATAGGTCGACCAGACTTCTAACTAGTTCATAAGTTTAACTCGTTTCTCATAATTAAATTAAACCCTGAGAGGAATCCTTACACGGTATTCCTCATACACGGTCGTATCAGAATGATATGGTCACCCCCGGAGTACAGCGTACTTGCCCAGGTGAGTCATAGAGTGCACGTGACTAGGTTGACCATACGGAGATATAAGCGACAGACCATGTCACATGAGCTGTAGTACGTAACGTGAACACAATGGGCAGAGGTGGTGCTTTGACGGTCGTTCAAAAAGGAATGATCATCGCGCTAAGTGTGGAAGAATCTCAGTAACAGCAGACTTCGTGGGCTGTTTGCGAGGTGCTGTAGTAAAAGTGTACCAAGAATGCACCGCTGGCACACCGAGTAACTCGTGGCGTCATAACTGTGCAGCCCCAAAGGCCATCGACTCCAGAGAAGAACGTCCCCTCCGTCGACTGGTAAAGTGCAATCGACTAGCAACAGTGCAGTAATTGACCACGCAAATTAACGGTGGGGCACCCAGGTACTTGTCTCCGATAAGAGTAGAGCGAACCCTGTTACGCATGGGTCTCTGGAGTCGACGCTGCGCCAAGGCGCAGATCCATCGACAACGACGCCTGCAGTTCACATGGGACTGCTGTCATTGGACAGCGGAAGAATGGGAAAAGGTTGCCTTCTCCAACAAATCCAAGTTTCTATTCCACAAAAGTGGCTAGAGGTTGCGAATGAGGCGTAAGACACACGAGGACCAACACTCAGACACGCTTGTCGGTCAAGTACAGACCGGAGGTGGCAGTGTGCATGTCTGGGAGATGCTTTCTCTGGTATGAACTGGGACCGCTGGTACCACTGGATTGGTACCTGAACGCCAATGGCTACCTGTCCATCCTCGCTGACCACATGCATCCCTTAATGTTGGACCTTTACCCTGGTGGTGATGGTGTCTGCCAACAGCACAATGCGCCCTGCCACGTCACTAAGGGGGTGTGGAACTGGTTCCAGGAACACGACAGCGACGTCTCCCTTCTCCCTTGGTCGCCGGACCTCAGCACTTGTGGAACTATTTGGATTGACAAGTTCGACGTGCCGACCCAGAACCACGTCATCTCCGGGACCTCCGTACTCTGCTGCATTCTGAATGGTCACGTGTGCCTCGGGCAACCTTCCAGGGTCTCATTTCGGTCATGCCACCCCGTCTTGCCGCTATCCACTGGGCCAAAAGTAGTTATTCGCATTATTAAGTCGATGGTCATATTATTCTGATACGACTTGTTATACACTATCTACCAACAAGTAATTGAACATCCCTGCAATCGACGATATCTGCGGTCCTGATACACGTCACGGCCGCCGCCGTTAAATATCGTGTGGGAAACAACAACGCAACCAGTCACATGCAAGATGCCACGCAGTTCGGAGCTCTCTGATTTCGAGAAAGGTGTAATAGTCGGGTATCACAGAAATGGCTGATCCATACGTGACATATCCAGCAAGTTGAAGTACCCAAAATCGACAGTGGCCTACGTGATTGGCAAGTGGAAGATGAGAGGTGACTGTCGGAATGTGCCCCGACACGGCAGACCCACAAAACTGGGAGTTAGAGACCGAAGGGTGCTGGCCAGAGAAATTCGGAAGAACCGCACCAAATCGATGGGCCACATCCGCGAGGAGTTTCAACAAGCATCCGGGAGTGTTCTTTCGATGAATACCATCCGAAAGGAAGCCCATCTGCTCGGTTATCATGGACGTGCTGCCGCCCACAAGCCTTTGATCACCAAGTCCAATAGCGCTGCTCGGCTAACCTGGTGCAAAGAACGTCGACAGTGGACCGTTGAACAGTGGAAACAGGTTCTCTGGAGCGACGAATCAAGGTTCACCCTCTACCATTCGGATGGCAGGGTCTGGGTTTGGCGTCTGCCTGGAGAACGCCTCCTACCGGAATGTATTGTGCCAACTGTGAAGTTCGGCGGCGGTGAAATTATGCTATGGAGGTGTTTCTCCTGCTATGGGACGGGATCCTTGGTTGCAATTCCTGGTAGACTCAACGCCGAGACGTACTGCTCCATTTTGGATGACCATGAGCTTCCTACGTTGTGGCAGTTTTACGGAGTGGACCCATGTTACTTTCAGGATGACAATGCCACCTGTCATGTTGCGAGGTCCACCATGGCTTGGTATGGTGACAGTGGGGTTAATCGAATGGACTGGCCTGCCCAGATCCCGGACCTTAACCCTATCGAGCACCTCTGGGACGAGTTGGAGCGTCGACTTAAGGTGCCCCCACCGTCCGAAATCGGTGAAGGAACTGACCTGTCTTCTCCAAGCCGAGTGAAAGAAAATACCGCTAGCCGTCGTATAACACCTGGTTGAGAGTATGCCCCGGAAGGTCGCAACTGTAATCACCGCTCGTGGAGGCTCCACCAACTACTGAAGGTGAATAAACGTTCGTTTTCATTTGCTATCACAGGTGTTCAATTACTTGTTGGAAGCTAGTGTACATAATACACAAGTGAAGTTTTCAATTTTAACGATGTTGTTTTTTTGCTTTGAATTCACACTAACGTTCATACATGTATAATTCAGTATAATTCAATGTAAAATCAAAATGGGAAGCGACCTCAAAATAATTGAGGATTTTATAAATCCAGCATTTTCTCACACATCGCCAGCAAGTTACGATGCAAAATTAGAAACATTTGGGACGAAAGAATGCGATTTGGCCAACACAACTTGCAATGAAATAACCTTGAAAACCACCAGCTTTCCCACACTTTAACGGCGGTCGCTCGCGGTTATAAGGCTTCAATGTCTGAAATTATTATTTTGTGAGTTATAATCTCTCATAAAACACACTTTGCATATGATCAATATCACATCTTATTGCTAGTGTGAAACACCAAGTGATACATGTACTTTCACCAAGAACTCACCGTTGCAAAATAACACATTTTAAATAAAGTGTGACCAAGTTTTTGGAGATCCCAGCCACTTCACTCAAAAAAACCCTACGCTTTTTCAATTCATATATTATAGCCTATACGCTTGTATTTATTTCTATCTCACAGTAGAGTTTAGGTCCCAGCCACCTACAGCGAGATCGCCTTTTGGGCAGGACACAGAAACGGAAGGAATGAGAGCAAGTCTAGCGATTTTGACAGAACAGTTTGTAGTGAGATTACAGTACAGTAGATGGCGCCACCGTACAAGTACGATGTTGCACATAGAGGGGTGAGAGAATTTCAGGGGGAGGCATAGGAAAGGATACCCATTTAACCAGTGTGTCCAGCTTGGGGGCCGTCACTTTACGTGCTCGTCCGATATTCAGCGATTGTTAGTAAATCACACCATCTCTGAAAGATCAGCCCAGGTTCGAACCTGGGGACCTTGCATCGATAGTCTGAACTGCTAACCACTAAGCCATCCGCGGCTCAATGTATTTCTAAAGACATCACCTACAAATTACTTGGTTTTTGGGTCATGTTACCAAGCACAGTAAAAATTAAGTCACATATTCTACTGTAATGACATCTATTGCTGAAAAATAGTTAAAATTGAGTTATATACATACAGTTTCCTTGCAAAGTCCTCAGGAAATCTCACATTCTTGTCACGTACTTGCCCTTCATTACTCAGTTTCTATTTACACATGCAGCTGAAAAAAAAACCGCACAAACTCTATGTTCACTCACACCATGTGTATTCATGTAATCCTTGAGTGAGACAAATGAGCACTGTCCAAATTATACATATAACTTCGTATATTACTGTGAATTTAAAAATTATGTATACCACAAAAATCCCTCCAGCAAAGCAGTGCAAGTTAACAGAAAAATAAGATATTGTAAGAAATTGTATCATTAAAAGTATTTCAAATGTCTTTAGAAGTACATGGTGTAACTGTGAGATAGGAATAAATACAAACGTATAGTCTATAATACATGAATTGAAAAAACGTAAGGTATTTTTTGAGTAAAGTGGCTGCGCCCTCCAAAAACTTGGTCACACTTTATTTGAAATGTGTTATTTTGCAACGGTGAACTCTTGGTGAAAGTATATGTATCATACAAATTTTGAAGATGACAATCCGATTTTTGGCGTAAATGCGACAAGGATGGTAAGTCAGATAACACCCAAAAACTTGAAAATTTCATCGTCCTGGAGTGGGACTCGAACCCGCGTCCCCCAGATAGCGCCTGGGTATGCTAACCACTACACCACCCAAAACGACCAAGTTTCAAGTTTCCGATCAATTTGAATATAACCATCACAGGATTCGCTATAGTCGAAACAACCGGGATTCATGTTTAGCGAATCTGGAGGTTAAGAATCTTATCCCGTGTTTGCCCGGAGAAGCAGATAAATCATGAAAGAAATACGGGATTACGCCATATAATACAAATTTTGAAGATG
Organism: Macrothele yani; assembly: GCA_039090855.1. NCBI lineage: Eukaryota > Metazoa > Arthropoda > Arachnida > Araneae > Macrothelidae > Macrothele > Macrothele yani. The sequence goes on along the minus strand of CM077032.1, from coordinate 59,748,337 downwards.
ACAATCCGATTTTTGGCGTAAATGCGACAAGGATGGTAAGTCAGATAACACCCAAAAACTTGAAAATTTCATCGTTCTGGAGTGGGACTCGAACCCGCGTCCCCCAGATAGCGCCTGGGTATGCTAACCACTACACCACCCAAAACGACCAAGTTTCAAGTTTCCGATCAATTTGAATATAACCATCACAGGATTCGCTATAGTCGAAACAACCGGGATTCATGTTTAGCGAATCTGGAGGTTAAGAATCTTATCCCGTGTTTGCCCGGAGAAGCAGATAAATCATGAAAGAAATACGGGATTACGCCATATAATACAAATTTTGAAGATGACAATCCGATTTTTGGCGTAAATGCGACAAGGATGGTAAGTCAGATAACATCCAAAAACTTGAAAATTTCATCGTTCTGGAGTGGGACTCGAACCCGCGTCCCCCATATAGCGCCCGGGTATGCTAACCACTACACCACCCCAAACGACCAAGTTTGAAGTTTCCGATCAATTTGAATATAACCATCACAGGATTCGCTAGTCGAAGCAACCGGCATTCATGTTTAGCGAATCTGGAGGTTAAGAATCTGTGTTTGCCCCGTGTTTGCCCGGAGAAGGAGATAAATCATGAAAGAAATACGGGATTACGCCATATAATACAAATTTTGAAGATGACAATCCGATTTTTGGCGTAAATGTGACAAGGATGGTTGTTACATTTTGTCACCATCCTTGTCACATTTATAAATCGGATTATCATCTTCAACATTTGTATTATTTGGCGTAATCCCGTATTTCTTTCATGATATACATGTATCATTTGGTGTTTCACACTAGCAAAAAGATGTGCTATTGGTTATAGGCTTCACGCAAAGCTGTGCTGCTCCATTAACAAGGGCACCTCCAGATATCTTATTCTAGCCTCCTTGAAGTTATGGTAGGATTCCGGATGACGTCATCTAAGCATTCTGACTCCTTACATATGCTTTCACCACTGAGATCCCACCGGTGCAGTGGTATGTATGCCCAGATCAGGACGACCACACTTGGCTAAGCTGAGCCGTTGTCGACAGTTGAGTTATGTAAATGATTGCAGATGAACACCAATCGATGAAAAGCAATCACATCATAAATGACAGAGGCAAAAGGCTGGTGGTGGCTTAGTGATGGTCTGTGGTGTCTTCAGCTGGAATGCTTCGGGACCTTTGGTACACAAATAGTCGACTTAGAGGGACCCCAAATATGTAAATATCCTAGCCGACCACTCACACCCGTTTATACCCAGCATGCGTCCCAGTGGCAATGGCGTATTCCAGCAAGATAATTGCCCATCTCAAAGGCCCTACCTGCCAGCTGCATAGTTACGAGAGCGTTGTAGTGAATTTGAAATGCTTCAGTGGCCACCTATAAGCCGGGATTTAAACCTCATCGAACATCTTTGGGACAACATCAAAGGGGCTATTCGGGCGCGTGTAGTGTTGGTTATGGTCAGCTTTGGAGGACACATGGTTGACTACACATGCAGAACATCTTCTTAAGTTCGTAGAGTCCATGTCTCGTCGTCTGGCCGTGGTCATGAGGACAATAGGTGGCCCAACGCGTTACTAGACAGTGTCTCCAATTCAATGATACTTCCGTGTATATCATCACACACGTTCGTCCCGTAGATATTTTGTTCGATCTCCCAACTTGAGGAATTTTTGTATGCCCTGCTGCCTCACTCTATAAGCCAGCATCAGCTTAACCTCATTGGGCCGCCCCGGTGGCGCAGTGGTCTAAGCACTGACTTATGATCATTCGTCGGAGTTAGGTCGGGTTTGAATCCCAGTGAGGCATGCCTGTTGTGTTTGTTTGACTCTCTATTTCCCCTGGAACAAGTGGCCCTAAATTAGGGACGGGCGACTGCTTATAGCCCATTGAGTTGCTCACGGTGGCCGTTAACGCTTCACTCAGAAAAACAAACAAACTAATTGGTAATGACCTTAAAAATATTTTTTTTTGATTGGAGGTTTAACGACCACCGTGAGCCACTCAATAGGCTATAAGAAGTCGCCCGTCCCTAATTTAGGGTCACTGGTTCCAGGGAAGGGAGAGATCCAGTGCCATAAGACAAACACAATATCCATGTCTCACCGGGATTCAAACCCGGACCCCTTTCGGACGAAAGATCAGAGGCTATCGCTTAGACCACTGCGCCACCGGGGCGGCTGATTGGAGGTTCAACGACCACCGTGAGCAACCCAATGTGCTGTAAGCAGTCGCCCATCCTTAATTTAGGGTCACTGGTACCAGGGAAGGGAGAGAGCCAGTGCCGTAAGACAAACACAACATCCATGTCTCACCGGGATTCGAACCCGGACCTCTTTCGGACGAATGATCAGAGGCTATCGCTTAGACCACTGCGCCACCTGGCGGCTGAGTTGGAGGTCTAACGACCACCGTGAGCAACTCAATGGGCTATAAGCAGTCGCCCGTCCCTAATTTAGGGTCACTGGTTACAGGGAAGGGAGAGAGCCAGTGCTGTAAGACAAACACAGCATCCATGCCTCACGGGATTCGAACCCGGACCCCTTTCGAACGAATGAGCGCTTAGACCACTGCGCCACCGGGTCACTGGTTCCAGGGAAGGGAGAGAGCCAGTGCCGTAAGACAAACACAACATCCATGCCTTCGAACCCGGACTCCTTTCGGACGAATGATCAGAGGCTATCGCTTAGACCACTGCACCACCGGGGCGGCACAAATTGTTTGGCTATCCGTGCTCTAATGAAGAAGTATTATTTCCTCTAGGACATCATCTGATTATAAAACAGATCTTTCACGCACAAGTTTTGCGTTCATCTACAACTTTAGAGTAAACAGTAAATTAAATCGAATCTCCTTTGTGGTTTACAGGCTAATTTATATACAGTTGTTTTCAGAAGGATCGAAATATCAAAATGAAGATAAGGCACATCTATCACAGTTATTTAAAGTAAAAATGGGGAAAGATATGAAAGTTGTAGTCACACTGAATACTGCAACAAGGACAGGAAAAAGAAGAATGCGACAGGAATTTTTTTTTTTTTTTGATTGGAGGTCTAACGACCACCGTGAGCAACTCAATGGGCTATAAGCAGTCGCCCGTCCCTAATTTAGGGTCACTGGTTACAGGGAAGGGAGAGAGCCAGTGCTGTAAGACAAACACAGCATCCATGCCTCACGGGATTCGAACCCGGACCCCTTTCGGACGAATGAGCGCTTAGACCACTGCGCCACCGGGTCACTGGTTCCAGGGAAGGGAGAGAGCCAGTGCCGTAAGACAAACACAACATCCATGCCTTCGAACCCGGACTCCTTTCGGACGAATGATCAGAGGCTATCGCTTAGACCACTGCACCACCGGGGCGGCACAAATTGTTTGGCTATCCGTGCTCTAATGAAGAAGTATTATTTCCTCTAGGACATCATCTGATTATAAAACAGATCTTTCACGCACAAGTTTTGCGTTCATCTACAACTTTAGAGTAAACAGTAAATTAAATCGAATCTCCTTTGTGGTTTACAGGCTAATTTATATACAGTTGTTTTCAGAAGGATCGAAATATCAAAATGAAGATAAGGCACATCTATCACAGTTATTTAAAGTAAAAATGGGGAAAGATATGAAAGTTGTAGTCACACTGAATACTGCAACAAGGACAGGAAAAAGAAGAATGCGACAGGAATTTTTTTTTTGATTGGAGGTTTAACGACCACCGTGAGCAACTCAATGGGCTATAAGCAGTCGCCCGTCCCTAATTTAGGGTCACTGGTTCCAGGGAAGGGAGAGAGCCAGTGCCGTAAGACAAACACAACATCCATGCCTGACCGGGATTCGAACCCGGACTCCTTACGGACGAATGATCAGAGGCCAGCGCCTTAGACCACTGCGCCACCGGGGCGGCTCGACAGGAAATGGACAAGAGACTGCTCAAGGGAGATGATTTTTATGAAGAATTGGGTGGAAATGTGGCGAAAGAGCTAAGTGTTAAAGCAATGGGGTAAATGCATTTATTGATGCATTTCAGGAAGAATTTATTTAGCTTGAACAAGAGAAAGAATGAAAACGGAAAATCTTTAAACATGATAACCTGTTATGATCCCAAACGGTCAGTAGCATTCCCAACTTGTACTGTGATTTTCTCGTCGAGGCTGATCCCGGGATCTCTGAGTGCTAATTTCTAACGCTGGTGTCACCGAAATCCAGGTGGCAGTTCCACAACGATTCGCAATTTCCAGAATTTGTAGGTCAAAAGGGAAGAGAAGGAATTTTGAATAGTCCCTGAAAAGGGCCCCTTTTTTAACTGCCGCCATATTTACACGAGTAGATGTGGCAGAAGAGATAGACATTTGCGCGAATTTCTTTTATTAATGGGTGGTCTTAAAAATGCTCTTTCGAAATCATATTGTGACGTGACTGCCCCGCAGATGCACACGACATAATGGCAGATAGCAGAGAGAACGAAAGTCTGCGTACCTCAGTTGGTAGAGCGACTTGTTCCGGAATAAGATGACTCATCATATTGTGACGTGCCTGCCCCGCAGGATACACACGACATAAAGGGATATAGCAGCGAATACGAAAGTTTGCGTAGCTCAGTTGGTAGAGCGACTTGTTCCGGAATAAGAGGACTCATGATATTGTGACGTGCCTGCCCCGCAGGTTAAACACGACATAAAGGGATATAGCAGCGAATACGAAAGTCTGCGTAGCTCAGTTGGTAGAGCGACTTGTTCCGGAATAAGAGGACTCATGATATTGTGACGTGCCTGCCCCGCAGGTTAAACACGACATAAAGGGATATAGCAGCGAATACGAAAGTCTGCGTACCTCAGTTGGTAGAGCGACTTGTTCCGGAATAAGAGGACTCATGATATTGTGACGTGCCTGCCCCGCAGGTTAAACACGACATAAAGGGATATAGCAGCGAATACGAAAGTTTGCGTAGCTCAGTTGGTAGAGCGACTTGTTCCGGAATAAGAGGACTCATGATATTGTGACGTGCCTTCCCCGCAGGATAAACACGACATAAAGGGATATAGCAGCGAACACGAAAGTCTGCGTAGCTCAGTTGGTAGAGCGACTTGTTCCGGAATAAGAGGACTCATGATATTGTGACGTGCCTGCCCCGCAGGATGCACACGACATAAAGGGATATAGCAGCGAATACGAAAGTCTGCGTAGCTCCGTTGGTAGAGCGACTTGTTTCGGAATAAGAGGACTCATGATATTGTGACGTGCCTGCCCCGCAGGTTAAACACGACATAAAGGGATATAGCAGCGAATACGAAAGTCTGCGTACCTCAGTTGGTAGAGCGACTTGTTCCGGAATAAGAGGACTCATGATATTGTGACGTGCCTGCCCCGCAGGTTAAACACGACATAAAGGGATATAGCAGCGAATACGAAAGTTTGCGTAGCTCAGTTGGTAGAGCGACTTGTTCCGGAATAAGAGGACTCATGATATTGTGACGTGCCTTCCCCGCAGGATAAACACGACATAAAGGGATATAGCAGCGAATACGAAAGTCTGCGTAGCTCAGTTGGTAGAGCGACTTGTTCCGGAATAAGAGGACTCATGATATTGTGACGTGCCTGCCCCGCAGGATAAACACGACATAAAGGGATATAGCAGCGAATATGAAAGTATGCGTAGCTCCGTTGGTAGAGCGACTTGTTCCGGAATAAGAGGACTCATGATATTGTGACGTGCCTGCCCCGCAGGTTAAACACGACATAAAGGGATATAGCAGCGAATACGAAAGTCTGCGTAGCTCAGTTGGTAGAGCGACTTGTTCCGGAATAAGAGGACTCATGATATTGTGATGTGCCTGCCCCGCAGGATACACACGACATAAAAGGATATAGCAGCGAATACGAAAGTCTGCGTAGCTCAGTTTGTAGAGCGACTTGTTCCGGAATAAGAGGACTCATCATATTGTGACGTGCCTGCCCCGCAGGATGCACACGACATAAGGGCAGATAGCAGCGAGACGAAAGTCTGCGTAGCTCAGTTGGTAGAGCGACTTGTTCCGGAATAAGATGACTCATCATATTGTGACGTGCCTGCCCCGCAGGATGCACACGACATAAAGGGATATAGCAACGAGAACGAAAGTCTGCGTAGCTCAGTTGGTAGAGCGACTTGTTCCGGAATAAGAGGACACGGGTTCAATCCCCGACGTGAACCAAAAATGACGGAGAAATTTACTTTGTTATGAGGTCCCGGTATGAAATTATGATTACTAATGATTTCAAAAGGGAATTAATATGATAATGCAAAAATACGATGGTTGTACCGAAAGTAATGCGAAAGTGGGCATAACTTTTTTATTAACTGACAGAAGTCGATTAAATTGCACATGTTGGTAGAGTAACTCTTTCTCTATACAAAAGTACTACTTAACATAGTCTCCATCACAAGCGATGCATTTGTGCCATCATTGAACCCAATTATCGAATCCTCTTTCAAAAAATTCAGGTGTGGACTGTTGTACCCAATTCTTCACAGCCACTTTCACCTTGTCTGTGTCATCAAATCGTTGTCCTCAGGAACTGTCCTTCATTGGACCAAACAGGTGAAAGTCGAAGGCGCAAGATCTGGCCTGTACGGTGGATGGGGGACCTTCGACCAGCCTGATTTGTTGCCAAAGATGTGTGGGGTCTCGCATTATCATGGTGAATGTGGATCCTTTCAGATTTTTGTTCGGTCTCTTCCACCTTATGGCTTCTGTAAGCTACTTGATACTGCCACGTTCTCAAAAATCAAGGAGATTTACATCCCTGTCATCCCAGAAAAAAGTCGCTGTGACTTTCTGTGCTGATCGCTGGGTCTTATACTTCTCAGGCCTTGGTCAAGAGGTGTGACCCGATCCCATGTATTGATTCTTCGTTTCCGGTTCGTAAAGATACTCCCACGTCTGATATCCTGTCACCAGATCGAAATGCAAAAACGTGTTTTCACTGGCTTTAAACGCTTCCAGAAAATCAGAGCAGACTTCCACCCTTCTCTCCTTCAAATCCGATGTCATCTGCCGACGTACTCACTTTCCACACACTTTCCGGTACCCTAAGTCTTCCACCATCTTCTGTATGGCATTGTGACCACAGTCCATTTGTGCAACAAGCTCACGGATTGTGACTCGTCTCTCCGCGCGAATCAATTCATCCACTCGCTGACGATTTGTGTTAGTGGTCGCAGATGATAGTCTCCCACTGCGTGGTTTGTCTTCAATGACGGTTTCCCCTTCTTTAAACTTCTTCATGCATCTGCGCACATTGCTCTTGTCAATGGTGTCATTTCCGTAAACATCTCGTGGCCTTCTGTAGATGTCGGACAGCCTGCACCTTTCCTTCGTCAAGAACTCAATGACGGCACGTTGCTTCTGCTTGGAATCCATTATGTACCTGCCATGGAGAAGAAGGGTAACTATGGAGAAAGAGTTACTCAACCAACATGTGCAATTTGAATGACCTCTTTCAGTTAATAAAAAAATTGTGCCCACTTTTGCATTACTTTCGGTAATATCCTCGTATATCGTACTTACCTTTTCAGAGAAGTTTTCTTGACCAATCCACGATTCTCTCCTACGGTGATCTAAAGGTTCCTTACCAACAAACCCACTCTTGTTTACCCAGGACGTTCTTTTTTCTGTCTCATTCTTTGCTCTCTGGTGAAGAGAAGGATCATCGTGAACTTCATCAGCAAATCTCACCTTCTTGCTTTCCCTGGAACGTGATGACTCCGGTGTGCTTAGTTTTGTTAAGTCTGGCGTGTCGTGGGAATCCGGCACTTCTTCCTCTGGAGTGTCAAGCTGCTGCGACAAGCATAAAATGTTCTCTTCAGACATTTCTGGAGACTGAGAAGTTCCTGGAATGCTCTCTTCCTGCATGTGTTGATGCGGTTCTTTCAGTAACAGTCCCACGCTAGCTTCTTTTCCAAAATACTGCAAGAGTTCCTCGTCAATCTCAGCCATAGAAATTTTTCTTTCCTCGTGGGAAAGCAGTTTTATTGGTTTCGATTCCTTTGACTCTTGATCTAAAGGCAGAAGTTCAGAGAGCAAGTCCTTGATGAATGTCTTTCTTCGATGCATTCTATTTGGAGGCAATGTGGATTTGTCGCTGGATAAACGCTGAGGTGCATCATCCAAAGATGTGCCAGGAGGTGGGGATTCATAAACAGCGACACAGGCATTTTTGTTCTTAGGAGCAGTTTGATCTTTGGAGTTTAACTTCTTCATCTCCGGCTGGTTTTTTATATTGGAGAACATTGCTTTTACTAGACAAAAATCCGATACGGAGACATTCACGAAATGATCCTATACACGCCTTCCTGAAATGAGTATTAAGATGTGTTATTGATTTCATTCGATGATAGATTGGGTTACATAGTTGCAATTTATCGGCTACTCAGTACACACTCGTTTACTTACAGGAAGTGCTGAAACTGTCGTCCTTCATTTGAAAGAAAGACATAACTGTTTTACACATCATGAATGAAATACGGGATTACACCATACAATAGACATAACCTAACTGTTTTACACATCATTAATGGAACACGGTATTACACCATACAATAGACATAACCTAACTGTTTTACACATCATGAATGGAATACGGGATTACACCATACAATAGACATAACCTAACTGTTTTACACATCATGAATGGAATACGGGATTACACCATACAATAGACATAACCTAACTGTTTTACACATCATGAATGGAATACGGGATTACACCATACAATAGACATAACCTAACTGTTTTACACATCATGAATGGAATACGGGATTACACCATACAATAGACATAACCTAACTGTTTTACACATCATTAATGGAATACGGGATTACACCATACAATAGACATAACCTAACTGTTTTACACATCATGAATGGAATACGGGATTGCACCATACAATAGACATAACCTAACTGTTTTACACATCATTAATGGAACACGGTATTACACCATATAATAGACATAACCTAAGTGTTTTACACATCCTGAATGGAATACGGGATTACACCATACAATAGACATAACCTAACTGTTTTACACATCATGAATGGGATACGGGATTACACCATACAATAGACATAACCTAACTGTTTTACACATCATGAATGGAATACGGGATTACACCATACAATAGACATAACCTAACTGTTTTACACATCATGAATGGAATACGGGATTACACCATACAATAGACATAACCTAACTGTTTTACACATCATGAATGGAATACGGGATTACACCTTACAATAGACATAACCTAACTGTTTTACACATCATGAATGGAATACGGGATTACACCATACAATAGACATAACCTAACTGTTTTACACAACATGAATGGAATACGGGATTACACCATACAATAGACATAACCTAAGTGTTTTACACATCCTGAATGGAATACGGGATTACACCATACAATAGACATAGCCTAACTGTTTTACACATCATGAATGGAATACGGGATTACACCATACAATAGACATAACCTAAGTGTTTTGCACATCATGAATTGAATACAATAGACATAACCTAACTATTTTACACATCATGAATGGAATACGGGATTACACCATACAATAGACATAACCTAAGTGTTTTACACATTCTGAATGGAATACGGGATTACACCATACAATAGACATAACCTAACTGTTTTACACATCATGAATGGAATACGGGATTACACCATACAATAGACATAACCTAACTGTTTTACACATCATTAATGGAACACGGTATTACACCATATAATAGACATAACCTAAGTGTTTTACACATCCTGAATGGAATACGGGATTACACCATACAATAGACATAACCTAACTGTTTTACACATCATGAATGGGATACGGGATTACACCATACAATAGACATAACCTAACTGTTTTACACATCATGAATGGAATACGGGATTACACCATACAATAGACATAACCTAACTGTTTTACACATCATTAATGGAATACGGGATTACACCATACAATAGACATAACCTAACTGTTTTACACAACATGAATGGAATACGGGATTACACCATACAATAGACATAACCTAAGTGTTTTACACATCCTGAATGGAATACGGGATTACACCATACAATAGACATAACCTAACTGTTTTACACATCATGAATGGAATACGGGATTACACCATACAATAGACATAACCTAAGTGTTTTGCACATCATGAATTGAATACAATAGACATAACCTAACTATTTTACACATCATGAATGGAATACGGGATTACACCATACAATAGACATAACCTAAGTGTTTTACACATTCTGAATGGAATACGGGATTACACCATACAATAGACATAACCTAACTGTTTTACACATCATGAATGGAATACGGGATTACACCATACAATAGACATAACCTAACTGTTTTACACATCATTAATGGAACACGGTATTACACCATATAATAGACATAACCTAAGTGTTTTACACATCCTGAATGGAATACGGGATTACACCATACAATAGACATAACCTAACTGTTTTACACATCATGAATGGGATACGGGATTACACCATACAATAGACATAACCTAACTGTTTTACACATCATGAATGGAATACGGGATTACACCATACAATAGGCATAACCTAACTGTTTTACACATCATTAATGGAATACGGGATTACACCATACAATAGACATAACCTAACTGTTTTACACAACATGAATGGAATACGGGATTACACCATACAATAGACATAACCTAACTGTTTTACACATCATGAATGGAATACGGGATTACACCATACAATAGACATAACCTAAGTGTTTTACACATCCTGAATGGAATACGGGATTACACCATACAATAGACATAACCTAACTGTTTTACACATCATGAATGGAATACGGGATTACACCATACAATAGACATAACCTAACTGTTTTACACATCATGAATGGAATACGGGATTACACCATACAATAGACATAACCTAAGTGTTTTGCACATCATGAATTGAATACAATAGACATAACCTAACTATTTTACACATCATAAATGGAATACGGGATTACACCATACAATAGACATAACCTAAGTGTTTTAAACATCCTGAATGGAATACGGGATTACACCATACAATAGACATAACCTAACTGTTTTACACATCATGAATGGAATACGGGATTACACCATACAATAGACATAACCTAAGTGTTTTGCACATCATGAATTGAATACAATAGACATAACCTAACTATTTTACACATCATGAATGGAATACGGGATTACACCGTACAGTAGACATAACCTAATGTTTTACACATCATGAATGGAATACGGGATTATACCATACAATGGACATAACCTGTTTCACACATCATGAATGGAATGCGGGATTGCACCATACAATAGGCATAACCTAACTGTTTTACATATCATGAATGGAATACAATAGACAAAACCTGACTGTTTTACACATCATGAATGGAATACGGGATTATACCGTGCAATAGACATAACCTAACTATTTTACATATCATGAATGGAATAGGGGATTACACCGTACAATAGACATAAGCTAATGTTTTACACATCATGAATGAAATGCTGGATTACAACATACAAAAGACATAACCAAACTCTTTTACACATCATGAATGGAATACAGGATTACACCACACAATAGACATAACCTAACTGTTTTACATATCATGAATGGAATACGTGATTATACCATACAATAGACATAGTCTAACTGTTTTACACAACATGAATGGGATACAGGATTACACCATACAATAGACATAACCTAACTGTTTTACACATCCTGAATGGAATACGGGATTACACCATACAATAGACATAACCTAACTGTTTTACACATCCTGAATGGAATACGGGATTACACCATACAATAGACATAACCTAACTGTTTTACACATTATGAATGGAATGCGGGATCAAACTGGACCGTAGGAGCAGTACACTCTAGAAAACAGCGTTCCCCCGACTACCTCCATACCCACACATGGCCATCAGACTGATGGATCGTGTATCTTGACTAATCAGTACACAAAACCCGTTTCTATTGATCTACGGTCCAGGATAAATGTTCTTTACACCATGCTAATAGTCGAATAGTATTCCAGTGGAGATGAAAGGCTTATGAGCAGCCGCACTACCACGTTAACCCATGGAATGAAGTTCCCTGCGAATAGTACGTGTACATGCCAAAGAACCAGCATTGTTACTCACCTGTACACTGAGTGAGGTCTTGTGCAGTACTCCGTCGATTAGCTGTAACGACTCTCCTGAAGCTTCGACGTCCTCTATCATTGATTTTCTTTTTTCTGCCGGTACGTTTTGCTACCTCAGGCACAACATATGTCTTCTACTTATTCAGTACATCCAAAACAGTTGACTTGGGTATGTTTAAACGCCTCCCGGTTTCTCTTATGGACAACCCACTAATATAACACCAAACAATCTTTCCTTTCTCAAAGTCAGTTTCGTGACATTTTAACTCAACCTTACCGTGCGATATGATCGTAGTGATCAAAGGATCATATGTAGAGGATTTTAGGAAGGGAGTGTCTGACCCCAGGTCTTAAACAACCCTTAGAAATAGGAAGCTAGGAGATTTGGGCTAGAGTGCCCGATAGGAAAGTGACACGGAAGTGAAGTAGAAAGGGGAAGGAAGACGCCCTTATTTATTACCGGGGAGCCAGTACCCGGAAATTGGATATGATCGTAGTCAGCTGCAGGCTTGCTTTTACAATGTTTGCAGCTGTACCGCGCATGCTAAAAACGCATCGGATCCGTTCATTTGCTTTTGAAGGGGTGTCCGGTGATTTTTGTCAATAAAGTGTATGTGTTGAATAAATTCGTTTTTTAAGAGATATATTTTTGAAATGACCGTCGTACATACGTTTTCCTTTAATTTTGGCTACTAGTATATTTAAAAGCGGCCACACACAACTGGAATTTCTTCCTTTTATTCTATCTACACTGTGTGTTAGTGCATGCATATGTGCGTGTGTGTGCGTGTGCGTGTGTAAGACGATCTTATTTCTTGTTGACCCTGGTGGTCGCGTCCGCAAGCGTAAGTTTTGGATAAGTTACTCCGAGTTGGGCTCAGGTTTAAGTTCCGGGTGAGGCATTTTGTTATTTTGGGGGTTTAATAACCACCGCAGAATGAGGCATGTGTCGTGTGTTTGTCTTCACGCGGATGATCTTTCCATTCCTTGGAAGCATTGACCCTAAATTAGGGACGGGCGGCTGCTTGCTGCGCATAGAGTTGCTTTTAGCTGTTGTTAATCCCGTTCCCTTAAAGAAAAAGACGGTTTATAGAGTAAAAAATAAGTTTACTAATATACAGAGACGTGATTGACCCCCGTTTTCGAGTGGACAGAAGCAAACGATATCTAACTGAGAAGAAGTTAAGGCTCGGCGAGACGTAACTAGCGCCGCCATATCTAAAAAGTTAAAATGCAGTGCACGAAGCCAACATACAGGCTGATGCCTGAGCAGACTGCGCATGCGTATTTCGGTTGACTTCAATTCTGGTAAAGAATAGTCAGCCAAGCTACTCACAGCACGTGATTGTTACCTTCTCGGTAGCATAATAACTTCGCAAATCGGTAATGTTAGTTTTGTTACGACAATCGGGTTAGTTAAGGCTTTCGTTTGTTTTTCAGTTTTTCAGAAACATTTTCAGTAATGCCAAATACTAGGGAATGTCTGCATTTTGTACGGATCCTTAGGCCTAACTATAATATTTGCCAAAATTTAATTTAAATTGTAATACTAATGTTATTGCATATTTTTCTCACCAAAATAAGGGATGGGCAAGATATCAGAAAACAACAACATTAACAAAAACTGTTCTAAGCAAATAGTCATCAAATCGAAGGAAACCATCGTGGATCAAAGAAAAGCTTCACTGTCGTAGTCCCCCTAACGTATTTTGCTCCTGAACGTTGACTTTCCCGCAGAGCATATTATCTCTGAAGATAGGGTGGCGCTGTTGTCGCCTATTTCACGTTATTTCTATGAGAGTTGACCTTCTTTAAGCGTTAGATATTCTTTGGCTTCACTGCCGTAGTCCCCCTAACGTGTTTTGCCCCTGTATGTTAACTTTCCCGCAGAGCATATTATCTCTTCAGATGTGGTGCGCTGTTGTCGCCTATTTTACGTTATCTCTATGAGAGTTGACGTTCTTTAAGCGTTAGATATTCTTTGGCTTCACTGCCGTAGTCCCCCTAACGTGTTTTGCACCTGAATGTTAACTTTCCCGCAGAGCATATTATCTCTTAAGATGTGGTGGCGCTGTTGTCGCCTGTTTTACGTTATCTCTGAGAGTTGACCTTCTTTAAGCGTTAGATATTCTTTGGCTTCACTGCCGTAGTCCCCTTAACGTGTTTTGCACCTGAATGTTAACTTTCCCGCAGAGCATATTTTCTCTTAAGATGTGGTGGCGCTGTTGTCGCCTGTTTTACGTTATCTCTATGAGAGTTGACGTTCTTTAAGCGTTAGATATTCTTTGGCTTCACTGCCGTAGTCCCCTAACGTGTTTTGCACCTGAATGTTAACTTTCCCGCAGAGCATATTATCTCTTAAGATGTGGTGGCGCTGTTGTCGCCTGTTTTACGTTATCTCTATGAGAGTTGACCTTCTTTAAGCGTTAGATATTCTTTGGCTTCACTGCCGTAGTCCCCCTAACTTGTTTTGCACCTGAATGTTAACTTTCCCGCAGAGCATATTATCTCTTAAGATGTGGTGGCGCTGTTGTCGCCTGTTTTACGTTATCTCTATGAGAGTTGACCTTCTTTAAGCGTTAGATATTCTTTGGCTTCACTGCCGTAGTCCCCCTAACTTGTTTTGCACCTGAATGTTAACTTTCCCGCAGAGCATATTATCTCTTAAGATGTGGTGGCGCTGTTGTCGCCTGTTTTACGTTATCTCTATGAGAGTTGACCTTCTTTAAGCGTTAGATATTCTTTGGCTTCACTGCCGTAGTCCCCTAACGTGTTTTGCACCTGAATGTTAACTTTCCCGCAGAGCATATTATCTCTTAAGATGTGGTGGCGCTGTTGTCGCCTGTTTTACGTTATCTCTATGAGAGTTGACCTTCTTTAAGCGTTAGATATTCTTTGGCTTCACTGCCGTAGTCCCCCTAACTTGTTTTGCACCTGAATGTTAACTTTCCCGCAGAGCATATTATCTCTTAAGATGTGGTGGCGCTGTTGTCGCCTGTTTTACGTTATCTCTATGAGAGTTGACGTTCTTTAAGCGTTAGATATTCTTTGGCTTCACTGCCGTAGTCCCCCTAACGTGTTTTGCACCTGAATGTTAACTTTCCCGCAGAGCATATTATCTCTTAAGATGTGGTGGCGCTGTTGTCGCCTGTTTTACGTTATCTCTATGAGAGTTGACCTTCTTTAAGCGTTAGATATTCTTTGGCTTCACTGCCGTAGTCCCCTTAACGTGTTTTGCACCTGAATGTTAACTTTCCCGCAGAGCATATTTTCTCTTAAGATGTGGTGGCGCTGTTGTCGCCTGTTTTACGTTATCTCTATGAGAGTTGACCTTCTTTAAGCGTTAGATATTCTTTGGCTTCACTGCCGTAGTCCCCTAACGTGTTTTGCACCTGAATGTTAACTTTCCCGCAGAGCATATTATCTCTTAAGATGTGGTGGCGCTGTTGTCGCCTGTTTTACGTTATCTCTATGAGAGTTGACCTTCTTTAAGCGTTAGATATTCTTTGGCTTCACTGCCGTAGTCCCCCTAACTTGTTTTGCACCTGAATGTTAACTTTCCCGCAGAGCATATTATCTCTTAAGATGTGGTGGCGCTGTTGTCGCCTGTTTTACGTTATCTCTATGAGAGTTGACCTTCTTTAAGCGTTAGATATTCTTTGGCTTCACTGCCGTAGTCCCCCTAACTTGTTTTGCACCTGAATGTTAACTTTCCCGCAGAGCATATTATCTCTTAAGATGTGGTGGCGCTGTTGTCGCCTGTTTTACGTTATCTCTATGAGAGTTGACCTTCTTTAAGCGTTAGATATTCTTTGGCTTCACTGCCGTAGTCCCCTAACGTGTTTTGCACCTGAATGTTAACTTTCCCGCAGAGCATATTATCTCTTAAGATGTGGTGGCGCTGTTGTCGCCTGTTTTACGTTATCTCTATGAGAGTTGACCTTCTTTAAGCGTTAGATATTCTTTGGCTTCACTGCCGTAGTCCCCCTAACTTGTTTTGCACCTGAATGTTAACTTTCCCGCAGAGCATATTATCTCTTAAGATGTGGTGGCGCTGTTGTCGCCTGTTTTACGTTATCTCTATGAGAGTTGACCTTCTTTAAGCGTTAGATATTCTTTGGCTTCACTGCCGTAGTCCCCCTAACTTGTTTTGCACCTGAATGTTAACTTTCCCGCAGAGCATATTATCTCTTAAGATGTGGTGGCGCTGTTGTCGCCTGTTTTACGTTATCTCTATGAGAGTTGACCTTCTTTAAGCGTTAGATATTCTTTGGCTTCACTGCCGTAGTCCCCTAACGTGTTTTGCACCTGAATGTTAACTTTCCCGCAGAGCATATTATCTCTTAAGATGTGGTGGCGCTGTTGTCGCCTGTTTTACGTTATCTCTATGAGAGTTGACCTTCTTTAAGCGTTAGATATTCTTTGGCTTCACTGCCGTAGTCTCCCCTAACGTGTTTTGCCCCTGTATGTTAACTTTCCCGCAGAGCATATTATCTCTTAAGATGTGGTGGCGCTGTTGTCGCCTGTTTTACGTTATCTCTATGAGAGTTGACCTTCTTTAAGCGTTAGATATTCTTTGGCTTCACTGCCGCAGTCTCCCCTAACGTGTTTTGCTCCTGAATGTTAACTTTCCCGCAGAGCATATTATCTCTTAAGATGTGGTGGCGCTGTTGTCGCCTGTTTTACGTTATCTTTATGAGTGTTGACCTTCTTTAAGCGTTGGATATTCTTTGACAGAAGTGCGGACATGTGACCAACCGCCGAAGCTGGTCACGATTGAGCAAATGAAACAGCAAGAGCCGTACACTAAGACCGCTGGTGTCGATCAGCACATGGTTTTTACCTTCCCTGGAACCAGAGCCCCCATAAATTAGGAATGAGCGACTGCTTTATTGTCTTAGGTTGTAACAGGTTGTTATTTCTCAGAGTTGGGCAGGAATGCATTACAAAGTAACGGAAGTACAGATTACAATTAACGTGTAATCAGTAAACAGTGGCTGCCGGTGACTACGTGTTGCCGTGCTGCCGCACGCTAAAAATTTTGAATTCAGATTCGTATTGTTTATTGTACTCTACTGTGCAAATTAATTGGGACAAAGTAAAAAAATTATTCCTTTTTCCAAAACTATGCCTTTATATCATTCTATGCCTTGATATACACTGATAAATACCTGTATTAGTGTGAAGTATGTCCTCCTTTAGCAGAAATGACCTCTTCAATTCGTTTTGGCATTGACTCCACTAATTGAGTGCACATATTTTTGACTTCAAAATCGTGGAACCACACTTTTATAGCATTCGTTATCATGCGTTCTTTGGTTGTACAGTCCATTTTACCTAAACGTCTCTTCAAAATATTCCACAAGTTTTCAGTGGGATTTAAGTCTGGTGAATTTCCAGGCCAATCAAGCAAATGAATTTGATTTTCCAGGCCAATCAAGCAAATGGATTTGATTTTCCAGGCCAATCAAGCAAATGAATTTGATTTTCCAGGCCAATTCAGCAAATGAATTTGATTTTCCAGGCCAATCAAGCAAATGAATTTGATTTTCCAGGCCAATCAAGCAAATGAATTTGATTTTCCAGGCCAATCAAGCAAATGAATTTCATTTTCCAGGCCAATCCAGCAAATGAATTTGATTTTCCAGGCCAATCAAGCAAATGAATTTGATTTTCCAGGCCAATCAAGCAAATGAATTTGATTTTCCAGGCCAATCAAGCAAATGAATTTGATTTTCCAGGCCAATCAAGCAAATGAATTTGATTTTCCAGGCCAATCAAGCAAATGAATTTGATTTTCCAGGCCAATCAAGCAAATGAATTTGATTTTCCAGGCCAATCAAGCAAATGAATTTGATTTTCCAGGCCAATCAAGCAAAATAATTTGATTTTCCAGCATGGAATTCTTGACCAATTTCGAATTGTGACATACGGCCAAGTCATGTTGAAATGTCCGGTCAAAAGTTTGCAAGAAGGGAACAATCCTACGTTGTAATATCCATAGATGCCAAGTAGTACGGATTTTTGGTTGCTGTTACGGAAGTACGGAAACACCGTTGAAATTACGGAAAATCGCCATTTGATTTAATTTTCTGAGATAGAATGCAAATTTTCATCAACTTAAAATTTTTTGTTGGTTCTTCAAGTTTTTCTGGGGGAAAAAAATTAAATGCTACATTCAAGGCTGCCAGACCTGCGCCATTTGCGCCAGCCAACGCCAAAACGTCGTTCTTGCGCCATTCTGCTAAAAAATCGCCACTTCGACGAAATCTGCGCCAACTTCGCCCAAAAAGTAAAAGTTTACCGCTCATGGATATTTTAGCGTTATCTTACGACATTCGAAATCGATTCAGCGGTTAATTCGTACGTGAGATTCTTCCGCGGATTCGCGGAGTCCACTCCGTTTTTTTTTTTTTTTTTTTTTTGTCATTTTCGAGATCGATGCAAAAGTGAAGAAATTTTTGGGATATTAGTTGGTGGGGGGGGGGGGGGGTCATATTCCGTCTGGGGACGTTGTTTTGTCTTTTTAAACGTTCGGAAACGGAAGTTAAACGAAGTGCAGATTTTCCCCGTAATCGTATTTTATTTCTCTCGCGATGTTGCTTCTGTTCAGTATTGTTAAATGAAATTTCATTGCATAATTTCAGCTTGAAATTGTAGACAACGATATCCGAAAACGGAAGTTAGACCGCCCGAAAATTTCCCCGTAATCTTTGGCGACGAGATTCTCACGCTGATTTGAGGAATTCCGTCTTTTTTTGTTATCATTTGGACCATGTACGAAATCGATGCATAAGTGAACTTAAATTTTGGGAGGATTGGTGTGGGCGTTTTCTCCGTCGGAGGACGGAATTTCATCCTTCGAAAACAGAAAGTAGACGGAGGTAAGATTTCTCTGGTAATCGTAATTTTTTTTTCTCGCGATGTTTCCTCTACCCAGTATTGTTAGATATCATTTTATTCCATAAATATTTGTATTTCAGCTTGAAAAATGTTGGATAAATTTCCGAAAACTGAAGGCTTGAAAAACCATTATTTTAAGCCAGGTTTCCCGATTCAGTGATCGCAAAAAAATATTCGTGTGGAAGAACCAAGGCTACTGCACTAATTCAGCACATGGCCAGTGTTTCTACAAGTAACATCGTATCTGAAGTTTAAAAAAATCCTTTTCTCTATCTACGGACGGAAGTAATGATGCTCAAGCAAATAAACTGTATCCCATTACAATAACATATCTTGACGAAAAAATAGGGAAAAATTCAACGTTTCGAACAATGAGTTTGTTGAAAAAAATATCTCATGGAGCAACTGTGTGTCATTTTCCTATGACAATGCTAACACTATGATAGGTCAAGTAAAAGGTGTTGTTTCTTAATGATGAATTTCTGAGTCATGCTGAAATTGCAGATGTAGCATTAAGGCAAAGTGTTTCTTTTGCATCAGTCCAATATATGTGTTCCCTGTTTCCAGTTTTAAAACCAGAAGAATCTGACAAGGTGGAATTTGAATTTGCTCACTACCAGTTTGAAAATTTTAACTGTGCTGTTACTTCTGAGAGAATGGATGAAGTGTGCCACAGAATTTCTTTAATGAAAAATGAAAGTGGCCAGTTGAAGTATGAATCATTAAGCAAAATTATGAAAATGATTTTAATAGTACCTCATAGCAATGCAAGTACAGAAAGAATTTTCAGTATTGTGAAAAAAACCATGAATGAATTCAGACCTAATTTAAGTACTATGTGCTGTCTTCTTTATTAGTAGAAAAAATAAACAGCATTGCACACAGTGAACTATGCCATCAGAAGAAGTTTTCGCAAATTAAACTAAGGAAGGCCAAAATTGCAACTACAGCCAATTTATCATAATAATTTGGCCAACATTCCAAGGAATAATTTTTCTTCATGTCTGGAGGTAATTTATAAAATTTTTCTGGTAGACAGTATTTTAAATTTTCCCACTAGCAAATTATTTTTTATTATTATTATTATTATTATTTTGTTAATAGTTCTGACAGATTAAAATTTGTTGCAGTGTTAAATACCCAAATTTGCCGCTGTAGACTGGATTACTGAAAATTACTGGAAAAAAATTGTTACTGAAAATTACTGAAAAAAAATTGTTACTGAAAATTACTGAAAAAAAAATTGTTACTGAAAATTACTGAAAAAAAAATTGTTACTGAAAATTGAACATGTTGGTTACTCAAAACTACTTTTAGAGGTTGGCGTCTATGAGTCTACGTACTTGGATGAATTCATCATACCTTGAACAGGAACTGAGCTTCCAGTGCCATTTGATGTGAAAAAAAACTCCAAAACATCTGTTTCAGAGGGTGTTTTACAGTTTGTTTGACATGCTCAGGTCTTAATGGTTTACAGTTGCTTCGTCTAACGACATTTGCTTGGTAACCCTGCACAAATAAATGAGTTTCATCACTGAAAATGACCGTTTTCCAGTCGTCAGCAGTCCAAGATCTATATATTTTGGCCCATGCTAAACATTTTATCTTCATTTTCGCATTCAAATATTGTTTTTTCGTTGGTCTTCTTGCCTTCCGGCCAACTTCCAGAAGCCAACGGCGTACAGTTGAATCCCTAACATCACAACCACTGGCCAATAAATCTCTTTGAAGGTCGGTGCTTGTTTTTTTTTTTTTTTTTTTGATTCATTTTACTATTTCTGATTAGATATTTATCGATTCGTGGAGTTGTTTATCGTTTTCTTTCACATTTACCTCTCCTTTTTGGAGACGATTATCCAAATGCATTGTATCGCGTAAGCAGTCTTGATTTGCCTACACCAACTGCAGAAGCGATATCTCTCACTGTTCATAGAAGTGTGATCCTTCAGAGCAATTATTTTTGCAAGCTTCCTTGGGGAAACATCCATTTTTCAATACACGAAAGCAACACGTACTCACAGAGAGCAAAAACTAACATCCACCTGTCCCACACGAAAGCTCACAAATGAAGCTGTAGGGCCTATTTCCTGTTTAAAACCGGTCAAACCACATTCTTACTATCACGTTCTAACAGTCACACTACCTCAGAGCTGATAAAACCGGTTTACGTGGGTTTCCGACATCAACTGGCGATCACATTACAATTCTGAGAATAAAATAGCTTGTCCCAATTAATTTGCACGGTATACTAGCTGAAAGCCTGAAACTGCATGGGTATGATTTGCTGCCAGACCAAAATCTGATTTTTAGACGGGCCGTAATCAAGGCTCCTGTTCGTAATTCGGTTTGTGGTGTCGGTTAGCACACGGGAATAACAGCTTGGTTCTGCTGCGTCCTACGCGATCGGTCTTTCGTGCTGCAAACCAAGTAGCACGGCACCAACAGCATGTCATTCCTGCCTCCTACATCACACAGCTTATAACGAAGTAAAATTCTCCGTCATTTTTGTCCACGCCGGGGCTCGAACCCGGGTCCCCTCATTCCGGAATAAGTCACTCTACCAATTGAGCTACGCGGACGTTCGTTGTCGCTGCTTTCTGCCTTTATGTCGTGCGCGTCCTGCTCGTTAGGAACGTCACAATCTTTTGGGGTCCTCCTGTCAAACCGGCCACAAGGGTTTCCAGCGTGCTGTATTTCTCTCAGCACGATATATGATCGCCGGTAGCAAACGGCGTTGAAGCCAAAGACCCCCCACACCCCTCTTTCTCTCATCGGAACTTGGAGCAGGGCAGTTGACCAATGGAATAGAGCAAAAACTTATACACTGACGGAGAAAAAATCCCACCACCACGAAGAAATAGTTGTAGAGGAATGAAATGGCGGCAATACATTTGTATAGGAAACATATTTAATCGATTAAGGTTTCAAGATCGCAGCTTAATGTAAGCGCGAGAAGAGCCATTTTAAATGTGAAATGCTGGTACATTAATAACCGATGTAACCGCCAGAATGTTGAATGCAAGCATGCAAACGTTCATGCATTGTGTCGTACAGGTGCTGGATGTCAGTTTGTGGGATGGAGTTCCATGCCTGTTGCACTTGGTCGGTCAATAAAGGGACGGTTAATGCTGATTGGGGGTGACGCTGGAGTTGTCGTCCAATGATGTCCCATACGTGCTCGATTGGTGAAAGATCTGGTGATCTAGCAGGCCTCGGCAACATGTCGACACTTTGTAGAGCATGTTGGGTTACAACAGCGGTATGCGGGCGAGCGTTTTCCTGTTGGAAAACATCCCCTGGAATGCTGTTCATGAATGGCAGCACAACAGGTGGAATCACCAGACCGACGTACAACTGTGCCGTCAGGGTGAGTGGGATAACCACGAGAAAGCTCCTGCTGTCATAGGAAATTGCTCCCCAGACCATAACTCCAGGTGTAGGTCCAGTGTGTCTCGGCCGCAGACAGGTTGGTTGCAGGCGCTCACCTGGCATCCTTCTAACCAACACACGGCCATCACTGGCACCCAGGCAGAACCGGCTTTCATCAGAAAACACAACAGATCTCCACTCCGTCCTCCAATGAGCTCTAGCTTGACACCACTGACGTTGCAAACGGCAGTGGTTTGGAGTAAGTGGAATGCACGCTACAGGGCGTCTGGCTCGGAGCTGTCCTTCAAGTAACCGATTTGTAACAGTTCGTTGTGTCACTGCGGACCGCGTGTAAATCTGTAAGTCGCAGCACGTACACTCTCAGGAACACGAATCGCCACTGGCAGTAAAGTACACGGTAATGTATTACAGTTGCATTACAGTAACACGTAATGCATTACAAGGTAATCCCAAGTAGCGTGTAAATCGGTAAGTCGCAGCACGTACACTCTCAGGAGCACGAATCGCCACTGGCAGTAAAGTACACGGTAATGTATTACAGTTGCATTACAGTAACAGGTAATGCATTACAAGGTAATCCCAAGTATGGTTTGCATAGTGTAATGGAATTAATCTGTAATGCATTTTAATGAAGAGCATAAAATTCAGTTATTTAATAATGCCATTCCAATGCAATGGAATTATTTGATAATGAAATTACACAATTTGCAAATAATAATTACATACTAATAGTTTACAGAAAGGTACGTGTGCCAAAAACTATGTCTAGAAAAGTTGGCCAAGTAACATAGCACACACAGACCGAAGTGTCGTGTAGGATGTTCTAGAATCGGCAAGAATGGGTTAGACGTTTGTAGAATGTTTCAGAATGATAGGAAGTTGGAGAGCTTTTTGTAAATCAAGAATATTCCAGAAGGTTCAGATCCTGTCGTGCAGTATATATAAAGGGGCCAGTCGCTCGCTAGTACAGTGTTCGTATCGGACAAGTAATGGACAACAACACTACAACAAAAATGTCAAGAGTTCGCAAATTTCTGTAATATTCGGCAGTGCATCCTAAGCGCTCTGAACCTGAGTTGCTGAACATTGAGTGTAGTGCTAATATGTGCGTGTGACTATAGTGGGGTAATTATTTTGGACAGTGAAACGTACGTACTGAACGAGAAGACTGTACTGGAATTTTTTTTTTTTTTATTGGAGGTTTAACGACCACCGTGAGCAACTCAATGGGCTATAAGCAGTCGCCCGTCCCTAATTTAGGGTCACTGGTTCCAGGGAAGGGAGAGAGCCAGAGCCGTAAGACAAACACAACATCCATGCCTCACCATGATTCGAACCCGGACCTCTTCTGGACGAACGATCACAGACCATCGCTTAGTCCACTGCGCCACCGGGGCGGCTACTGTAGATGGACGAAATGATTATCTCTTACCGAAATAAACATCCCATTTGTACTTGCTTCATATGTATTATTTTTTTCAAATCACTTTACTTGCAGCGAAGACTGGGCAACTATTCATGTCATACACGTACAATCTCCAGTACATACATACACGCATTTGAGGTCCGAGGGGTGGAAAAATGGTCAAATAACGAACCCACAAGTTGTTGGTTAATTACCAACATACACTGAAGAGCAATTGAATTAGAGATACCTGTCTAATAATGTGTAGCACCATCTTTCGTCCTGATGACGGCGGCGATTCGTCTCGGCATGGACTCGACAAGACACCGGAAGCGTTGGGAAGCCATACGGATCCACGATCCCTGAACAAGCTCCCACAGTTCACGAAGATTTGATGGAGGGGGGACAACTCTCTCGATGGCATCCCAGATGTGCTCGATGGGATTGAGGTCGGGGGACCTAGCTGACCGAAGAAGCGAGGTCACGTCGGTGAAGTGTTCATCCAACCATTCGGATACAGTTCGGGAGCTGCATTGTCTTGTTGCAGAATGAGGTCCCCAGTGGGATGTTGAAGACGCACAAACGGGAGCAAATGGTCGTCCAGGATATCTCGGTAACGTTGACCTGTGAGGGACGATGTCACGCGTACCAGGGGTCCCATTTCAGTCCACGTAAACAGTCCCCAGACGAGAATGCCACCCCCACCAGCTTGAAGAGTACCCTGCTGGCAAGAAGGATTCATCGCTTCATGTGGTTTGCGCCGTATTCGTATCCTGCCATCCGCATGTACCAACGTGAATCTCGACTCATCAGTCCAGGCAACATTTTCCCACATGTCTAGGTTCCAGTGGCGATACTCCCGCGCCCATGCTAATCTTTGCACCCTGTGATGTGCGGTCAGCAGCGGTACCCTCGTGGGACGATGGCTTCTGTACCCCACAGCGAGGAGATGGTTCTGGATGCTGTGGCTGCTTACACGTTTTTGTGCACCAGCGTTAAATTGCCGAGTGATTTCTTGCACTGTGGCCCGTCTATTCGCTGTTACAATGCGAGCTAGCGGACGATGACCCCGCTCATCCACACGCTGTTGTCCACGGCAGTTGGTCTTTGCAGGGATGGTTTAACCGAATTCGATGTACTCACCGTGCACCCGTGACACAGTGGCTCGTGAAAATCCCAGTACCTGCACGACTTCCGAGATGGAGAGACCCATTCGTCTGGGCCCGACAATTTGCCCACGATCAAATGCGCTTAGATCCTTCGTCTTGCCCATACTGCGTCCGACTCTTACTGATCCCAGTCGCATCACTCCTTATATTGTCATATCGCTGCGTACGTCATGTCGTTTCCGTTTACAGGGCCGCCCACAGCTCCACATTTGCATAATGCCAGCTGTCTCTAATTCAATTGCTGTTCAGTGTATAGTTAACCATTAACCATTCTGATTATAATAGTTAACTGTTACATGCCATTACAATTACCATGTAATTCTAATGATCAGTTCACCATTACCATGTAATGGCAACGCTAAGTTCTTGTTCGTATTACCATTACGCTGTAATGCATTGCCAATTAATTCAAGCCAGCTCTCAGACTACTACGTCACCGGGATCGCATATATGTTTTACTATGAATTCAAAGCAGACATTTTGCGCAGTGGATGTTTTGAAAAAAGAAGCATATCTAACTAACTGAATACATTATTAAACAAAAGTTTATCACCTGAGCTGTAGCTGACCGAAGACAACTGTTTTAGGAGCGAAAACTCAAAGCGCGAACTCTAACGGATATAAACAATGGAATAGCCTCGTGACTGGACTTGACATTTATAAAACAGCAATTATTCGAAGCAACAAATATACAAGCATGAAAATGCATAAATCACAGAAGTACAGGACAATAAGTTTGGGCAGACCCGGTGGCGCAGTGGTCTAAGCGATTGCTTCTGATCATTCGTACGAGAAGGGTACGGGTTCGAATCGCGGTGGGGCATGGATGTTGTGTTTGTCTTAAGGCGTTGGCTCTTTCCCCTCCCTGGAACCAGTGACCCGATGGCGCAGTGGTCTAAGCGATGGCTCCTGATCATTCGTCCGAGAAGGGTACGGGTTCGAATCCCGATAGGGCATGGATGGTTTTTTTTTTTTTTGATTGGAGGTTTAACGACCACCGTGAGCAACTCAATGGGCTATAAGCAGTCTCCCGTCCCTAATTTAGGGTCACTGGTTCCAGGGAAGGGAGAGAGCCAGTGCCGTAAGACAAACACAACATTCATGCCTCACCGGGATTCGAACCCGGACCCGTTCGGACGAATGATCAGAGGCCATCGCTTAGACCACTGCGCCACCGGGGCGGCCGGGGCATGGATGTTGCGTTTGTGTTACGGCCTTGGCTCTCTCCCTACCCTGGAACCAGTGACCCGGTGGCGCAGTGGTCTAAGCGATGGCTTCTGATCATTCGTCCAAGAAAGGGTACGGGTTCGAATCCCGATGGGGCATAGATGTTGCGTTTGGATTACGGCGTTGGCTCTCTTCCTTCCCTGGAACCAGTGATCCGATGGCGCAGTGGTCTAAGCGATGGCTTCTCATAATTCGTCCGAAAAGGGTACAGGTTCGAATCCCGGTGGGGCATGGATGTTGTGTTTGTCTTATGGCGTGGGCTCTCTCCCTTCCCTGGAGCCAATGACCCGTTGGCGCAGTGGTTTAAGCGATGGCTTCTGATCATTCGTCCGAGAAAGGTGCGGGTTTAAATACCGGTGGGTCATGGATGTTGTGTTTGTCTTACGGCGTTGGCTCTCTGCCTTCCCTGGAACCAGTGACCCGGTGGCGCAGTGGTCCAAGCGATGGCTTCTCATCATTCGTCCGAGAAGGGTACGGGTTCGAATCCGGAGGCGCATGGATGTTGTGTTTGTCTTACGGTGTTGGCTCTCTGCCTTCCCTGGGACCAGTGACCCGGTGGCGCAGTGGTCTACGCGATGGCTTCTGATCATTCGTCCGAGAAGGGTAAGGGTTCGAATCCGGGAGGGGCATGGATGTTGTCTTTGTCTTACGGCGTTGGCTCTCTCCCTTCCCTGGAACCAGTGACCCGGTGGCGCAGTGGTCTAAGCGATGGCTTCTCATGATTCGTACGAGAAGGGTACGGGTTCAAATCCCGTGGGGCATGGATGTTGTGTTTGTCTTACGGCCTTGGCTCTCTTCCTTCCTGGAACCAGTGACCCGGTGGCGCAGTGGTCTAAGCGATGGCTTCTGATCATTCGTACGAGAAGGGTACGGGTTCGAATCTCGGTGGGGCATGGATGTTGTGTTTGTCTTACGGCGTTGGCTCTCTGCCTTCCCTGGAACAAGTGACCCGGTGGCGCAGTGGTCTAAGCGATGGCTTCTGATCATTCGTCCAAGAAGGGTAAGGGTTCGAATCCGGGAGGGGCATTGATTTTTTGTTTGTCTTACGGCGTTGGCTCTCTCCCTTCCCTGGAACCAGTGAACCGGTGGCGCAGTGGTCTAAGCGATGGCTTGTCATCATTCGTACGAGAATGGTACGGGTTCGAATCACGGAGGGGCATGGATGTTGTGTTTGTCTTACGGCGTTGGCTCTCCCCTTCCCTGGAACCAGTGACCCGGTGGCGCAGTGGTCTAAGCGATGGCTTCTGATCATTCGTACGAGAAGGGTACGGGTTCGAATCCCGGTGGGGCATGGATGTTGTGTTTGTCTTACGGCGTTGGCTCTCTGCCTTCCCTGGAACCAGTGACCCGGTGGCGCAGTGGTCCAAGCGATGGCTTCTCATCATTCGTCCGAGAGCCGCCCCGGTGGCGCAGTGGTCTAACGCGCTGGCTTCTGATCATTCGTCCGTAAGGGGTCCGGGTTCGAATCCCGGTCAGGCATGGATGTTATATTTGTCTTACGGCACTGGATCTCTCCCTTCCCTGGAACCAGCGACCCTAAATTACGGACGGGCGACTGCTTATAGCCCATTGAGTTGCTCACGGTGGTCGTTAAACCTCCAATAAAAAAAAACAAAAAAAAAATTCGTCCGAGAAGGGTACGGGTTCGAATCCGGGAGGGGCATGGATGTTGTGTTTGTCTTAAGGCGTTGGCTCTCTGCCTTCCCTGGGACCAGTGACCCTGTGGCGCAGTGGTCTACGCGATGGCTTCTGATCATTCGTCCGAGAAGGGTAAGGGTTCGAATCCGGGAGGTGCATGGATGTTGTGTTTGTCTTACGGCGTTGGCTCTCTGCCTTCGCTGGGACCAGTGACCCTGTGGCGCAGTGGTCTAAGCGATGGCTTCTCATCATTCGTACGAGAAGGGTACGGGTTCAAATCCCGGTGGGGCATGGATGTTGTGTTTGTCTTACGGCGGTTGCTCTCTCCCTTCCCTGGAACCAGTGACCTGGTGGCTCAGTGGTCTAAGCGATGGCTTCTGATCATTCGTCCGAGAAGGGTACGGGTTCGAATCCCAATGGGGCTTGGATGTTATGTTTGTCTTACGGCGTTGGCTCTGTCACTTCCCTGGAACCAGTGACCCGGTGGCTCAGGTGGCCCAACGAAGTACTGAGGGGTGGTTATAATAAAGTGGCCACTCAGTGTATAAGTCCCTCCAGACTGTATCTTACTTTGCATTTTACCAGAACATGGGCACGTTTGACGGCCCGAAAGATCTCGTAGATTTTTACTTGTAAATAAAATATTTTAATGTAATAAACCTTTAATGTGATCTTGTAATATTTTAAATCATGCAATGACCGTGTCGATTATTTTTAGAAAATTTGAGTGGTGCATGACAATTATTTCTGAAGCTACTGGTATGTCACGTGTTTAAACTAGTTCGGGTCGCGCACTGCATGCAGTCAGTCGAAAGGGATATAAAATGGTAGTTGTTGCTGTGAACAGCAATGCATGTCGTCGCTCTGTCTGTGGTTGGGATGCCTAAAAGGTCAACAGCCACAACCGGCTAATTAGGAAACTTTGGCTTTACGAGTTTGAACTCGGCCATAGCGCTACTCAAGCAACACGAAATATTTATCATGCGAACTGTAAGGTTCCGTGAACCACAGCACTGCAACCAGACGGTCCAAGTAATTCCGCTGAAGCCTCAGAAACCTCGACGGTCAACCAAAGTCAGGTAGGCAGCGAACCGGGGATACGGAGACCGTGCCCCAGGCCGTAGAGGCAAATCCGACAACCAGCTTGGTAAATCCGACAACCAGCTTAGCAAATCTGACAATCAGGTGAGCTGGGCATAGCACGGACAACTGTGGTTTATCACCTTCATGACCTCGGCAAGATCTACAGGAGCTGCCGCATTGTCCCTCACGAATTGACGCCAACTGAAGCAAACCGCCGAGTGTTGGTAGTGGGTGAGATGAAAAGCGGGTCTATTTTCGTAATCCTAACACACAAAGATAGTGATTGAGCACGAGCCTGCCTGCAGAACCTGTTGCCAAACCTGTGCACTTTGAGCACAAGGTGATGCTTTGCGTCTGGTGGAATTTGGAGTGGATAATTAATTACGAATTTGTTCCAGACGGTCGGACCATCAACGCCAACCTCTACTCTGAACAGCTGGAGCGGATGTATGCCGTTTTGGAGGAGAAGTACCCGGCAATGGTGAACAGAAAGCGCGCTCTCCTACACCAGGACGTCGCTCGGCATCATACCGCGAGAACGACTCGAGCAAAACTCCAGAAACTTGAGAGCATCGAAATGATGCCACACCCAGCATAGTGTCCGGATCTTGCCCCGGTCGGATTATTACCTGTTCTGGTTCATGGCCCACTTTCTTCGCGGGCGGTACTTCAACAACCAGGAGGAGGAGGCGGCAACTGGAATGAAGGATTTCTTCGCCTCGAAGTCAGCCTTTGTCGTAAAGGTACGCATGAAGACATAAAATGATCAAAATATTGCAAAACTTTCGACTGACGCTCTGTTTTTTACGACGATTCATGACTGGTAACTTGGTCTCCGGTGGAGAGTCGTATCAGCTCAGCAACACCAGTCAATGATAACTTTGTTGTTTATGTTTGTTTGTCATAGGCTGTGTTTCGTATATATTTCGAATAAATAAAATAATAAAAATAATAAACCCAGTTTATTCGCAACAATTTCAATAGTTTTATTACTTGGACACCAGTTGAACATAATTGACACATGACGTAAAGAAATTAGTTTCCAACACCACACCCAAATCTACTGCCATTCGCGAAACTTTGGAGATTATAACCAACAGCGAGTCGTACAATGATAGTGTCTCACTGGAGTTACCACGGGTTTGGAAACTTTGGAGATCATAATCAACAGTGAGTCGTGCAATGATAGTGTCTCACTGGACTTACCACGGGTTTGGAAACTTTGGAGATAATAACCAACAGTGAGACGTGCAATGATAGTGTCTCACTCGAGTTACCACGGGTTTGGAAACTTTGGAGATCATAACAAACAGTGAGTCGTGCAATGATAGTGTCTCACTGGACTTACCACGGGTTTGGAAACTTTGGAGATCATAAACAACAGTGAGTCGTGCAATGATAGTGTCTCACTGGAGTTACCCCATGGTTGTAACTAGTTCTTCAAGTAGTGATTGCCTCTTGGTTTTCCTTCCATGATTCCGCGTGCTGAACGAGTATAACGCCTTCTGTCTTTGACTACTTGATTACGTTCGCATCTGCACTGAAGTGCCAGAAAAACTGGTACAGACGAGCTTATGCAAAATACACAACAACATCTCCCATGCGCGTACTCGGTTGCGTCCGCCAGTGCGTATATAAAGCGATAGACATCCTTGCCAACTGTCAGAGCTGTTTTCGGCATGAGAATGACAAGTAATAACGATTTAAGCGATTTTCAACGCGGTGTCATACTTGGCGCTCGTGAGATGGGCCATAGTATTTCGGAGGTAGAAACGAAGTTCGGATTTTCATGGTTGACCATTGCAAAGGTATACCGTGACTACAAGAATTCCGGCAAGACCTCCAACCTACGATACCAGTGTGGCCGTAAAAAGACATTGGGTGAATTGTCGGCTGTCAAGAATCTTTTCACGCGACACTCTCGCAGGTAGCATCGGAATTTAATGCTGGAGCCTCAACAAGCATCAGCGTTCGGACTATGCAACGTACCCTGCACGATATGGGCGTTAGAAGCCGACGCCCAACTCGAGTACCCTTGATGGGTGCACGACACAGAGCTAGCTGTGCGCCTCGCTTGGGCACGGCAACACCGCCACTGGACACTTGATAACTGGAAACAAGTTGCCTGGTCTGACGAGTCGCGTTTCCAACTGTATCGAGCAGATGGAAGGATTCGTGTGTGGCGCAAACCCCATGAAGCCATGGATCATGCCTGTCAACAAGGAACTGTACCGATTGGTGGTGGTGGGGGGGGGGTCCGTAATGGTATGGGATGTGTTTAGCTAGACTTCACTGGGACCCCTGTAACGTCTACAAACGTCTGCGACCGGCCAACGCTATGTGCGCATCCTTTCTGACGAGATACACCTGTTCATGTCCTGCCTTCATGCTGATCTGTTGGGCCTGTTCCAACAGGACAATGCACCTCCACAGAAGTGTTGGAACGCCACATTATGGTTGGAGGAGCATTCATCTGAGTTTGTAGTGTTGCCATTCCCACCCAAGTCCCCAGATCTGAACGTGATAGAACACATTTGGGATGCCATGCAACGAGCTATCGAACACAGGAATCCGAGACCTCGGAATACACCCGAATTGTGGAACGCTCTGCAGGAAGTATGGTGTGCATTGCCTACAGCATATTTCCAGAAGCTAATGGAGTCCATGCCCCGTCGTATTTCTGCAGTCCTGAGCTCCCGTGGGGGACCTACCAAGTATTAGAGAAGTGCACCAGTTTTTCTGGCACTTCAGTGTATTCGTTAGTGTCAAGTCAAGTCACCACGTTCGAATTGCTGAACCGTTCTATTATTCAGTTTGCAGTTAGGTGTCTACCTTTCTTGAAAAAAGCCATCTGGTTGATGTGCTAAAGCTTGGAAATTTTTCTTTCTATTCTATGCCAAGAAATTTTTTTTTTTTTTTTTTTTTTTGAATGGAGTTTTAACGACCACCGTGAGCAACTCAATGGGCTATAAGCAGTCGCCCGTCCCTGATTTAGGGTCACTGGTTCCAGGGAAGGGAGAGAGCCAGTGCCGAAAGACAAACACAACATCCATGCCTTACCGGGATTCGAACCCGGACCCCTTCGGACGAATGATCAGAGGCCATCGCTTAGACCACTGCGCCACCGGGGCGGCCCAAGAAATTTCGGATCACTATAGTATAGTTATACTATTTAAGTATAGTTGGTGTATTGTTCCTTGTTATTAATAATTGACAGAGCCGAAATGTTCCAGTGAGATATTTTATTGGTTGGTTGAATAAAATACATGCAATTTTTTACATTGTAAGCTCTCGTTGTCTTCAGTTTTTCGTAGTTTCTGCAATTCTCGCAATAACCATTGGGACTTTCATTTCGATTACGCCATCAACTTATCGCCCCATCACAGGAGCAAGTTGCCTTACACGCACCGTGTCCTTCAGTTTCTTCATTGTCACAGAGCCAGCTGTGATGAGTTTGGTTCAATTCCTTGCAGTTCATCCAAGTGTCAGCATAAGGGCAGGTGTTAGCTGCGGAAGAATTAAATACTGCGTTATTAGGTCACAAAATGTTTATTTATTTATCTGCTATGTTACACGCAGTTGTTTCCATAGCAACCAAGCAGGGAACCAGGGGAAAAGGTTACTATTTGCTTGACTAGCTCCCTGGTCCGTAAGATAAGAAAAATGTCAAGCGAAGTAACTACATATTTTTCAACTTATACAGGGTGATTCAAAACTCATGGGACAAACTTTAAGGGGCGGTAGAACACTCTGCAACAAACATGCTTTGTATAGGAATGTATGGACGCAAGTGACGCGTCAAACACAAGAAATAGACATGAAAGGGAAAATAAATTGTGTACTTACAGCATCGTTGACAAGTGCTTCTTTACAGCAATTTTTACAATAATTGCTTCCACCAACAGTAATAGATGCGTGGCGGCGTTAACGGAGTGATTGGTGTGTACTGTTGCCGGTAGAGGGCAGTAGGTGGCTTGCACGTTATGCATCTGCTTGGCCCATATCTATTACCAACGCGACTCGATGGCAGATGATATCGTATTTTTCTTGAAGAGGTTTTACCAGAATTTGCTTCAAAATGTACCACTGGCCGCCCGACAAGGACTGATGATGGGGCGCCAGCCCATTTCAGCATTAATGTGCGCAATTACCTGGATGCCACTTTTGGGGCGCGATGGATTGGCAGCGGTGTACCAGTCCGTTGGCCACCCCGATCGCCCGATTTATGGAGACTCGATTACTTCTTATGGGGACATCTGATGGCCCTCGTTTACGAAACTCCAGTTGACTCTGTTGAGGACCTCGTCGCTCGAATATCCGTTGCGGCTGCACGTGTGCGAGTAATACCTGGCATCTTTGAAACTACGCCAATCACTCCGTCGACGCTGCCACGCATGTACACTGCTGGACAATTGCTAAGGACGGATCATAAACGGCTATATAGCGCATAAAAAAGTAAGTGTGGTTGGATGCCAAGTGAAATAAAATAATGTCAGAATGCCAGGACATTACAAGAAAGACAATTTATTGTGCTCTGAAATCCAGAAGGCTTTGGAACGTGTTCAAGGGACAAACAGGCCATTTTGTGCAGAATACGTAAACGTGAAAAAAAAAATGCAATTACCGTCCGCAGGCGTTCCGGCGTAAGATGTCAATACGGGATATGGCCACCATGGAGGGCGATGCAAGATTCCACACGTCGTGTCATGCTTTGCACAACATTATCAAGCAGCTGTTGGGGTAATTTATCCCATTCCTCTGTCAGTGCACGGATGAGGGTGTCCTTGTTTATTGGAGGGCATTGGCGACCAGCAAGACTCCTCCCCAAAGCATCCCACACATTTTCAATGGGATTCAGATCTGGAGAACGTGCTGGCCATGCGAGGCGTTGAATATCCTCGCTCTCAAGACACTCCTGGACAGCGACTGTTCGATGACATGTTGCGTTGTCGTCCATGAAAATGAATCTATCACCGACAGCACCACGGAACATGCGAACATGAGGTAGCAGAACATCATTAATGTATCGTTGGCCAGTCATAGTCCCAGTTGGAAGCACATAGAGGGACGTACGGTCATTGATCATGATGCCAGCCCATACCACGGCACTTCATGTCGGATGTCGGTCCCTTTCCTGTATGTTTGCTGGACAATATGCAGTACCACTATCACGCCAGATCAGTTGTCGTCGACAATCAGACGATAGACTGTATCTACTCTCATCCGAGAAAAGGACAGCAGACCAGTCGTTATCAGTCCAATTGCGATGTTGATGGCACCATTGCAAACGGGCGGTACGGTGACGTCTGGACAATGGGATGCACACAACAGGACGGCGGGCGTATAGTCCTCCTTCATGCAAACGTCTGGCGACAGTTTTTCGGGAGATCCGCTTGCCAGTAGCAGCCATAAACTGATTTGCTACCTCACTAGCTGTGCTGCGCCGGTGTCTTTTTGTTGATAGTACTATGTACCGATCTTCTGCAGGTGTCGTACTGCGAACACGACCTCCCCCGTGAGGTTTGCTACACTCTCCATTTGTTTGAAATGATTTCCAAAGCCTTGAAACAACACTGTGGCTGACGTCGAACTCCCTGGCAACATCTGTTATTTTTCGCCCTTCTTCAATCTCGCCAATAATACGGCCACGCGTAAAATCATCTAGGTGATGTCGGGAAGACATACTGAAAATTGCAAGTTCGTCAATTGATTCTTTCCCTTTCAACTTTGCGTTTGAACAACAACGGTCAATACGCGTCAAATTCTTTATATCTTTTATCAGCGCTATGACGTCACGAACAAGTTCGGCAATCCCAAATTTGCATACGCACAACACGTCTTACTGTATCCCGCACTTATGCTAATTTCCACATTTTCCTGCCTTCCATTTTATGGTTGCTATCGTTGCTATTGTCACCCGTCCTTAGCAATTGTCCGGCAGTGTATTACTGTTGGTGGCGCAATTATTGTAAACATTGCTGTAAAGAAGCACTTGTCAACGATGCTGTAAGCACACAATTTATGTTTCATTTCATGTCTATTTCTTGTGTTTGACGCGTCACTTGCGCCCATACATTCCTATACAAAAAATGTTTGTTGTAGTGTGCTCTACCACCCCTTAAAGTTTGTCCCATGAGTTCTGAATAACCCTATATACACACAGGCACAATACGATTTAACTAAAAAGAATCAAATTTAACTATTAACATAATACTCCCATAGTGCTTTTTTAAACGATACAAAACTGGCAAGTGATTTCACATGAATCTGCAACCCGTTCCAGAGCCGGGGGGGGGGGGGCATTGAGCATTAATCGATCGTGTTGTTCGCTCTATGGATCCTCCAGCAGCTGTTACATGCACTGCAGTCAGCATGACTCCACATAACTGTGAAAACCTTCTAGCACCTTATTGAGTCACTCCCAGCCCGTCTAGCTGCTGTCCGCGCTGCTGTCCGCGCTGCACACGGCGGTTACTCTGGATATTATCTGGTGGTCACAATAATGTGACTCGACTGTGTATAACGTAATCCAATAATCACCGTGGGTATGCGATACACAGAGTTGCTCTTAGCAGCCGCGGAGCCCCTTACTTTAACCCCGCCCCCACACTAGACATAAAATATACACTAGACTTAAAACAAAGTTTATTACAGTTATCTGTGCAGTTTAATGAGACGTCAAGACATTTGAAAATTAACCACTAACGAAATACAGCATTTTAAATTTTTTTAAACACTAGGGGCTGCGCCTCTAGGCTCGCTACGCTCGTTTCCAGAGTAGCGCTCGGGCTCTTTTTTTTTTTTTTTTTTTGATTGGAGGTTTAACGACCACCGTGAGCAACTCAATGGGCTATAAGCAGTCGCCCGTCCCTAATTTAGGGCCACTGGTTCCAGGGAAGGGAGAGAGCCAGTGCCGTAAGACAAACACAACATCCATGCCTGACCGGGATTCGAACCCGGACCCCTTACGGACGAATGATCATAGGCCAACGCCTTAGACCACTGCGCCACCGGGGCGGCCGCTCGGGCTCTGCAGCCCGATCTTCAAGTACATCACAGGAAATAAAAACTGGAAAATTCATATAAATTTCAATTTTTATTGCATGTCTAAGCAAATAAGTATGGGCCGCCCCGGTGGCGCAGTGGTCTAAGGCGTCGGCCTCTGATCATTCGTCCGTAAGGGGTCCGGGTTCGAATCCCGGTCAGGCATGGATGTTGTGTTTGTCTTACGGCACTGGCTCTCTCCCTTCCCTGGAACCAGTGACCCTAAATTAGGGACGGGCGACTGCTTATAGCCCATTGAGTTGCTCACGGTGGTCGTTAAACCTCCAATTAAAAAATAATAATAATAATAATAAGTATGGAAAAACTGATAGAAACATCGATTCCATGATGGCGGCTTGTTTATAGTTTTTGTTTCTCTCCTGGTGAACTCCCTGTTAGATTTTTGCAGAATTCAATTTCCTTTTTTTTTTTATTGAAGGACTTTGCCCCCACCGCCATTTCGAAGTTTCCGAGTTTTTTTATACTGTCGTTATTTTTCGGAAGGGCGGACGTTTTGTCGTTTGAACTTATACGTCAGAATTTTCGACAAATGTGTTCGACTGTCTCTTTCCGGTGATGCCATCTGACGAAAAATGAAAATGTTCTCACATTGTTCAATACTTTTTGCGAAGTGTCGATTCCAAGGTGGCGGCTTGTTTCCAGTTTTTGTTTCGCGCTCCCCGTGAACTCCCTGTTAGATTTTTGCAGAACGTTTTTTCAATTTCCTTCTATTTTCATTGAAGGACTTTGCTGCGCCGCCATTCCAAAGTTTTCGAGTTTTTTTACTGTTGTTATTTTTAGAAGGGCGGACTTAAGTCGTTTGAACTTATAGCACTTACTAAATTTACCACCAAGGAAACCAAAAGCGGTCCAAAAAGCATTTCGGACTTTAAGACCTACCAGCATGCCAGTTTTTAGATCTCTAGGTTATTTAGAAGTGGTTTAACAATTCGCGAAAAGTTCAAGCAGACAATGTTCCAAAGCCACCATCTTAATTTTTTTTTTAGTTTCGTAATTTTCTAAGTATACGGACCTTAAGACCTATCAGCATGGCAATTTTCAGATCTCTAGGTCATTTAGAAGTGCTCGAACAATTCACGGACAAACAAGCTCGCAGTTTCCCTCTTTGCTTTTCATATACGAGGCCAAAGCCGATATTTACATAGGTATTCACGTATGCAGGCAGAAAACGCTGAACTTTAATAAAAGCGTTGTGACGTACCTGCCAGCAGGACGCACACGACATAAAGGCAGATAGGAATCAGAACAAATGTCTGCGTAGCTCAGTTGGTAGAGCGACTTGTTCCGGAATAAGCGGCCTCGGGTTCGAATCCCGGCGTAGACCAAAAATGACGGAGAAATTTACTTCGTTATAATGGCGCCCGAACTATCCGGATGACCCGGCCGTTCAAAATCTCGCATTGGTGTGATGTTATTTCCACACCACGAGACAGGAAAAATCAGAGAATTCCTTCTCCAGCGCTTCGAAAAATAAAAATGTGTGATGTTGCATTCCACACAGCAGATTGACTGGGAGTTCTCAAGTGCACGTTCTACAGTGGATGGCTGCCTGCAACGATTCATGGTCACGGCTGACCCGTGGGCCATGCCCCCGGCCCTCTTTCGGTGGGGGGGGATGTGACGTACCTGCCAGCAGGACGCACACGACATAAAGGCAGATAGGAATCAGAACAAATGTCTGCGTAGCTCAGTTGGTAAAGCGACTTGTTCCGGAATAAGCGGCCTCGGGTTCGAATCCCGGCGTAGACCAAAAATGACGGAGAAATTTACTTCATTATAGCGTCCCTACGTCAATTACCAGTTTGATATTGTTGCCTGTTCTTTCACCCAATGAGAAGAGAGTGCTAAAAATAGCTTCGTCACCATGGCAGCAGGTCACGGGACTAGAACGTTCCTCTGTGGTTATCGTGAAGACAGACAAGCCATTCGTTTCTTTCCTTTGCGTCTTTAAAAAATGCTTAAAAATCAGAAAATGACTTTTTCTTAAATTGTTTTTGGTAAAAAAGGGATGATGGTTATAAGTTTATTCTGTAAAAATTGCAATACGTTATGATTTATATTTTGCCATATATCCGTTTTTTTAAATAGATCTCATCGCGAAATAAAGAATTTTGTGAAATTTGAAATTTAGAATTTAATTTCTCGTAAACTAAATCGAAATTCAAAAAAAGGGCGACGATATGCAAAAATTCGGTCATGGAACTACATGCCTACAAAGTTTCATGGTTCTGTTGCTCTTAGTGTGTCCGGAATGCGACCTGATAGCACTTTTTTGCTTTCCTTAACTTTGAAATACAATAGTTCTTTGTAACGTACCAGGAGATGTGACGTACCTGCCAGAAGGACGCACACCAGGAAGATGATGTAACGTACCAGGAGATGTGACGTACCTGCCAGAAGGACGCACACGACATAAAGGCAGATAGGAATCAGAATAAAATGTCCGCGTAGCTCAATTGGTAGAGCGACTTATTCCGGAATGAGGGGATCCGGGTTCGAATCCTGGCGCGGATAAAAATGACGGAGAAATTTACTTCGTTATAATGGCGCCCGAACTATCCGGATGACCCGACCGTTCAAAATCTCGCAATGGTGTGATGCTATTTCCACACCGCGAGATAGGGAAAATAAGAGAATCCCTTCTCCAGCACTTCAAAAAAAAAAAAAAAAAAAAAGGGGGGAGATGATGTAACGTACCAGGAGATGTGACGTACCTGCCAGAAGGACGCACACGACATAAAGGCAGATAGGAATCAGAATAAAATGTCCGCGTAGCTCAATTGGTAGAGCGACTTATTCCAGAATGAGGGGATCCGGGTTCGAATCCTGGCGCGGATAAAAATGACGGAGAAAGTTACTTCGTTATATCTTGAAGTATCGCCAGAATCGAAAAACAATTTATTTGAGCGTGTTCTCCAAACGATGTAAATTTCATATTTTCGTGTTTAATACGTTTTGCGCTGCGAGCTAGGAAAGCACGAGTGTCGCGAAATCTTTAAAACAGCGGCGGCAGTTACCTTTTTTTAGAATAGAGAGACTACTGATATTTTGTAAATGTCTTTTAAATGATGTAGATAAAACCAGCACACCAACATACGTCCCTCCCTCACAATGGCTCCGTCTCTATCTATTATGGGACAGCAATTACATTATTGAACTCACTTTATAAGAACTGGACTTTCATTGCTTTTATCCCAGCAAAGTCAGCTATTAAATCATCAAAATTTAATTTGCTTGCTCTATGCTGTTCGGTTTACAAAGTTGCCAAAGACATGTATCTTTCTTGAGACATGACAGATCTTAAATAAGATTAAATCAGCTTGCTTCTTTCTACGCTTGGCACTATTACTTCGATAGTAAGTAATATCCTGTAGGCGATGAAGGCAATAGAGATTGGATTCTGAATTTTATTCATGTATCTTAAAGCACCGGCTGCAGTTTTGACATCAGATGGAAATAACTCACGTAGCACAACTTTTTCGATAACTATCAGTGCAAGCAGCACGTTGAAGGATACGCAATATTGACAAAAGTCACCAGGCACCCCTTCAAAAGCAAATGAACGGATCTGTTGCGTTGTTAAGATGCGCGGCACAGCTGCAAACAGTATGAAAACAAGCCTGCAGCTGACCGCGATCATATCGCACTGCGAGGTTGAGCGAAAATGTCGCGGCGGGAGAGAACTGACTTTGAGAAAGGAAAGATTGTTGGGTGTTATATTAGTAGGTTGTCCATAAGAGAAACTGAGAAGCTGTAACGTACCAGGAGATGTGACGTACCTGCCAGAAGGACGCACACGACATAAAGGCAGATAGCAATTAGAATCAATGTCCGCGTAGCTTAATTGGTAGAGCAACTTATTCCGGAATGAGTGGACCCGGGTTCGAACCCCGGCGCGGATAAAAATGACGGAGAAATTCACTTCGTTATAATGGCGCCCGAACTATCCGGATGACCCGACCGTTCAAAATCTCGCATTGGTGTGACGTTATTTCCACACCGCGAGATAGGAAAAATATGAGCAGCACTTCGAAAGAAAAATAAGGGGAGATGATGCAACGTACCAGGAAATGTGACGTACCTGCCAGAAGGACGCACACGACATAAAGGCAGATAGCAATTAGAATCAATGTCCGCGTAGCTTAATTGGTAGAGCAACTTATTCCGGAATGACTGGACCCGGGTTCGAACCCCGGCGCGGATAAAAATGACGGAGAAATTCACTTCGTTATAAAGCGTTTAAACGTACCCAAGTCAACTGTTTTGGATGTACTGAATAAGTGGTAGACACATGGCGTGCATGAAGCAGCAAAACGTACCAGCAGACCAAAGAAAATCAGTGATAGAGGACGTC
Source organism: Macrothele yani (assembly GCA_039090855.1). Taxonomy (NCBI): domain Eukaryota; kingdom Metazoa; phylum Arthropoda; class Arachnida; order Araneae; family Macrothelidae; genus Macrothele; species Macrothele yani. The sequence goes on along the minus strand of CM077032.1, from coordinate 59,707,828 downwards.
GAAGCCTCAGGGCAGTCGTTACAGCTAATCGACGGAGTACTGTACAATACCACAGCCTACAGGTGAGTACAAGTGCCAGAAACTCAGTATGTACACGTACCATTCGCAGAGAACTTCATTCCATGGGTTACCGTGGTCGAGCGGCTGCTCATAACCCTTTCATCTCCACTCGGAATGCTACTCGTCGTTTAGCATGGTGTAAAGAACATTCATCGTGGACCGTAGATCAATGGAAACGGGTCTTATGGACTGATGAATCCATAAACACGATCCATCAGCGTGATGGCCATGTGAGAGAATGGTGGCAGCCGGGGGAACGCTATTTACCACAGTATACTGTTCCTACGGTCAAGTTTGGAGCTGGCAGTGTACTCGTGCGGGGGAGGTTTTCGTGGTATGGTCCCGGCCCATTGGTCATCGTTTACAAACCTGTTGACCAGCACGTCTACCTCGATATTCTGGACAATTATGCCCTTACCAACTCTGTGGCAATACTATGGAACCGAGCCTTGTTGGTACCAATGCACCGAGCCATAAAGCAAAGACTGTTACTGCGTGGTTTGACGATAATTCCGTATCGTGTGTAGACTGGCCAGCAGAGAGCCCTGATCTTAATATCTCATAAAGCACCTATGGGATGAATTAGAGCGCTGCATAAGAAGTTAGGAGCCAAGGCCTACTACTAAGCAACAGTTAGCGGCAGCATTATGTACTGAATGGAAGCGCATATATTGTTCCACAAACTTGTCGAAAGCAAGTCTCGAAGGGTCAGTGCATGCATTAATGCCAAAGGTGGTTTCAGAATCGCTTTAATGTAACAAAACAGAGGAGACGAGAAACATGGAATAGTCTCAAAGAAAGAAAGAATAGGAATGATACAAACTGATAAAAGCGATGATATGTACATTGAATGAGTAATGAGAAATTTACAACGTGATGCAAAGAGAGCAATGCTTGAGGAAAAACAAAATGATCACAGGCGGGGCACCGCAGTGCGAAAGAACATCAAAAAGTTAATGCAGAGTCTTAACTCATTGTGAGATGTAACGGACTTGGAGTAACAACGAACCACGGGGTCACTGGCGACCACGTAGCATAGAAGGAGCTTTCACGGTATGCCGAGATTGCAGACTGATACTTCAGCTGTACCACCGTGCACAGAGTAACGGAAAGCATGGCGAAAAGGTGAAGTCCCGAGTGCACCATCTATGAAAAAGTGTCGAGGAGTGGCAGTTCGTCTCTTGCAGAAGGAGTAAGTCGGCCCCAAGAGGCGAGAGATCTTCCAGAACGAGAGCGTTAGCGAGGGGGTTGGCAAACCTCCTACAATTCAGAGTGGCGACCTTAAATGGGTAATTCCGACGTCGGATGAAGGGCAGCTATGGCAGCTTTCTGGAATGTGTCGAGGCGATTGATGATACCACGACACCACAAGACGTATTCGGGTTGCTTGGCATTATGCCGGAGGAATTTGAGGATGGAGGTTGCTTGGTCGAAGACCTCGGGAAGAACTGTTTCAAACTGCTGTAAAAAGATGAGAGAAGCCTCTCGATTTGCTTTATGAGTGAGAAACTCGTAAAGATCTTCAAAGGAGACAGGTTCTGAAGGAAGAGAGGCATTGGTAAGCAGAGTCGAGAAATCTTCAAACGTCGGCAGACGACCCTTGGACTTTGAAGAGGAAGAGCTAGAACGTGACAGGGGAGACTTGGAGACTGCTAGACGGGTGGAACTATGTGGGCGGCCAGTCGGAGAAGGTGACTTCTTCTTTTTCCTCCGGGCCTCGGTACTGGTAGTAAAGCGACATTTGCCGTCGATCGATGACACGCAAGATGTGAACTCAGACGAAAGGTCCACCTCATCGCCGGGAGCAAAAGTGCCGACGGTGAATGAAGCTTGAAGATCAGCCGTGATGTCCTCTGATGGAGAGAGAACACGGGAAGGCAACGAGGAGTCAAGCGGAGGAAAATCCGACAGAGTGGAGAAAGCAACATCGGAAGACGCGTGTTGATCGAATGCTTTAATCAGATTCTCGGCAGAACTGGGTCCAGGAGGTGCAGACGCAGGAGGAGGCATGGCAGCAGAAACGGAGAAAGAAGTAGAATGCTGCCTTGGAGCTGCAGGAGTCAGTGACTCTGCATGGGGGTAATGAGCCTGCTGATGGCCGTACGCTTTGCAGCGTGAGCAATGAGCAGAGGTGAGGCGCTCAATCCGGCGGCGCTAGTTACCGCAACGAACATCGAGGAACCGTGGAAACTTTACGAAATGTTCTTCCTACGGGAAGATGATGCGAGCAGTTCTACGGAAGCCACAGATATGTTTATCATCGCGGTGAGAGGGGAAGAGGAGAGAGTCTTCACTGGGCCGACTACTCTGCCACATCGACTAAGGGCAGCACACAGCATATCATCAGAGATCTCCGGGGGTACCGGATGTAGAGACCAGAACAGGACGCTGGGCGATGGATTCGGTTAAGAGGTGACAATCGCCAATTGATAGGCCCCGAGACAAGACAAGCTTGGCATATTCTTTCTTCGAAAAATAAGCAATCACAGTTCTTTGCTTTCGGGTGAGGAGGGTGATGGCACCAGAAGGAAGCATCTTCTTGAGAGCGGAGCTGTACTGCTTCAAAGGAGTGTTGGGCAGCGCATCAAAATAAACCCCCAACTCGAGGGCCGAATGAAGACGTTGACCAGCAGGAGAGTTCTCGGGGTGTCTAATAAGACGGTGTCACCGCTGATAGTAACGTAAGAATCCATAGGTGGCCGACGAGACGAGGAGGAAGCTGGTGGAATACCAGAGGCAGCCGCAGAATATGTGCGTGCAGAAGCGCCTCCTCTGGAAGGCATTGACGCACCATGAGACAATGTACTGGAAGCAGAGGCAGTAAAAACTGTAGAGGGCATATTAGCGACACCATCAGAGACGTCCATGAATCCATCATCGTCAGCAGAGGACAGGGACGTCACATCCACGTTCTCAATGGTAGAGTCAGAGACCTGAGCAGAAGACGTGCAGATGACAGGAGGGAAATTAAGAGGCTCTCCACTGGCAAGCGAAGATGATTGATCGGTTGCGTCTGTCGTTGAAGAGGCGACGCGGGCGGGAACAGCGCCCTCATCGGCAGATGCCATAAACAATGGCAAGGGTTAACGAAGAAAACGAGCAGCTCGGTGTGGAAATTAAAACAGTGATAATGAAAAAAAAAATGAGCACTCACCAACTCGTGAGGGATCTTAAACGAAAGCACAGACCTTTAACTTAGGCACACACACAGAAGAATAATGATGGGACACACAAAACACATACGTGAAGCACTCAAACACGGAGCTCGTGAAGACACGTGCACGCTAAAGGTGGACCAATCCCTTAGTAATAATCTAAATGGTATGTTGTGTTTCTCTTGGTAGGTGTCCGGTGAATTTTGTCAATATAGTGTATGGTTTCAAATACTAATGTTTCGCTAGACATAATATTGTACACTATCTAACAAAAAGTAATTGGACAGGACGATATCTGCGGTCCTGATACACGTCACGGCCGCCGCCGTTAAATATCGTGTGGGAAACAACAACGCAACCAGTCGCATGCAAGATGCCACGCAGTTCGGAGCTCTCTGATTTCGAGAAAGGTGTACTCGTCGGGTATCACAGAAATGGCCGATCCATACGTGGCATATCCAGCGAGTTGAAGTACCCAAAATCGACAGTGGCCTACGTGATTGGCAAGTGGAAGATGAGAGGTGACTGTCGGAATGTGCCCCGACCCGGCAGACCCACAAAACTGGGAGTTAGAGACCGACGGGTGTTGGCCAGAGAAATTCGGTAGAACCGCGCCAAATCGATGGGCCACATCCGCGAGGAGTTTCAACAGGCATCCGGGAGTGGTTTTTATGAATACCATCCGTAACGAAGCCAATCTGCTCGGTTATCATGGACGTGCTGCAGCCCACAAGTTTTTGATCACCAAGTCCAATAGCGCTGCTCGGCTAACGTGGTGCAAAGAAAGTCGACAGTGGACCGTTGAACACTGGAAACAGGTTCCCTGGAGCGACGAATCAAGGTTCACCCTCTACCGTTCGGATGGCAGGGTCTGGGATTGGCGTCTGCCTTGGAGTACGCCTCCTGCCGGAATGTATTGTGCCAACTGTGAAGTTCGGCGGCGGTGGAATTATGCTATGGGGGTGTTTCTCCTGGTATGGCACGGGACCCTTGGTCGCAATTCCTGGTAGACTCAATGCTGAGACCTGCTGCACCATTTTGGATGACCATGTGCTTCCTACGTTGTGGCAGTTTTACGGGGTGGACCCATGTTACTTTCAGGATGACAATGCCACCTGTCATGTTACGAGGTCCACCATGGCTTGGTATGGTGACAATGGGGTTAATCGAATGGACTGGGCTGCGCAGAGCACGGACCTTAACCCTATCGAGCACTTCTGGGACGAGTTGGAACGTCGACTTAAGGGGTGCCCCACCGTCCGAAATCAGTGAAGGAACTGACCTGTCTTCTCCAAGCCGAGTGGTAGAAAATACCGTCGTACAACGCCTGGTTGAGAGTATGCCCCGGAGGGTCGCAGCTGTAATCGCCGCTCGTGGAGGCTCCACCAACTATTGAAAGTGAATAAACTTCGTTTTCCTTTGCTATCACAGGTGTCCAGTTACTTGTTCGTAGATAGTGTAGTTTGCTGCCGGAATTTGGGTAAATATAAATTCAGCAATCGATATTAAAAAAAAGAAGAATTAAGCGAGGCGGAATTTATAAAATAAAATTAGAATAATTGAAAATAAGAAAACTGCTCCCTCGCTCTTTCTCTCTCTCCGGCTGCGGGTGGCTTAGTGGTCTACGTTTGTGACTACCACGGCGAAGAACTCGGGTTCGATCCCAGGCAGGTACGAACGCTCGAACCACTAAATATCCGCCGTGCGTCAGATGGGCACGTTAAGCCGTCGGACCCCGGGTACTGTTCCCCCTCGTGTAATAAATAAGGGCGCTTTCTTCCCCCTTTCTAGCTCGCTTTCGTGTCACTTTCCTATCGGGCAATCTAGCCTAGATCGCCTAGCTTCCTATTTCTAAGGGATGTTTTAGACCTGGGGTTAGACACACCCTTCCTAAAATCTTTTACATCTGATCTGATCTGTTTCTTTGTCTCTATCTCTCATTTTTTTCTTTGGGTGTGGGCGCGGGGCTCTGTGCAACCGCACCTGTCGAACACCCCTAAGGGCAACTCTGGCGATACACGTACTTTGCCTTACAGGCGCAGTACAGGAACTTTTGAATTCTACTCCGTAAGTCGGTACCAACTGTCACTAAATTCCGTCTTGTGGATTTTACGTTATTGCAGATGACAGTATAAACAATTTTTCTAGTGAAATAAAGAACAGAATACTTACTACAGAGCTTTTTAAATTTGCAGTGTCCAGGGCAAGCAGAACACGGACGTCCTTTTGTGTAGGGACGGTCAAATCTATCAGGATGGTTTCCGCTGAAATTAATTCAAAGAATGTTCAAGATCATATCAATTTTCACGGACGTAAAGAATATGCAGTTAAGCAATTAAAACATAAATATACTATAGAATTATGGAGTGTAATGAACAGTACTTTGAGAAAGGTTCAGAAAATTTGGACAATAGCGGTATTTCAAATTGTGCCTGTAACGTACCAGGAGATGTGACGTACCTACCAGAAGGACGCACACGACATAAAGGCAGATAGGAATCAGAATAAAACGTCCGCGTAGCTCAATTGGTAGAGTGACTTATTCCGGAATGAAGGGATCCGGGTTCGAATCCTGGCGTGGACAGAAATGACGGAGAAATTTACTTCGTTATAATGGCGCCCGAACTGTCCGGATGACCCGACCGTTCAAAATCTCGCAATGGTGTGATGTTCTTTCCACACCGCGAGATAGGAAAAATAAGAAAATCCCTTCTCCAGCACTTCAAAAAAAAAAAAAAAAAATAAGGGGGAGATGATGTAACGTACCAGGAGATGTGACGTACCTGCCAGAAGGACGCACACGACATAAAGGCAGATAGGAATCAGAATAAAACGTCCGCGTAGCGCAATTGGTAGAGTGACTTATTCCGGAATGAGGGGATCCGGGTTCGAATCCTGGCGTGGACAGAAATGACGGAGAAATTTACTTCGTTATATGCCATCCGTAGTTTTCAAAAGGGTGGGCATTTCCTAGATTACGTATGAATATTTTTGGTCACATTTCCAACCATGCGATACGAGAAATAATATTTTGAAATCTGGTTTGTAGTGCCACCGCGGTATAGTACACTCATTGTCATAAAAATCCGCGCACCAAGAAAAAACCGTGCGATTAACGCGAAACTCAACGAATAGCTAGGGCAGACATGCAGATGATTAAAGTTTCGTGCGATTCCCCATGCTGGTGCGACCAAGACCGGCGCTCCAATCGCAATACTTGAGGCTTATAAGGTGCCGCGCAGGGGACTCCACATTCGTGCCGAAGTGCACGGTAAGAGTCAGGTGAGATCCCTGACCGATAGACATGCCGAGGAGCCGCCGTAGATGTGCGTACGGACAACTGACGGAGTTTGAACGAGGCCGTATCGTCGGGATGAGAGAGGCAGTGTGGCCAGCGTGCCGAATCGGCCGCCATTTGGGCCGGTCGGACAGTACGGTGCAATCGTGTTGGGAGCAATGGACACCGGAAGGCACACAGACAAGGCGGACTGGCTCTGGATGAGCCAGACGAACCACCAGAAGAGAGGACCGTGAGATCGTGAGAGCGGCACACACAGATGCAACGACGTCCTTGTCCAATATCCAGACACATATGGCGGCTGTATAAGGGACTCCTGTGTCAGCAAGAACCATTTCCAGATGCCTGGCAGAAGCGAATCTGCACTCTCGACGGCCCTTGCGTTTTCTTCCATTAACACCTGCCCATCGTCGGCGTCGATTGCAATGATGTCAGCAGCGAGCAAAGTCGAATGCTACGGACTGGCGACGTATAGGCTTCAGCGACGAATCCCGCTTCTATATGGGAACGCACGACCACCGTGTCAGAGTGTGGAGGACCGCAGGTGAGCGCTACAATCCCAAACTCCCTGTACAGCGGCACACGTCCCGAACTGAAGGCTTGATGTTCTGGGCAGCCATCGCGTATGACAGCCGGACTTTGTGACGTACATTCTAAATTAACTTTCCTTTCTAGTTTCTTTCCCTATGTAAATCTTGAGTTTATTCTCAGTTATACTTCACTCTTAACGTGATATCTTTTCTCTCAAACGGATACTGTTGGCAACCTTATTGAGGTTGAATGAACGTGACGTATGCCTCATTTGATAGGAACGAGAGGTAAAATCGACGACTATACTGTTGCTGGGCGAGCGTTGCTGGAGAGCGTTGTAAAGAGAGCGTTGTGTTGTAGAGCGTTGTGTTAAGAGCTGTGTGGAGCTGTGTGGTGTGTGAAGCGTTTAATGCGAAGTACTATGTGATGTTATGATTTGTGCTACATCCTGAATAAAGCATCTTTTCCGTAAGTCTGACTTTACATGTTTCGTCTGGCCGTTAAGGTTTAATTTAGGAACTATTTCATCTTATGGTTATGTTTTTAAAATAACGTAGAAGTACGAAAAGACTTCTACGTCATAACTTCTCTCGCAGTGATCCCAGGGACGTTACCAGCCCAGCGCTACGTATAGGAGATCCAGCAGCCCCATGTGCTGCCTTTCCTAGCGGGACGGCAAGGGGCCATTTTCGAACAAGATAACACCCGTTCGCACACGGCTCGGGTTTCCCAGGACTGTCGACCTCATGCTTACACGCTTTCTTGGCCTGCCAGATTGTCTGATCTCTCGCCCATCGAGCACGTGTGTGACCCGATGGGACGCCTGCTGTTTCCATGTCCCAGTGTCCGTGATTTAGAGCGTCAGTTGCAAGAAGTTTTGGGCCAGTCTGTCCCACGATAACATGCGGCATCTCTTTGACTCCATGTCGGACTGTATCGCCGCATGTGTCCGAGCACGGGGCTGTCCGACGCGGTACTAACGCTGACCGGAATGTGTACCGTATGTCCGCGGGAAATCGTCCTGCTGCTGCGATATTGTAATCGCTTCTGTCCTTGGTATGTAACAATCTCACTACTAAAATCTCATTACAATCCGACGGCTCCTTCTTGGTGCGCGGATTCTTATGACAATGAGGGTACACAGTGCGTCAAAGAATTTTTAAGACTGGGTCTGTAAAATGAAATAGAAACAAGAAATTATAATTTGTTTTGGTTTGTTATTCAAAATAAGTCCCTCCGGCTTCAATACACTTGTTACAGCGATTTAATAATGATTCGAATGCCTGTTCCAGTTCACTTTGCGGAATTGCCTCCAAAGCACGCGTCGAAGCTGTTTGTATGGTAGAAATATCACCAAAATAACACCCTTTTAACGTCATTTTAAGTTTTGGGAATAAAGAAAAGTAGCAGGGTGCTAAATCAGGCAAATACGGTGGGTGATTCAACACACAGACGTTATTTTTCGCCAAAAATCTACGAACAAGAAGTGAGGTGTGACTGGGTGCATTATCGTGCAACAAACACCAACTGTTTTCATCCCGATATTCTGGACGAATGCGACGAATTCTGCCCATCAAATGTCTCAAAACATTTAAATAAAACTCACCAGTAATTGTTTGTCCACTTGGAACAAATTCTTTGTGGATGATACCCTTACTATCGAAGAATGTAATGAGCATTGTTTTGATTTTCGATGGAACTTTTGTTGTTTTTTTTTGGCTTGTGGCGAGTGTTTTTACTTTCATTCCGCACTTTGTCGCTTTGTTTTAGGATCATATTGAAAACACCATGTTTCATCACCTGTAACAATCGATTTTAAGAAGTCTGGATCATTTTCAGCGGCTGAAATGACGTCTCTGCAATGTGCAGTTCTCCTTGATTTTTGTTAATTGGTTAACGTGTGTGGAACAAATTTAGCACAGACTTTTGTTTTGCCCAAATCTTCATGCAGGATGGTTCGAATCGTTTCTTTGTTGATGTTTAAAGACTCTTCCATCATTTTTAGTGACGCACATCGATTGTTTGCGCCGAAATCACGCACTTTTACAATAATCTCAGGTGTCCTAGATGAACTTGGTCTTCCGGTATGCTTATCATCTAGCGTCTCTCTTCTGTCCAAAAAACGTTTGTGCCACAGGAAAACATTTGATCTACTTAAACAAAACTCACCGTAAACTTGTTATGGTACGTTTCCGAGGCACTTTTACCAAGTTTTGCGTTAAATTTAATAACAGCCCTTTGTTCTATCTTAATAATTCAACATGAAAAAAATGTTACTTCTCTAATGAACGCCTGTTTCGTTTGAGTTACTTTAACAACTGCGCAGTACTTTTGGCAGAAAGCAAGCAGATGGTCACGGTTTATAACGCATTCTCTATTACACTGGTGGCGCCACCGTAGGCTGAAATCTAGCGCCAGTCTTAAAAATTCTTTGACACACTGTGTATAACCGTCACCGAAAGGGAACTTTTGCATACCAAAAAGAGAAAAAGAAAAGGAAATGCATGATAAAATCCTGATGATATAGCCGCTCAAGAGGCAATGGTTCTCGATTATCAAAGAACAGGGTTAACATCACCTTGCCTGCGGAAATGGTGGACCGTGATTTCCTTGGCTGTGGCGATGATGCATATTTCCACTGCATGCTCTGGCGTTTCGACTCTGGCTCGAAATCATGACACCAGCTTTCATCCTGAGCAATAATGCGTAGCAGGGAATCTTCACCTTCTTCATGGTAGCGGAAGAAGGTGAAGATTTCCGTGAAGATGCTCTGACGATAGTCCCATTCCTTGACTTACCTGTTCACCCAGTAGCGTACCAAAAAATCTCGCCCCCCCCCCACGCCTCCTCCCGCAAAAAAATTCTTCGAGGCCATTTTGCGAAAGTGAGTGTGCCCTCAATTACTTGAAATTTTAGGAAAATCTGTATTGTTTCGTGCCGATTTGCGCAATCTGAACAAAACAAGTTCCGTTTTTGCACGATATTCAATAAGACATTATTTAAAACCACTGACTTACTAAAATATTTAATTTACAATTAAAAGACATAATAATATCGTTGTTTAAAATCATAAGATCTTTCAAGCTCATCCTGAGATGGGGAACTACAAACAGTATTTGTCATTTTCTTGTAGGACTTCCGTCTACAGTGAGTAGAGTTTAGGTCCCAGCCACCTACAGCGAGATCGCCTTTTGGGCAGGACACAGAAACGGAAGGAATGAGAGCAAGTATAGCGACTTTTGACAGAACAGTTTGTAGTGGGATTAGAGTACAGTAGATGGCGCCACCGTACAAATACGATGTTGCACATAGAGGGGTGAGAGAAACACAGAGGGGTGAGAGAATTTCAGGGGTGACATAGGAGAGGATACCCAGTGAACCGTGTGAGTCCAACCTGGGGGCCGTCACTTAACGTGCTCGCCCGATGCACGGCGGATATTCAGCGATTGTTAGTAAATCACACTATCTCTGAAAGATCAGCCCAGGTTCGAACATGAGGACCTTGCATTGATAGTCTGACTCGCTAACAATTAAGCCATCCGCGGCTCTGGGAACTACAAACTAATGGAACTGGTGTTTAAATATCAAATTCTGCGTCACATGATTGAAGGATGAGCGACAAATATGCGTGTAAACAATCAATGAAAACTGCAGAAATGTTCTAGTGTGAGTTGTCACTTGAGTTCGAATGGTCACTCCAGATAGCTGGTATCCACGAGTCTGGGAGTTTCTTCATTACAACAGGACAAACCATATCCACGGATAAATAAACTTTCCGCAAAGAGTGTGGTGAATTTCTTATTCGCTGTGGTGAGGACACAGGAATCCTCCCAAATTGGTATACGAGTTCCTTTCGAAGTCAGTCTGGATCGTGCCGTTGTTTGCGCACCCATTTTGACATTGTATCTGTGTTCTCTAATCCTGGTTCCCAATGTGCGTAATGTCGATCCTATGTAGACTTTGTCTCCTAGGGACGAACCTGTAGCCCTTAGAGGTATACGGTATACCCCAAATTTATGGTAGTTATTCGTAGGATCTTTTTCATTTCTGACCATGGAGAGGGTATTCCTTGTCCTAATTCCAAAGGATACGTGGTTGTGTCGGCAGTGGTTCTTTAAGACGTTAATAGCTTCGGGAACACAGTCCATGGAACCCACAAATCTATTTCTAATGGGTTTTCTCTGTAAAGTCGTGGCTAATTGCATTCTAACCTTGTACATAATGTTGTTGACGATATTATTCGGATAGCCGTGCGTCAAGGCAATATTATTATATCTTTTAATTGTAAATTAAAGATTTTAGTAAGTCAGTGGTTTTAAATAATGTCTTATTGAATATCGTGCAAAAACGGAAGTTGTTTTGTTCAGATTATCTTGAAATTTTAATTTCATATTATTTATTAGGCTTCATAAGCGTTTTAATAATTAAAATTATTTGGAGCCTACAGTTATTTTGCGCAAAACAAAAATTATTGCACTTTTTACGGCGTGTAACACAAATGCGCACTTTGTAACTAAAATAGTTGTCCAAACTGTATCCCAATAGAAAGTACTACAAAGCCGTTACACCAAAGTTGAATATATCACGGAAATTTTATTTTTATAGGACAGCTAAGGCCAGCCTCTTAGAAATGCTTCACGATCGCACGTAACTTTCAAGCGTCTAATGACCTTTTCTGATTTATACAAAAGTACAGAACAAATAAATAACAGTTAAGAATTGTGGCACAAAAAAGTAAAACTACAGAAATTATTTATTCTGTTGAATATAAAAAACACACTTAACATAATGCTACAAGATTTTGTACATAGAAATTTTCCCCTTTACTCTGTTATTAAAAAAAATAATGACCCAAGTCTCTGCTTCTTTCCGCGAATAACACCTTTCCGTTCATACACTGCTGGCCAGCCAAAATGCAACACCAAGAAGGGAGCATCCGATTGGCCTGAAATTCGCCGCATGCGTCGCCCGCGAGAGGACATGCAAACGATTAGCATTGAAGGGCATATGCAAAACATGTGTGCCTGGCACGCCACCGAGAAGCACTATAAGAAGGGTTCACAGAAGGCGGGGTGTAAGTAGTGGAAGTGTTTTATGCTGCCGGACTTGTGCGTGGGAAGCTTCCTGATGCCTCGTCGCAGAATACGGCAGTCATTCCAGCACGTTTTCGGAGTTCGGCAGAGGACGAATAGCGGCTTAACGCGACAGCGGTTTATTGCACCGAGACATCGGCGCCCGTGTGGAAGGACATCCAGCCACAGTGAGGCGAGTATGGATTCGGTGGGTGCAGGAGGGACGGACGGACCGACGTGAGCGATTGCCGCAGCCGCGGCACACCACCGAACGAGAGAACCGGCATGTTGTGCGACGGGCATTGACGGCTCGCACCGACACATCACGAACGTTAGCGAAGGAATTAGGGTGTGTTGCGCAACAACCTGTGTCAGCACGTACCTTTCGACGTCGTATGCAGGAGTTGGGACTTGTCGCATGGCGCCCATTGCCCCGATTCCCATTGACGTTACACCACCGGCGAGTGCGGCGACAGTGGGCCGTTGAACGCTGCACCTGGACTACGGCATGGCACGACATTGTCTTCTCCGACGAATCCCGTTTCTGCCTCCAACACCACGATGGTCGGATCCGCGTGTGGCGGCACTGCGGCGAGAGACTGTATGACGCCTGCATTATGCATCGCCATACCGGTGCGTTGCCTGGCGTTATGGTTTGCGGCGCAATTGGATATGACACCCGCACCCCTCTGGTACGCATCGCCGGTACACTCAACAGTCACCGCTACATCTCCGGCGTTTTGGAGCCTGTAGTCCTCCCTTACTTGGAGGACCTGCCAGCGGCCACGTTTCAACAAGACAATGCGCGTCCGCACGTGGCACGCATCGTGCAACAATTCTTCACGGCTCACTAGGTGTCACTGCTGCCGTGGCCCGCCTGTTCTCCCGATATGTCGCCCATCGAACACGTCTGGTCGCTGATCGGCAACCGAGTGGCCCGGCAAGCACCACCCGTGATGAACTGTGGCAACGTGTGGAAGCAGCCTGGACCGACATACCCCAAGCCCACATCCAAAGCCTCTTTCGTTCGATGCCGCGGCGTGTAGCGGCCGTTATTGCCAGCCATGGGGGCCACACGAACTATTGATGTCTGCGTGTTCCGCAAGTCGCACGGGCCTGTAAGCTCAATCGTTTCATATTTGTATCTGTTGTTATGTGTCCAGTAAATCTGGCTTTGCTATCTCGTGTCCTTCTTGGTGTTGCAGTTCGGGTAGCCAGTAGTGTATTTGGTTTGGGTGGCCAGCAGTGTATTTGGTTTGGGTGGCCAGCAGTGTATTTGGTTTGGGTGGCCAGCAGTGTATTTGGTTTGGGTGGCCAGCAGTGTATTTGGTTTGGGTGGCCAGCAGTGTATTTGGTTTGGGTGGCCAGCAGTGTATTTGGTTTGGGTGGCCAGCAGTGTATTTGGTTTGGGTGGCCAGCAGTGTATTTGGTTTGGGTAGCCAGCAGTGTATTTGGTTTGGGTGGCCAGCAGTGTATTTGGTTTGGGTGGCCAGCAGTGTATTTGGTTTGGGTGGCCAGCAGTGTATTTGGTTTGGGTGGCCAGCAGTGTATTTGGTTTGGGTGGCCAGCAGTGTATTTGGTTTGGGTGGCCAGCAGTGTATTTGGTTTGGGTGGCCAGCAGTGTATTTGGTTTGGGTGGCCAGCAGTGTATTTGGTTTGGGTAGCCAGCAGTGTATTTGGTTTGGGTGGCCAGCAGTGTAGTGTGGCATGGTGCATTATTCTACTGAAAGAGTACCGTATAGTCATAGCTAACCCAAAAATTAGGAACTTATCACTGCTTAAAAAAATCAACTTAAAAATGAGAACCTGAACCTACTCGTTTTTTTAAAGTACAATCGTAACGTAAACAAGTACATGACATGCTCAAATATAAGTAACCATACGTACTTACAAATAACTGCGTCAATAAATATAAATACTAGGGGTGTTCAAATGAAAAGGTACGAAACGTCATAAGAACATAACCGTTAACACATTTGCCTATGCCGCTATGGGAGAACGTAGCGACACATCTAGTGATGCGATTGGAGTGGCCGGCGTGGATCGGAGTATGCGCGGGCGCCCGCATGCGCAGGAGAGAGCAGAGGCTCTTGTAAAGAGCGCCGTCCAATTGACGCGGCAGTGCGTGTGAGGACAGGATGGCGTTCACATTGCAAAATTCAACGATTGAGGAGCAGCTAGGCGTTATCCGATTTCTGACAGCGGAAGCTGTTAAAGCGGCCGCTATTCATCGCGGAGGGTGTGGTTCTGCTCCATGATAACGCGCGTCCACACGTCTCCAGGGTCACACACGCGGAACTGGCCAAGTTCCAGTGGGAGCAGCTTGACCATCCGCCCTACAGCCCGGACATGTCGCCCTACGATTTCCATGTGTTTGGTCCCCTGAAAAAAACATCTGAAAGGGAAGCGCTTCCACTCGGACGACGAACTCAAGGACGCTGTGCAGGACTGGGTCTCGTCACGGCCACAGGAATTCTGGGAACAAGGAATCCTTCGGCTCGTTAATCAATGGGATCGTTGTGCTACGGCCTATGGTGTATACTTTGAATAAAGTCTTCATTTGTACCCACAGTGTCGTTTCGTACCTTTTCATTTGAACACTCCTTGTATAATCTCGTATTACTTCATTTTAGATATTATAGATTTCAAGAGAAATTGTTTAACAAATGTGTAAAGTGACACACATAAACAATTAGCACAACAAAGTCACTGATCACAAGTGATTTAATTATGCGTAAAGTATCTTTGTGTACGTTTTTACATCAACTGTATTTGTGTCAATCTCATGAATAATATATTGTTGCTTCATCACTATATTTGTCATAAACTTGTGCGGTCCATTTGCCCAGCATGTGACAACGAGTATATCTATTATCCCAGATGTGCCATCAAATAATATACTTCCAGTTGATTCTATGAATAAATGAGTATGTATAAAGTTTACGTATTCCAAATTAGAAATCGAACCGGGGATGACTTAGTGGTTAGAGATTTAGACTACTGAGAGAGGGACCCCCAGGTTCAAACCTAGCCTGATAGGCTTAGGTGTTTATCCGCCTTGCATCGGACCAGCACGTTAAGAGACGGCCCCCGGTTAAAGTTCCTAAGCCCCCCACCCTAATTTCTCTCAGCCTTCTATGTGCAAAATCTTACGCTTGTACGGTGGCGCCATCTAGTGTGCTTTCTCCTCACTTACAAACTACCCTGTCAGAATCGCTAGATTCCTCTCACTTCCTTCAGTTTCGGTGCCGTGCCAGAAAGGACACAGAAACTGAATGAAGTTAGAGCACATATACACTGAAGAGCAACTGAATTAGACATACCTGTCTAGTAACGTGCAGCACAACCTTTCGCACCGATGACGGCGGCGATTCGTCGCGGCATGGACTCGACAAGACACCGGAAGCATTGGGAAGTCATACGGATCCACGACCCCTGAAGAAGCTCCAACAGTTCACGAAGATTTGATGGAGGGGGTCAGAGCATCGAACATCTCTCACGATAGAATCCCAGATGCGCTCAATGGGATTGAGGTCAGGTGACCTAGCTTGCCAAGGAAGCGAGGCCACGTCGTTGTAGTGTTCATCCAACCATTCGGATATAATTCGGGAGCGATGGCACAGTGCATTGTCTTGTTGCAGGATGAGGTCCCCAGTGGGATGTTGAAGACGCACAAACGGGAGCAAATTGTCGTCCAGGATATCCCGACAACGTTGACCTGTGAGGGACGATGTCACACGTACCAGGGGTCCCATTTCAGTCCACGTAAAGTCCCCAGACGAGAATGCCACCCCTACCAGCTTGGAGAGTACCTTGTTGGCAAGAAGGATCCGTCGCTTTATGTGGTTTGCGCCGTACTCGTATCCTGCCATCCGCATGTACCAACGTGATTCTCGACTCATCAGTCCAGGCAGCATTTTTCTACATGTCTAGGGTCCAGTGGCGATGTTCCCGCGCCCATGATAAACTTTGCACCCTGTGATGTGCAAGCGGTACCCTTGTGGGACGATGGCTTCTGTACCCCATGCGAGGAGATGGTTCTGGATGGTGTGGCTGCTTACACGTTTTATTGCACCAGCGTTAAATTGCCGAGTGATTTCTTGCACTGTGGCCCGCCTATCCGCTGTTACAATGCGAGCTAACCGACGATGACCCCACTCATCCACACGCTGTTGTGGCAGATGGTCCTTGCAGGGATGGTTTTACCGGATTCGATGTACTCACGGTGCACCCGTGACACAGTGGCTCGTGAAAATCCCAGTGCCTGTACGACTTCCGAGATGGAGTGACCCATTCGTCGGGCCCCGACAATTTGCCCACGATCAAATGCGCTTAGATCCTTCGTCTTACCCATACTGCGTCCGATTCTTACTGATTCCCGTTGCACCACTCCTTATATTGTCATATCGCTGCATACGTCATGTCGTTTCCGTTTACAGGGCCGCCCACAGCGCCACATTTGCATACCGCCAGCTGTCTCTAATTCAATTGCTCTTCAGTATATTTGAAATAAATGGTTTTTTCTTAGTACATGTATTTAAAATATATATGCTCAAAAATGAGTACATATACTTGTATTTCAAATTCTAAATACCAGATATACTCACAATTGATTCCCTGTATGTACTAAAAAAGGAGTACGTGTCTTGTTTCAAAAATGAGACACAAGTACTCGGAGCTATTATAAGCCCAGAATGTACTCAAAAATGAGTACGTGTCTTTTCCAAAAATGAGACACAAGTACTCGGAGCTATTATAAGCTAAGAATGTACTCAAAAATGAGTACATTTTGCTTATTTCTAAGTACCAATTTTTAACAGTGTTGCAATCCGATTTTTTGGGGGAGAGGGTTAACCCCACCCTCAAAAAGTTGAAAACTTTCGTTATTTAATAAACGCGATTTCAAAAGGCAAAGTTTTGTAGTATTTAAAATTGTTTTTATGTCTCATGGCAGCAGTTAAACACGTTTTCTTCATGAAGACAAGGAAATGACAAAGATCCGAAGACCAGGATGTCCTATTGCAACGAAAAGCCAATACATGAGTATACCAAAAGTTTCTTTGGCGACGAGGCAATGCCAAATTTGAGTTCCACGATTTATTCCAGATTCCTAAAGCACGCTGAAAAGCAAGGAGCTTTGATTAAAATACCAAGAATCACATCAAAACAAAACCAACGTTGTAACATAAACACAGAAAACAGGATTTCAATTTTTGTACCATTCTTTGACATATTTATTAGTTCTTTCGAAAAAATACGGGGGTTGTTCCGAAAGTAATGCAAAAGCGGGCATAACTTTTTTATTAACTGACAGAGGTCATTCAAATTGCACATGTTGGTAGAGTAACCCTTCCTCTATAGTAACCCTTCTTCTTCATTGCAGGTAAATACGAGGATTGTACCGAAAGTAATACAAAATAGGGCATCACCTTTTTATTAACTGACACGGATCATTTAAAATTGCACATGTTGGTAGAGTAACTCTTCCTCTATAGTAACCCTTCTTCTTCTTTACAGGTAAATACGAGGGTTGTACCGAAAGTAATGCAAAACTTGGCAAAAGGTTTTCATTAACTGACAGAGGTCATTCAAATTGCACATGTTGGTAGAGTAACTCTTCCTCTATAGTAACCCTTCTTCTTCATTGCAGGTAAATACGAGGGTTGTACCGAAAGTAATGCAAACGCGGGCATAACGTTTTTATTAACTGACAGGGATCATTAAAATTGCACATGTTGGTAGAGTAACTCTTCCTCTATAGTAACCCTTCTTCTTCATTGCAGGTGAATAATGGATTTCAAGCAGAAGCAACGTGCCATCATTGAGTTCTTGACGAAGGAAGGGTGCAGTCTGTCCGACATCCACAGAAGGCTACAGAATGTTTACAGAGATGACACCATTGAGAAGAGCAATGTGCACAGATGGATGAAGAAGTATAAAGAAGGGGAAACCGGCATCGAAGACAAACCACGCAGTAGGAAACCATCATCTGCGACCACTGATTCGAATTACCGGTGAGTGGATGAATGGATTCGCGCGGAGAGACGAGTCACAGTCCGTGAGCTTGTTGCACAACTGAATTGTGGTGACAATGCCACAAAGAAGATGGTGGACTACTTAGGGTATCGGAAAGTGTGTGCAAAGTGGGAACCTCGGCAGTTGACACCCCATTTGGAGGAGAGACGCGTGGAAGTCTGCTCTGATCTGATGGAAGCGTTTGAAACTAATGGAGACACGTTTTTTGTTTCGATCTGGTGACAGGCGATGAAATGTGGGCGTATATTTACGATCTGAAAATGAAGAATCAATCCACGGAATGGCGTCACACCTCTTCACCAAATCCTAAGAAGTTCAAGAGACAGCGATCAGTACTGAAAGTCATGGTGACTGTTCTTCGGGATGACAGGGGTGTCATTCTCCTTGATTTTCTGCAACCTGGTCGTACCGTGACCAGCGAACGGTACATTGAGACACTCAAGAAGCTCAGAGAAGCCACAAGGAGGAAGAGACCGAAGAGAATATGAAAAGGATCCAGATTCACCAGGACAATGCGAGACCAGACACATGTTTGGCAACACATCAGGCGATCGGCAAATTAGGCTAGTCGGTAGACCACCGTACAGTGCAGATCTGGCGCCCTCTGACTTTCACCTGTTCGGTCCAATGAAGTACAGTCTGCAGGGACAACGATTTGACGACACAGATGAGGTAAAAGTGACTGTCAAGAAGTGGGTACAACAGTTCACAACTGAATTTTTTCAAAAAAGGATTCGAGAGTTGGATTCAACTATGGCGCAAACGCATCGCTTGTGATGGAGACTATGCTGAGTAGTACCTTTGTATAGAAAAAGAGTTACTCTACCAGCATGTGCAATTTGAACGACCTTTGTCGGTTAATAAAAAAGTTATGCCCACTTTTGCTTTATTTTTGATGCATGCCTCGTATATTTCTCGCACACAAAGCAGTCTTATAAGGAATCCAGTCACTTTTCCTAACAAATCCCAATGTGCCACCATCTTCTCAAGACGTTGATAGTTTTAAAACTTAAACTACACGTAAAAACTGTTTCCATACTATACGATTACTAGCCATGGATCATTCCCAACTTCAGCAACAACATTATTCCAATACGATTACTAGCCATGGATCATTACCAACTTCAGCAACAACATTATTCCAATACGATTACTAGCCATGGATCATTACCAACTTCAGCAACAACATTATTCCAATACGATTACTAGCCATGGATCATTCCCAACTTCAGCAAAAACATTATTCCAATACGATTACTAGCCATGGATCATTACCAACTTCAGCAACAACATTATTCCAATACGATTACTAGCCATGGATCATTCCGAACTTTAGCAACAACATTATTCCAATACGATTACTAGCCATGGATCATTCCCAACTTTAGCAACAACATTATTCCAATACGATTACTAGCCATGGATCATTTCCAAATTCAGCAACAACATTATTCCAATACGATTACTAGCCATGGATCATTACCAACTTTAGGAAAAACATTATTCCAATACGATTACTAGCCATGGATCATTTCCAAATTCAGCAACAACATTATTCCAATACGATTACTAGTCATGGATCATTACCAACTTCAGGAAAAACATTATTCCAATACGATTACTAGCCATGGATCATTCCCAACTTCAGCAAAAACATTATTCCAATACGATTACTAGTCATGGATCATTACCAACTTCAGGAAAAACATTATTCCAATACGATTACTAGCCATGGATCATTACCAACTTCAGCAAAAACATTATTCCAATACGATTACTAGTCATGGATCATTACCAACTTCAGCAAAAACATTATTCCAATACGATTACTAGTCATGGATCATTACCAACTTCAGGAAAAACATTATTCCAATACGATTACTAGCCATGGATCATTCCCAACTTTAGCAACAACATTATTCCAATACGATTACTAGCCATGGATCATTTCCAAATTCAGCAACAACATTATTCCCATACGATTACTAGCCATGGATCATTACCAACTTCAGCAACAACATTATTCCAATACGATTACTAACCATGGATCATTCCGAACTTTAGCAACAACATTATTCCAATACGATTCCGCATAATACTGCATGTTTAAGAAAAAAAGGCAGTAACTGAAGACGTACGGGAAGTAAGGTGCACTGTATGGTTAAGAATAAAAGGTCAGAAAATTCATGAGACTTACATAGGGCAGTATTTGCAGACATACAAGTAAGGTGCATTGTATATGGTTAGGAATAAAAGGAAATTACTGTGCTCACATAGGGCAGTAATTTCAGACGTGCAAAAAGTAAGGAGCACTCTATAATTGTTAAGAACGAAAAGAAATTAATGTGACTCACATAGGGCAATATTTTCAGACATACAAGAAGTAAGGTGGTATATCGTTAAGAACGAAAGGAAATTAATGTGACTCACATAGGGCAATAATTGTAGTCGTGCGAGTAGTAAAGTATAGTTGAGAATAAAAGGAAATAAATGTGACTCACATAGGACAGTAATTTCAGACATACGAGTAGTAATGTATGGTTGAGAATAAAAGGAAATTAATGTGTCTCAGATAGGGCAGTAATTTCAGACGTACAAGAAGTAGGGTGCACTATACAATTAGGAATAAAAAAGAAATTAATGTGACTCACATTGGGCAGTAATTGCACACGTACGAGAAGTAAGGTGCCTTTACTACATCCGGTCCACAATAACTGAAACCGCAGCCGACCTTATGTGTGCTGTACCACACCATCTATAAAAAAAGAAATGTAATTCAAAATGTAGACTTAAATACAGTTTAAATTACAAATATTGCATTCAGTAAAACCAATTAAATATCAAAGAAATTTATTTCAAACCTATACTACTTTACCACTTTATTAGAACCAACTTCATAGTTCTTCTGCGGAATGGGTACTCATGCTGTAATTATTAACCGTACTCAATCAGCTGTTAGATGAAGGACTCCCCAAATGTTTTCTACGATTGTTTGTCTTGAGAAATTACCACCCATTTTAGTCCGACATACTTTCGAACTTCATCCACCCATTCCCCACGTTCTGGATCGTTTTCTGCCTCTTGGTATCCAGCAACGCAGAGCCTACTGGAACGAGGAGGCCCTGAAACGAACCGTTGTCATGTGACCAAAATGATCTCAGTTTTGTGAAATTTCTCCAAGTTTTTACAAGAAGTGAATACAGTAATTATTCTTGTGATTAAAGTCTCTTAAAGACCCTTATTGCATTATGTTTTCCAGTCAAAACTGCTTTATTCTTGTGCCAGTTTTGTAAAAAAATGTAACTGAGTGTAATGTTAAATTTTGTGTAGGGTTTAGATTATTATATCTGTGGCAATTATGAATATAATTTGCTTGCAGTAGTAAAAATTAATAAATAATTACAAATAATAAGTTAAAAATTCAGACAAAGTTGCTGAGCCGCGGATGGCTTAGTGGTTAGCGAGTCAGACTATTGATGCAAAGTCCTCAGGTTCGAACCTGGGCTGATCTTTCAGAGATGGTGTGATTTACTAACAATCGTTCAGCATAGGACGAGCACGTTAAGTGACGGCACCCAGGCTGGACCCACTGGTTAAATAGGTATCCTTTCCTATGCCGCCCTGAAATTCTCTCGCCCTTCTGTGTGCAGCATCGTACTTGTACGGTGGCGCCATCTACTGTACTCTAATCTCACTACAAACTGTTCTGTCAAAGTCGCTAGACTTGCTCTCATTCCTTCCGTTTCTGTGTCCTGCCCAAAAGGCGATCTCGCTGTAGGTGGCTGGGACCTAAACTGTATTTGTCATTTTCTTGTAGGACTTCTGGACGGAAGTCCTACAAGAAAATGACAAATACTCTGCGTGACAAACTAAGTTGGTCACATGACCGTCCGTTTCAGGACCTCTTCTTTCTAGTGGGCTATGCCAGCAACGGGACTGCCGTCACAGCGCTAAATCAAACCCTCTCAGAAAAATGCAGCTGCCTGTGTCGGAACACCTGCAAGGCCAGTCACGTGACGACGCATTGTTACAGCACTCCGCTAGTCCATTTTTGTAGTAGACGGCGCAGCAAAGAGCAGCTATAAAATATTGCGTGCGCTTGAATATAATTGCCATAGAAACGCACGAAGTTATTAAAACAGCTGATAAAGAAGGTGCTTTCTCCCGTGTAAGAGCTTTTCAGTGGCATAAGAACTTTGTGAATAGTGAAGAATGTCTGGAAGATGCTCCAGTAGGCTTTCGACATCGACTTCGGAGGTTAATGTCAATACCATCGAGGATCTCCTGCGCGTAGACCGCGGAATGTCCTTTGAGAAGGTTGTTAATGTGATGCAGATGTCCCGATGACATTATGAGAAACCAATTGGGGTACCGAAAGGTCGCTGCGAACTGGATTCTCCACTTGCTTACGGATGACCACAAGACAAATCATGTTACACTTGCCGCCAACGGAAGTGATCATGTTACATTTGTCACCTTTTTGGATCAAGTCGTCACATGCGATGAAACATTTTTTCACTGTTTCCATGCAGAAACAAAACAACAGAGCACCCAATGGAAACACCCACGAAGTTTCCAATCCAAGAAAGCAAAGGTCAAGCAGGTGCAAGGAAGGTCATGCACCTGGTTTTCTTCGATAATAAGTTAGTAATATCATGCAACGCATTGATTATGATACGCTTTCCAACATACCAGAAATCAATACTCAAGTTATGAGAATAATGGCTGTAGAATAAATCTCGCTCCTGTGACCCCATTTTGATGATATTCAGCAGAACCGGTTCAGCATACCTCCTGAACAACATACTCAAGTTATGTGGCAATAGAAGCAATTTTAGTCAAGTTATGACGATAATGGCTGTGGAATAAATTTCGCTTTTGTGCCCTGAACTTTGACCCTATTTCGATGATATTCAACAGAACCGGTTCAGTATACCTCCTGAACAACATACTAACGTTTTGTTGCAATAGAAGCAATTTTAGTCAAGTTATGACGATAATGGCTGTGGAATAAATTTCGCTTTTGTGCCCTGACCTTTGACCCCATTTCGATGATATTCAACAGAACCGGTTCAGTATACCTCCTGAACAACATACTAAAGTCTTGTCGCAATAGAAGCAATTTTAGTCAAGTAATGACGATAATGGCTGTGGAATAAATTTCGCTTTTGTGCCCTGACCTTTGACCCCATTTCGATGATATTCAACAGAACCGGTTCAGTATACCTCCTGAACAACATACTAAAGTTTTGTCGCAATAGAAGCAATTTTAGTCAAGTAATGAGGATAATGGCTGTGGAATAAATCTCGCTCCTGTGACCCCATTTCGATGATATTCAACAGAACCGGTTCAGTATACCTCCTGAACAACATACTAAAGTCTTGTCGCAATAGAAGCAATTTTAGTCAAGTAATGAGGATAATGGCTGTGAAATAAATCTCGCTCCTGTGACCCCATTTCGATGATATTCAACAGAACCGGTTCAGAATACCTCCTGAACAACATACTAAAGTTTTGTCGCAATAGAAGCAATTTAGTCAATTTATGAGGATAATGGCTGTGGAATAAATCTCGCTCCTGTGATCCCATTGCGATGATATTCAACAGAACCGGTTCTGTATACCTCCTGAACAACATACTAAAGTTTTGTCGCAATAGATGCAATTTTAGTCAAGTTATGACGATAATGGCTGTGGACTAATTCTCGCTCCTGTGACCCCATTTCGATGATGTTCAACAGAACCGGTTCAGTATACCTCCTGAACAACATACTAAAGGTTTTCCGCTATAAAAGCAATTTTAGTCAAGCTATGAGGATAATGGCTGTTGAATAAATCTCGCTCCTGTGACCCCATTTCGATGATATTCAACAGAACCAGTTCAGTATACCTCCTGAACAACATACTAAAGTTTAGTTGCAGTAGAAGCAATTTTAATCAAGTTTAGAGGATAATGGCTGTGGAATAAATCTCGCTCCAGTGTCCTGACCTTCAACCCCATTTCAATGATATTCAACAGAACCGGTTCAGTATATCTCTTGATAAACATACTAAAGTTTTGTCGCAGTAGAAGCAATTTTAGTCAAGTTATGAGGATAATGGCTGTGGAATAAATCTCGCTCCAGTGTCCTGACCTTCGATCCCATTTCAATGATATTCAACAGAACCGGTTCAGTATACCTCCTGATAAACATACTAAAGTTTTGTCGCAGTAGAAGCAATTTTAGTCAAGTTATGAGGATAATGGCTGTGGAATAAATCTCGCTCCTGTGACCCCATTTCGATAATATTCAACAGAACCGGTTCAGTATACCTCCTGATAAACATGCTAAAGTTTTGTCGCAGTAGAAACAATTTTAGTCAAGGTATGAGGATAATGGCTGTTTAATAAATCTCGCTCCAGTGTCCTGACCTTCGACCCCATTTCAATGATATTCAACAGAACTAGTTCAGTATACCTCCTGATAAACATACTTAAGTTTTGTCGCAGTAGAAGCAATTTTAGTCAAGTTATGAGGATAATGGCTGTGGAATAAATCTCGTCCTGACCTTCGACCCAATTTCAATGATATTCAACAGAACCGGTTCAGTATACCTACTGATAAACATACTAAAGTTTTGTCGCAATAAGAAGCAATTTTAATCAAGCTATGAGGACAATGGCTGTGGAATAAATCTCGCTTCTGTGTCCTGATCTTAGACCCCATTTCGATAATATTCAACAGAACCGGTTCAGTATATCCTCCGAAACAACATACTAAAGTTTTGTCGCAGTAGAAACAATTTTAGTCAAGGTATGAGGATAATGGCTGTTTAATAAATCTCGCTCCAGTGTCCTGACCTTCGACCCTATTTCAATGATATTCAGCAGAACCAGTTCAGTATACCTCCTGATAAACATACTTAAGTTTTGTCGCAGTAGAAGCAATTTTAGTCAAGTTATGAGGATAATGGCTTTGGAATAAATCTCGCTCCAGTGTCCTGACCTTCGACCCAATTTCAATGATATTCAACACAACCGGTTCAGTATACCTACTGATAAACATACTAAAGTTTTGTCGCAAAAGAAGCAATTTTAATCAAGTTATGAGGATAATGGCTGTGGAATAAATCTCGCTTCTGTGTCCTGATCTTAGACCCCATTTCGATGATATTCAACAGAACCGGTTCAGTATATCCCCGAAACAACATACTAAAGTTTTGTTTCAATGGAACCATTTTTACGTAAGTTATGACGCATAAGGGCAATGGAATGGATCCCGTTCCTGTGAAGTGACCTTTGACCCCATTTCACCCATTTTCAATAGGGTTCGTCCCTAGTTCGTCCCCTACCACATACTAAAAGTTCATCGAAATCGAACCATTTTTACGCGAGTTAATGTGCGAACAGGCACACGGACAAAGCTGGAGCATATGCGCTTCTTCAACCTACGGTTGGAAAGCGTAAAAAAGTAAATTGTGTATAACCATGTTGTTCCACAAGGGAAACCTGTTACCGGAGCCTATTATTCTGAAGTTCTGAAATATCCTGTAAAGAATGTTTTCCCCCCAAAACGCCCAGAATATGCACAAACTGGTTGGATTTTGTTTCAAAATAATACCCCAGCACATCGAGCTTTGCTTACCCATCAGGTTATCCAAGATATGTGTATTGAGATGATCGAGCACCCGCCGTATTCACCGGATCAGGCGCCGTGTGACGTACACCTGATGTGAAAAAACAACTTCGAGGGCGTCGGTTTGCATCAAATACTAAAGTGAACAATGCTGTGATGGATATCCTCAACCACATGCCCAGGAAAGGCTTCGAACACGCCTTCAGGAATTGGATAAAAAGGTGGAACCGGTGCATTCAGGTAGAGGGAGTATGTAAATGTAAATTTGTTTATTGTGTTACATTTTTTCATCATGTAAAACCAGTCTCGTTACTTTTTGAACGACCCTTGCAGTATTTCAGTTGTCCGTTCTTCTAGCACTCTTTCTCCATCTTTAATCGCACATTCTCTTTTGCTGGGGCTGGACAGTGGTCTCTCCTTAGGGTGGTCAACAATCAGACCCCCCTTCCTTTCCAACTCAAAAACAAAGAGCTTTCATCTATTCACGCCAACAAACTCCTTTCATCCCACATACATGCACCGTAAAACCACTACTACCGATTCATCAGAAGAAGTATGTACATGCACCATAAAACCACTACTACCGATTCATCCGAAGAAGTATGTACATGCACCATAAAACCACTACTACCGATTCATCCGAAGAAGTATGTACATGCACCATAAAACCACTACTACCGATTCATCCGAAGAAGTATGTACATGTACCATAAAACCACTACTACCGATTCATCCGAAGAAGTATGTACATGCACCATAAAACCACTACTACCGATTCATCCGAAGAAGTATGTACATGCACCATAAAACCACTACTACCGATTCATCCGAAGAAGTATGTACATGTACCATAAAACCACTACTACCGATTCATCCGAAGAAGTATGTACATGCACCATAAAACCACTACTACCGATTCATCCGAAGAAGTATGTACATGTACCATAAAACCACTACTACTGATTCATCCGAAGAAGTATGTACATGTACCATAAAATCACTACTACCGATTCATCCGAAGAAGTATGTACATGTACCATAAAACCACTACTACCGATTCATCCGAAGAAGTATGTACATGCACCATAAAACCACTACTACCGATTCATCCGAAGAAGTATGTACATGCACCATAAAACCACTACTACCGATTCATCCGAAGAAGTAATTTCCTTTGAGTTATCCATTGCTCGTGCTGTATCTTTACAATTTCTCTTTTCGAAAAAAAAGTTCAATACAAAATAAATAAGGCATTTATGCGTATAATAAAATACAAGAGTAATCTTCATAAACTGCCGAAAAAAAGTTGAGAGAAGTTACAATCACGTCCATCTTCCAGGAGGGGCTTGCTCTCCTTGCTGGGCGGAGGAAGGAAATGAGCCCTACTCCCTCCGCCTGCTAGCTATGGCCCTGGCGTTATGTTTATTTCTAGCTCAATCAGTAGCACCGGCAGCTGTCGCTGAACACGTATGCAGCTGCAGTGGGGACAGCTGCTATGTCACGACCACCGTCCCTTCTGAGGGCTCTCCCCTTACCACCCGCACACCCTTCAAAGTGCTTGAAGTCGTGCAAATGCATCATTTCTTGTTTTCCGAGAGATCTTGTAATCATGTAAAGAAGCATTTAATAAGTGATGAGGAGTATTTTAACTTGCTTAACCGAGGCGGCTTAAAACGGATATCTGGTACAATAATGTCGACAGCAGGTCCTCCAGTTCGCGTACATTTCGGGGTGGCGGTGATTTAGCTCGAACCCGCTTTTCCAAGTCGAACCACAAATGTTTAATTGGGTTCACGTCAGGTGAATTTGAAGACCAGGGCATTAACAGAAAGTCACCAATATGCTCCTTGAACCACTCCTTGACGATTCTGGCAGTGTGGCATGACGATTTATGCTGTTCGTAATGGCCATCACCAGCAGGAAACACAGTTGCCATGAATAGGTGAACTTGGTCCACAACCATGTTCAGATACCTGACAGCCAGTGGTGCATTATCCTATTGGTAATGGCCATCACCAGCAGAGAACACAGTTGCCATGAATGGGGGAACTTGGTCCACAACCATGTTCAGATACCTGACAGCCAGTGGTGCATTATCCTATTGGTAATGGCCATCACCAGCAGAGAACACAGTTGCCATGAATGGGGGAACTTGGTCCACAACCATGTTCAGATACCTGACAGCCAGTGGTGCATTATCCTATTGGTAAAGGCCATCACCAGCAGAGAACACAGTTGCCATGAATGGGGGAACTTGGTCCACAACCATGTTCAGATACCTGACAGCCAGTGGTGCATTATCCTATTGGTAATGGCCATCACCAGCAGAGAACACAGTTGCCATGAATGGGTGAACTTGGTCCACAACCATGTTCAGATACCTGACAGCCAGTGGTGCATTATCCTATTGGTAATGGCCATCACCAGCAGAGAACACAGTTGCCATGAATGGGGGAATTTGGTCCACAACCATGTTCAGATACCTGACAGCCAGTGGTGCATTATCCTATTGGTAATGGCCATCACCAGCAGAGAACACAGTTGCCATGAATGGGTGAACTTGGTCCACAACCATGTTCAGATACCTGACAGCCAGTGGTGCATTATCCTATTGGTAATGGCCATCACCAGCAGAGAACACAGTTGCCATGAATGGGTGAACTTGGTCCACAACCATGTTCAGATACCTGACAGCCAGTGGTGCATTATCCTATTGGTAATGGCCATCACCAGCAGAGAACACAGTTGCCATGAATGGGGGAACTTGGTCCACAACCATGTTCAGATACCTGACAGCCAGTGGTGCATTATCCTATTGGTAATGGCCATCACCAGCAGAGAACACAGTTGCCATGAATGGGGGAACTTGGTCCACAACCATGTTCAGATACCTGACAGCCAGTGGTGCATTATCCTATTGGTAATGGCCATCACCAGCAGAGAACACAGTTGCCATGAATGGGGGAACTTGGTCCACAACCATGTTCAGATACCTGACAGCCAGTGGTGTATTATCCTATTGGTAGTGGCCATCACCAGCAGAGAACACAGTTGCCATGAATGGGTGAACTTGGTCCACAACCATGTTCAGATACCTGACAGCCAGTGGTGCATTATCCTATTGGTAATGGCCATCACCAGCAGGGAACACAGTTGCCATGAATGGGGTAACTTGGTCCGCAACGATGTTCAGATACCTGAGAGCCAGTGGCGCATTATCCTGTTGCTAATGGCCATCACCAGCAGGGAACACAGTTGCCATGAATGGGGTAACTTGGTCCGCAACGATGTTCAGATACCTGAGAGCCAGTGGCGCATTATCCTGTTGGTAATGGCCATCACCAGCAGGGTACACAGTTGCCATGAATGGGGGAACTTGGTCCACAACGATGTTCAGATACCTGACAGCTGTCAGGGATTGTGCTATTGGGATAATTGGGCCTAAAGTGTTCTACGAAAACATCGCCCGCAGCACAACACCGCCGCTGCCACCGGCCTGTTTCCGCCCAATAGTGCATCCAGGTGCATAACCTCCGTAGATAATCGGCGCATCCGCACTCGGCCGTCTACGTGATGCACCAGGAATCTTGATTCGTCAGACCAGGCCACTTTCTCCCAACCATCCACGGTCCAATCTCGATTATCTTGGGCCCATTTCAAGCGTTGTTGGCGATGACGTGCATTTAGCACAGGGACCTGGCTGGGTCTTCGACAACTCAGGCCCATGCCCAGAAGGCTGCGATGAACTGTGTGCTGTGACACATTGCCCTGATCACCGCTGTTGTATCTGCGGGGGATTTGTTGCACTGTGGCCCTACTGTCGCTGTGAACAATGCGCGACAGTCTCCGCTCCCTCTTGGCATCAATGAGTTGCGGACGATACGCGGCTGGACGACGGTTCGTCGTTTGGCTATCTGTGCACCACTTTTGGTACGTACTCAGCACAGCGGCACGTCGGCAACCCATAAGCCGCGCCGTTTCCGAGATCGTAGTTCCCAGGCGCGGTGACACCACAATTTATCCTTTTTCAAACTTAGATAAATCGGCAGCTTTTCCCATTCTGCCTCCGAACACTCTACTAACTGAAAGCCGGTTCTTGGGTTGTATACATACTGCTCTGTGAACTTCACCTGCTCCACCGTTTGGTTTCCAGGAGCATTCATTTTATCTAGGCTGAGGGTGGCCATAATGGAATGGTTCATCGGTGTATTTTTTAAATCCAATGCTCAGCATTTCATAGTTCTACAACTAACTCAAACTTTTTGAGAAAAGTAAAGACGTCTCCTTTTTCAGCAAATGCATTCAGTGTAAAAGTGATTTTTTTAATTTTTTTTTCCAGCAAAGTTATTAAAACGCTTGAACAATTTACACAAAAGTTTCAGCTGAATGCAACGTCAGCGCTGCTTCTAATGAAAGAAAAGTAAAAAAAAAAAAAAAAAATTAAACGTCAGCAATTGAACTGTACCGTGGAAATACAAAAAATAACTTGTACAACAAAGTAAATTTCTCCGTCATTTTTGGTCCACGCCAGAATCGAACCCGAGTCCACTTATTCCGGAACAAGTCGCTCTACCAAATGAGCTACGCAGACGTTCCTTATCGCTGCTATCTGCCTTTATGTCGTGTGCGTCGTGACCATGAATCGTTGCAGGCAGCCATCCGCTGTAGAACGTGCACTTGAGAACTCCCAGTCAATCTGGTGTGTGGAATACAACGTCACACACATTTATTTTCCGAAGCGCTGGAGAAGGGATTCTCTTATTTTTCCTACCTCGCGGTGTGGAAAGAACATCACACCATTGCGAGATCTTTAACGGCCGGGTCATCCTAAAAGTTCGGGCGCCATTATAACGATGTAAATTTCTCCGTCATTTGTATCCACGCCGGGGCTCGAACCCGGGTCCCCTCGTTCCAGAACAAGTCGCTCTACCAACTGATCTACGCAGACGTTCGTTATCGCTGCTATCTGCCTTTATGTCGTGTGCGTCGTGACCATGAATCGTTGCAGGCAGCCATCCGCTGTAGAACGTGCACTTGAGAAGTCCCAGTCAATCTGGTGTATGGAATGCAACGTCACACACATTTATTTTTCGAAGCGCTGGAGAAGGGATTCTCTTATTTTTCCTATCTCGCGGTGTGATAAGAACATCACACCATTGAGAAATCTTTAACGGCCGGTTCACCCTAAAAGGTCGGGCGCCATTATAACGAAGGAAATTTCTCCGTCATTTTTATCCACGCCGAGGCTCGAACCCGGGTCCCTTCGCTCCGGAACAAGTCGCTCTACCAACTGATCTACGCAGACGTTCGTTATCGCTGCTATTTGCCTTTATGTCGTGTGCATCGTGTCCATGAATCGTTGCAGGCAGCCATCCGCTGTAGAACGTGCACTTGAGAACTCCAAGTCAATCTGGTGTGTGGAATGCCACGTTACACACATTTATTTTTCGAAGCGCTGAAGAAAGGATTCTCTTATTTTCCCTGTCTCGCGGTGTGGAAAGAACATCCCACCGTTGCAAGATTTTGAACGGCAGGGTCATCCGGGAAGCTAGGGCGCCATTACAACGAAGTAAATTTTTCCGGCATTTTATGTCCACGCCGGGAATCGAACCCGAGGCCTCTTTTTCCGGAACAAGTCGTTCTACCAACCGATCTACGCAGACGTTCGTTATCGCTGCTTTCTGCCTTTATGTCCTGTGTGGGTCCTGCGGGGCAGGCACGTCACACTTGTTATTGAAACTAGGGTCGTATATAGAATTTTTTCGGGGGAGGGGGGGGGAGATGGGAGGCTGACTAAACATGCCAGTTTTTGAAATCCTTCAGGACAAAATAAAAGTTAATGAAAAATAGAAGAAAAAAGGAAGGCATTATTTTGTAACGTAAGTCGAAACATTTTTACTAAATCAAAGCAGTTTTTCTCATGTAAGTTACATTTTAACAAAAAAGAAAAAACACACCCTTTTTTGGGGGGAAGGAGGAGGGGGTAACGCACCTGGTTAAAACTATGTCTTTTTGGTACAAAGGACAGAACATTTTAAACTCCAGATAGTTTGTTTCGATCATACACTAAGTCAATCAAATTTTCAGAAACCTTTTAAACTTCATAAAAAAATTATTTAAAAGAGATGTAGTTTGATTACTACATTTTTGATAAAATGTATTCGGCTACTTTAACTGATTAGGTATACATATTTTTTTAATATAACGTAATTATGTGATTCTTAATGTTTGTATTATTTTAGTTTTCGTATTTGGTTGTAAGCTAGATTCTTTGATTTTCGGACACAAAAGTAATCAGCTAAATCTTGTAGGAAGAATATACAGCTTTAGAGATATTATCAGTTTCATGTCTTAACTTAAAAATTCTATATTTACGGTTTTTTGGTTTTTTTTCTGCTGATCAGCGAGCCAAACTTTCAGCTCATACAGTAAAAATACTGCCCGGCACACATTTTGGTGCCTTGAAAGTGAAACCTATTCTTGGATATGTTACGGCTAAAGCTCGAAAGCCGTTAATGTGCACATTTCCTTTACCTAGTTAATCTGCAGATTACCTGATTTGCTCCGTTAACGTGCGGAATCAAGAGTTTTCTGCATTTTACCTAGGTAATGTGCACATTAACGGCTTCCGTAACGTTAAAGTTCAAAAGTTTGTTTCTCTCATTTCCTTTAACTACACCTTCCCCCTATCCCTCCCCTTTTACTTTGGTTTCGCCAGTTTCTCTCATTTCCTTTCCCTACACCTTCCCCCTCTCTGTCCACTTTTAGTTTGGTTTCGCCTGTTTCTGTCATTTGCTTTCCGTACACCTTCCCCCTCTCCCTCCACTTTTAGTTTGGTTTCGCCTGTTTCTCTCATTTCCTTTCCCTACACCTTCCTCCTCTCCCTCCACTTTTAGTTTGGTTTCGCCTGTTTCTCTCATTTCCTTTCCCTACACCTTCCCCCTCTCCCTCCACTTTTAGTTTGGTTTCGCCTGTTTCTCTCATTTCCTTTCCCTACACCTTCGCCCTCTCCCTCCACTTTTAGTTTGGTTTCGCCTGTTTCTCTCATTTCCTTTCCCTACACCTTCCCCCTCTCCCTCCCCTTTTAGTTTGGTTTCGCCTGTTTCTCTCATTTCCTTTCCCTACACCTTCCCCCTATCCCTCCACTTTTAGTTTGGTTTCGCCTGTTTCTCTCATTTCCTTTCCCTACACCTTCCCCCTATCCCTCCACTTTTAGTTTGGTTTCGCCTGTTTCTCTCATTTCCTTTCCCTACACCTTCCCCCTATCCCTCCACTTTTAGTTTGGTTTCGCCTGTTTCTCTCATTTCCTTTCCCTACACCTTCCCCCTGTCCCTCCACTTTTAGTTTGGTTTCGCCTGTTTCTCTCATTTCCTTTACCTAGTTAATCTGCAGATTACCTGATTTGCTCCGTTAACGTGCGGAATCAAGAGTTTTCCGCATTTTACCTAGGTAATGTGCACATTAACGGCTTCCGTAACGTTAAAGTTCAAAAGTTTGTTTCTCTCATTTCCTTTAACTACACCTTCCCCTATCCCTCCCCTTTTACTTTGGTTTCGCCTGTTTCTCTCATTTCCTTTCCCTACACCTTCCTCCTCTCCCTCCACTTTTAGTTTGGTTTCGCCTGTTTCTCTCATTTCCTTTCCCTACACCTTCCCCCTCTCCCTCCACTTTTAGTTTGGTTTCGCCTGTTTCTCTCATTTCCTTTCCCTACACCTTCGCCCTCTCCCTCCACTTTTAGTTTGGTTTCGCCTGTTTCTCTCATTTCCTTTCCCTACACCTTCCCCCTATCCCTCCACTTTTAGTTTGGTTTCGCCTGTTTCTCTCATTTCCTTTCCCTACACCTTCCCCCTATCCCTCCACTTTTAGTTTAGTTTCGCCTGTTTCTCTCATTTCCTTACCCTACACCTTTGCCCTCTCCCTCCACTTTTAGTTTGGTTTCGCCTGTTTCTCTCATTTCCTTTCCCTACACCTTCCCCCTGTCCCTCCACTTTTAGTTTGGTTTCGCCTGTTTCTCTCATTTCCTTTACCTAGTTAATCTGCAGATTACCTGATTTGCTCCGTTAACGTGCGGAATCAAGAGTTTTCCGCATTTTACCTAGGTAATGTGCACATTAACGGCTTCCGTAACGTTAAAGTTCAAAAGTTTGTTTCTCTCATTTCCTTTAACTACACCTTCCCCCTATCCCTCCCCTTTTACTTTGGTTTCGCCAGTTTCTCTCATTTCTTTTCCCTACACCTTCCCCCTCTCTGTCCACTTTTAGTTTGGTTTCGCCTGTTTCTGTCATTTTCTTTCCGTACACCTTCCCCCTCTCCCTCCACTTTTAGTTTGGTTTCGCCTGTTTCTCTCATTTCCTTTCCCTACACCTTCCTCCTCTCCCTCCACTTTTAGTTTGGTTTCGCCTGTTTCTCTCATTTCCTTTCCCTACACCTTCGCCCTCTCCCTCCACTTTTAGTTTGGTTTCGCCTGTTTCTCTCATTTCCTTTCCCAACACCTTCCCCCTCTCCCTCCCCTTTTAGTTTGGTTTCGCCTGTTTCTCTCATTTCCTTTCAATACACCTTCCCCCTCTCCCTCCAATTTTAGTTTGGTTTCGCCTGTTTCTCTCATTTCCTTTCCCTACACCTTCCCCCTATCCCTCCACTTTTAGTTTGGTTTCGCCTGTTTCTCTCATTTCCTTTCCCTACACCTTCCTCCTCTCCCTCCACTTTTAGTTTGGTTTCGCCTGTTTCTCTCATTTCCTTTCCCTACACCTTCCCCCTCTCCCTCCACTTTTAGTTTGGTTTCGCCTGTTTCTCTCATTTCCTTTCCCTACACCTTCACCCTCTCCCTCCACTTTTAGTTTGGTTTTGCCTGTTTCTCTCATTTCCTTTCCCAACACCTTCCCCCTCTCCCTCCCCTTTTAGTTTGGTTTCGCCTGTTTCTCTCATTTCCTTTCCCTACACCTTCCCCCTATCCCTCCACTTTTAGTTTGGTTTCGCCTGTTTCTCTCATTTCCTTTCCCTACACCTTCCCCCTATCCCTCCACTTTTAGTTTGGTTCCGCCTGTTTCTCTCATTTCCTTTCCCTACACCTTCCCCCTATCCCTCCACTTTTAGTTTAGTTTCGCTTGTTTCTCTCATTTCCTTTCCCTACACCTTTGCCCTCTCCCTCCACTTTTAGTTTGGTTTCGCCTGTTTCTCTCATTTCCTTTACCTAGTTAATCTGCAGATTACCTGATTTGCTCCGTTAACGTGCGGAATCAAGAGTTTTCCGCATTTTACCTAGGTAATGTACACATTAACGGCTTCCGTAACGTTAAAGTTCAAAAGTTTGTTTCTCTCATTTCCTTTAACTACACCTTCCTCCTATCCCTCCCCTTTTACTTTGGTTTCGCCAGTTTCTCTCATTTCCTTTTCCTACACCTTCCCCCTCTCCCTCCACTTTTAGTTTGGTTTCGCCTGTTTCTCTCATTTCCTTTCCCTACACCTTCGCCCTCTCCCTCCACTTTTAGTTTGGTTTCGCCTGTTTCTCTCATTTCCTTTCCCTACACCTTCCCCCTCTCCCTCCCACTTTTAGTTTGGTTTCGCCTGTTTCTCTCATTTCCTTTCCCTACACCTTCCCCCTATCCCTCCACTTTTAGTTTGGTTTCGCCTGTTTCTCTCATTTCCTTTCCCTACACCTTTCCCCTATCCCTCCACTTTTAGTTTAGTTTCGCCTGTTTCTCTCATTTCCTTTCCCTACACCTTTGCCCTCTCCCTCCACTTTTAGTTTGGTTTCGCCTGTTTCTCTCATTTCCTTTCCCTACACCTTTCCCCTATCTCTCCACTTTTAGTTTGGTTTCGCCTGTTTCTCTCATTTCCCTTTCCTACACCTTCCCTTTATCCCTCCACTTTTAGTTTGGTTTCGCCTGTTTCTCTCATTTCCTTTCCCTACACCTTCCCCCTATCCCTCCACTTTTAGTTTGGTTTCGCCTGTTTCTCTCATTTCCTTTCCCTACACCTTCGCCCTCTCCCTCCACTTTTAGTTTGGTTTCGCCTGTTTCTCTCATTTCCTTTCCCTACACCTTCCCCCTCTCCCTCCACTTTTAGTTTGGTTTCGCCTGTTTCTCTCATTTCCTTTCCCTACACCTTCCCCTATCCCTCCACTTTTAGTTTGGTTTCGCCTGTTTCTCTCATTTCCTTTCCCTACACCTTCGCCCTCTCCCTCCACTTTTAGTTTGGTTTCGCCTGTTTCTCTCATTTCCTTTTCCCTACACCTTCCCCCTATCCCTCCACTTTTAGTTTGGTTTCGCCTGTTTCTCTCATTTCCTTTCCCTACACCTTCCCCCTATCCCTCCACTTTTAGTTTGGTTTCGCCTGTTTCTCTCATTTCCTTTCCCTACACCTTCCCCCTATCCCTCCACTTTTAGTTTGGTTTCGCCTGTTTCTCTCATTTCCTTTCCCTACACCTTCGCCCTCTCCCTCCACTTTTAGTTTGGTTTCGCCTGTTTCTCTCATTTCATTTCCCTACACCTTCCCCCTATCCCTCCACTTTTAGTTTGGTTTCGCCTGTTTCTCTCATTTCCTTTCCCTACACCTTGCCCCTATCCCTCCACTTTTAGTTTGGTTTCGCCTGTTTCTCTCATTTCCTTTCCCTACACCTTCGCCCTCTCCCTCCACTTTTAGTTTGGTTTCGCCTGTTTCTCTCATTTCCTTTCCCTAAACCTTCCCCTCTCACTCCACTTTAAGTTTGGTTTCGCCTGTTTCTCTCATTTTTCCCTACACCTTCCCACTATCCTTCCACTTTTAGTTTGGTTTCGCCTGTTTCTATCATTTCCTTTCCCTACACCTTCCCCCTATCCTTCCACTTTTAGTTTGGTTTCGCCTGTTTCTCTCATTTTCTTTCCCTACACCTTCTCCCTATCCCTCCACTTTTAGTTTGGTTTCGCCTGTTTTTCTCATTTCCTTTCCCTACACCTTCACTTTACCCCTTCACTTTTAGTTTGGTTTCGCCTGTTTCTCTCATTTCCTTTCCCTACACCTTCCCCCTATCCCTCCACTTTTAGTTTGGTTTCGCCTGTTTCTCTCATTTCCTTTCCCTACACCTTCCCCCTCTCCCTCCACTTTTAGTTTGGTTTCTGCCTGTTTCTCTCATTTCCTTTCCCTACACCTTCCCCCTCTCCCTCCACTTTTAGTTTGGTTTCGCCTGTTTCTCTCATTTCCTTTCCCTACACCTTCCCCCTATCCCTCCACTTTTAGTTTGGTTTCGCCTGTTTCTCTCATTTCCTTTCCCTACACCTTCGCCCTCTCCCTCCACTTTTAGTTTGGTTTCGCCTGTTTCTCTCATTTCCTTTTCCTACACCTTCCCCCTATCCCTCCACTTTTAGTTTGGTTTCGCCTGTTTCTCTCATTTCCTTTCCCTACACCTTCGCCCTCTCCCTCCACTTTTAGTTTGGTTTCGCCTGTTTCTCTCATTTCCTTTCCCTACACCTTCCCCCTATCCCTCCACTTTTTGTTTGGTTTCGCCTGTTTCTCTCATTTCCTTTCCCTACACCTTCCCCCTATCCCTCCACTTTTAGTTTGGTTTCGCCTGTTTCTCTCATTTCCTTTCCCTACACCTTCGCCCTCTCCCTCCACTTTTAGTTTGGTTTCTGCCTGTTTCTCTCATTTCCATTTCCCTACACCTTCCCCCTATCCCTCCACTTTTAGTTTGGTTTCGCCTGTTTCTCTCATTTCCTTTCCCTACACCTTCGCCCTCTCCCTCCACTTTTAGTTTGGTTTCGCCTGTTTCTCTCATTTCCTTTACCTACACCTTCCCCTCTCCCTCCACTTTTAGTTTGGTTTCGCCTGTTTCTCTCATTTCCTTTCCCTACACCTTCCCCCTATCCCTCCACTTTTAGTTTGGTTTCGCCTGTTTCTCTCATTTCCTTTCCCTACACCTTCCCCCTATCCCTCCACTTTTAGTTTGGTTTCGCCTGTTTCTCTCATTTCCTTTCCCCACACCTTCCCCCTATCCCTCCACTTTTAGTTTGGTTTCGCCTGTTTCTCTCATTTCCTTTCCCTACACCTTCCCCCTATCCCTCCACTTTTAGTTTGGTTTCGCCTGTTTCTCTCATTTCGTTTCCCTACACCTTCGCCCTCTCCCTCCACTTTTAGTTTGGTTTCACCTGTTTCTCTCATTTCCTTTCCCTACACCTTCGCCCTCTCCCTCCACTTTTAGTTTGGTTTCGCCTGTTTCTCTCATTTCCTTTTCCTACACCTTCCCCCTGTCCCTCCACTTTTAGTTTGGTTTCGCCTGTTTCTCTCATTTCCTTTCCCTACACCTTCGCCCTCTCCCTCCACTTTTAGTTTGGTTTCGCCTGTTTCTCTCATTTCCTTTCCCTACACCTTCCCGCTATCCCTCCACTTTTAGTTTGGTTTCGCCTGTTTCTCTCATTTCCTTTCCCTACACCTTGCCCCTATCCCTCCACTTTTAGTTTGGTTTCGCCTGTTTCTCTCATTTCCTTTCCCTACACCTTCGCCCTCTCCCTCCACTTTTAGTTTGGTTTCGCCTGTTTCTCTCATTTCCTTTCCCTAAACCTTCCCCTCTCCCTCCACTTTAAGTTTGGTTTCGCCTGTTTCTCTCATTTCCCTACACCTTCCCACTATCCTTCCACTTTTAGTTTGGTTTCGCCTGTTTCTATCATTTCCTTTCCCTACACCTTCCCCCTATCCTTCCACTTTTAGTTTGGTTTCGCCTGTTTCTCTCATTTTCTTTCCCTACACCTTCGCCCTCTCCCTCCACTTTTAGTTTGGTTTCGCCTGTTTCTCTCATTTCATTTCCCTACACCTTCCCCCTATCCCTCCACTTTTAGTTTGGTTTCGCCTGTTTCTCTCATTTCCTTTCCCTACACCTTCGCCCTCTCACTCCACTTTTAGTTTGGTTTCGCCTGTTTCTCTCATTTCCTTTACCTACACCTTCCCCCTCTCCCTCCACTTTTAGTTTGGTTTCGCCTGTTTCTCTCATTTCCTTTGCCTAGTTAATCTGCAGATTACCTGATCCCTCCACTTTTAGTTTGGTTTCGCCTGTTTCTCTCATTTCCTTTCCCTACACCTTCCCCCTATCCCTCCACTTTTAGTTTGGTTTCGCCTGTTTCTCTCATTTCCTTTCCCCACACCTTCCCCCTATCCCTCCACTTTTAGTTTGGTTTCGCCTGTTTCTCTCATTTCCTTTCCCTACACCTTCCCCCTATCCCTCTACTTTTAGTTTGGTTTCGCCTGTTTCTCTCATTTCCTTTCCCTACACCTTCGCCCTCTCCCTCCACTTTTAGTTTGGTTTCACCTGTTTCTCTCATTTCCTTTCCCTACACCTTCGCCCTCTCCCTCCACTTTTAGTTTGGTTTCGCCTGTTTCTCTCATTTCCTTTCCCTACACCTTCCCTCCTCTTCTTCCACTTTTAGTTTCGTTTCGCCTGTTTCTCTCATTTCCTTTCCCTACACCTTCCTCCTCTCCCTCCACTTTTAGTTTGGTTTCGCCTGTTTCTCTCATTTCCTTTGCCTAGTTAATCTGCAGATTACCTGATTTGCTCCGTTAACGTGCGGAATCAAGAGTTTTCCGCATTTTACCTAGGTAATGTGCACATTAACGGCTTCCGTAACGTTAAAGTTCAAAAGTTTGTTTCTCTCATTTCCTTTCCCTACACCTTCCCCCTATCCCTCCCCTTTTACTTTGGTTTCGCCTGTTTCTCTCATTTCCTTTGCCTACACCTTCCCCCTATCCCTCCACTTTTAGTTTGGTTTCGCCTGTTTCTGTCATTTCCTTTCCGTACACCTTCCCCCTCTCCCTCCACTTTTAGTTTCGTTTCGCCTGTTTCTCTCATTTCCTTTCCCTACACCTTCCTCCTCTCCCTCCACTTTTAGTTTGGTTTCGCCTGTTTCTCTCATTTCCTTTCCCTACACCTTCCTCCTCTCCCTCCACTTTTAGTTTGGTTTCGCCTGTTTCTCTCATTTCCTTTGCCTACATCTTCCTCCTATCCCTCCACTTTTAGTTTCGTTTCGCCTGTTTCTCTCATTTAATTTGCCTACACCTTCCTCCTCTCCCTCCACTTTTAGTTTGGTTTCGCCTGTTTCTCTCATTTCCTTTCCCTACACCTTCCCCCTCTCCCTCCACTTTTAGTTTGGTTTCGCCTGTTTCTCTCATTTCCTTTCCCTACACCTTCCCGCTATCCCTCCACTTTTAGTTTGGTTTCGCCTGTTTCTCTCATTTCCTTTCCCTACACCTTCCCCCTTTTCTTCCACTTTTAGTTTCGTTTCGCCTGTTTCTCTCATTTCCTTTCCCTACACCTTCCATCTCTCCTTCCACTTTTAGTTTCGTTTCGCCTGTTTCTCTCATTTCCTTTCCCTACACCTTCCCCCTCTCCCTCCACTTTTAGTTTGGTTTCGCCTGTTTCTCTCATTTCCTTTCCCTACACCTTCCCGCTATCCCTCCACTTTTAGTTTGGTTTCGCCTGTTTCTCTCATTTCCTTTCCCTACACCTTCCCCCTCTTCTTCCACTTTTAGTTTCGTTTCGCCTGTTTCTCTCATTTCCTTTCCCTACACCTTCCATCTCTCCTTCCACTTTTAGTTTCGTTTCGCCTGTTTCTCTCATTTCCTTTCCCTACACCTTCCCCCTCTCCCTCCACTTTTAGTTTGGTTTCGCCTGTTTCTCTCATTTCCTTTCCCTACACCTTCCCGCTATCCCTCCACTTTTAGTTTGGTTTCGCCTGTTTCTTTCATTTCCTTTCCCTACACCTTCCCCCTCTTCTTCCACTTTTAGTTTCGTTTCGCCTGTTTCTCTCATTTCCTTTCCCTACACCTTCCTCCTCTCCATCCACTTTTAGTTTGGTTTCGCCTGTTTCTCTCATTTCCTTTCCCTACACCTTCCCGCTGTCCCTCCACTTTTAGTTTGGTTTCGCCTGTTTCTCTCATTTCCTTTCCCTACACCTTCCCCCTCTTCTTCCACTTTTAGTTTGGTTTCGCCTGTTTCTCTCATTTCCTTTCCCTACACCTTCCTCCTCTCCATCCACTTTTAGTTTCGTTTCGCCTGTTTCTCTCATTTCCTTTGCCTACACCTTCCTCCTCTCCCTCCACTTTTAGTTTGGTTTCGCCTGTTTCTCTCATTTCCTTTCCCTACACCTTCCCCCTCTCCCTCCACTTTTAGTTTGGTTTCGCCTGTTTCTCTCATTTCCTTTCCCTACACCTTCCCGCTATCCCTCCACTTTTAGTTTGGTTTCGCCTGTTTCTCTCATTTCCTTTCCCTACACCTTCCCCCTCTTCTTCCACTTTTAGTTTCGTTTCGCCTGTTTCTCTCATTTCCTTTCCCTACACCTTCCATCTCTCCTTCCACTTTTAGTTTCGTTTCGCCAGCGTCTAGTCGTCGCCGGTTGTTTTTATTTCTCATAATTGGCGTCGGCTGCCAGTGCGTAGCATAGCTAATTCTGTTTTCAAATTCGTTTCTGCCTGTTAGCGCGTAAATTTGTGTCGTGATTTTTTTCAAAGCAGATAAATTTAACTGCTAGTATGCAATCAAGCACCGAATTGGTGAGTAAAATGAAGAAAAGATTCTTCGAAAACCCAGAAAGGTTTAGAAAAGCAAGCAAAGAAAATGTAAGCAGTTTCTAATGCAAAGCACCCAAATGTCAATGAAGGTGTCACTGTGAGAATTAAAGTGCCCGAAGTAGACAGAGCAAAAACTGATGCCCGCTCGATTTTAGCTATGGTTCTTTGTAAAACAGAGAATGGCTTTCATAAACTTGGTACTAAAACGGGTATTTTAAAACATTTGTATGCAAAATCTGAATTCAGTGTTTGCAAAGAGAGATTTTTAACGAAAGAAGATGTCTCTGCTGTAGAAATATCTTTACGTCAAACACCAATAAAACAATCCCTTGGTACTGGGGAGGGTTTTAGAAAATGTGACTGCAAATCTAAATGTACCACAAATACACTGACGGAAAAAAATTCCCAACACCAAGAAGGGGTTGTGTTACATAAACGACAGTTAATAGGCGGTGAGAGAGTACATCTGTAAGATG
Organism: Macrothele yani; assembly: GCA_039090855.1. Taxonomy (NCBI): domain Eukaryota; kingdom Metazoa; phylum Arthropoda; class Arachnida; order Araneae; family Macrothelidae; genus Macrothele; species Macrothele yani. The sequence continues at coordinate 59,666,053 of CM077032.1, read as the reverse complement.
ACGTCTATGCAAATTTCGCGCTCGGCGCATACGTGTGGCGCTAGTAGCGCCCCTCGGAACATGCAAAGCAGGTTTGCTGTAAGTACGCGCTGTAACGTTCGTGAGCGTTAGTTATCGTCGAGATTCGACGTAGTGTGTTGATGTTAGTCAAGAATGCCTTTAAGAAGACGAAGAAGCCATTATCAACAGCTCACGGAGTTTGAACGAGGTCGTGTAATAGGGCTACGAGAAGGTGGATTTTCGTTCCGCAATATTGCAGAACGACTTGGCAGGAATGTAGCCACTGTGCATGATTGTTGACAGCGGTGGTCAAGGAAAGGTACTGCCTCAAGAAGACCGGTTTCCGGCCGGCCACGTGGCACTACTGAGAGAGAAGACCGCCGTGTACGGCGTATGGCCGTGGCGCATCGTGCCGCGTCTGCGGCAGCAATTCGAGCTCCAGTGGCCACCACAGTGACACAACGAACTGTTACAAATCGGTTACTTGAAGTACAGCTCCGAGCCAGACGCCCTGTAGCGTGCATTCCACTTACTCGAAACCACTGCCGTTTGCGACGTCTGTGGTGTCAAGCTAGAGCTCATTGGAGGACGGAGTGGAGATCTGTTGTGTTTTCTGATGAAAGCCGGTTCTGCCTGGGTGCCAGTGATGGCCGTGTGTTGGTTAGAAGGAGGCCAAGTGAGCGCCTGCAACCAACCTGTCTGCGGCTGAGACACACTGGACCTACACCTGGAGTTATGGTCTGGGGAGCAATTTCCTATGACAGCAGGAGCACTCTTGTGGTTATCCCAAGCACCCTGACGGCACAGTTGTACGTCGGTCTGGTGATTCCACCTGTTGTGCTGCCATTCATGAACAGCATTCCAGGGGGTGTTTTCTAACAGGATAACGCTCGCCCGCATACCGCTGTTGCAACCCAACATGCTGTACAGAGTGTCGACAGGTTGCCGTGGCCTGCTAGATCACCAGATCTTTCACCAATCGAGCACGTATGGGACATCATTGGACGACAACTCCAGCGTCACCACCAACCAGCATTAATCGTCCCTGAATTGACCGACCAAGTGCAACAGGCATGGAACTCCATCCCACAAACTGACATCCAGCACCTGTACGACACAATGCATGAACGTTTGCGTGCTTGCAACCAACATTCTGGCGGTTACATCGGTTATTAATGTACCAGCATTTCACATTTAAAATGGCTCTTCTCGCGCTTACATTAAGCTGTGATCTTGAAACCTTAATCGATTAAATATGTTACCTATACAAATGTATTGCCGCCATTTCATTCCTCTACAACTATTTTTTCGTGGTGTTGGGATCTTTTTTCCGTCAGTGTAGGTGTGCTTGTCGCAAAAACCAATTGCTATTTAATTCAAAGTGTCACCAATCTTTAGATTGCACTAATAAGTAAGCATAATTTTATCATGTGTTTTGCAAATTCATTTCCTTAATTATAATAATATTTTAAACCGTTTGATTCTTTCTATTATAGTTTTTTAATTGATTGATGATTGATCCTATCAACTAATTTGTTGATTGTTTGATTGTATTAACTTGATTCTTTATATATCGAAAAAATAAATAAATAACATTATGTTAATTTAAGCGTACAGAAACGTTGCTGTTGTTCCAGCAAAGATCTTATTTTCACTTTAACGGAGTGCCGAGTCGGTAATGTGCAGATTAACTAGGTAATTTGAGCAATGAAACAATTTTCGGCACTTTAACGGATCACCCTAGTTAATCTGCACATTACCTAGATAATCTGTAGAATAACTGATTTCTGCACTTTAGCGGTAACAGATATATTTGGGACACTGATTCCAAAAATGGCATCAGTTTTGCCTTATCCGCTCTAGTTTTGGTGCGTGAGAAAGTAAAAACCACATGTTATTGGAGTGGAACCCGAAGAAGCGTAATTTTGAACTCGAAGGGGCGTAATTTCAAGTCTCGCTTTCCCAGATAAGCAAAGGTGGTTTCGGTACTGTGTGGAACCTATTTAAAGCAAAATCAGCCTCGGAGAGCAATGCTGTTTATAGATGAGATCTCAAGTGAAGGGTATTCGTTACAAAAACCGCAGCCATCTGTCGTTAGCCTAATTAGTACATATGGTTATCGTAAAGCATCCGGAACAAATTCTGACCCCGAAAAAGGAGCTCTTTCTATATCTGAAAGCGTCCATCTACAAGATTCGTTCCGGTGCGCTGACGGAACGAAGACACCATTTACAAGAGGTCACCACAGTCAGTCTTAGTAACCTAATTTTTTTGAAAAATAATCTTGCGCTCCGGGAGACAGGCCTAGTTTGTAGTTTGACCTTACAATAACTGATGGCTCAGCTGGGCTTTATACAAAGATTAATTTTCTTGAATTTTCGTGAAGGAAATTTAGATTTAACTTTATTTTAAATACACCAGACATGAATAATCATGAAACACATATAGCGTATTAAATCCGTTTATTTTTGTGGTGTAGTGAGCACAAACATTCGCCAAGCGTTAGCACTCCACTGGGAGGCTTTTTCAAGGCAATGGTAGACATAAAAATGCGGAGAATTGGAGCACGTAAAGAACGAAGATGATTTTTTACGCTTTCCAACCGTAGCTTGAAGAAGCGTATATGCTCCAGCTTCGTCCGTCTGTCCGCACGAAAACTCGCGTAAAAATGGTTCGATTTCGATGAAATTTTAGTACGTGATAAGGGACCACCTGGGGACGAACGCTATTGAAAATCGGCGAAATGGGGTCAAACGTCACGACATAGGAGCGGGATCCATTCCATTGTCCTTATGCGTCATAACTTACGTAAAAATGGTTCTATTGAAACAAAACTTTAGTATGTTGTTTCGGTGATATATTGAACCGGTTCTGTTGAATATAATAGAAATGGGGTCTAAGGTCAGGACACAGAAGCAAGATTTATTCCACAGCCATTGTCCTCATAACTTGATTAAAAATGTTTCTATTGAGACAAAACTTTAGCATGTTGTTCCGGAGGTATACTGAATCAATTCTGTTCAATATCATCGAAATGGGGTCAAAGGTCAGGACACAGAAGCGAGATTTATTCCACAGCCATTATCCTCATAACTTGAGTAACGATTTCTGGTATGTTGGATAGCGTATCATAATCAATGCATTGCATGATTTTACTAACTTATTGAAAATAACGTGGGTGACATCACGAGCATATTACATGAATTATTTTTATCACGCAATCATACGGTGCTGGGTGATATGTTTCCATCTTTTAATAACGCATACCAAACCATTGGTAGTTCAGTAGAGACTCTATCATTGAATGCCAGTTTGCTGGATACGATTTCCACTGTTTCCCTGATGTCAGTCTCTTTAAAATTCGTGTAAGGGGGCAATTCTTCTAATATTATTCCATACAGAAGCGGCCGAGCTACACCTATACCAGAGGCTGTTGCAAACCTTGAAGAAATAATCGTCACTTCCCGTGAATTCACCCGGACCCAAACAAAGAAACTTATCGGCGTCTTAAATTTGGTTACTAACCACAACTATTTCAAGTTGAATGGAAACACCTACAAACAAACTAAAGGACCACGGATGGGTTCACCTGTATCTTCAGTGCTTCCGGAAGCATATTTAGACCGCTAGAAGATCTCATCCTTTTAAATTGCATCAAGAAACCCCGAGTGTGAATCTACTATGCTGACGACATATTCTTCATATGGGAACATAGAGTAGACGAATTAAATGATTTCATGCTCAAGATAAGCAACCTACACAATACAATAAAGTTCACCATGGAGCTTGAAAAAGATGGGACGTTGAATTATCTTGACGTTGCGCTCAGAAGAAATAGGACAACCAGCTTCAATTTTAAAGTTTATTATAAACCGACCGTACGTATGTATCGAACCTTGTTCCTCCTGACTCGCACTGCCCAAAGAAGTACAAACTTTCATCATTTAGAGCATGGTTCTATAGAGCGTATAACGTATGCATGCCCAACTACCTAAATAATAAAGAAATTGATAATATTTATTGCAAAGGTCTAAAGGCTGGATATAAGAAGGATGACATAGACAGAATACATAGGATTGTAAGAAACCGTATAATGTCAGCAATAACAAAATCGCTCAGTAGGACGATGAGGTACGCAGGATCCATCACATATATTACAGGCTTTACATATTTTTTAAAGAATTTATTACGCAAATAACAACATATTAATACACTGCTGGCCACCCAAAATGCAACACCAAGAAGGACACGAGATAGCAAAGCCAGATTTACCGGACACATAACAACAGATACAAAGATGAAACGATTGAGCTTACAGGCCCGTGCGACTTGCGGAATACGCAGACATCAATAGCTTGTGTGGCCCCCATTGCTGGAAATAACGGCCGCTATACACCGCGGCATCGAACGAAAGAGGCTTTGGATGTGGGCTGGGCGTATGTCGGTCCAGGCTGCTTCCACACTTTGCCGCAGTTCATCAGGCGTAGCCGCGGGTGGTGCTTGCCGGACCACTCGGTTGCCGATCAGCGACCACACGTGTTCGATGGGCGACACATAGGGAGAACAGGCGGGCCACGGCAGCAGTGACACCTGGTGGGCCGTGAAGAATTGTTTGCACGATGCGTGCCACGTGTGGGCGCGCATTGTCCTGTTGAAACGTGGCCGCTGGCAGGTGCTGCAGGTAAGGGAGGACTACAGGCTCCAAAACGTCGGATATGCAGCGGTGGCTGTTGAGTGTACCGGCGATGCGTACCAGAGGGGTGCGGGTGTCATATTCAATTGCGCCCCAAACCATAACGCCAGGCGACGGACCGGCGTTATGGTTTATGAAGAGAATGGTGTTTCTTTCAGTAACCTAGAATAAACTAGTCCTGAATAATGTAAGTTACCGTAAACACCTGCAAACGCAAAAATCAGCGCGCGCCATGAAACAAAAATGGCCGCCATTGGAGTTAGGAAAAAAAATAAAAAATATTCTTTTTGAACTCTACATTCATATAAGTAACCACAATTTCTTTTTCTTAAATGGTCAAGCAACCTCTGTTGGATCACTTGACATGGAATTACCCCACTATCATATGATTTCGAACTAACGTTCTCATCAGGTAGCCTACGTACCAACAAGTGGTTGCATCGACATATGTCTCATGTCTATGAAGGGGGTTGGGGTAAAACGCTTGCGAAAGCCAAACGCGGGATAGAAGAAATTCTCTGCTGGTGTCCATTATCCCTGTTTGAAAACAAAATAGGAATAGCGGGGTGTGAAATGCGTATACGTAGGTTTAGCCGAGAAAGAAAAATGAAAAGAGTAAACAAAAAAAAAACATCGGAAAGTGTAGTATCAAGCCGCCATCCATTCGTAGAAGTAGGATCGGAAGAGGATGAAGTTCCAACTTCAAAAATTCTTAAAAAAACAACAACCAAGAACCGGCCCAACACAAGACCAACAGATACCTTCATAGATGAAGTAGACAGTAATTGTGAACAAAAAAAAACCAAAAAAAAAAAACCCCAGGTAAGCCAGCGAAGTCGTCGTATAGCAGAACCTCAGGTAGAAGTGTAGGGTTATTAAATTTTCAGTAAATAAGACAGCAACATATTGAACATTATATAATAACAAAAGTGTAGGCAGAAAACTGTCCTGAAAACATATAGAGAGGTACTATTGAGAATAGGATTATTATTTTGCTGTAGGGGACCCGCAACGCTTAACTGTGCCTAGGGCCCCATATTAAGCGGGCCCTGGCTGCAGGAGTGCTCTGTTAACAGCGGACACCCTAAGTCGTTAAAGCAACTGCAATTCAAAGCTTTCCAGATGGCGCCATGTTTTTATTTCCTCGTGGATCCAACGCAGAGGTTTGTTCAAATTCTCAGGGTGTGCGCGCTTAAAAAAGCACCACTGGTCACACTTGTTTGTATTTGGAATAGCATGGAGTCATAAACACACTTCATCGTTCTGCTACGAGTTTTCTGTCTCTTCGTCGCTGTGGGAATCTGTGTGTTTATGAGCACGGATACAATTGAATTTTGACATCCATTTAGGTTTACAATGTACTAAGTGTCCCATTTTTGCCATCCATTTAGGTTTACAATGTACTAAGTGTCCCATTTTTGCCAGATATTTTGCAGATTGTGCCAAGCGGGTTAAAGAAAGTAAGCCTCGTGCTGTATTTAAAACTTATATAAACTGAGGAGCAATTGAATTAGATACAGCTGGCGTTATGCAAATGTGGCGCTGTGAGCGGCCCTGTAAACGGAAACAACATGACGTATGCAGCGATCCGACAATATAAGGAGTGATGCGACAGGAATCAGTAAGACTCGGACGCAGTATGGGTAAGACGACAGATCTATGCGCATTGGATCGTGGGCAAATTGTCGGGGCCCGACGAATGGGTCACTCCACTTCGGAAGTCTTGCAGGCCCTGGGATTTTCACGAGCCACTGTGTCACGGGTGAACCGTGAGCACATCGAATCCGGTAAAACCATCCCTACAAGGGTCAACTGCCGTGGACAACAGCGTGTGGATGAGCGGGGTCATCGTCGGCTAGCTCGCATTGTAACAGCGGATAGACGGGCCACAGTGCAAGAAATCACTCAGCAGTTTAACGCTGGTGCAGAAAAACGTGTAAGCAGCCACCCATCCAGAAACATCTCCTCGCTATGGGGTACAGAAGCTATCGTCCCACGAGGGTACCGCTGCTGACCGCACATCACAGGGTGCAAAGATTAGCATAGACGCGGGAACATCGCCACTGGACCCTAGAAATGTGGGAAAATGTTGCCTGGACTGATGAGTCGAGATTCACGTTGGTACATGCGGATGGCAGGATGCGAGTACGGCGCAAACCACATGAAGCGATGGATACTTCTTGCCAGCAGGGTACTCTTCAACCTGGTGGGGGTGGCATTCTCGTCTGGGGACTGTTTACGTGGACTGAAATAGGACTTCTGGTACGTGTGGCATCGTCCCTCACAGGTCAACGTTACCGGGATATCCTGGACGACCATTTGTTCCCGTTTATGCGTGTTCAACATCTCACTGGGGACCTCATCCTGCAACAAGACAACGCACCGTGCCATCGCTCCCGAATTGTATCCGAATGGTTGGATGAACACTCCACCGACGTGACCTCGCTTCCTTGGCCAGCTAGGTCACCTGACCTAGCACATCTGAGATGCCATCGAGAGAGATGTTCGAGGCTCTGACCCCCTCCATCAAACCTTCGTGAACTGTGGGAGCTTGTTCAGGGGTCGTGGATCCGTATGGCTTCCCAACGCTTCCGGTGTCTTGTCGAGTCGATGCCGAGACGAATTGCCGCCGTCCTCAGGGCGCAAGGTGGTGCTACACGTTACTAGACAGGTATCTCTAATTCAATTGCTCTTCAGTGTATATTTAGGGGTGTTGTGAAACAATACCATAAAGCAATACATTTCACCATCTGTTAAACGTAATTGAAAGTCATTGTGTCAGTTTAAAAGAATCTTAAGTTCCAAAGCATCCTGTTGCTTCGAAAAATCACGATGTAAATACAAGTAATTTGTAATATGTACCCCAAAAGAAATAAGAAAACTATTACAAACCTGATCAGAAAAATAACAAGTTTCAAAAAAAAAATTACAAATTAGCCCACATTGATAAAATAAAAAAGCGCGATTAGTGTTCTACATTTCTACATTACACGTGACTGTACGTTACGGGCTTTTCTGGCTGAACGTGAGTACGCGCGGCTGTCGTTGGAAAGGTCCTTGGCTCAAATCCCACTCAGGGCGAAGGGAAAGCGATGGTTAACTTCGTTCTCAGGGAAAAAAGAAACTCTAGTAAGGGGCTGGTTAAATTCGTTCTCTGGGAAAGAAGAAACTCTGGTAAAAGAGCCAGGTTAACTTCGTTGGATAGGAAAGAAAAAACCCTAGGGGCTAGTTAACTTCGTTTGATAGGAAAGAAGAAACGGTAAAAGAGGCTGGTTAATTCCGTTCGCTGGGAAAGAAGCTCTGTTAAAAAAGCTGAATGAGTCAAAATGGAAGATTTTGCAAAAGTTTTTTGAGGGATCCTTAAGATCCGACTGGCTCAGGCCGGAGCCTATTGTTAAATATATAGGTCTCCAGCTGAGGCAGAATCGGCCCTTTTATACTACCAATCTCCTTATTTCTCTAGATTCTGAATGGTTTATTGTGATGATGACTTACCTGAGTATAATGGCCGACCACATTTTTGTCATTAACATCTTCTCCATACGTGAAGTTGTCTTTTTCCAGAAACCAGACTTTCATGGCAAAAAACCAAGGAACTTGAACGTTAGCTATGAAGATATTTTGTCCACAAGTTCCGAAATCTGCAGTTAAAAACACAATACACTAAGTTGTTTTGGCACTGGCTTACAAAAGGATATTTTAGACAGAAGTATCGAAATGATATGTTCAAATAAGAATATAGAATGTATTGTAATGCAAACGACACTGTTTCATGCCTACTATAGATTAGCTTACCATCAAATCATTCCACAAACCTCTTTAATTCCATCCACCAATCTTGTTCTCTGTCTTCTCTGATGACGTATACCGCAATTTAACTTTTATTTTTAGTTACCTTTCTCTATGTAAATTTTGAGTAAATTCGCTTTAAGCGTTTTCAACCCTGGCGTTATATTTTCTCAAAAACACAATGTTTTGTGGCAACAGTCTTAAGGTCAGAGTAGTGTTGGGCATAATCGATTGAATTTAAGAATCGAAAGGTTACAATCGAGATATCTGACAAATCGAGATATTCATTCGAAATAATCATTCGAACGATTTTTAATTTTAGAATTCACCGGTAGATGGCGTAACATGCTCAGAGCCGCCTTCTGCGTTTGACAAATCGAGATATTCATTCGAAATACCATTCGAATGATTTGTAATTAGTGCTACACGCTCAGCTTTCTTTCGCTGGATGGAATGACAGTAAAGACGCCTGGATTTTTTCGAATAGCATAACCTAGCTTAAGAAGTTATAAGGAACACAAGTGATTCTCCCTGCGAGAGATAATTCGATCACGTGAAAAGCGAGTACTTCCGAACCTCTCGTATCTCGTTACCTCTCGAGATGTTTTCGGGTAGACGAGCGATTTTGCTCGGAACCCATGTTCTCGAGAAGAGACGAACGATTTCGCCTTTCGAATGCACTCGTTTGAACGAGACAACTTATGAGCGCAATCGAGAGTTCTTTCGAGAGGTTTTTTCATTCGAATTAATTTGACGTAATCGAATGTTTCGAGATATTTTCATAATCGAATGAATCGATTATTTCTACTCGATTATGCCCATCACTAGGTCAGAGTGCGTGACGTGTGCATATTGACAGATAAGAACGAGAGATTGGAGCAAGCAGAAAAGACTGGTGACGCAGTGCGTTAGTGGTAGTTCTGGAGATTACACGAATCTGTAAGCAGTATTCGTTCATGCAGAAAGCGTCTCTTGATCTGTGGTGTACATACAGGGAGTTGGCCAGCGTAATGTGAACACCGCGCTTAGACACGTGACTTTTAAAGCAGCTGCGTATGTCGCAATACGCAAAGATATCCACCACATTTTGGTTGTAATAGTTTTGTTTAGAAGCTCAAGGTCCTGTGTAAGTGCTTTTAAAGTGCCTTGTTGCAAAATTTCTTTCAGGGTGACTACGAAAGAAGCCACCTACCGGACTTCGAAAGAGGGCTAATCGTTGGTACTAGCGTCTGGGTACAGCAACAGAACAAACGTAGGAAGATCCACTCCGTTGTCTCATTGGCAGGAATAGAAACGCAAGCAACCAATTGGCGTGCGTGATGTGTGTGATAGTGGAAACACAGGCAGATAGCCAGAGCAATAGCGCGTTTTTGGTGTTAGTCCTAGCAAATTCTGATGTGTACGTTTGATGGATATAAAAAGGTTTGTACTGAAGTACCAGATACTACTATGAGTTTAATACATATTCATTTTCAGTGATGTTCGTCCTAGCCAATCTGTGTGCAAATATTTCCTTAATATGCACGTTTGAAAGGCGTGCGTGACTTTTTACACACATCGAGAATGCCGTCTCAATTTTTGAAGTGTCTCGGATATCTTTAGCCGCTATATAGTGCTTTTATTTTCAATCAGACTAGTTAATCGTAGTGTTTGTTCACGTTTGAGATTGTGGCGTTGCACGTGTCATTATCATATGTGTGCATTACCACCAGTAGCCTTACTAGCACAACGTGCCCCCCTCCCCTAGCAAGATTTACTTCAGCGCCCCTAAGCACAGAAATATTCCCAGGATTTGGAACACTATCCAGGGAGGATGTGTTTTTTACAGTGTGTGTGTGTGGTTCGGAGGGGGTCAGGAAGATAGGGAGAGTGTCTGAAAAAGTAATGGGGTGTACCTAGAGACCTGTGATTTTTACTTTTTGAATATCATCATCATCATCATCATCATCATCATTGTCAACCATTATCAATCCACTGCTGGACGAAGGTCTCCCCAAGTTTCCTCGACAACGGTCTGTCTTGTGCCAGTCTCCTCCATGTCACCCCTGCATACCACCCATCTCCCATGTGGTCTTCTTCTGGGTCTTTTCCTGTCCCTTGGAATCCAATCTAAAATTTCGGCTGTCCATCGATGATCTGTCCTTCTGGCAGTATGTCCAGCCCATTGCCATTTCAGGGATTTAACTCTGATCATGATGTCTTCCACTCTTGTCATTTTTCGGATCCACGAGTTCCTCTTCTTATCTCTCCTGGTTACACCAAGTATGCACCTCTCCATGCTGCTTTGAGTTGTCTGCAGCCTTTGTATGTCTCTTTTAGTTAAGGTCCACGTCTCTGCACCATACGTAAGCACTGGAAGAATGCATTGATCAAACACTTTTCTTTTAAGACATAATGGCATATTGCTCTTGAAAATTATGCTGTTTCTTCCAAAAGCTCTCCAGGCAAGTTTTGTACGCCGATTAATTTCTTCATCAACGTGACACTCACTTGATATCTGCTGTCTAAGATAAACGTACGTATCTGTTATCTCCAGCTTTTCTCCATCAATCGATAAATCTTCATTTCTTGTAAAAGCATTGAACATCACTTTTGTCTTCAGAAAGTTCATTTTTAATCCCACTTCTTTACTCTTGTCAGCAAGTTCCTGGATCATACTCTGCAGCTCTGATGGGCTAGTTGCAAAAATGACTACGTCATCAGCAAAACGAAGGTGGGTTAGATAATCTCCATTAATCATTATCCCCTTGTTTTCCCAGCTCAGTGACTGAAAAACACCCTCCAATGTGGCATTAAAGAGCTTCGGAGATATGGTGTCACCTTGTCTCACTCCCTTTCCAATTTTTATGTGTGTTGTATTTTCAAACAGCCTAATCTTTGCACTTGCATTTTCATAGATGTTATTAATAATATTAATGTATGCATCTTCAATACCGCAGGTTTTCAGAGCCATTGTAACTGCTGATGGTTTCACCGAATCAAAGGCTTTTTCATAATCGATAAAAGCCATGCACAATGGAAGTTCATATTCCCTCGCTCTTTCAATTAGTTCTCTCAGCACATGGATATGATCTATTGTGCTGTAGCCACTCCTGAATCCAGCTTGTTCTCTCGGTTGAGCCATGTCCAGTGTTATCTTCAAGCGGTGTGAAAGAACTTTAGTGAAGATTTTATAAACTACTGATAGGAGGCTGATAGGTCTGTAGTTTCCGAGATCCTCAATGTCACCTTTCTTATGTAGCAGGATCATTGTAGCGGTGTTCCAATCCTCAGGAATCTTTCCTTCATTAAGGCATCGAGTGAAAATTTGGGCGAGTACTGTTTCGATTTCTCCACTTGCTTCTTGTATGATGTCTACAGTAATTCCATCTTCTCCTGGAGTTTTTCCCCGCTTCATGTTCTTGATTACATGTGCAACTTCTGCTGGAAGGACTGGAGGAACTCTGGCACTGGTATCTTTCATGATGTCTGGAGTGCATGTATCATCCCTTTCATATAATTTGGAGTAGAAATCTTTCACTCTTGTCAAAATTTCTGCCTCTATTTCTTGTTACAGAACCATCTTCTTTTCTCAGTGCCATAATCTGTTTTCTTCCCTTACTGAGATGTCCCTTTGCTATCTTTAGGCTTTGGTTGTTTTCAATTGCTTTCCTCACTAGTTCACAGTTGAATTTTCTTACGTCTTCAGTGATACTTTTTCGTACTGTCTTGCATAGCTCTATATATTCCACTTTGGAAGTCACATCTTCTTTAGTTGTCCTCATCTCTCTTCTTTTTTGCATCAACATTTTCGTTTTTCCTGATAATTTATTTACATGCAACTTGTTCTTAGACCCAGCTAATTTTGTTGCTGTTTCCATAAGAGCTTTGGTTACTTTTCTGTTAACTTCAGAGATGTCCACTTCTTCCGATGTTAGGCCTTCTAAAGCAGAGACCCTGTTCTTCAGTTCTAACTTGAAGGTATTATGGTGTTTTTTAAGGTTGGTTATGTCAATAGATTTTGTTTGTCTTATGAGCTTGCCACGTTCAAGTTTAGTGTTGAGGTGCATCTTACATCTCACCAATCTATGGTCACTACCTGTGTTGAACTTGTTTAGCACACTGCAGTCTTCTATGACGAATTTTTTGTTACACATAATAAAATCAATTTCACTTGTCGTCCCATTTGGATGTCTCCATGTCCATTTCCTGTGTGGCTTTTTCTTGAAGAAGGAGTTCAAGATGAAAAATCCTTCTGCCTCTGCAAACTCAACGAGAGTATTTCCACGCTGGTTTCTGTTGCCGTGACCGAATTTACCTACTGAAGTTTCATTCTGTTGCCGTTGCCCTATTTTTGCATTGAAATCTCCCATAATTATCTTCAAGTGCTGCTTACCTTTATTATTTAGATCACGAATTTCCTCATAAAATTCTTCAATTTCTTCTTCAGCATGACTTGTGGTGGGGGCATAAGTTTGAATAATCTGAGCCTGGTATCTTCTAGAGAGTTGGATAACGAGTCGTGCAGCTCTGTCAGAGGAACTTTCAACTTCTATCACTTTATCCTTCAGTTTCTTGTTTATTATAAATCCAACACCACTAGTTCTGCCAGTATCTGTCCCACGATAGTAGAAGAGATGTCCACTTTTAAGTTCAATGAGATCTTCTCCTTTTCTCCTTACCTCACTTAGCCCCACGATGTCCCACTTGATCCTTTGTAGTTCCTCTTCCAATTCAAGAAGCCTTGAATCAGAAGATAGGGAGCGTCCATTGTACGTTGCCAAGGTCAGCATCAGATGGCAGCCTAGTCCGGTCCTCCGGGGATTCTTAGCACCCTCTGCCTTCATGTCGCACTGGCCGCTGCCTTGGCCAGGTACATTCCAGCTGCCGGAGACTGAGGGCCAAGATTTAAGTTGTAGAGTCATTTTGGAGGGGTTTGGCCATAACTCACCACGCTGGCCAAGCGGGTTGGTGAGTGTGGGATAGAATTTCCTCTGATCCCGATGGTATAGTTATACCGCTATTGGCGGTCGTCAGAGCCCCTTTAGTGGGAACAGGATGCACCACGAGAAGGCGGGGTTGACATTTGTCAAGGAGAGGCTGTGATGTTACGCATCAATTGACCTTACAACCCTTTTGAATATATATATATATATATTTATATTGGTTTTGGGGTTTAACGACTACCATGAGCAACTCAATAGGCTATAAGCAGTCGCCCGTCCCTAATTTAGGGTCACTGGTTTCAGGGAAGGGAGAGAGCCAGTGCTTTAAGACAAACAAAACATCCATGCCTCAGGGGATTCGAACCAGGACCCCTGTCAGGCGAATGATCAGAAGCCATCGCTTAAACCACTGCGCCACCGGGGCGGCGAATAATTTTTAGAACAGAAACACTGTGTAAGGTTATTAATCGGCCAATCAGGATTAACGGTGCGCGGACTGGTGCATGAACATGAACATCCATTTTATCACAAGGAACAAATTCAACAAAATATATTTAAATGGTAAAATTAATTATTATAAGACTTCATAATCATCCGTTTGCAATTCGTGGTTCAGGTGTAATGGAAACATCAGGATGAAATTTTTAACACGCTTCTTTAAGTTATATTTCAGCCCGAATGAACCACCACAAATTGAACAGATGAATCTGTTCGCAGTATGCATGGTCATCGCAAAATATGAAAATGCAGCCCGCTAAATATTTAAGTTACACTATCTACCAACAAGTAATCGGACACCCCTGAAATCGACGATATCTGCGGTCCTGATACACGTCACGGCCGCAGCCGTTAAATATCGCGTGGGAAACAACAACGCGACCAGTCGCATGCAAGATGCCACGCAGTTCGGAGCTCCCTGATTTCGAGAAAAGTGTAATCGTCAGAAATGGCCAATCCATACGTGACACATCCAGCTAGTTGAAGTACCCAAAATCGACAGTGGCCTACGTGATTGGCAAGTGGAAGATGAGAAGTGACTGTCGCAATGTGCCCCGACACAGCAGACCCATAAAACTGGGAGTTAGAGACCGACCGGTGCTGGCCAGAGAAATTAAGAAGAACCGCACCAAATCGATGGGCCACATCCGCGAGGAGTTTCAACAGTCATCCGGCAGTGTTCTTTCGATGAATATCATCCGTAAGGAAGCCCATCTGCTCGGGTATCATGGACGCGCTGCCGTCCACCAGCCTTTGATCACCAAGTCACAGTAGCGCTGCTCGGCTAACGTGGTGCAAAGAACGTCGACATTGGACCGTTGAACAGTGGAAACAGGTTCTCTGGAGCGACGAATCAAGGTTCACCCTCTACCGTTCGGATGGCACGGTCTGGGTTTGGCGTCTGCTTGGAGATTGCCTCCTGCCGGAATGTATTGTGCCGACTGTGAAGTTCGGCGGCGGTGGAATCATGCTATGGGGGTGTTTCTCCTGGTATGGCACGGGACCCTTGGTCACATTTCCCTGTGGACTCCACGCCGAGACCTAATGCACCATTTTGGATGACCATGCGCTTCCTACGTTGTGGCAGTTTTACGGGGTGGACCCATGTTACATTCAGGATGACAATGCCACCTGTCATGTTGCGAGGTCCACCATGGCTTGGTATGGTGACAATGGTGTTAATCGAATGGACTGGCCTGCGCAGAGCCCGGACCTTAACCCTATCGAGCACCTCTGGGACGAGTTGGAGCGTAGACTTAAGGGGTGCCCCCACCGTCCGAAATCGGTGAAGGAACTGACCTGTCTTCTCCAAGCCGAGTGGAAGAAAATACCGCTAGCCGTCGTACAACGCCTGGTTGAGAGTATGCCCCGGAGGGTCGCAGCTGTAATCGCCGCTCGTGGAGGCTCCACCAACTATTGAAGGTGAATAAACTTCGTTTCCCTTTGCTATCACAGGTGACCAATTACTTGTTGGTAGATAGTGTATATTTCAGCCCGAATGAACCACCACAAATTGAACAGATGAATCTGTTCGCAGTATGCATGATCACCGCGAAATATGAAAATGCAGCCCGCTAAATATCAATCAAAATAAGCAGAATTGTACACGCCAAAAAAATCCGCAGTAAGAAGTAAGAATAGGAAGAATTCTACCCGCCAAAAATGCGCTGTTGCTCTGGCCTTTCACGCACGCCAATTGGTTGCTTGCGTTTTTATTCCTGCCAATGAGACAACGGAGTGGATCTTCCTGCGTTTGTTCTGTTGCTGTTCCCAGACGCTAGTATTGTTGGTGACCAGCTAGTTGGTGCCTCCACGACAACAGTCGCCACGGTTGTGGGGGTATCGAGAGCTATTGTGTCTAGCATCATGACAACATATTGTGTTTTTGGCAAAACCTCGTCTGCGAAACACAAGAGCTGAATGGAAACGACCCTGACTAACAGAGACAGGAGTGCATTAAAGATATTGTTAGTCGTAATAAGAAGACCACGGCGCAGAAAATTTATGCAGAGCTTAATCTCCATCTCCAGACTCTAGTATCAACGAAAACATTGCACTGGGAATTGCATAAACAAGATATTCATGGCAGAGGTGCATTTGAAAAATCTCGGGTTATCCGGATGAATGCACAACGGTGACGTCAGTGGTGCTACGAGCAGTGTTTCTTTCAGGCATACATCCAGGGGGCAAAGCCCTCCCGGAAACGACCATTCGCCCCCCCCCTCGGAGACATTTTAGGTTACCGAGCCAAATTTTAATAAATTCAGGCTATCATGAAAAAGGAAATTTCGTTTCTTTTCTATGCTACAAATATTTCTCCAATTATATTTTTTTAAATGCTTGTTCAAATGGTACTAGTTATAGTTTACTTTATTAAAAAGTGTATTACGACGCATGATATTCTTCAAAATATAGTAAGTAGACTAATCATACATAATTGTCTGGGAATCGTGATTCAGGAGCAAGAGTGCGTTGAATGCATTTTAACAGATAAAAATTTCAAGCCTGCGGAACCTCCCCCTTCCCTTCTTTAGCTGAAAACAGTTTGTTATTCCTGAAATGCTTGAAGAAGTAATTACTATATCAGGTATGTATATAGAATTTTTCTTCAGGGCGAGGGGGCGAAAAAAGGGAGTTTTTGAAATCCACCATCCGGAACAGAATTAAAGTTAATGAAAAATTGAAGAAAAATTAAAGCATTTTTTTCTAATGTAAATTAAGGCTTTCATTTTTTCTAATGTAATTCGCATTTTAACCAAAATGAAGCATTTTCCGGGGGGGGGGCTCCTATAAATGCGCCCCTGTGCTAGATATATAGTATTTACTTCTATATATATAAATATAGTAGTTAAAATTACACACTGCTGGCCACCCAAAATGCAACACCAAGAAGGAAGCATCCGATTGGCCTTAAATTCGCAGCATGCGTCGCCCGCGAGAGGACATGCAAACGATTAACACTGCAGGGCATATGCAAATCATGTGCGCCCGGCACGCCACCGAGAAGCACTATAAGAAGGGTGCACAGAAGGTGGGGTGCAAGTAGTGGAAGTATGTTGTGCTGCCGGACCTGTGCGAGGGAAGCTTCCTAATGCCTCGTCGCAGAATGCGGCAGTCATTCCAGCACGTTTCAGGGTTCGACAGAGGACGAATAGTGGCTTTTCGCGACAGCGGTTTGTCGTACCGAGACATCGGTACGACAAGCGAGTATGGATTCGGCGGGTGCAGGCAGGACGGACGGACCGACGTGAGCGATTGCAGCAGCCGCGGCACACCACCGAACGATAGAACCGGCATGTTGTGCGACGGGCATTGACGGATCGCACCGCCACATCACGAACGTTAGCGAATGAATTAGGGTGTGTTGCGCAACAACCTGTGTCAGGACGTACCGTTCGACGTCATCTGTAGGAGCGGGGACTTGTCGCACGGCGCCCATTGCTCCGATTACCATTGACGTTATACCAGCGGCAAGTGCGGTGGCAGTGGGCCGTTGGACGCCGCATCTGGACTACGGAATGGCACAACATAGTCTTCTCCGACGAACCCAGCTTCTGCCTGCAACATCACGATGGTTGACTCCGCGTGTGGCGGCACTGCGACGAGAGACTGTATGACGCCTGCATTATGCATCGCGATACCGGTCCGTCGCCTGGATTATGGTTTGGGGCGTAATTAAATATGACACCCGCACCCCTGGTACGCATCGCCGGTACACTCAACAGCCGCCGCTACATCTCCGACGTTTTGGAGCCTGTAGTCCTCCCTTACCTGCAGGACCTACCAGCGGCCACGTTTCAATAGGACAATGCGCGCCCGAACGTGGCACGCGTCGTACAACAATTCTTCACGGCCCACCAGGTGTCACTGATGCCGTGGCCCGCTTGTTCTCCCGATATGTCGCCTATCGAACACGTCTGGTCGCTGATCGGCAACCGAGTGGCCCAGCAAGCACCACCCGTGATGAACTGTGGCAACGTGTGGAAGCAGCCTGGACCGACATACGCCCAGCCCACATCCAAAGCCTCTTTCGTTGGATGCCGCGGCGTGTAGCGGCCGTTATTGCTAGCCATGGGGGCCACAGGAACTATTGATGTCTGCGTGTTCCGCAAGTCGCACGGGCCTGTAAGCTCAATCGTTTCATCTTTGTATCTGTTGTTATGTGTCCGGTAAATCTGGCTTTGCTATCTCGTGTCCTTCTTGGTGTTGCATTTTGGGTGGCCAGCAGTGTATAATAGCAAATGGAATACTTGCCCCCTCTAAGGTTCCACTGGCTACGAGCATACAAATTGGACTACCGATGCATGAAAGCGCGTAATGTGGTCAGATGAATCCACATTCACATCATTCCCCACCGCAGGACGTGTTTATGTGTGGAGAGCACCGTCAGAAGTGTACAACCCAGACTGTCTGCTCCCAACAGGTAGCGGTACTGCCAGGCTCTGGGAGGTCATATCGGGGTTTTCAGTAGATCCTCTGATCACCTTGAAAAGATGGATGACTGGAAAGACGTATTAAACCATTTTGGCCGACTAAATCCATCTAGTAGCTAAAGTATTGTTTCCTGCAGCGGATGCCATCATCAAGATGATAACGTCCCAATTCACGTAGCTCGGAATGTCCAATCATGGTTTGTGGAACATCATGACGAACTTCCACACCTTCCTTGGCCTCCCCAATCACTAGATCCAGCCACTGTGGTCTGTGTTGTAAAACAGAGTAAGATCCCGTTATCCTCCTCCTGCATATCTCAAGGACATGGAGCAGTTTCTGCATGAAGAATGGTGTAACATCCCACTAACCACCATCCAGGATTTGTATGCGTCCATTCCAAGGAGGATTCAGGCGGTTTTGAATGCCAAAGGTGGTCTCATACCTTACTAGGTACGTAAAACCTTCTTTTCCTAGGTTTTCACATTATTCTGTACAGCCCATGTATATTATCATACACTATCTACCAACAAGTAATTGGACACCTGTGATAGCAAAGGAAAACGGAGTTAATTCACCTTCAATAGTTGGTGGAGCCTCCACGAGCGGCGATTACAGCTGCGACCCTCCGGGGCATACTCTCAACCAGGCGTTGTACGACGGCTAGCGGTATTTTCTTCCACTCGGCTTGGGGAAGACAGGTCAGTTCCTTCACCGATTTCGGACGGTGGGGGCTCCCCTTAAGTCGACGCTCCACCTCGTCCCAGAGGTGCTAGATGGGGTTAAGGTCAGGACTCTGCGCAGGCCAGTCCATTCGATTAACCCCATTGTCACCATACCAAGCCATGATGGACCTCGCAACATGACAGGTGGCATTGTCATCCTGAAAGTAACATGGGTCCACCCCGTAAAACTGCCACAACGTAGGAAGCGCATGGTCATCCAAAATGGTGCAGTAGGTCTCGGCGTTGAGTCTACCAGAAATTGCGACCAAGGGTCCAGGCCATACCAGGAGAAACACCCCCATAGCATAATTCCACCGCCGCTGAACTTCACAGTTGGCACAATACATTCCGGCAGGAGGTGTTCTCCAGGATGACGCCAAACCCAGACCCTGCCATCCAAACGGTAGAGGGTGAACCTTGATTCGTCGCTCCAGAGAACCTGTTTCCAGTGTTCAACGGTCCACTGTCGAAGTTCTTTGCAACACGTTAGCCGAGCAGCGCTATTGGACTTGGTGATAAAAGGCTTGTGGGCGGCAGCATGTCCATGATAACCGAGCAGATGGGATTCCTTACGGGTGGTATTCATCGAAAGAACACTCCCGGATGACTGTTGAAACTCTTTGCGGATGTGGCCCATCGATTTGGTGCGGTTCTTCCGAATTTCTCTGGTCAGCACCCGTCGGTCTCTAACTCCCAGTTTTGTGGGTCTGCCGGGTTGGGGCACATTCAGACAGTCACCTCTCATCTTCCACTTGCCATTCACGTCAGCCACTGTAGATTTTGGGTACTTCAACTCGCTGGATATGCCACGTATGGATTGGCCATTTCTGTGATACTCGACGATTACACCTTTCTCGAAATCAGAGAGCTCCGAACTGCGTGGCATCTTGCATGCGACTGGTTGCGTTGTTGTTCCCCACACGGTATTTCACGGCGGCGGCCGTGACGTGTATCAGGACCGCAGATATCGTCGATTGCAGGGGTGTCCAATTACTTGTTGATAGATAGTGTATAATCATCGAAATATTATACATCCCTCCTAACTCGATAGAACTCTTTGCACATCATACAGTTTCTGCATCGCTCTGTGGACTTGAACATTTGGAATCCTGTTTAATTCCCTGTTCACGCTAATTTAGTTCATTAAAACGCTGCGGAAATGGTTTACTTTTAGGTGATATCTAACTGGTGAATACAAAATAATCAGCAGGTGCTAAACGCGGTGAGTTCAGGGAGCATTGTAACGCCCTTCCGTTCGAGAAACTGTTTGATGATGGCCACATTGCGCGCATGCGTATTCCAATGAAGCGAGAACCAGGCTCTCGATTTGGTAGCGTCCGGTCTAACACTCCGTATTCTTTTCAACAGTCTGTCTGTCACTCCGCGGTGAAATTCAGAGTAAACCGTACTTCTGGCAGAAATTCTTTGTACATAGCTCCTTGCCAATAAAAAAATCTCTAACTCGTTCTGATTCGAGGCTTTTGTAACCAGAATTGTTCCAGCGAATTTTTTTCCTTTTCTGATTGTGTTTTGTTTCGGAGTCATAAAGTATCAAAGTTCACCTCCAGTTATGATATTTTTTTTAAAAATCTGGCTTACTGTCTGTCATCTCAACGAAATCCCGACAGGCAGCAACTTTCCTCCAGCTGTTTCGCCCCCGATGAATGCGATCAGAAGCGCGAACACGCCTTTTTTTTTTATTCCAAATCTTCCATTACAAACGAAAGCCTGGTATCCTTGCTAACATGAAGCTCGCTTGCTATCATTCGGAAGGACAAGCGTAGAGTTTCCATTAACAGGTGTGACGTACTGTAACGTATACCAGGAGATGTGACGTACCTGCCAGAAGGACGCACACGACATAAAGGTAGATAGGAATCAGAAACAAACGTCCGCGTAGCTCAATTGGTAGAGTGACCTATTCCGGAATGAGGGGATCCGGGTTCGAATCCAGGCGTGGACAGAAATGACGGAGAAATTTACTTCGTTATAATGGCGCCCGAACTATCCGGATGACCCGACCGTTCAAAATCTCGCAATGGTGTGATGTTATTTCCACACCGCGAGAGAGGAGAAATCAGAGAATCCCTTCTCTCCAACACATCAAAAAATAATAATAATAATAATAAGGGGGAGATGATGTAACGTATACCAGGAGATGTGACGTACCTGCCAGAAGGACGCACACGACATAAAGGCAGATAGGAATCAGAATAAAACGTCCGCGTAGCTCAATTGGTAGAGTGACTTATTCCGGAATGAGGGGATCCGGGTTCGAATCCTGGCGTGGACAGAAATGACGGAGAAATTTACTTCGTTATAGTACCTGCCAGCAGGACGCACACGAGCCAAAGGCAGATAGCAGTCAGAACGAAAGTTCGCGTAGCTCAATTGCCAGAGCGACTTATTCCGGAATGAGGGGACCCGGGTTCGAGCCCCGGCGTGGATAAAAATGACGGAGAAATTTACTTCGTTATAATGGCGCCCGAACTTTCCGGATGACCCGACCGTTCAAAATCTCGCAATGGTGTGATGTTCTTTCCACACCGCGAGACAAGAAAAATAAGAGAATCCCTTCTCCAGCGCTTCGAAAAATAAATGTGTGTGACGTTGCATTCCACACACTAGATTGACTGGGAGTTCTCAAGTGCACGTTCTACAGTGGATGGCTGCTTGCAACGATTCGTGGTCACGGATGACCCATGGACTATGCCCCCGGCCCTCTTTCGGGGGGGGGGGATTGTGACGTACCTGCCATCAGGACGCACACGACATAAAGGCAGATAGCAGTCAGAACGAAAGTCCGCGTATCTCAATTGGTAGAGCGACTCATTCCGGAATGAGGGGACCCGGGTTCGAGCCCCGCCGTGGATAAAAATGACGAAGAAATTTACTTCGTTATAATGGCGCCCGAACTTTCCGGATGACCCGACCGTTCAAAATCTCGCAATGGTGTGATGTTCTTTCCACACCGCGAGACAAGAAAAATAAGAGAATCCCTTCTCCAGCGCTTCGAAAAATAAATGTTTGTGACGTTGCATTCCACACACTAGATTGACTGGGAGTTCTCAAGTGCACGTTCTACAGCGGACGGCTGCTTGCAACGATTCGTGGTCACGGCTGACCCGTGGACCATGCCCCCAGCCCTCTTTCGGGGGGGGGGGGGGTTGTGATGTACATGCCATCAGGACGCACACGACATAAAGGCAGATAGCAGTCAGAACGAACGTCCGCGTAACTCAATAGGTAGAGTGACTTAATCCGGAATAAGGGGACCCGGATTCGAGGCCCGGCGTGGACAAAAATGACGGAGAAATTTACTTCGTTATACAGCTGAAAAACGTTTTTGATGCTGCAGACCGCACCATACAGGGAGAATTGATCTCTTCGCACGTCGTTCTGAACATCTCTCCGCGTCTCACAGAATCACCCATAACAGCGAAAAGTGTTTTATCACGGCAGTCGTTCACCCCCATAAGTCCCATCACAACTCTTGCACGTTTTCAAGCTTTAAAACCGAACTTGATAGCACATACTTGACTCAGTTCTTGAATCCATTATGAGATAATTTCAGTTCACCAACTGAAACACGACTTTCCCGTGGAACCGCTTGGTACGCACTGCTAAAAACTGGCACTGTGCCAATTAATATTAGACAGTGAATAGCCATGAATGGAACTGGTAGTACCGTCTAAACAAAATCAGTCCCAAAACTTAAGCACGAATTTCCAGTGAAAGCGCTTTGTGCACAATACTGGAACTTGGACGGAAGCCAGTTCAGATTAATTAGTGAATAGTTCCAACAGTGATTAATGGCATTTGTAGTATCGTTTAAAGAAAATCAGTAATAAAACTTAAACACTGCTTTCCAGTAGAATCGTTTCTTTTTTTACACGCTGCTCCAATTTGGCACAATACCAGCTAGGATTAGATAGTGAAAAGTTCTAGCAGTGGCCAAGAATGGCACTAGTATTATCGTTTAAACAAAATCAGTCATACAACTTAAACACATTCCAGTAGAACCGCTTTGTGCACGTTGCTGAAACTTGGCACTATACCAGTTCACATTACATAGTGAATAGTTCTAACACTGGTCATGAATGACACTAGTAGTACTGTTTAGAAAAACATCAGTCCCAAATCTTTAACACGAATTTTTTCGCCCCGGTGGCGCAATGGTCTAAGCGATGGCTTCTGATCATACGTCCGAAAGGGGTCTGGGTCGCCCCGGTGGCGTTGTGGTCTAAGCGATGGTCTCTGATCATTCGTCCGAAAGGGGTCCGGGTTCGAATCCCGGTGAGGCATGGATGTTGCGTTTGTCTTACGTCACTGGCTCTCTCCCTTCCCTGGAATCATTGACCCTAAATTAGGGACGGGCGACTGCATATAGCACATTGAGTTGCTCACGGTGGTCGTTAAACCACCAATCAAAAAAAAAGGGGGGGGGTCTGGGTTCGAATCCCGTGAGGCCTGGATGTTGCGTTTGTCTTACGGCACTGGCTCTCTCCCTTCCCTGGAACCAGTGACCCTAAATTAGGGACGGGAGACTGCTTACAGCCCATTGAGTTGCTCACGGTGGTCGTTAAACCTCCAATCAAAAAAAAAAAAAGGGGGGGGGTCTGAGTTCGAATCCCGTTGAGGCCTGGATGTTGTGTTTGTCTTACGGCACTGGCTCTCTCCTTTCCCTGGAACCAGTGATCCTAAATTAGGGACGGGCGACTGCTTATAGCCCATTGAGTTGCTCACGGTGGTCTTTAAACGTTAAGATTAATAAGCAAATAGTTTCAATAGTGGCCATGAAATTCAGTATTGGAACTATTCACTAACTAATCTAACCAATGTTGGTTAAACAAAATCAGTCATAAAACTTTCCACACAATGTTGTGTGATTGTAACTTCTCAAAGCGGAAAGAATTACATTTGTGCTACGGATTATTGTGCTTAAATTGCGCTTGTAAGACGCAGTACAAATTATAATGTCAGTTAAGCAACACACTGGATTATTATTATTTCTCAGGTATGTTTCGCTTTTTGTTTTTGTCAATTTCAGAATAAATAAAATTGAGATGGGCTATAAGCAGTCGCCCGTCCCTATTTTAGGGTTACTGGTTCCAGGGAAGGGAGACAGCCAGTGCCGTTAGACAAACACAACATCCATGCCTCACCGGGATTCGAACCCGGACCTCTTTCGGACGAATTATCAGAGGCCATCTATAACGTAATATCTTTTCGTACTGATTCTTTGTCGCTTTTCTAACGTTATTTTAAAAACATAACCATACGATGAAAGAGTTCCTAAATTAAACCTTAACGACCATACGAAACATTTAAACATAAGTCAAACTTACGGAAATTGGCTTTATTCCAGATGTTTTCACTAATACATCGTAGCACTTCACATTTTACATAACAAATCAGTATCAACCACATTCAATGCGCCACACTCCACACTAGCAACTATTGTATCGTACACTGGCGTGCAAAAATTAAGGACGAGACGGGTTTTCGAATGTAACGTCGTGCAGAAGTGTTTCCCATCGACTCAAATCATACCATAAGATCCCCAAGATGTAAGAATATGGGACAAGTGAGCAAAGCCGTCCAAACAAGGAATCCAAAGGATACAAAGGCACTTTGTTTAAAAGGTAGCTTCGAGCACAACTGGACAGAAGACAGAAACGTCCACGTGACAGGCGGCTGCCAAGAAAAATCCAGTCTTTAGTAGGGGATATGATCACCCCTGACTGCGTTGCAAGATTTACAACGTCTGTCCATGCTTAGGACGAGGTTGTCAAGGAGCTGTTGAGGCATAGCGGCCCATTCCTCTTGTAGCGCCAATCGCAGCTGCGGAATCTTTGCTGGCGGCTGATGACGCGCTGCCAAGCGTCTCTCGAGAAGGTCCTACACGTGTTCGATTGCATTTAGGTCCGGTGACCTTGCAGGTCAATCCATGCGTTGAATATCTTCAGTCTCCAACAGCTCTGCGACAGCCACTGTACGATGAGGTGTAGCGTTGTCGTCCATGAAGAGGAACTCGGGACCCACAGCACCTCTAAACAGACGCACGTGAGGCAGGAGAACCTCGGTACAATAGCGGACACCAGTGACTGAACCTCCTTGGAAGATGTGGAGGTCAATACGGCTACCAAGCATGATACCGCCCCAAACGAGAACTCCGCCACCTCCAAACCGGTCCCTTTCGATGATGTTGGAGGTGTGATTGCCTGTTCCCTGCTCTCTCCAGATGTGTACACGTCCAGAATCGCTCGTTAGACTAAATCGGCTCTCATCCGTAAAGAGAACTTGACCCCATTGCTGATGTGTTCAGTTCTTATGTTCCTGACACGACAGAAACCGCCGTCTCCGATGAGCAGGCGTTAAAGGCACACGCCTTACTGGTCGTCGTGCAAATAGACCACGTTTGTGCAGCCTCCCGGCCACGGTAAAACGCGATAACGGACGTTCAGTTGTCTTGCGATTTCTCCCGCTGTCTGCCGTCTGTCTCCTCTCTCCTGTAGGATAGTATACCGGTCGTCCGCCACCGTTGTTGCTCGTGGACGACCACTGCTCTAAACTCTCGGACAGCTGTTCCTGTCGTTTGAAATGCTCTCCAAGCTCGTGAAACGATGCTGTGAGCGATCCCGAGCTCCTCGGCCACACTAGTCACACTTCGACGTTCTTCCAACTTCCTAATGACGCGACCTCGGGTAAAGTCATCCAGATGTCGTCCACTGGATTGCCTGTTGGCCATATCACACGGTGGCAGCAACTCGACATCGTTTAAACCGATGTACACCGTGCAATGGCTTTTACCTAATTGCTGAGCCGCCCGTGTGCTTTATACCCTTCCGACACTCCCCCCACGTCATGCGGCATATAGGCGCATGCGCTACAGTACGGACATCTCCTGAGTGTTCTTTCGGTCCGTCTTGCCCGCTCGTTCCGCTGTTATGCTAATTTCTCTATCTTCGTCCTTAATTTTTGCACAACAGTGTAGTTTATATCTCTGGTTCTTATCTCATAACAGGCATACGTCACGTTCATTCAACGCCGCCCCGGTGGCGCAGTGGTCTAAGGCGCTGGCCTCTGATCATTCGTCCGTAAGGGGTCCGGGTTCGAATCCCAGGCATGGATGTTGTGTTTGTCTTACGGCACTGGCTCTCTCCCTTCCCTGGAACCAGTGACCCTAAATTAGGGACGGGCGACTGCTTATAGCCCATTAAGTTGCTTACGGTGGTCGTTAAACCTCCAATCAAAAAAAAAACAAAAAAAAACGTTCATTCAACCTCAATTGTGTTGCTAACAGTATTCGTTTGAGAGAGAAGATATCACGTTAAGTGTGAAGTATTCCTGAGAACAAACTCAAGAATTACATAGGGAAGGAAATTAAAAAGGAAAGTTAATTTAGAGTATACGTCACGCATCGTTTAGACCACTGCGCCACTGGAGCGGCTAAAATTGAGTTCTTAAAGAAACCGTCTAAGTGTGAACAACATCAATATTTCTGATGGGTGCACTTTTAAGTTTCATTGTATTTGCGAGCGTACCCTCCTCCTCTGCTACCCATGAGCTTTCGGAATCATTATATCACTACAATGGCACTCTGTGGAAGATTTCGACTGAGGCACCTTACGAAAGTCGAAAACAAGCAAGCAATTGGAAATTATCTGATTAATTAATAAACAATGTTCTATCAGTGTTTGTGAAACAATATGAAGTATACACCGATGATTCATTACATTATGACCACCTACCTAATGAGCTGTAGAACCCCCTTGAGCCCGCAAAACAGCATCCACTCGATTCGATGAGATGGCGATAGGTGTCCTGGTGTATCTGGTACCATAATGTCAACAGCAGACTCTCCAGTTTCCGTGCATTTCGGGGTGGTGGTGATTTAGCGCGAACCCGCTTTTCCAAGTCGAAACACGAATATTCCATTGGGTTCATGTCAGGGGTCACCCGCATACTCCTCGAGCCATTCCCTGACGGTTCTGGCGGTGTAGCATCGCGCATAATCCTGTTGGTAATGGCCATAACCAGCAGCGAACGCAGTGTCCTTGAATGGGTGAACGTGGTCCGCAACGATGTTTAGATACCTAGCAGCTGTCAGGGATTGTGCTATTGGGATAATGGAGCCTAAAGTGTTCCAAGAAAACATCGCCTACAGCATAACACCGCCTGTTTCCGCCCAATAGTGCATCCGGGTGCCATGGCCTCCGTTGGTAATCAGCGTGTCAGCGCTCGGCCGTCTACGTGATGCACCAGGAATCTTGATTCGTCAGACCAGGACACTTTCTTCCAATCATCCACGGTCTAATCTCGATGATCTTGAGCCCATTTCATGCATTGCTGGCGATGACGTGCAGTGAGCATGGGGACCCGGCTGGCTCTTCGTGCTACGCAGGCCCATGCGCAGAAGGCTGCGATGTGTGCTGTGACACATTGCCCTGATCACAACTGTTGTAGCTGCGGGTGATTTGTCGCAGTGTAGCCCTGCGATCGAGGGTGAACACTGCGTGATGGTCTCCGCTCCCGTGTAGCATCAATGAGCTGCTGACGACACACGGCTGGACAGCAGTCGTCGTTTGGCCATCTGTGCACCACTTTTGATACGTACTCCCTTCAACGGCACGGGAACAACCCACGAGCAGCGCCGTTTCCGAGATCGTGGTTCCGAGGCGCCATGCCATCACAATTTGCCCATTATCAAACTCCCATAAATCAGCAGCTTTTTCCCATTCTAACTCCAAACACTCTACTAACCGAAAATTGGTCCATGGGTTGTACTTATACTGCTCTGTAAACTTTACTTGCGCCGCCGTTCGGTCTCCAGACGGGATTATTCCTCTAGGCTGGGGTGGCCATGATGGGATGTCTATCGGTGTAAACTTCGGATGATCAGAATTTTTCGTTCATGTCCTCCATTAGTCGGAGTAATCGAGAA
The DNA here is from genome assembly GCA_039090855.1 of Macrothele yani. Lineage (NCBI taxonomy): Eukaryota > Metazoa > Arthropoda > Arachnida > Araneae > Macrothelidae > Macrothele > Macrothele yani. The sequence goes on along the minus strand of CM077032.1, from coordinate 59,638,045 downwards.
CAAATCCGGGTCATTTACCTTGAGTCCATCGTCCAGTGGTGTTATCGTGAAGCAGAAATTTACAGGTTTCGGCCCACCTCTGGGCGTCTTCAGCCGCTCCGTCGTGCCAACTCTATAGAAACAAAATTAAATTAACATAAACATTTTCATATCTCAAAGAAAACTTTGAAATGCACACATCGAAGAAGCTAAAACAATTATATCACTTACACTGCTTAAAACTCATGTTGCGAATGGAGAAACAACTCACGCAGTATTCTACTGTAAATATTACATTTTGCATATACAAATCGAAAACTCTTTCTGCACCGGATACGGCTCCTGAATTGAAATCGTTTGCACATAATTTCTAATTTTTGCAAAAAAAATGGTTTGGCCACCAGGGGGTATAAATCATAATTTCCGCTTCTGTTGTATTAGCAGCAAAATATGAGCTTCTAAAATCTCGATTGAAAAAAAAATCGTTTGTTGACCGATACTACTCATTTCGACAAACCTTTTAGGAACATTTTCTTCTTGAAATAATGCATAGTTTCTACGCCAGGGGGCGTAGATGTATATCTTATTTTTGTCAATATGTCTACTTCAAGGAGTCCGACTTGAAAAATTCCTTCTTTGTTCGATAGTGTTTCCGATGCGAAATGTTTTCCCTACAAATTCAAATTTTCAAGTAAATCATAGACTTTCCACTAGGGGGCGTAGATGTATATCTTTTTTTTGTCAATATCTCTACTTCAAGGAGTCCAACTTGAAAAATTCCTCCTTTGTTGGATAGTGTTTCCGATGCGAAATGTTTTTCCTATAAATTCAAATTTTCAAGTAAATCATAGACTTTCCGCTAGGGGGCGTAGAAGTATATCTTATTTTTGTCAATATCTCTACTTCAAGGAGTCCGACTTGAAAAATTCCTTCTTTGTTGGATAGTGTTTCCGATGCGAAATGTTTTCCCTATAAATTCAAATTTTCAAGTAAATCATAGACTTTCCGCTAGGGGGCGTAGATGTATATCTTATTTTTGTCAATATCTCTACTTCAATGAGTCCGACTTGAAAAATTCCTTCTTTGTTGGATAGTGTTTCCGATGCGAAATGTTTTCCCTATAAATTCAAAATTTCAAGTAAATCATAGACTTTCCGCTAGCGGGCGTAGATGTATATCTTATTTTTGTTAATATCTCTACTTCAAGGAGTCCGACTTGAAAAATTCCTTCTTTGTTGGATAGTGTTTCCGATGCGAAATATTTTCCCTATAAATTCAAATTTTTAAGTAAATCATAGACTTTCCGCTAGGGGCGTAGATGTATATCTTATTTTTGTCAATATCTCTACTTCAATGAGTCCGACTTGAAAAATTCCTTCTTTGTTGGATAGTGTTTCCGATGCGAAATGTTTTCCCTATAAATTCAAATTTTTAAGTAAATCATAGACTTTCCGCTAGGGGGCGTAGATGTATATCTTATTTTTGTCAATATCTCTACTTCAATGAGTCCGACTTGAAAAATTCCTTCTTTGTTGGATAGTGTTTCCGATGCGAAATGTTTTCCCTATAAATTCAAATTTTCAAGTAAATCATAGACTTTCCGCTAGGGGGCGTAGATGTATATCTTATTTTTGTCAATATCTCTACTTCAATGAGTCCGACTTGAAAAATTCCTTCTTTGTTGGATAGTGTTTCCGATGCGAAATGTTTTCCCTATAAATTCAAATTTTCAAGTAAATCATAGACTTTCCGCTAGGGGGCGTAGATGTATATCTTATTTTTGTCAATATCTCTACTTCAATGAGTCCGACTTGAAAAATTCCTTCTTTGTTGGATAGTGTTTCCGATGCGAAATGTTTTCCCTATAAATTCAAAATTTCAAGTAAATCATAGACTTTCCGCTAGGGGGCGTAGATGTATATCTTATTTTTGTCAATATCTCTACTTCAAGGAGTCCGACTTGAAAAATTCCTTCTTTGTTGGATAGTGTTTCCGATGCGAAATGTTTTCCCTATAAATTCAAATTTTTAAGTAAATCATAGACTTTCCGCTAGGGGGCGTAGATGTATATCTTATTTTTGTCAATATCTCTACTTCAATGAGTCCGACTTGAAAAATTCCTTCTTTGTTGGATAGTGTTTCCGATGCGAAATGTTTTCCCTATAAATTCAAATTTTCAAGTAAATCATAGACTTTCCGCTAGGGGGCGTAGATGTATATCTTATTTTTGTCAATATCTCTACTTCAAGGAGTCCGACTTGAAAAATTCCTTCTTTGTTGGATAGTGTTTCCGATGCGAAATGTTTTCCCTATAAATTCAAATTTTTAAGTAAATCATAGACTTTCCGCTAGGGGGCGTAGATGTATATCTTATTTTTGTCAATATCTCTACTTCAATGAGTCCGACTTGAAAAATTCCTTCTTTGTTGGATAGTGTTTCCGATGCGAAATGTTTTCCCTATAAATTCAAATTTTTAAGTAAATCATAGACTTTCCGCTAGGGGGCGTAGATGTATATCTTATTTTTGTCAATATCTCTACTTCAATGAGTCCGACTTGAAAAATTCCTTCTTTGTTGGATAGTGTTTCCGATGCGAAATGTTTTCCCTATAAATTCAAATTTTTAAGTAAATCATAGACTTTCCGCTAGGGGGCGTAGATGTATATCTTAATTTTGTCAATATCTCTACTTCAATGAGTCCGACTTGAAAAATTCCTTCTATGTTGGATAGTGTTTCCGATGCGAAATGTTTACCCTATAAATTCAAATTTTTAAGTAAATCATAGACTTTCCGCTAGGGGGCGTAGATGTATATCTTAATTTTGTCAATATCTCTACTTCAATGAGTCCGACTTGAAAAATTCCTTCTTTGTTGGATAGTGTTTCCGATGCGAAATGTTTGCCCTATAAATTCAAATTTTTAAGTAAATCATAGACTTTCCGCTAGGGGGCGTAGATGTATATCTTATTTTTGTCAATATCTCTACTTCAATGAGTCCGACTTGAAAAATTCCTTCTTTGTTGGATAGTGTTTCCGATGCGAAATGTTTTCCCTATAAATTCAAATTTTCAAGTAAATCATAGACTTTCCGCTAGGGGGCGTAGATGTATATCTTATTTTTGTTAATATCTCTACTTCAAGGAGTCCGACTTGAAAAATTCCTTCTTTGTTGGATAGTGTTTCCGATGCGAAATGTTTTCCCTATAAATTCAAATTTTTAAGTAAATCATAGACTTTCCGCTCGGGGGCGTAGATGTATATCTTATTTTTGTCAATATCTCTACTTCAATGAGTCCGACTTGAAAAATTCCTTCTATGTTGGATAGTGTTTCCGATGCGAAATGTTTTCCCTATAAATTCAAATTTTCAAGTAAATCATAGACTTTCCGCTAGGGGGCGTAGATGTATATCTTATTTTTGTTAATATCTCTACTTCAATGAGTCCGACTTGAAAAATTCCTTCTATGTTGGATAGTGTTTCCGATGCGAAATGTTTTCCCTATAAATTCAAATTTTTAAGTAAATCATAGACTTTCCGCTAGGGGGCGTAGATGTATATCTTATTTTTGTTAATATCTCTACTTCAATGAGTCCGACTTGAAAAATTCCTTCTATGTTGGATAGTGTTTCCGATGCGAAATGTTTTCCCTATAAATTCAAATTTTCAAGTAAATCATAGACTTTCCGCTAGGGGGCGTAGATGTATATCTTATTTTTGTTAATATCTCTACTTCAATGAGTCCGACTTGAAAAATTCCTTCTTTGTTGGATAGTGTTTCCGATGCGAAATGTTTTCCCTATAAATTCAAATTTTTAAGTAAATCATAGACTTTCCGCTAGGGGGCGTAGATGTATATCTTATTTTTGTCAATATCTCTACTTCAATGAGTCCGACTTGAAAAATTCCTTCTATGTTGGATAGTGTTTCCGATGCGAAATGTTTTCCCTATAAATTCAAATTTTTAAGTAAATCATAGACTTTCCGCTAGGGGGCGTAGATGTATATCTTAATTTTGTCAATATCTCTACTTCAATGAGTCCGACTTGAAAAATTCCTTCTTTGTTGGATAGTGTTTCCGATGCGAAATGTTTTCCCTATAAATTCAAATTTTTAAGTAAATCATAGACTTTCCGCTAGGGGGCGTAGATGTATATCTTATTTTTGTCAATATCTCTACTTCAATGAGTCCGACTTGAAAAATTCCTTCTTTGTTCGATAGTGTTTCCGATGCGAAATGTTTTCCCTATAAATTCAAATTTTTAAGTAAATCATAGACTTTCCGCTAGGGGGCGTAGATGTATATCTTATTTTTGTCAATATCTCTACTTCAATGAGTCCGACTTGAAAAATTCCTTCTTTGTTGGATAGTGTTTCCGATGCGAAATGTTTTCCCTATAAATTCAAATTTTCAAGTAAATCATAGACTTTCCGCTAGGGGGCGTAGATGTATATCTTATTTTTGTTAATATCTCTACTTCAAGGAGTCCGACTTGAAAAATTCCTTCTATGTTGGATAGTGTTTCCGATGCGAAATGTTTTCCCTATAAGTTCAAATTTTCAAGTAAATCATAGACTTTCCGCTAGGGGGCGTAGATGTATATCTTATTTTTGTCAATATCTCTACTTCAAGGAGTCCGACTTGAAAAATTCCTTCTTTGTTGGATAGTGTTTCCGATGCGAAATGTTTTCCCTATAAGTTCAAATTTTCAAGTAAATCATAGACTTTCCGCTAGGGGGCGTAGATGTATATCTTATTTTTGTTAATATCTCTACTTCAAGGAGTCCGACTTGAAAAATTCCTTCTATGTTGGATAGTGTTTCCGATGCGAAATGTTTTCCCTATAAATTCAAATTTTCAAGTAAATCATAGACTTTCCGCTAGGGGGCGTAGATGTATATCTTATTTTTGTCAATATCTCTACTTCAAGGAGTCCGACTTGAAAAATTCCTTCTTTGTTGGATAGTGTTTCCGATGCGAAATGTTTTCCCTATAAATTCAAATTTTTAAGTAAATCATAGACTTTCCGCTAGGGGGCGTAGATGTATATCTTATTTTTGTCAATATCTCTACTTCAATGAGTCCTACTTGAAAAATTCCTTCTTTGTTGGATAGTGTTTCCGATGCGAAATGTTTTCCCTATAAATTCAAATTTTTAAGTAAATCATAGACTTTCCGCTAGGGGGCGTAGATGTATATCTTATTTTTGTCAATATCTCTACTTCAATGAGTCCGACTTGAAAAATTCCTTCTTTGTTGGATAGTGTTTCCGATGCGAAATGTTTTCCCTATAAATTCAAATTTTTAAGTAAATCATAGACTTTCCGCTAGGGGGCGTAGATGTATATCTTATTTTTGTCAATATCTCTACTTCAATGAGTCCGACTTGAAAAATTCCTTCTTTGTTGGATAGTGTTTCCGATGCGAAATGTTTTCCCTATAAATTCAAATTTTTAAGTAAATCATAGACTTTCCGCTAGGGGGCGTAGATGTATATCTTATTTTTGTCAATATCTCTACTTCAATGAGTCCGACTTGAAAAATTCCTTCTTTGTTGGATAGTGTTTCCGATGCGAAATGTTTTCCATATAAATTCAAATTTTCAAGTAAATCATAGACTTTCCGCTAGGGGGCGTAGATGTATATCTTATTTTTGTCAATATCTCTACTTCAAGGAGTCCGACTTGAAAAATTCCTTCTATGTTGGATAGCGTTTCCGATGCGAAATGTTTTAACTATAAATTCAAATTTTTAAGTAAATCATAGACTTTCCGCTAGGGGGCGTAGATGTATATCTTATTTTTGTCAATATCTCTACTTCAATGAGTCCGACTTGAAAAATTCCTTCTTTATTGGATAGTGTTTCCGATGCGAAATGTTTTCCCTATAAATTCAAATTTTAAAGTAAATCATAGACTTTCCGCTAGGGGGCGTAGATGTATATCTTATTTTTGTCAATATCTCTACTTCAATGAGTCCGACTTGAAAAATTCCTTCTATGTTGGATAGTGTTTCCGATGCGAAATGTTTTCCCTATAAATTCAAATTTTTAAGTAAATCATAGACTTTCCGCTAGGGGGCGTAGATGTATATCTTAATTTTGTCAATATCTCTACTTCAATGAGTCCGACTTGAAAAATTCCTTCTTTGTTGGATAGTGTTTCCGATGCGAAATGTTTTCCCTATAAATTCAAATTTTTAAGTAAATCATAGACTTTCCGCTAGGGGGCGTAGATGTATATCTTATTTTTGTCAATATCTCTACTTCAATGAGTCCGACTTGAAAAATTCCTTTGTTGGATAGTGTTTCCGATGCGAAATGTTTTCCCTATAAATTCAAATTTTTAAGTAAATCATAGACTTTCCGCTAGGGGGCGTAGATGTATATCTTATTTTTGTCAATATCTCTACTTCAATGAGTCCGACTTGAAAAATTCCTTCTTTGTTGGATAGTGTTTCCGATGCGAAATGTTTTCCCTATAAATTCAAATTTTCAAGTAAATCATAGACTTTCCGCTAGGGGGCGTAGATGTATATCTTATTTTTGTTAATATCTCTACTTCAAGGAGTCCGACTTGAAAAATTCCTTCTATGTTGGATAGTGTTTCCGATGCGAAATGTTTTCCCTATAAGTTCAAATTTTCAAGTAAATCATAGACTTTCCGCTAGGGGGCGTAGATGTATATCTTATTTTTGTCAATATCTCTACTTCAAGGAGTCCGACTTGAAAAATTCCTTCTTTGTTGGATAGTGTTTCCGATGCGAAATGTTTTCCCTATAAGTTCAAATTTTCAAGTAAATCATAGACTTTCCGCTAGGGGGCGTAGATGTATATCTTATTTTTGTTAATATCTCTACTTCAAGGAGTCCGACTTGAAAAATTCCTTCTATGTTGGATAGTGTTTCCGATGCGAAATGTTTTCCCTATAAATTCAAATTTTCAAGTAAATCATAGACTTTCCGCTAGGGGGCGTAGATGTATATCTTATTTTTGTCAATATCTCTACTTCAAGGAGTCCGACTTGAAAAATTCCTTCTTTGTTGGATAGTGTTTCCGATGCGAAATGTTTTCCCTATAAATTCAAATTTTTAAGTAAATCATAGACTTTCCGCTAGGGGGCGTAGATGTATATCTTATTTTTGTCAATATCTCTACTTCAATGAGTCCGACTTGAAAAATTCCTTCTTTGTTGGATAGTGTTTCCGATGCGAAATGTTTTCCCTATAAATTCAAATTTTTAAGTAAATCATAGACTTTCCGCTAGGGGGCGTAGATGTATATCTTATTTTTGTCAATATCTCTACTTCAATGAGTCCGACTTGAAAAATTCCTTCTTTGTTGGATAGTGTTTCCGATGCGAAATGTTTTCCCTATAAATTCAAATTTTTAAGTAAATCATAGACTTTCCGCTAGGGGCGTAGATGTATATCTTATTTTTGTCAATATCTCTAAGTAAATCATAGACTTTCCGCTAGGGGGCGTAGATGTATATCTTATTTTTGTCAATATCTCTACTTCAATGAGTCCGACTTGAAAAATTCCTTCTTTGTTGGATAGTGTTTCCGATGCGAAATGTTTTCCCTATAAATTCAAATTTTTAAGTAAATCATAGACTTTCCGCTAGGGGGCGTAGATGTATATCTTATTTTTGTCAATATCTCTACTTCAATGAGTCCGACTTGAAAAATTCCTTCTTTGTTGGATAGTGTTTCCGATGCGAAATGTTTTCCCTATAAATTCAAATTTTTAAGTAAATCATAGACTTTCCGCTAGGGGGCGTAGATGTATATCTTATTTTTGTCAATATCTCTACTTCAAGGAGTCCGACTTGAAAAATTCCTTCCATGTTGGATAGCGTTTCCGATGCGAAATGTTTTCCCTATAAATTCAAATTTTTAAGTAAATCATAGATTTTCCGCTAGGGGGCGTAGATGTATATCTTATTTTTGTCAATATCTCTACTTCAATGAGTCCGACTTGAAAAATTCCTTCTTTATTGGATAGTGTTTCCGATGCGAAATGTTTTCCCTATAAATTCAAATTTTTAAGTAAATCATAGACTTTCCGCTAGGGGGCGTAGATGTATATCTTATTTTTGTCAATATCTCTACTTCAATGAGTCCGACTTGAAAAATTCCTTCTATGTTGGATAGTGTTTCCGATGCGAAATGTTTTCCCTATAAATTCAAATTTTTAAGTAAATCATAGACTTTCCGCTAGGGGGCGTAGATGTATATCTTATTTTTGTCAATATCTCTACTTCAATGAGTCCGACTTGAAAAATTCCTTCTTTGTTGGATAGTGTTTCCGATGCGAAATGTTTTCCCTATAAATTCAAATTTTTAAGTAAATCATAGACTTTTCGCTAGGGGGCGTAGATGTATATCTTATTTTTGTCAATATCTCTACTTCAATGAGTCCGACTTGAAAAATTCCTTCTTTATTGGATAGTGTTTCCGATGCGAAATGTTTTCCCTATAAATTCAAATTTTCAAGTAAATCATAGACTTTCCGCTAGGGGGCGTAGATGTATATCTTATTTTTGTTAATATCTCTACTTCAATGAGTCCGACTTGAAAAATTCCTTCTTTGTTGGATAGTGTTTCCGATGCGAAATGTTTTCCATATAAATTCAAATTTTCAAGTAAATCATAGACTTTCCGCTAGGGGGCGTAGATGTATATCTTATTTTTGTCAATATCTCTACTTCAAGGAGTCCGACTTGAAAAATTCCTTCTATGTTGGATAGTGTTTCCGATGCGAAATGTTTTGTCTATAAGTTCAAATTTTCAAGTAAATCATAGACTTTCCGCTAGGGGGCGTAGATGTATATCTTATTTTTGTCAATATCTCTACTTCAATGAGTCCGACTTGAAAAATTCCTTCTTTATTGGATAGTGTTTCCGATGCGAAATGTTTTCCCTATAAATTCAAATTTTTAAGTAAATCATAGACTTTCCGCTAGGGGGCGTAGATGTATATCTTATTTTTGTCAATATCTCTACTTCAATGAGTCCGACTTGAAAAATTCCTTCTATGTTGGATAGTGTTTCCGATGCGAAATGTTTTCCCTATAAATTCAAATTTTTAAGTAAATCATAGACTTTCCGCTAGGGGGCGTAGATGTATATCTTATTTTTGTCAATATCTCTACTTCAATGAGTCCGACTTGAAAAATTCCTTCTTTGTTGGATAGTGTTTCCGATGCGAAATGTTTTCCCTATAAATTCAAATTTTTAAGTAAATCATAGACTTTTCGCTAGGGGGCGTAGATGTATATCTTATTTTTGTCAATATCTCTACTTCAATGAGTCCGACTTGAAAAATTCCTTCTTTATTGGATAGTGTTTCCGATGCGAAATGTTTTCCCTATAAATTCAAATTTTCAAGTAAATCATAGACTTTCCGCTAGGGGGCGTAGATGTATATCTTATTTTTGTTAATATCTCTACTTCAATGAGTCCGACTTGAAAAATTCCTTCTTTGTTGGATAGTGTTTCCGATGCGAAATGTTTTCCATATAAATTCAAATTTTCAAGTAAATCATAGACTTTCCGCTAGGGGGCGTAGATGTATATCTTATTTTTGTCAATATCTCTACTTCAAGGAGTCCGACTTGAAAAATTCCTTCTATGTTGGATAGTGTTTCCGATGCGAAATGTTTTGTCTATAAGTTCAAATTTTCAAGTAAATCATAGACTTTCCGCTAGGGGGCGTAGATGTATATCTTATTTTTGTCAATATCTCTACTTCAAGGAGTCCGACTTGAAAAATTCCTTCTTTGTTGGATAGTGTTTCCGATGCGAAATGTTTTCCCTATAAGTTCAAATTTTCAAGTAAATCATAGACTTTCCGCTAGGGGGCGTAGATGTATATCTTATTTTTGTTAATATCTCTACTTCAAGGAGTCCGACTTGAAAAATTCCTTCTATGTTGGATAGTGTTTCCGATGCGAAATGTTTTCCCTATAAATTCAAATTTTCAAGTAAATCATAGACTTTCCGCTAGGGGGCGTAGATGTATATCTTATTTTTGTCAATATCTCTACTTCAAGGAGTCCGACTTGAAAAATTCCTTCTTTGTTGGATAGTGTTTCCGATGCGAAATGTTTTCCCTATAAATTCAAATTTTTAAGTAAATCATAGACTTTCCGCTAGGGGGCGTAGATGTATATCTTATTTTTGTCAATATCTCTACTTCAATGAGTCCGACTTGAAAAATTCCTTCTTTGTTGGATAGTGTTTCCGATGCGAAATGTTTTCCCTATAAATTCAAATTTTTAAGTAAATCATAGACTTTCCGCTAGGGGGCGTAGATGTACATCTTATTTTTGTCAATATCTCTACTTCAATGAGTCCGACTTGAAAAATTCCTTCTTTGTTGGATAGTGTTTCCGATGCGAAATGTTTTCCCTATAAATTCAAATTTTTAAGTAAATCATAGACTTTCCGCTAGGGGGCGTAGATGTATATCTTATTTTTGTCAATATCTCTACTTCAATGAGTCCGACTTGAAAAATTCCTTCTTTGTTGGATAGTGTTTCCGATGCGAAATGTTTTCCCTATAAATTCAAATTTTCAAGTAAATCATAGACTTTCCGCTAGGGGGCGTAGATGTATATCTTATTTTTGTTAATATCTCTACTTCAATGAGTCCGACTTGAAAAATTCCTTCTTTGTTGGATAGTGTTTCCGATGCGAAATGTTTTCCCTATAAATTCAAATTTTCAAGTAAATCATAGACTTTCCGCTAGGGGGCGTAGATGTATATCTTATTTTTGTCAATATCTCTACTTCAAGGAGTCCGACTTGAAAAATTCCTTCTTTGTTGGATAGTGTTTCCGATGCGAAATGTTTTCCCTATAAATTCAAATTTTTAAGTAAATCATAGACTTTCCGCTAGGGGCGTAGATGTATATCTTATTTTTGTCAATATCTCTACTTCAATGAGTCCGACTTGAAAAATTCCTTCTATGTTGGATAGTGTTTCCGATGCGAAATGTTTTCCCTATAAGTTCAAATTTTCAAGTAAATCATAGACTTTCCGCTAGGGGGCGTAGATGTATATCTTATTTTTGTCAATATCTCTACTTCAAGGAGTCCGACTTGAAAAATTCCTTCTTTGTTGGATAGTGTTTCCGATGCGAAATGTTTTCCCTATAAGTTCAAATTTTCAAGTAAATCATAGACTTTCCGCTAGGGGGCGTAGATGTATATCTTATTTTTGTCAATATCTCTACTTCAATGAGTCCGACTTGAAAAATTCCTTCTTTGTTGGATAGTGTTTCCGATGCGAAATGTTTTCCCTATAAATTCAAATTTTCAAGTAAATCATAGACTTTCCGCTAGGGGGCGTAGATGTATATCTTATTTTTGTTAATATCTCTACTTCAAGGAGTCCGACTTGAAAAATTCCTTCTATGTTGGATAGTGTTTCCGATGCGAAATGTTTTCCCTATAAATTCAAATTTTCAAGTAAATCATAGACTTTCCGCTAGGGGGCGTAGATGTATATCTTATTTTTGTCAATATCTCTACTTCAAGGAGTCCGACTTGAAAAATTCCTTCTTTGTTGGATAGTGTTTCCGATGCGAAATGTTTTCCCTATAAATTCAAATTTTCAAGTAAATCATAGACTTTCCGCTAGGGGGCGTAGATGTATATCTTATTTTTGTCAATATCTCTACTTCAAGGAGTCCGACTTGAAAAATTCCTTCTTTGTTGGATAGTGTTTCCGATGCGAAATGTTTTCCCTATAAGTTCAAATTTTCAAGTAAATCATAGACTTTCCGCTAGGGGGCGTAGATGTATATCTTATTTTTGTTAATATCTCTAATTCAAGGAGTCCGACTTGAAAAATTCCTTCTATGTTGGATAGTGTTTCCGATGCGAAATGTCTTCCCTATAAGTTCAAATTTTCAAGTAAATCATAGACTTTCCGCTAGGGGGCGTAGATGTATATCTTATTTTTGTCAATATCTCTACTTCAAGGAGTCCGACTTGAAAAATTCCTTCTTTGTTGGATAGTGTTTCCGATGCGAAATGTTTTCCCTATAAGTTCAAATTTTCAAGTAAATCATAGACTTTCCGCTAGGGGCGTAGATGTATATCTTATTTTTGTCAATATCTCTACTTCAAGGAGTCCGACTTGAAAAATTCCTTCTTTGTTGGATAGTGTTTCCGATGCGAAATGTTTTCCCTATAAATTCAAATTTTCAAGTAAATCATAGACTTTCCGCTACGGGGCGTAGATGTATATCTTATTTTTGTCAATATCTCTACTTCAATGAGTCCGACTTGAAAAATTCCTTCTTTATTGGATAGTGTTTCCGATGCGAATTGTTTTCCCTATAAATTCAAATTTTTAAGTAAATCATAGACTTTCCGCTAGGGGGCGTAGATGTATATCTTATTTTTGTCAATATCTCTACTTCAATGAGTCCGACTTGAAAAATTCCTTCTTTGTTGGATAGTGTTTCCGATGCGAAATGTTTTCCATATAAATTCAAATTTTCAAGTAAATCATAGACTTTCCGCTAGGGGGCGTAGATGTATATCTTATTTTTGTCAATATCTCTACTTCAAGGAGTCCGACTTGAAAAATTCCTTCTATGTTGGATAGTGTTTCCGATGCGAAATGTTTTCCCTATAAGTTCAAATTTTCAAGTAAATCATAGACTTTCCGCTAGGGGGCGTAGACGTATATCTTATTTTTGTCAATATCTCTACTTCAAGGAGTCCGACTTGAAAAATTCCTTCTTTGTTGGATAGTGTTTCCGATGCGAAATGTTTTCCCTATAAGTTCAAATTTTCAAGTAAATCATAGAATTTCCGCTAGGGGGCGTAGATGTATATCTTATTTTTGTTAATATCTCTACTTCAAGGAGTCCGACTTGAAAAATTCCTTCTATGTTGGATAGTGTTTCCGATGCGAAATGTTTTCCCTATAAATTCAAATTTTCAAGTAAATCATAGACTTTCCGCTAGGGGGCGTAGATGTATATCTTATTTTTGTCAATATCTCTACTTCAAGGAGTCCGACTTGAAAAATTCCTTATTTGTTGGATAGTGTTTCCGATGCGAAATGTTTTCCCTATAAATTCAAATTTTTAAGTAAATCATAGACTTTCCGCTAGGGGGCGTAGATGTATATCTTATTTTTGTCAATATCTCTACTTCAATGAGCCCGACTTGAAAAATTCCTTCTTTGTTGGATAGTGTTTCCGATGCGAAATGTTTTCCCTATAAATTCAAATTTTTAAGTAAATCATAGACTTTCTGCTAGGGGGCGTAGATGTACATCTTATTTTTGTCAATATCTCTACTTCAATGAGTCCGACTTGAAAAATTCCTTCTTTGTTGGATAGTGTTTCCGATGCGAAATGTTTTCCCTATAAATTCAAATTTTTAAGTAAACCATAGACTTTCCGCTAGGGGGCGTAGATGTATATCTTATTTTTGTCAATATCTCTACTTCAATGAGTCCGACTTGAAAAATTCCTTCTTTGTTGGATAGTGTTTCCGATGCGAAATGTTTTCCCTATAAATTCAAATTTTCAAGTAAATCATAGACTTTCCGCTAGGGGGCGTAGATGTATATCTTATTTTTGTTAATATCTCTACTTCAAGGAGTCCGACTTGAAAAATTCCTTCTATGTTGGATAGTGTTTCCGATGCGAAATGTTTTCCCTATAAGTTCAAATTTTCAAGTAAATCATAGACTTTCCGCTAGGGGGCGTAGATGTATATCTTATTTTTGTCAATATCTCTACTTCAAGGAGTCCGACTTGAAAAATTCCTTCTTTGTTGGATAGTGTTTCCGATGCGAAATGTTTTCCCTATAAGTTCAAATTTTCAAGTAAATCATAGACTTTCCGCTAGGGGGCGTAGATGTATATCTTATTTTTGTTAATATCTCTAATTCAAGGAGTCCGACTTGAAAAATTCCTTCTATGTTGGATAGTGTTTCCGATGCGAAATGTTTTCCCTATAAATTCAAATTTTCAAGTAAATCTAAGACTTTCCGCTAGGGGGCGTAGATGTATATCTTATTTTTGTCAATATCTCTACTTCAAGGGGTCCGACTTGAAAAATTCCTTCTTTGTTGGATAGTGTTTCCGATGCGAAATGTTTTCCCTATAAATTCAAATTTTCAAGTAAATCATAGACTTTCCGCTAGGGGCGTAGATGTACATCTTATTTTTGTCAATATCTCTACTTCAAGGAGTCCGACTTGAAAAATTCCTTCTTTGTTGGATAGTGTTTCCGATGCGAAATGTTTTCCCTATAAATTCAAATTTTCAAGTAAATCATAGACTTTCCGCTACGGGGCGTAGATGTATATCTTATTTTTGTCAATATCTCTACTTCAAGGAGTCCGACTTGAAAAATTCCTTCTTTGTTGGATAGTGTTTCCGATGCGAAATGTTTTCCCTATAAATTCAAATTTTCAAGTAAATCATAGACTTTCCGCTAGGGGGCGTAGATGTATATCTTATTTTTGTTAATATCTCTACTTCAAGGAGTCCGACTTGAAAAATTCCTTCTATGTTGGATAGTGTTTCCGATGCGAAATGTTTTCCCTATAAGTTCAAATTTTCAAGTAAATCATAGACTTTCCGCTAGGGGGCGTAGATGTATATCTTATTTTTGTTAATATCTCTACTTCAAGGAGTCCGACTTGAAAAATTCCTTCTATGTTGGATAGTGTTTCCGATGCGAAATGTTTTCCCTATAAATTCAAATTTTCAAGTAAATCATAGACTTTCCGCTAGGGGGCGTAGATGTATATCTTATTTTTGTCAATATCTCTACTTCAAGGAGTCCGACTTGAAAAATTCCTTCTTTGTTGGATAGTGTTTCCGATGCGAAATGTTTTCCCTATAAATTCAAATTTTTAAGTAAATCATAGACTTTCCGCTAGGGGGCGTAGATGTATATCTTATTTTTGTCAATATCTCTACTTCAATGAGTCCGACTTGAAAAATTCCTTCTTTGTTGGATAGTGTTTCCGATGCGAAATGTTTTCCCTATAAATTCAAATTTTTAAGTAAATCATAGACTTTCCGCTAGGGGCGTAGATGTACATCTTATTTTTGTCAATATCTCTACTTCAATGAGTCCGACTTGAAAAATTCCTTCTTTGTTGGATAGTGTTTCCGATGCGAAATGTTTTCCCTATAAATTCAAATTTTTAAGTAAATCATAGACTTTCCGCTAGGGGGCGTAGATGTATATCTTATTTTTGTCAATATCTCTACTTCAATGAGTCCGACTTGAAAAATTCCTTCTTTGTTGGATAGTGTTTCCGATGCGAAATGTTTTCCCTATAAATTCAAATTTTCAAGTAAATCATAGACTTTCCGCTAGGGGGCGTAGATGTATATCTTATTTTTGTTAATATCTCTACTTCAATGAGTCCGACTTGAAAAATTCCTTCTTTGTTGGATAGTGTTTCCGATGCGAAATGTTTTCCCTATAAATTCAAATTTTCAAGTAAATCATAGACTTTCCGCTAGGGGGCGTAGATGTATATCTTATTTTTGTCAATATCTCTACTTCAAGGAGTCCGACTTGAAAAATTCCTTCTTTGTTGGATAGTGTTTCCGATGCGAAATGTTTTCCCTATAAATTCAAATTTTTAAGTAAATCATAGACTTTCCGCTAGGGGCGTAGATGTATATCTTATTTTTGTCAATATCTCTACTTCAATGAGTCCGACTTGAAAAATTCCTTCTATGTTGGATAGTGTTTCCGATGCGAAATGTTTTCCCTATAAGTTCAAATTTTCAAGTAAATCATAGACTTTCCGCTAGGGGGCGTAGATGTATATCTTATTTTTGTCAATATCTCTACTTCAAGGAGTCCGACTTGAAAAATTCCTTCTTTGTTGGATAGTGTTTCCGATGCGAAATGTTTTCCCTATAAGTTCAAATTTTCAAGTAAATCATAGACTTTCCGCTAGGGGGCGTAGATGTATATCTTATTTTTGTCAATATCTCTACTTCAATGAGTCCGACTTGAAAAATTCCTTCTTTGTTGGATAGTGTTTCCGATGCGAAATGTTTTCCCTATAAATTCAAATTTTCAAGTAAATCATAGACTTTCCGCTAGGGGGCGTAGATGTATATCTTATTTTTGTTAATATCTCTACTTCAAGGAGTCCGACTTGAAAAATTCCTTCTATGTTGGATAGTGTTTCCGATGCGAAATGTTTTCCCTATAAATTCAAATTTTCAAGTAAATCATAGACTTTCCGCTAGGGGGCGTAGATGTATATCTTATTTTTGTCAATATCTCTACTTCAAGGAGTCCGACTTGAAAAATTCCTTCTTTGTTGGATAGTGTTTCCGATGCGAAATGTTTTCCCTATAAATTCAAATTTTCAAGTAAATCATAGACTTTCCGCTAGGGGGCGTAGATGTATATCTTATTTTTGTCAATATCTCTACTTCAAGGAGTCCGACTTGAAAAATTCCTTCTTTGTTGGATAGTGTTTCCGATGCGAAATGTTTTCCCTATAAGTTCAAATTTTCAAGTAAATCATAGACTTTCCGCTAGGGGGCGTAGATGTATATCTTATTTTTGTTAATATCTCTAATTCAAGGAGTCCGACTTGAAAAATTCCTTCTATGTTGGATAGTGTTTCCGATGCGAAATGTCTTCCCTATAAGTTCAAATTTTCAAGTAAATCATAGACTTTCCGCTAGGGGGCGTAGATGTATATCTTATTTTTGTCAATATCTCTACTTCAAGGAGTCCGACTTGAAAAATTCCTTCTTTGTTGGATAGTGTTTCCGATGCGAAATGTTTTCCCTATAAGTTCAAATTTTCAAGTAAATCATAGACTTTCCGCTAGGGGGCGTAGATGTATATCTTATTTTTGTCAATATCTCTACTTCAAGGAGTCCGACTTGAAAAATTCCTTCTTTGTTGGATAGTGTTTCCGATGCGAAATGTTTTCCCTATAAATTCAAATTTTCAAGTAAATCATAGACTTTCCGCTACGGGGCGTAGATGTATATCTTATTTTTGTCAATATCTCTACTTCAATGAGTCCGACTTGAAAAATTCCTTCTTTATTGGATAGTGTTTCCGATGCGAATTGTTTTCCCTATAAATTCAAATTTTTAAGTAAATCATAGACTTTCCGCTAGGGGGCGTAGATGTATATCTTATTTTTGTCAATATCTCTACTTCAATGAGTCCGACTTGAAAAATTCCTTCTTTGTTGGATAGTGTTTCCGATGCGAAATGTTTTCCATATAAATTCAAATTTTCAAGTAAATCATAGACTTTCCGCTAGGGGGCGTAGATGTATATCTTATTTTTGTCAATATCTCTACTTCAAGGAGTCCGACTTGAAAAATTCCTTCTATGTTGGATAGTGTTTCCGATGCGAAATGTTTTCCCTATAAGTTCAAATTTTCAAGTAAATCATAGACTTTCCGCTAGGGGGCGTAGACGTATATCTTATTTTTGTCAATATCTCTACTTCAAGGAGTCCGACTTGAAAAATTCCTTCTTTGTTGGATAGTGTTTCCGATGCGAAATGTTTTCCCTATAAGTTCAAATTTTCAAGTAAATCATAGAATTTCCGCTAGGGGGCGTAGATGTATATCTTATTTTTGTTAATATCTCTACTTCAAGGAGTCCGACTTGAAAAATTCCTTCTATGTTGGATAGTGTTTCCGATGCGAAATGTTTTCCCTATAAATTCAAATTTTCAAGTAAATCATAGACTTTCCGCTAGGGGGCGTAGATGTATATCTTATTTTTGTCAATATCTCTACTTCAAGGAGTCCGACTTGAAAAATTCCTTATTTGTTGGATAGTGTTTCCGATGCGAAATGTTTTCCCTATAAATTCAAATTTTTAAGTAAATCATAGACTTTCCGCTAGGGGGCGTAGATGTATATCTTATTTTTGTCAATATCTCTACTTCAATGAGTCCGACTTGAAAAATTCCTTCTTTGTTGGATAGTGTTTCCGATGCGAAATGTTTTCCCTATAAATTCAAATTTTTAAGTAAATCATAGACTTTCTGCTAGGGGGCGTAGATGTACATCTTATTTTTGTCAATATCTCTACTTCAATGAGTCCGACTTGAAAAATTCCTTCTTTGTTGGATAGTGTTTCCGATGCGAAATGTTTTCCCTATAAATTCAAATTTTTAAGTAAACCATAGACTTTCCGCTAGGGGCGTAGATGTATATCTTATTTTTGTCAATATCTCTACTTCAATGAGTCCGACTTGAAAAATTCCTTCTTTGTTGGATAGTGTTTCCGATGCGAAATGTTTTCCCTATAAATTCAAATTTTCAAGTAAATCATAGACTTTCCGCTAGGGGGCGTAGATGTATATCTTATTTTTGTTAATATCTCTACTTCAAGGAGTCCGACTTGAAAAATTCCTTCTATGTTGGATAGTGTTTCCGATGCGAAATGTTTTCCCTATAAGTTCAAATTTTCAAGTAAATCATAGACTTTCCGCTAGGGGCGTAGATGTATATCTTATTTTTGTCAATATCTCTACTTCAAGGAGTCCGACTTGAAAAATTCCTTCTTTGTTGGATAGTGTTTCCGATGCGAAATGTTTTCCCTATAAGTTCAAATTTTCAAGTAAATCATAGACTTTCCGCTAGGGGGCGTAGATGTATATCTTATTTTTGTTAATATCTCTAATTCAAGGAGTCCGACTTGAAAAATTCCTTCTATGTTGGATAGTGTTTCCGATGCGAAATGTTTTCCCTATAAATTCAAATTTTCAAGTAAATCTAAGACTTTCCGCTAGGGGGCGTAGATGTATATCTTATTTTTGTCAATATCTCTACTTCAAGGGGTCCGACTTGAAAAATTCCTTCTTTGTTGGATAGTGTTTCCGATGCGAAATGTTTTCCCTATAAATTCAAATTTTCAAGTAAATCATAGACTTTCCGCTAGGGGCGTAGATGTACATCTTATTTTTGTCAATATCTCTACTTCAAGGAGTCCGACTTGAAAAATTCCTTCTTTGTTGGATAGTGTTTCCGATGCGAAATGTTTTCCCTATAAATTCAAATTTTCAAGTAAATCATAGACTTTCCGCTACGGGGCGTAGATGTATATCTTATTTTTGTCAATATCTCTACTTCAAGGAGTCCGACTTGAAAAATTCCTTCTTTGTTGGATAGTGTTTCCGATGCGAAATGTTTTCCCTATAAATTCAAATTTTCAAGTAAATCATAGACTTTCCGCTAGGGGGCGTAGATGTATATCTTATTTTTGTTAATATCTCTACTTCAAGGAGTCCGACTTGAAAAATTCCTTCTATGTTGGATAGTGTTTCCGATGCGAAATGTTTTCCCTATAAGTTCAAATTTTCAAGTAAATCATAGACTTTCCGCTAGGGGGCGTAGATGTATATCTTATTTTTGTTAATATCTCTACTTCAAGGAGTCCGACTTGAAAAATTCCTTCTATGTTGGATAGTGTTTCCGATGCGAAATGTTTTCCCTATAAATTCAAATTTTCAAGTAAATCATAGACTTTCCGCTAGGGGGCGTAGATGTATATCTTATTTTTGTCAATATCTCTACTTCAAGGAGTCCGACTTGAAAAATTCCTTCTTTGTTGGATAGTGTTTCCGATGCGAAATGTTTTCCCTATAAATTCAAATTTTTAAGTAAATCATAGACTTTCCGCTAGGGGGCGTAGATGTATATCTTATTTTTGTCAATATCTCTACTTCAATGAGTCCGACTTGAAAAATTCCTTCTTTGTTGGATAGTGTTTCCGATGCGAAATGTTTTCCCTATAAATTCAAATTTTTAAGTAAATCATAGACTTTCCGCTAGGGGCGTAGATGTACATCTTATTTTTGTCAATATCTCTACTTCAATGAGTCCGACTTGAAAAATTCCTTCTTTGTTGGATAGTGTTTCCGATGCGAAATGTTTTCCCTATAAATTCAAATTTTTAAGTAAATCATAGACTTTCCGCTAGGGGGCGTAGATGTATATCTTATTTTTGTCAATATCTCTACTTCAATGAGTCCGACTTGAAAAATTCCTTCTTTGTTGGATAGTGTTTCCGATGCGAAATGTTTTCCCTATAAATTCAAATTTTCAAGTAAATCATAGACTTTCCGCTAGGGGGCGTAGATGTATATCTTATTTTTGTTAATATCTCTACTTCAATGAGTCCGACTTGAAAAATTCCTTCTTTGTTGGATAGTGTTTCCGATGCGAAATGTTTTCCCTATAAATTCAAATTTTCAAGTAAATCATAGACTTTCCGCTAGGGGGCGTAGATGTATATCTTATTTTTGTCAATATCTCTACTTCAAGGAGTCCGACTTGAAAAATTCCTTCTTTGTTGGATAGTGTTTCCGATGCGAAATGTTTTCCCTATAAATTCAAATTTTTAAGTAAATCATAGACTTTCCGCTAGGGGGCGTAGATGTATATCTTATTTTTGTCAATATCTCTACTTCAATGAGTCCGACTTGAAAAATTCCTTCTATGTTGGATAGTGTTTCCGATGCGAAATGTTTTCCCTATAAGTTCAAATTTTCAAGTAAATCATAGACTTTCCGCTAGGGGGCGTAGATGTATATCTTATTTTTGTCAATATCTCTACTTCAAGGAGTCCGACTTGAAAAATTCCTTCTTTGTTGGATAGTGTTTCCGATGCGAAATGTTTTCCCTATAAGTTCAAATTTTCAAGTAAATCATAGACTTTCCGCTAGGGGGCGTAGATGTATATCTTATTTTTGTCAATATCTCTACTTCAATGAGTCCGACTTGAAAAATTCCTTCTTTGTTGGATAGTGTTTCCGATGCGAAATGTTTTCCCTATAAATTCAAATTTTCAAGTAAATCATAGACTTTCCGCTAGGGGGCGTAGATGTATATCTTATTTTTGTTAATATCTCTACTTCAAGGAGTCCGACTTGAAAAATTCCTTCTATGTTGGATAGTGTTTCCGATGCGAAATGTTTTCCCTATAAATTCAAATTTTCAAGTAAATCATAGACTTTCCGCTAGGGGGCGTAGATGTATATCTTATTTTTGTCAATATCTCTACTTCAAGGAGTCCGACTTGAAAAATTCCTTCTTTGTTGGATAGTGTTTCCGATGCGAAATGTTTTCCCTATAAATTCAAATTTTCAAGTAAATCATAGACTTTCCGCTAGGGGCGTAGATGTATATCTTATTTTTGTCAATATCTCTACTTCAAGGAGTCCGACTTGAAAAATTCCTTCTTTGTTGGATAGTGTTTCCGATGCGAAATGTTTTCCCTATAAGTTCAAATTTTCAAGTAAATCATAGACTTTCCGCTAGGGGCGTAGATGTATATCTTATTTTTGTTAATATCTCTAATTCAAGGAGTCCGACTTGAAAAATTCCTTCTATGTTGGATAGTGTTTCCGATGCGAAATGTCTTCCCTATAAGTTCAAATTTTCAAGTAAATCATAGACTTTCCGCTAGGGGGCGTAGATGTATATCTTATTTTTGTCAATATCTCTACTTCAAGGAGTCCGACTTGAAAAATTCCTTCTTTGTTGGATAGTGTTTCCGATGCGAAATGTTTTCCCTATAAGTTCAAATTTTCAAGTAAATCATAGACTTTCCGCTAGGGGGCGTAGATGTATATCTTATTTTTGTCAATATCTCTACTTCAAGGAGTCCGACTTGAAAAATTCCTTCTTTGTTGGATAGTGTTTCCGATGCGAAATGTTTTCCCTATAAATTCAAATTTTCAAGTAAATCATAGACTTTCCGCTACGGGGCGTAGATGTATATCTTATTTTTGTCAATATCTCTACTTCAATGAGTCCGACTTGAAAAATTCCTTCTTTATTGGATAGTGTTTCCGATGCGAATTGTTTTCCCTATAAATTCAAATTTTTAAGTAAATCATAGACTTTCCGCTAGGGGGCGTAGATGTATATCTTATTTTTGTCAATATCTCTACTTCAATGAGTCCGACTTGAAAAATTCCTTCTTTGTTGGATAGTGTTTCCGATGCGAAATGTTTTCCATATAAATTCAAATTTTCAAGTAAATCATAGACTTTCCGCTAGGGGGCGTAGATGTATATCTTATTTTTGTCAATATCTCTACTTCAAGGAGTCCGACTTGAAAAATTCCTTCTATGTTGGATAGTGTTTCCGATGCGAAATGTTTTCCCTATAAGTTCAAATTTTCAAGTAAATCATAGACTTTCCGCTAGGGGGCGTAGACGTATATCTTATTTTTGTCAATATCTCTACTTCAAGGAGTCCGACTTGAAAAATTCCTTCTTTGTTGGATAGTGTTTCCGATGCGAAATGTTTTCCCTATAAGTTCAAATTTTCAAGTAAATCATAGAATTTCCGCTAGGGGGCGTAGATGTATATCTTATTTTTGTTAATATCTCTACTTCAAGGAGTCCGACTTGAAAAATTCCTTCTATGTTGGATAGTGTTTCCGATGCGAAATGTTTTCCCTATAAATTCAAATTTTCAAGTAAATCATAGACTTTCCGCTAGGGGGCGTAGATGTATATCTTATTTTTGTCAATATCTCTACTTCAAGGAGTCCGACTTGAAAAATTCCTTATTTGTTGGATAGTGTTTCCGATGCGAAATGTTTTCCCTATAAATTCAAATTTTTAAGTAAATCATAGACTTTCCGCTAGGGGGCGTAGATGTATATCTTATTTTTGTCAATATCTCTACTTCAATGAGTCCGACTTGAAAAATTCCTTCTTTGTTGGATAGTGTTTCCGATGCGAAATGTTTTCCCTATAAATTCAAATTTTTAAGTAAATCATAGACTTTCTGCTAGGGGGCGTAGATGTACATCTTATTTTTGTCAATATCTCTACTTCAATGAGTCCGACTTGAAAAATTCCTTCTTTGTTGGATAGTGTTTCCGATGCGAAATGTTTTCCCTATAAATTCAAATTTTTAAGTAAACCATAGACTTTCCGCTAGGGGGCGTAGATGTATATCTTATTTTTGTCAATATCTCTACTTCAATGAGTCCGACTTGAAAAATTCCTTCTTTGTTGGATAGTGTTTCCGATGCGAAATGTTTTCCCTATAAATTCAAATTTTCAAGTAAATCATAGACTTTCCGCTAGGGGGCGTAGATGTATATCTTATTTTTGTTAATATCTCTACTTCAAGGAGTCCGACTTGAAAAATTCCTTCTATGTTGGATAGTGTTTCCGATGCGAAATGTTTTCCCTATAAGTTCAAATTTTCAAGTAAATCATAGACTTTCCGCTAGGGGGCGTAGATGTATATCTTATTTTTGTCAATATCTCTACTTCAAGGAGTCCGACTTGAAAAATTCCTTCTTTGTTGGATAGTGTTTCCGATGCGAAATGTTTTCCCTATAAGTTCAAATTTTCAAGTAAATCATAGACTTTCCGCTAGGGGGCGTAGATGTATATCTTATTTTTGTTAATATCTCTAATTCAAGGAGTCCGACTTGAAAAATTCCTTCTATGTTGGATAGTGTTTCCGATGCGAAATGTTTTCCCTATAAATTCAAATTTTCAAGTAAATCTAAGACTTTCCGCTAGGGGGCGTAGATGTATATCTTATTTTTGTCAATATCTCTACTTCAAGGGGTCCGACTTGAAAAATTCCTTCTTTGTTGGATAGTGTTTCCGATGCGAAATGTTTTCCCTATAAATTCAAATTTTCAAGTAAATCATAGACTTTCCGCTAGGGGGCGTAGATGTATATCTTATTTTTGTCAATATCTCTACTTCAAGGAGTCCGACTTGAAAAATTCCTTCTTTGTTGGATAGTGTTTCCGATGCGAAATGTTTTCCCTATAAATTCAAATTTTCAAGTAAATCATAGACTTTCCGCTACGGGGCGTAGATGTATATCTTATTTTTGTCAATATCTCTACTTCAAGGAGTCCGACTTGAAAAATTCCTTCTTTGTTGGATAGTGTTTCCGATGCGAAATGTTTTCCCTATAAATTCAAATTTTCAAGTAAATCATAGACTTTCCGCTAGGGGGCGTAGATGTATATCTTATTTTTGTTAATATCTCTACTTCAAGGAGTCCGACTTGAAAAATTCCTTCTATGTTGGATAGTGTTTCCGATGCGAAATGTTTTCCCTATAAGTTCAAATTTTCAAGTAAATCATAGACTTTCCGCTAGGGGGCGTAGATGTATATCTTATTTTTGTCAATATCTCTACTTCAAGGAGTCCGACTTGAAAAATTCCTTCTTTGTTGGATAGTGTTTCCGATGCGAAATGTTTTCCCTATAAGTTCAAATTTTCAAGTAAATCATAGACTTTCCGCTAGGGGGCGTAGATGTATATCTTATTTTTGTTAATATCTCTAATTCAAGGAGTCCGACTTGAAAAATTCCTTCTATGTTGGATAGTGTTTCCGATGCGAAATGTTTTCCCTATAAATTCAAATTTTCAAGTAAATCTAAGACTTTCCGCTAGGGGGCGTAGATGTATATCTTATTTTTGTCAATATCTCTACTTCAAGGAGTCCGACTTGAAAAATTCCTTCTTTGTTGGATAGTGTTTCCGATGCGAAATGTTTTCCCTATAAATTCAAATTTTCAAGTAAATCATAGACTTTCCGCTAGGGGCGTAGATGTATATCTTATTTTTGTCAATATCTCTACTTCAAGGAGTCCGACTTGAAAAATTCCTTCTTTGTTGGATAGTGTTTCCGATGCGAAATGTTTTCCCTATAAATTCAAATTTTCAAGTAAATCATAGACTTTCCGCTACGGGGCGTAGATGTATATCTTATTTTTGTCAATATCTCTACTTCAAGGAGTCCGACTTGAAAAATTCCTTCTTTGTTGGATAGTGTTTCCGATGCGAAATGTTTTCCCTATAAATTCAAATTTTCAAGTAAATCATAGACTTTCCGCTAGGGGGCGTAGATGTATATCTTATTTTTGTCAATATCTCTACTTCAAGGAGTCCGACTTGAAAAATTCCTTCTTTGTTGGATAGTGTTTCCGATGCGAAATGTTTTCCCTATAAATTCAAATTTTCAAGTAAATCATAGACTTTCCGCTAGGGGGCGTAGATGTATATCTTATTTTTGTCAATATCTCTACTTCAAGGAGTCCGACTTGAAAAATTCCTTCTTTGTTGGATAGTGTTTCCGATGCGAAATGTTTTCCCTATAAATTCAAATTTTCAAGTAAATCATAGACTTTCCGCTAGGGGGTGTAGATGTATATCTTATTTTTGTCAATATCTCTACTTCAAGGAGTCCGACTTGAAAAATTCCTTCTTTGTTGGATAGTGTTTCCGATGCGAAATGTTTTTCCTATAAATTCAAATTTTCAAGTAAATCATAGACTTTCCGCTAGGGGGCGTAGATGTATATCTTATTTTTGTCAATATCTCTACTTCAAGGAGTCCGACTTGAAAAATTCCTTCTTTGTTGGATAGTGTTTCCGATGCGAAATGTTTTCCCTATAAATTCAAATTTTCAAGTAAATCATAGACTTTCCGCTAGGGGGCGTAGATGTATATCTTATTTTTGTCAATATCTCTACTTCAAGGAGTCCGACTTGAAAAATTCCTTCTATGTTGGATAGCGTTTCCGATGCGAAATGTTTTCCCTATAAATTCAAATTTTTAAGTAAATCATAGACTTTCCGCTAGGGGGCGTAGATGTATATCTTATTTTTGTCAATATCTCTACTTCAATGAGTCCGACTTGAAAAATTCCTTCTTTGTTGGATAGTGTTTCCGATGCGAAATGTTTTCCCTATAAATTCAAATTTTTAAGTAAATCATAGACTTTCCGCTAGGGGGCGTAGATGTATATCTTATTTTTGTCAATATCTCTACTTCAATGAGTCCGACTTGAAAAATTCCTTCTTTGTTGGATAGTGTTTCCGATGCGAAATGTTTTCCCTATAAATTCAAATTTTTAAGTAAATCATAGACTTTCCGCTAGGGGGCGTAGATGTATATCTTATTTTTGTCAATATCTCTACTTCAATGAGTCCGACTTGAAAAATTCCTTCTTTATTGGATAGTGTTTCCGATGCGAAATGTTTTCCCTATAAATTCAAATTTTTAAGTAAATCATAGACTTTCCGCTAGGGGGCGTAGATGTATATCTTATTTTTGTCAATATCTCTACTTCAATGAGTCCGACTTGAAAAATTCCTTCTTTGTTGGATAGTGTTTCCGATGCGAAATGTTTTCCATATAAATTCAAATTTTCAAGTAAATCATAGACTTTCCGCTAGGGGGCGTAGATGTATATCTTATTTTTGTCAATATCTCTACTTCAAGGAGTCCGACTTGAAAAATTCCTTCTATGTTGGATAGTGTTTCCGATGCGAAATGTTTTCCCTATAAATTCAAATTTTCAAGTAAATCATAGACTTTCCGCTAGGGGGCGTAGATGTATATCTTATTTTTGTCAATATCTCTACTTCAAGGAGTCCGACTTGAAAAATTCCTTCTTTGTTGGATAGTGTTTCCGATGCGAAATGTTTTCCCTATAAATTCAAATTTTCAAGTAAATCATAGACTTTCCGCTAGGGAGGTGTAGATGTATATCTTATTTTTGTCAATATCTCTACTTCAAGGAGTCCGACTTGAAAAATTCCTTCTATGTTGGATAGTGTTTCCGATGCGAAATGTTTTCCCTATAAATTCAAATTTTCAAGTAAATCATAGACTTTCCGCTAGGGGGCGTAGATGTATATCTTATTTTTGTCAATATCTCTACTTCAAGGAGTCCGACTTGAAAAATTCCTTCTTTGTTGGATAGTGTTTCCGATGCGAAATGTTTTCCCTATAAATTCAAATTTTCAAGTAAATCATAGACTTTCCGCTAGGGGGCGTAGATGTATATCTTATTTTTGTCAATATCTCTACTTCAAGGAGTTCGACTTGAAAAATTCCTTCTATGTTGGATAGCGTTTCCGATGCGAAATGTTTTCCCTATAAATTCAAATTTTCAAGTAAATCATAGACTTTCCGCTAGGGGCGTAGATGTATATCTTATTTTTGTTAATATCTCTACTTCAAGGAGTCCGACTTGAAAAATTCCTTTAAGGTTGGATAGTGTTTCCGATGCGAAATGTTTTCCCTATAAATTCAAATTTTCAAGTAAATCATAGACTTTCCGCTAGGGGGCACAAAGGTAAATTGCGTTTTCTGCGTTATTTCTGCTTCTAAAACTCCGATTTGAAAAATTCTTCCTGTATCGCATACAAGACCTGATGGAAAATATTTTTCACATAATTTCTAATGTTTGGTAAAGAACGGTTCGGCCACCAATGGGCATAAGTGTTAAATTCTGCTTCTGATGTATATTTGTAGCAAAATCTGGGCTGTTGAAAACGCGGTGACTAAATTTTTTTTTTCTTGGACCGATACCGCTCGTATGGAAAAACCTTTTACGAATACTTACTTCCTAAAATAATGCGCCCCCCGGTGGCGCAGTGGTCTTAGCGATGACGTCTGATCATTCGTCCGTAAGGGGTCCGGGTTCGGATCGCGGAGAGGCATGGATGTTGTGTTTGTCTTACGGCACTGGCTCTCTCCCTTCCCTGGAACCAGGGACCCTAAATTAGGGACGTGCGACTGCTTATAGCCCATTGAGTTGCTCACGGTGGTCGTTAAACCTCCAATTGTGGAAGGCGTTGATACGAGAGGGACGCAGGTTGCGTCTCCCCCTTCCAATTTTTAGTACGTTGGTTTTTATTTTTTTCAAGATCTCACCATGGAATGGATCGGAACGAGAAGGAGCTTAAGGCATTGGAACAGATCAGAACGGAAACGAATTTGGGGTATCGGAACAGATCGGGATGGTTTCAATATCGTTTTAATGGGTCTCTGGGACCATTGCATCGAAGAACGGGAAGAACGGGGCACGGTGAAACAACGGAATATGGCGGAGCACACCACACAGCATGGGCGAGGCATAACAGAAAACATATCAATGGAAAGGAGCACAGAACAGGGACAGAAACGCAATACAATACAAAGGCGGAGCACAAGCATAATAGGACAGAGCTAAAATGTTCCCACAGGAGACAAAAAACAACACGAGGCGCAATACCTGTGGCAGCGGGAAAGGAGTCCCGAAGGAGGCAGTGAGGCCTCCGAGGAGACTTTGGCAGAGCAGAGAGTTCGTCGAAGAAGTCCAGCACATCTAAATAGGCATTCGATTCGGGATAGTCTTCCCGACGTGATCGAGACATAAGAATAACCAGCTAGAGGGGTTCGTCGAAAATGGCTAGCCAGCTGTAGAGAGAGTGCTAGCAGGAAAACTGAGCAGCAGGCTGGAGAGAAGTCACATCAAGCAGACCACACGCAGAGCAAACAGGATACATACGGAGAAGGAGCACATGGCATAGGCAAACGCAAAACAGCGATCAGGACACAGTCAGACGTCAAGGCGTAAATAGATCGGAATGGAAACGAACTTCGGGCATCGGAACAGATCAGAACGGAAACGAACTTAGGGCATTGGAACATATCGGAACAGAAACGAACTTGGGGCATTGGAACAGATCGGAACGGAAACTTAGGGCATCGGAACAGATCGGAATGGTAACGATCTTCGGACATCGGAACAGATCGGAACGAAAACGAACTTCAGATATCGGAATGGAAACGGACTGCAGGCATCGGAACAGATAGGAATGGAAACAAACTTCATGAATCGGAACAGATCGAGACGGAAACGAACTTAGGGCATTGGAACAGATAGAACAGAGACGAACTTTGGGTATCGAAACAGATCGGTGCGGAGATGAACTTCGGGCAGCGGAACAGATCGGAATGGTAACGAATTTCGGGCATCGGAACAGATCGGAACGAAAACGAACTTCAGACATCGAAATGGAAACGGACTGCAGGTATCGGAACAGATAGGAATGGAAACAAACTTCATGAATCGGAACAGATCGAGACGGAAACGAACTTAGGGCATTGTAACAGATAGAACAGAGACGAATTTTGGGTATCGAAACAGATCGGTACGGAGACGAACTTCGAGCAGCGGAACAGATCAGAATGGAAACGAACTTAGGGCATTGGAACAGATCTGAACAGAAACAAACTTGGGGCATTGGAACAGATCGGAATGGAAACGAACTTCATGAATCGGTAGAGATCGAGATGAAAACGAACTTCGGGCATCGGAACAGATCGGAATGGTAACGAACTTCGGGCATCGGAACAGATCGGAACGAAAACGAACTTCAGACATCGGAATGGAAACGGACTGCATGCATCGGAACAGATGGGAATGGAAACAAACTTCATGAATCGGAACAGATCGAGACGGAAACGAACTTAGGGCATTGTAACAGATAGAACAGAGACGAATTTTGGGTATCGAAACAGATCGGTACGGAGACGAACTTCGAGCAGCGGAACAGATCAGAACGGAAATGAACTTAGGGCATTGGAACAGATCGGAACAGAAACAAACTTGGGGCATTGGAACAGATCGGAATGGAAACGAACTTCATGAATCGGTAGAGATCGAGACGAAAACGAACTTCGGGCATCGGGACAGATCGGAACGAAAACGAACTTCAGACATCGGAATGGAAACGGACTGCAAGCATCGGAACAGATAGGTTCCGACTGTTCCGATTCATGAAGTTGAAAACAAACTTCATGAATCGGAACAGATCGAGACGGAAACGAACTTAGGGCATCGAAACAGATCGGTACAGAGACGAACGTGGGGCTGCGGAACAGATCGGAACGGGAACGAACTTCGGGCCTCGGAATATATAGAACGGAAATTAATTTTGTCCGCACACTAGGGCTTAACTACACAGATGAAATCGGAATCATTCATTTGGTAGACGACGGCCACACTGGAAATTGTGCTGCGCGTACTGTAATTGCATATGTTATATTATCCTCTTAATGTAATTAATATAGTTCTACGTTGTTTGTTTAGCAACTACCTGCTTCCATAATTTCGCATGAGCAGACGATGAAAACTTGCACCAGTCAAGAGAAACGGAAAGTCAAAATCTACTTTGCAATGACTTCCTAGGTTCGAAACAAATCTGCTTTGATACCCGCACAGATCTATTAGTTTAGGGAAAATGAACTCTAGAATGTAGCGAGACGACATCATCAGGAGTACTGTGATACTTCGACGGTGAAATAGGCCATAGGTTTTGTGGATGATAATGCACAAACGCATCTAGCTCACATCGTGGTTAGCCAGTTTAAAGATCACTGCATTCCACATTAATTTCGGCCCGACCACTTCCCCTGACTGAGGTCCATCGCTTTTTCTTTTCCCCGCTGCACCGCTACTCCACGAAGCGCATATTTGCTGTTTATGATCGAGCTCTCTGGCCTGCAATGAGCTTCCAACTTAATACATAATTACTATTATGCCTTCTCCTCGTTGCAGAAGGACTTCCTGCTCTTCGCTCCTGGGATGAATTCTCCCTCCGCTGGATAGATGTTCTCAACAGCTCTGCCTACGCGATTTCTAGAGCTGCCTCCGATGTCGATGTCTCCTTTCCCTCGGACTCACCATTTTCTTCTGCTTCCTCCACTGATGAGACGCAGTGACCTCCGTCGCTCAGGACACAGGAGCGAGATTTATTCCACAGCCATTATCCTTATAACTTGATTAAAAATGCTTCGATTGCGACAAAACTTTAGTATGTTGTTCCGGAGGTATACTGAACAAATTCTGTTGACTATCATCAAAATAGGGTCAAAGGTCAGGGCAGAGCAGCGAGATTTATTCCACAGCCATTATCCTCATAACTTGAGTAATAATTTCTGGTATTTTGGAAAGGCTATGATAATCAATGCATTGTATGATTTTACTAACTTGTTTAAAATGGGGAGCAACCAGAAGTCACTTGGTAACAAGTCTGGACTATATGCAGGTTGATGCATTAACTTAATCATGAAAGAAATACGGGATTACGCCATATAATACAAATTTTGAAGATGACAGTCCGATTTTTGGCGTAAATGTTACAAGGATGGTAAGTCAGATAATATCCGAAAACTTGAAAATTTTCATCGTTCTGCAGCGGGACTCGAATCCGCGTCTCCTAGAAAACGCCCGGGTATGCTAACCACTACACCACCCAGAACGACCAAGTTTCAAGTTTCCGATCAATTTGAATATACCCATCACAGAATTCGCTAGTCGAAGCATCCGGCATTCATGTTTAGCGAATCTGGAGGTTAAGAATCTTATCCCGTGTTTGCCCAGAAAAGCAGATAAATCAGGAAAGAAATACGGGATAACGCCATATAATACAAATTTTGAAGATGACAGTCCGATTTTTGGCGTAAATGTTACAAGGATGGTAAGTCAGATAATATCCGAAAACTTGAAGATTTTCATCGTTCTGGAGCGGGACTCGAACCCGCTCCAGAACGATGACTTACTATCCTTGTCACATTTACGCCAAAAATCGGATTATCATCTTCAAAATTTGTATTAACTTAATATTCATTTTCTCTGAGTAAGAAATAACAGAACTGGCCACATGAAAAGAAATAGGGAACACAAGTTGAACAAACCCATTTCGTGCCATAATGTTCGGTAAAAATTTTGTGAATTGATGATTTTGAAATGTGAGTCACATCTTCGGTATCTCTAATTCATAGTCGTTTGTCTGCACGTACAATAACACCTATTGTATTGATGTTTACCTCTGTAACACTCATTTAAGGTCTTTCTCCATGCGCGATTAAAGCCGCCGACTCACGACCATCCATGAATTCTTTATGCCATCTGTAAATTGTTGATTTTCGTAGACATACATCGTTATAAGCCTCTTGCATACAGTGATGTAGTTCGAAATAAAAAAGTGCCTTACAGGTGAACGGATAAGCCAAAAATAACCCGGAAAGGAGATTTTCAAAAGTTTTTTTAAAGTTTTCCTTGTTTTAATCATTTATAATTTTTAATTAAATTTCATTATACACGATTTTATTAATTTTTGCTAAAAATGCTGAGTCTAGGCAGGTTCTGATCATCGCAGGGGCATGGCCCCCAGTTCGTTGGGGGCTCCAAATTTGCAAATTTTAAAATGCTGTTAATTTCCTTTTGTTGAAAGTGCCATTTTGATTGAACGAACTACCAAGAGGACTAATAAAACTTCTGAGGCACCCATCTCAACTAACTCAGTGAGGCATTTTAAATATTTCAGACTGTGAGCTCCGCCTTCTATCTATTGCTACCACGTCCACTATTGTAAAATGCGAAACTTTGATTGGCTCAGAAAAGTAGCGTTAATTTTAAATAAATGCATATTACGGAGTAAATCCGGATATTTAATTCATTATACACTATCTATCAACAAGTAATTAGACAGCCCTGCAATCGACGATATCTGCGGTCCTGATACACGTCACGGCCGCCACCGTTAAATATCGTGTGGGGAAACAACAACGCAACCAGTCGCATGCAAGATGCCACGCAGTTCGGAGCTCTCTGATTTCGAGAAAGGTATAATCATCGGGTATCACAGAAATGGCCGATCCATACGTGGCATATCCAGCGAGTTGAAGTACCCAAAATCGACAGTGGCCTACGTGATTGGCAAGTGGAAGATGAGAGGTGACTGTCGGAATATTCCCCGACCCGGCAGACCCACAAAACTGGGAGTTAGAGACCGACGGGTGCTGGCCAGAGAAATTCGGAAAAACCGCTCCAAATCGATGGGCCACATCCTCGAGGAGTTTCAACAGGCATCCGGGAGTGTTCTTTCGATGAATACCATCCGTAAGGAAGCCCATCTGCTCGGTTATCATGGACGTGCTGCCGCCCACAAGCCTTTGATCACCAAGTCCAATAGCGCTGCTCGGCTAACGTGGTGCAAAGAACGTCGACAGTGGACCGTTGAACAGTGGAAACAGGTTCTCTGGAGCGACGAATCAAGGTTCACCCTCTACCGTTCAGATGGCAGGGTCTGTGTTTGGCGTCTGCCTGGAGAACGCCTCCTACCGGAATGTATTGTGCCAACTGTGAAGTTCGGCGGCGGTGGAAATATGCTATGAGGGTGTTTCTCCTGGTATGACACGGGACCCTTGGTCGCAATTCCTGGTAGACTCAACGCCGAGACCTACTGCACCATTTTGGATGATTGGATGACTACGTTGTGGCAGTTTTACGGGGTGGACCCATGTTACTTTCAGGATGACAATGCCACCTGTCATGTTGCGAGGTCCACCATGGCTTGGTATGTTGAAAATAGGGTTAATCGAATGGACTAGCCTGGTCAGAGCCCGGACCTTAACCCTATCGAGCACCTCTGGGACGAGTTGGAGCGTCGACTTAAGGGGTGTCCCCACCGTCCGAAATCGGTGAAGGAACTAACCTGTCTTCTCCAAGACGAGTGGAAGAAAATACCGCTAGCCGTCGTACAACGCCTGGTTGAGAGTATGCCCCTGAGGGTCGCAGCTGTGATCGCCGCTCGTGGAGGCTCCACCAACTATTGAAGGTGAATAAACTTCGTTTTCCTTTGCTATCACAGGTGTCCAATTACTTGTTGGTAGATAGTGTGTTTCACAGGAAACCTTATTATTTCCTACAAAAAATATACGCAATGCAAAAATATTCAGTACGCACGTATGTTTTTATCATTTTATGAGGAAGTTTTTATGAGAATCACAATACAACCTCAATACTCCTCTCTCTCTCTCTCTCTCTCTCTCTCTCTCTCTCTCTCTCTCTCTCTCTCTCTCTCCCCCCCTCTCTCTCTCTCTCTCTCTCCCTCTCTCTGTCTCTCTCTCTGTCTCTCTCTCTCTCTCTCCCTCTCTCTGTCTCTCTCTCTGTCTCTCTCTCTCTGTCTCTCTCTCTCTGTGTCTCTGTCTCTTTCTCTCTTTCTCTCTCTGTCTCTCTCTCTCTCTCTCTCTCTCTCTCTCTCTCTCTCTCTCTCTCTCTTTCTCTCTCTCTCTCTCTCTTTGAACTTTCAGTCCAATTATTGTCTTTTTCGTAAGTTTAAAGCAAATACTTCTTTGAGATAATCATTTGGTCTCTATGATAGTTTTCGTTATGACGTATTATAGAGTTGAAGCACATGTCAGGACGGAAAAGTTACAGCGATAAATTCCGTCGGTGTAGCTTAATTGGGAAAGCTTTTGGCTCCGGAGTAGAGGGATGCTGATTCGTCGCCACACCGGCAAATTTGTGGATTTCACATCATGTGTGTTTATTACCGACATTTTTTACGTAACGACTTTACTCGTATTAAAATATGAGATTTATTTCCCAGTGTTCGCAATGAAATTTTACCCCAATCCTCGCAAAAGCTCCATCCGGGCCTGACCACTGTTGTTGTGTGTTAGGCTTACAGAACTAGACCCATTTTTAATCGCACGTAACAATTCTCCGGATTTCTAGAAGTTTCGTGCACCCTTCCAATCGGCGGTTTGGTTCAGCTGGCTTCAGTTCGTGAGGGATAGTACGGCAGCTCCTGTTGACCTTGCCCAGGTCCTGAAGGTTACGAACCACGGTGGTCAGTGCTATGCTCAGCTCGCATAGGAACTGACGTGAAAAATTATTCGGGGGTTTCGGAAATTGTTAATAGAATTACCCACGCATTTTTCAAAGTATTTAAGTCTAATTTAAATTTCATTCAGTCAGATTATCTGGCGCAATAAGACGCCTGAAATGCTAATATGAAGCAAATTATAGTTAACTAGAGAATTTATTTTTCTCTGTATAAAAATTTATTTCATTTATTTTGCTTTTGTAGGCGCGACATTATTATATGCAATACACAGATACTGAATTTCTAACTCAATTGTCTTATGAAAGTAACAAAAACACGAAAAATTTACTACACTGGCGTGCAAAAATTAAGGACGAGACGGTTTTTCGAACGTAACGTCGTGCAGAAGTGCTCCACATCGACTCAAATCATACCATAAGATCCCCAAGATGTAAGAATATGGGACAAGTGAGCAAAACCGTCCAAACAAGGAATCTAAAGGATACAAAGGTACTTTATTGAAAAGGTAGCTTCGAGCACAACTGGACAAAAGACAGAAACGTCCATGTGACAGGCGGCTGCCAAGAAAAATCCAGTCTTTAGTAAGGGATATGATCACCCCTGACTGCGTTGCAGGATTTACAACGTCTGTCCATGCTGGGGACGAGGTTGTCAAGGAGCTGTTGAGGCATCGCGGCCCATTCCTCTTGTAGCGCCAATCGCAGCTGGGGAATCGTTGCTGGCGGCTGATGACGTGCTGCCAAGCGTCTCCCGAGAAGGTCCCACACGTGTTCGATTGGATTTAGGTCCAGGGACCTTGCGGGCCAATCCATGCGTTGAATATCTTCACTCTCCAACAGCTCTGCGACAGCTACTGTACAATGAGGTGTAGCGTTGTCGTCCATGAAGAGGAACTCAGGACCCACATCACCTCTAAACAGACGCACGTGAGGCAGGAGAACTTCGGTAGAATAGCGGACACCAGTGACTGAACCTCCTTGGAAGATGTGGAGGTCAGTACGGCTACCAAGCATGATACCGCCCCAAACGAAAACTCCGCCACCTCCAAACCGGTCCCTTTCGATGATGTTGGAGGTGTGATTGCGTGTTCCCTGCTTTCTCCAGATGTGTATACGTCCAGAATCGCTCGTCAGACTAAATCGGCTCTCATCCGTAAAGAGAACTTGACCCCATTGCTGATGTGTTCAGTTCTTATGTTCCTGACACCACAGAAACCGCCGTCTCCGATGAGCAGGCGTTAATGGCACACACCGTACTGGTCGTCGTGCAAATAGACCACCTTTGTGCAGCCTCCTGGCCACGGTAAAACGCGATAACGGACGCTCAGTTGTCTGTTGCATGTGCCCTGCGATTTCTCCCGCTGTCTGCTGTCTGTCTCCTCTCGCCTGTAGGACAATATACCGGTCGTCCGCGGCCGTGGTTGCTCGTGGACGACCAGTGCTAAACTCTGGGACAGCTATTCCTGTCGTTTGAAATGCTCTCCAAGCTCGTGAAATGATGCTGTGAGCGATCCCGAACTCCTCGGCCACACTAGTCACACTTCGACCTTCTTCCAACTTCTAAATGACGCGACCTCGGGTAAAGTCATCCAGATGTCGTCTACTGGATTGCCTGTTGGCCATATCACACGGTGGCAGCAACTCGACGTCGTTCAAACCGAGGTACACCGTGCAATAGCTTTCACCGAATTGCTGAGCGTACACCGCCAGTGTGCTTTATACCCTTCCGATACTCCCCCTCCCCCCCCCTACGTCGTTCCGCAGTTACGCTAATTTCTCCTCTTCGTCCTTAATTTTTGCACACCAGTAAATAAGGGGTTTTTACCAATTTTAAAAATGCCAACAACTTTTTTGTTCAAATTATTTCTGTGTTAAAATAGGAGCTAAGAAAGGAAAGGACAGGGCATCAACCGCACGCCCTGCGTTTTCCGTGGGCTCCACTTCGTATCAGCTGTGTATGCCCAACTTGGGCTGCTTCTGTACTTTTCTATGGGTTGACTTTGAAGAGGTTTTAGAGGCACTTGTGCAGTATGTACAGTCAGGAAAAAGTGAGATCGAAATATACATGAACATAATTAAAAATCTGCAAAATGTTACAGAAATACTGCTTAGTATTTTCTAAAAGGTTAAACAAAATTATGCTTCCTAGAGTGAAAGTGCATATTGCGTATTAACCAATGACGGCCTTGCTAAAGCTGTGGGAGCCTTGTTGACCTTCAGGGACTGCTGCTGAGAGTAAGAGACGGCCGCTATCAACCTGTGCTCCAGCACAGGTCTTCAGGAAGTGACGTCACGTCACTGAACCCTTCCCACCCGGAGGGCGCAAGAAACCAGATGATCAGATTTGGCTTCACCAGCGGCTGCTGATGCCATCTTCTCTCCGTCTCTCTCTCTTCTAACCTCCTTTGTCCCCGACTGCCCAAGATTGGGTGGGTCGAATGACTGTACAACATATTTCCGCCTTCATCACTATGACCTCGAATAGGCTCTCATCTCCGAACGTAGAGCTAGACTTTTTAATTTAGGGGGAATCCAGACAAAGCGAAAAATTTTCTTTTGTAAAAGAGACAGTTTTAAATGCTCTTAAACAACCCTACTTGAGGTATTGTTTGCCTCGTCAAATTTGATGAGCACGAGCAAACACTCATTTTTTTTTTTTGAGGCACAATAAACAGTCTAAGGGGTAAATTTCTATACACACTTTCTATATATAGTAAACGGGAAATGCATAAGGAAAAATTAATAACGAAAAACAAAATTTATGCCCATATGCGTACGTGTATTTTTTCGACGAAATACGCGCAAAAATATTAAGGTTTCGAGGAACCCACAACAAAATCATTGGGGGTTCAAAAAGTGTCTCGAACCCATGGCGCCTATGCCAACTCGCCTAATAATCTCCGAGTGCTGGTTGTCGGATTTGCCTCTACAACCTGGCGCACGGCATCCGAATCCACTTTTCGCGGTCTACCTGACCTTGATTGATGGTAGACGTTTCTGAGGCTTCAGCGAAATTTCTTCAACTATCTGGTTGCGGTGCTGTGGTCCACGGAACCTTCCCATTTCTCATGACAAATACTTCGTGTTGTTGCATGAGCAGCGTTATGGCCGAGTTTTTTTTTTTTTTTTTTTTTTTTTTTTTATTGGAGGTTTAACGACCACCGTGAGCAACTCAATGGGCTATATAAGCAGTCGCCCGTCCCTAATTTAGGGTCACTGGTTCCACGGAAGGGAGAGAGCCAGTGCCGTAAGACGAACACAACATCCATGCCTCACCGTGATTCGAACCCGGACCCCGTTCGGACGAATGATCAGAGGCCATCGCTTAGACCACTGCGCCACCGGGGCGGCATGGCCGAGTTGCAAACTCTCAAAGCAAAAGTTCCACAATCAGCCAGTTGTGGTTGTTCATCTTTTATGCGCCCCAGCCACAGACAGAACGACGACATGCAATGCTGTTTGTTCACAGCAACAACTACCACTTTATATCCCTTTCTTTCGACTGACTGTAGTGCACGACTTGAAGTAGTTTAAACACGTGACACACCTGCCGCAGCACATGTGTTTATGCAAATATTACAAAACTTTCGCCTCATTCTGCGTGAGATTGTAAATGCTTGCAGTATTCCGCGCTTAAGAGTTGGACCGTGAGTGGCCTAATGATTACAGCATCCGACTTCGGACCAGATGATCATGCTATCAATCCCATGCATAGCTTGAATTGCTGCCCTAGGGAAGGGGCTTAGCAATTAAAAAATTATGGGGGTCAAGTAGTTTCATATCCATACAAAAAAAATATTGCTAATCTAGGATAATCAATTAATAATTAAGCGTTAATTAATAATATAAACACCCAGATCCGTCCCTCGGGAATGCCTGACGTGACACCAACGTCTGCATTGTTGCGTCATCACTTATCGATCAATTCGTTGGTTCTCTCGTAATGTCAAAATGATTGCCTTCTATATAACAGCACGAGATTATTTTCAGATGGCCGCCCCAGTGGCGCAGTGGTCTAAGCGATGGCCTCTGATCATTCGCCCGAAAGGGGTCCGGGTTCGAATCCCGGTGAGGCATGGATGTTGTGTTTGTCGTAGGACACTGGCTCTCTCCCTTCCCTGGAACCAGTGACCCTAAATTAGGGACGGGCGGCTGCTTATAGCCCATTGAGTTGCTCACGGTGGTCGTTAAATCTTCAAACAAAAAACTTTCAGATGTCAAGGTGATCGCGTGCTAATTTAAAAACATTGGATTACCAATGACTCGAGTTCCGTTTATCCGATCTACAAAATTCGAATTAAAAATCTTAATATCGCGGCAAGTTGCGTTTGTATATTAATCAAATTTTGTACAATTCGAATATTAATTTGTATGCTTTAACTATTTTTTAATTTTTAATTTGACTAATTTTCCGAGTTTAGTGCTGATTGTATTATACATTTTGCAAAATATCGATCTATCTAAACGCTCTAACTTACAATAAAAACTGAAATCTTGCGATGTTGAAGTGAGCAAGATTGCGTCTGAATGAGGATGTCGTCCCCAATCGCACATTGTCGAGAATGTACATAGTTCTGATTTGTAATACCAGATATCGCATTATTTTGTAGGAAAAGCTTCGGTATGAAGCTTCAAACTAAACTTCGGATAGGACATTCTAAAACAAGCCGTGAGCGAAATAATATGCGTGCCGGAGAAAAAGTAATTTAACGCGAAAAATCAAAGCAGGAGTTATTAAGGTAAGTTTACACGAAAACAACTGGACTACAAGGAAAATTGTTGAACAACAACAAATACTTCGCGCAGAATATTTATCGCGAGGTCTTTTGAAAAACGGAAATAAATAACATATAATTTTCAGTTCTAACATGAATGAGTTCTTATTACACTGCTGGCCACCCAAAATGCCA
Source organism: Macrothele yani (assembly GCA_039090855.1). Lineage (NCBI taxonomy): Eukaryota > Metazoa > Arthropoda > Arachnida > Araneae > Macrothelidae > Macrothele > Macrothele yani. Next base: position 59,598,683 of record CM077032.1, on the reverse strand, counting down.
AGAAGGAAGCAAAGCATCCTATTGGCCTGAAATTCGCAGCATGCGTCGCCCGCGAGAGGACATGCAAACGATTAGCATTGCAGGGCATATGCAAATCATGTGCGCCCGGCACGCCACCGAGAAGCACTATAAGAAGGGTGCACAGAAGGCGGGTTGTAAGTAGTGGAAGTGTGTTGTGCTGCCGTACCTGTGAGTGGGGAGCTTCCTGATGCCTCGTCGCAGAATACAGCAGTCATTCCAGCACGTTTCGGAGTTCGACAGAGGACGAATAGTGGCCTATCGCCACAGCGGTTTATCGCACCGAGACATCGGCGCCCGTGTGGGACGACATCCAGCCACAGTGAGGCGAGTATGGATTCGGTGGGTGCAGGAGGGACGGACGGACCGACGTGAGCGATTGCCGCAGCCGCGGCGCACCACTGAACGAGAGTACCGGCATTTTGTGCGGCGGGCATTGAGGGCTCGCACCGCCACATCACGAACGTTAGCGCAGGAATTAGGGTGTGTTGCGCAACAACCTGTGTCAGCACGTACCGTTCGACGTCGTCTGCAGTAGCGGGGATTTGTCGCACGGAGCGCATTGCTCCGATTGCCATTGACGTTACACCACCGGCGAGTGCGGCGGCAGTGGGCCGTTGAACACCGCACCTGGACTACGAAATGGCACGACATTGTCTACTGGTCGCGTCACATTGGCTCGTGTAAGTCGTTGTCATAAATCCTAAAGAACTTTCTGCAATTAGGAACACAAGCAAATATTGAATCATACCATTGCTAGCATATCCCTTGCTGGCGGATTCACCCGCGACCGGAAAAAGTTATGCATCAAGACGATTTTCTTCTTAGTGATATCATTTGAGGTATCGAGGTCTTTAAACGGTATAGCAGTTCCATAAACCTTAGGACCTAGAAGAAAAATAAGTAAATGATATCCTATTAATTTTAAGCACAGGAAAAAGTCAGGAAATAATTTTAAAATATCGATGTTGCATTTGAAACGAGCAGTTTATATCACTTTTCTACTGAAGACATCTGTCAATATAACATTTTAAGCAACGATTGAGTCACAAATGAAAGTAACTGATTTATTTAAAAATAAATCAGTTACTCAACCACTAAATATCCGCCGTGCGTCGGATGGGCTCGTTAAGCTGTCGGACCCAGGGTACTGGCCCCCCAGTTATAAATAAGGGCGTCTTCCTCTCCCTTTCTACCTCACATCCGTGTGATTTTCCTATCGGGCACTCTATCCAAATCTCCTAGCTTTTTATTTCTAAGACCTGGGGTCAGACACTCCCTCCCTAAAATCCTCTGCATATGATCTGATCTTATTCTTTAATAGCTTTTTTGTTGTTGTTGTTATAGCGCTGGTTGAAAATAACCTGCAACATGGGCACTGACTTTCCAAAAGGGCAATGAGTGCTCGAGCTCTGGAGAAGTATTTTTGGTTCTGGAACTCTAGCTGCAATTTCAATAGGTGCTCGAGCTTTGGACACGAGCTCTGGAGCTGCCCCTCTGATGTTGCAGCTTGGGAGCTAAATTCCAATGAGTGCTTAAGCTCCGGACATGAACTCTAATGTGTGCTCGAGCTTTGGACATGAAGTCTAATGACTGCTCGAGCTTTGGGCATGAAGTCTTATGAGCACTCGGGCTCTGGAGAAGTCTCTTTGGTGGTGGAAGGCAGGATTAGAATTCCAATAGGTAATCAAGCTCTAGAAATGAAAACTAACAAGTGCTTGAACTCTGGAGCAGCCCCTTCGGCGCTACAGCTCAGGATTTGATGTCCAATGGGTGCTCAAGCTCTGGAGATGAAGTCTAACGTGTGCTTGAGCTTTGGACATGATGTCTAATGAATACTTGGGCTCTGGAGAAGTCTCTTTGCTACTGGAAGACAGGATTAGAATTCCAATGGGTGCTCAAGCTCTCGAAATGAAATCTAATGAGTGCTCGAGCTCTGGAGCAGCCTCTTTGGTGCTGCAGCTGAGGATCTGGATTCCAATGGGTGCTCAAGCTCTGGACATGAAATGAAATGTGTGCTTGAGCTTTGGACATGAAATCTAATGAGTACTCGGGCTCTGGAGAAGTCTCTCTTTGGTGCTGGAAAACAAAATTAGAATTCCAATGGGTGCTTAGGCTCTGGGCATATAATTTAATAAGTGCTCTAACATTGGAGCAGGTACTTCGGTGTTGCTCAAGATATGAATTCCAATGGGTGCTCAAGCTCTGGACATGAAGTCTAATGTGTGCTTGAGCTGGACATGAAGTCTAATGAGTACTCGGGTTCTTCAGAAGGCTCTTGGCTGCTCGAAGACAGGATTAGAATTCCGATTGGTGCTTAAGCTCTATAAAATTTAATGAGTGCTCTAACTTTGGAGCAGGCCCTTCGGTGCTGTAGCTCAGGATATGAATTCCAATGGGTGCTCAAGCCCTGGACACGAAGTCTAATGTATGCTTGAGCTTTGGACATGAAGTCTAATGAATACTTGCGCTCTGGAGAAGTCTCTTTCGTGCTGGAATACAGGATTAGATTTTCAATGGGTGCTCAAGCGCTGGACATGAAATCTAACGAGTGCTCGAACTCTGAAGCAGTCCCTTCGGTGCTGGAACTCAAAATTTGAATTCCAATGGGTGCTGGAGCTTTGGAGCAGTCTCTTTGGAGCAGTCTCTTTAGAGCAGTCAGCGGTCTAATGTGCGAGAGGCTCTTGATTGATGAACTTCTCATCTCAAATCTATTTCTGAAACGCTCTCTCCCATTTTGAAAATTTGTTTTAAATAGCGATTTTACCTGATAAACTATTAAGCAAACAGAAGTGGATTCTGAGCATAAATTCTGTCGCTTTTCGCTCGAATTCTTTTCGTAGCAGACGTATTTGTTCCGTACTTTCCTCAGTTGTACATCCTTAGGTTGACTGGGAGTATGAATTCGTAGTATAGCAGTAAACAGTCACTCACCCTTAAAGTGTAAGGCAATCAATTTCCCTGCTTAATCAAATTCTAGGTATTTTCGGTAAAGCGTTATCATCCCTTTTATATCTAACTAGGTGAAAGACCATCAATAACCACTGGGGGAAATAATATGAGTAATTTTTTGATAATCAGGTAATCTTTTTGTTTGTGATGTCCAAATGTGAAACTACCGAGTTTCATGGACATTACAACAATGAACATCACAACAATTAAAGAGTAAAGTATATTGGTTGAGACAGGGATTCGACAATCAAAACAGACAAGCGCTGCAGGATGCTGATGAAATATCGAAAAGAAAAATAACATCAGCCAGTTGCAATATTTCTCGGGACGTTTTTTAAGAGATCGTTAGCTCGTTCAAAACCTCTCAGAAATGCACAGTGGCCCTAAACCGCATTGCTTCATTTATTGTAACGCACACAGCAAGCAAATACCTTCACTTGTTCCTGCTGTTGCCAGATAGCAAAAAAAGTGTTAAAATAGTAAAAGCACTTTGGGAAACTTGGAATTGCGCAGTTAAAAATGTTAAAATGTTATGATAGTTCACGAGCAGAAGCACAAACGGAATTTTTTCTTTTCTTTCTTTTTCATTTCTTCTACATATATACACTAACGGACAATGAAATTTGCACACTTAGAAGAAAATATGCTACAAACGCGAAACTTTGCAAATAGCTAGAGTGTGTGCTGGTATGCAAATGAACCAAGTTTGGTGCGATTGCGCAGAACCGCACACCCTGTGGTGGCGCTGCAAGCGCGAACCGGCAGCCTTATAAACCGGCGTGTAGTCAATGCCCCATGAACACGAGAAGCGCCGGCCGACGCAAGCAAGAGTACAGAGTGACATGAATGCCGGGCATTCATGTCACTCTGTACTCTTACGCAACTTACGGACTTTGAGAGAGGCCTGATCATCGGGCTGTAAACCGCAGGGTTGTCGGCGCGCCGTATAGCCCGCCACGTGGATCGTTTTGACCATACCGTCCGACTGTGTTCGGAGCAGTGGGCACGTGACGGCACTGCCACACGGCAGAGCGGCTCCGGACGGACCAGGAAGCCCACCGGTAGAGAGAATCGACGGATCGTGCGCCAGGCACGAACGGATCCCACGGGACCCTGTCTACTATACAGGCAGATGTAGCGGCTACTGTGTGCCCAAGAACCATTTCCCAACGCTTCGCAGAAGCAAATTTGCGATCCCAGCGCCCCTTACGAGTGCTGCCATTAACACTGGAACATCGCCGGCTCCGTGTGCAGTGGTGCCAGGCCAGAGCTACGTAGAGCGCCACAGACTGGCGACGTGTGGTGCTTAGCGATGAGTGCTGCTTCGTTTTGGTAACACATGATCATCGTGTCCGGGTGTGGAGGCCCACGGGTCAACGGCACAATCCCACCCTCGTTATCGAGCTCCACACCTCCCCCACTGCAGGCATTACGGTCTGGTGAGACATTGCCTACGATTGCCGATTAGCTCTAGTAGTGGTAAGTCGATAATTGACAGGCCAGCGGCATGTGGATGAGATCCTACGGTCCCATGTGCTCCCATTCCTGGCTGGGATTCCAGGTGCGCTATACCAGCAAGATAATGCCCGTCCGCACACGGCTCGGATTACCCAGGACTGCCTACGTCATGTCTAGACACTTCCATGGACTGCCCGCTCCCCGGACATGTCCCCTATCGAGCATGTGGGGGACCAGTTGAAACGCCAGATGCCGCAGTGCCGCACTATTCGGGATTTGGAGCACACCGTCCAACACGTGTGAGCCAGTCTGCCGCAGGACAACATAAGGTTCGCCTCCATGCCGGACCGTATTGCAGCATGTATCGCCGGACGAGGCTGTGCGATGCGCTACTGAAGATGACCGGACTGCGTGCCACAGATCCCTCTGTTTTTGCCATCACGTGTATCATTCATCTGTGTCATTACGTCCAAAAAATTTGAGTTCAATCCAATGCTTCCTTCTTGGTACGCAAATTTCATTGTCCGTGAGTGTAAATAAGGGAATACCTAGATACATTCTGAGAAAAAAAAAAGTTTGTTACATTCTCAGAGTTTCGTGGTCAAAGGAAAAAGAAAGTTCCCAAATCATACTTCTTCAGCATACGCATGAAATAATAATGACACACTGTTACCTACTATATTGGAATTCTCAATTTTTAGACTTAAATGAGAAAAGAAACTGGTTTGACAATCTAAAATAATCATTTTAGGTTCTCAAGGGGAATCTTACAATTAAATTTCATACGACAGGATTCTAAATGAAAAATTCTGTATGTCGTTTATGAACGCGTGACGTGCCTGCCCCGCAGGACGCACACGACATAAAGGCAGATAGCAGCGAGAACGAACGTCTGCGTAGCTCGGTTGGTTGAGCGATTTGTTCCGGAATAAGAAGACTCGGGTTCGATCCCCGGCGTGGACCAAAAATGACGGAGAAATTTACTTCGTTATAATGGCGCCCGAATTTCCCAGATAACCCGGCCGTTAAAGATCTCGCAATGGTGTGATGTTTTCTTTCCACACCGCGAGACAGGAAAAAATAAGAGAATCCCTTCTTCAGCGCTTCGAAAAATAAATGTGTGTGACGTTGTATTCCACACACCAGATTGACTGGGAGTTCTCAAGTGCACGTTCTACAGCGGATGCTGCCTGCAACGATTCATGGTCACGGCTGAACCGTGGGCCATGCCCCCGGCCCTCTTTTACGAGATGTGACGTGCCTGTCCCGCAGGACGCACACGACATAAAAGGCAGATAGGAGCGAGAACGAACGTCTACGCAGCTCAGTTGGTACAGTGACTTGTTCCGGAATAAGAGAACTCGGGTTCGATCCCCGGCGTGGACCAAAAATGACGGAGAAATTTACTTCGTTATAAACAACAAAGCAGAACCAAAATTCTTGACGTAACGTTTTCCTGTTCCTTAAGATTTGATTGTGTGACGTAACGCATATCTAATGCAATGTCAGAATGATTTGAATGAGATGACGTCACACTGAAAAATCGGTCTTTGTTGCTATGACAACAAAACAAACTGGTACACGCGTGTAGCTGATGACGTCACGTGCGCGAGAACACGGAACGCTAAGCGTGACATCACAAATATTTCTTTCTGGGTTGTTGCTATGGTAACGACTTTCCGCTGCGCCACAACAACGGGACAAACGTTCAAACAAAGAAAATTATATTGTTTTAGTTTGTAGGGAGTCGCTGTGAAGAGTTTCCGTAGCTTCTCATTCTAGGAACTGATGCTCAAAAGTAGTTGATTAGCAGATTTTGTTGGTTTTATGGCTCAAAAGCAAATTTAGTTATAAGCACCAAAATAATTGCTAAAACTGACGGAGACGCGCAATGAACTAACTCTGATCGATCAGGGCCAAGAGGTAAACAGTCTATTTATATATGTTAACATTATTGCTATTCTGTATACACTGACGTAGAAGTAAAATATGATTGCATAGTTCATTAAGTATAAACCTCAGAAAGTACACTTAGCAGAACAGATCTTTAAACGTTTTAGAAACCCAAATGCATCGTAACTTACGCGAAAGCCTTGGGGCTGCAGAGCAGAGAGTACCAAAAAAAAGACCAAAAAGCAGCACGGACTTCATGACCTCTGTTATCTTGGTTCCAAGAACCTGCAAAAACAAAAAGAAGAATGTCAAAATGTCCTTTTTTTAATTGCAATATTTTTAGACAAGCATTATAAATAAAACAAATGCAACTTGATGGTGATCATAAAAAAAAGAAGTTAAGTTTCGGTGCCTTTTTTGAGACTGTGCCTTCTGACACATCGTACGGCACTAGCCGACAGTACTGTACCTATGGACTCGTGGAGGTATACCCCAAAATAAAAGAACAAGTTAGTAAAATCATGCAATGCATTGATTATGATACGCTTCCCAACATACCAGAAATCATTACTCAAGTTATGAGGATAATATCTGTAGAACAAATCTCGCTCCTCTGACCCGACCTTTGACCCCATTTCGATAATAAAAAAGTAATGCGTAATACACACACAGCGCGTGACGTAATGAGGCAGATGGTCGTGAGAGTGTGACGTCATAAAACTTTAATAGGATCCACAAACAACGCGTGACGTAATAAGGCAGATGGCGTGACCGCGAGCGCCAACATCTCAATCGCAAGTCGATCGCGAGAGTGTGACGTCATAAGATTTCTAAGAATGGGAAACATTAATAGGACGACGCTATGACACTAAAAACGTGTTAACTCGGGGTGGTTATTTAACCCACTAAACGAATTTTTCCAAAGTCAAGATCAAGCTAAATCGATTTCTAGTACCAGAAAACGGTAGGTTAACCACTTTCATCAAATTCCTTAGAGCCGTTTTCAAAATAGAAATGTACATATATACAAGAATTGCTCCTTTAATAAGATGTTATGGAACGCATTCCGTTCCTATGTCTTGACCTTTGACCCCACTTCACCCATTTTCGATAGGGTTCGTCCGCAGGTGGCCCTCTACGACATACTAAAATTTCATTGAAATCGAAATATATTTACGCACGGTATGACGCATAAGGGCACCGGAATGGATCCCGCTCCTATATCGTGACCTTTGACCCCATGTCGTCCATTTTCAATAGGATTCGTCCCCAGGTGGTCCCCTACCACATGCTAAAATTTCATCGAAATCGAAACATTTTTACGCGAGTTATCGTGCGGACAGACAGACGGACGGACAGACGGACAAAACTAGAGCATACACGCTTCTTCAACCTACGGTTGAAAAGCGTAAAAAATTGACCTTTTATATTAGTTCCCTGCCAATACATTTTTTAATTAATTTACAGCGAATCGCATGAAAATATGTTTATCAGTTTAGTTTCTTGAAGTTATCGATTATTAGTATTAATTTACTGAATTTGTCCGATTCGTAAATATAAACACAAGTCGTTTTCATTAAATACATTCATTTCTTTCCAATACATTTATTTCTACAATTTTTTTACTTCTAAAAATAACCATTGTAAAGAACGAAATAACAACACTTGAAAGAGTGAAAGTTTTATATAGGTTTATTTGTCATATTGATATTAGAATAAAAACATATGCAAAATTAAACTTTCATTAAATAACAGAAGTAAATAGTTCATTCTAGATGATCATTAGTAAGCCAGAACGATACAATATGAGTTAAAATTTGATCAAAGACATCACTATTTGCTGCTTTCACCTTTTCGCTCCACATGAATTCACATAAACAACTACCTAACATTAAGCAATGAGTGCCCTACATTTATTTATTATTTTTCTTTTGCTTTTCCCCACAAACTCTCAATGCCCTGAGTATGAGCGCCGGTATCACTGTTAATGAATTATTAACTGTTAAATGAGTATATTTTGGTTCATTTTTTACGCTTTCCAACCGTTATTTGAAGAAGCGTATATGCTCCAGCTTTGTCCGTCCGTCTGTCGGCACGATAACTCGCGTAAAAATGGTTGGATTTCGACGAAATTTTAGTATGTGGTACGGGACCACCTGGGGAAAAACCCTATTGAAAATGAACGAAATAGGATCAAAGGTCAGGACATAGGAGCGGGATCCATTCCATTGCCCTTATGCGTCATAACTTGCGTAAATATGCTTCGATGTCGATGAAATTTTAGCATATTGTAGAGGACCACCTGGTAATGAACCGTATTGAAAATGGGTGAAGTGAGATCAAAGGTCAGGACATAAGAGTGGGATGAATTCCATTGCCCTTATGCGTCATAACGTGCGCAAAAATGGTTCGATTTCGATGAAATTTTACTATGCAGTAGGGGACTACCTGGGGAAAAACCCTGTTGAAAATGAACGAAATGGGATCAAAGGTCAGGACATAGAACCGGGATCCATTCCACTGCTCTAATGCGTCATAACTGAAGTAAAAATTATTCGATTTGGATGAAATGTTAGTATGTTGTAGGAGCCTGCCTGGGGACGAAGCCTATAGAAAATAGGCGAAATGGGGTCAAAGGTTAGGACACAGTAGCGGGATCTATTCAATAGCTTCTATGCATCATAACTTACGTAAAAATGCTTCGATTGCGACAAAACTTTATCATGTTATTTCGGAGGTATACTGAACCGGTTCTGTAGAATATCATCGAAATGGGATCAAAGGTCAGGAAACAGGACCGAGATTTATTCCACAGCCATTATCCTCATAACTTGAGCAATGATTTCTGGTATGTTGGAAAGCGATTTATAATCAATGCATTGAATGATTTTTCTAACTTATTTAAATTTTGGTACGCTTTCCATTCACCAGAAACTATGTAGTACGCTCACGAACAATGAAGCTTGCGCACCTAGAAGAAAACATGCTACAACCGCGAAACTTTGCAAATAGCTAGAGTGCGTGCTGGTATGCAAATGATCCACGTTTGTTGCGACTGCGCATGATCGCACACCCTGTGGTGGCGCTAAAAGCACGAACCGGTAGCCTTATAAACCGGCGTGTAGTGGATGCCCCATGAAAGCGAAAAGCACCGACCGACGCAAGCAAGAGTACAGAGTGACATGAATGCCGGGTAGACGCCAAATACCGTAATACGCAACTTACGGACTTGGAGAGAGATCTGATCATTATCATCAGGCTGAAAACCGCAGGATGGTCGGCGAGCCGTATAAACCCCCGACGTGGATCGTTCTGACCATACCGTCCGACTGTGTTCGGAGCAGTGGACACGTGACGACACTGCCACACGGAGGAGGTGCTCTGAACGGACCAGGAGGACCACTGGTAGAGAGCGTCGACGGATCGTGCGCCAGACACGAACGGATACCACGCGGACCCGGTCCAATGTACAGGCAGATGTAGCGGCTCCTATGTGCCCACGAACCGTTTCCCGACGCCTCGCGCTTCACTGCCGTAGTCTCCCCTAACGTGCTTTGCCCCTGAATGGTAACTTTCCCGCAGAGCATATTATCTCTTAAGATGTGGTGGCGCTGTTGTCGCCTGTTTTACGTTATCTCTATAAGAGTTGACCTTCTTTAAGCGTTAGATATTGTTTGGCTTCACTGCCGTAGTCCCCCTAACGTGTTTTGCTCCTGAATGTTAAATTTCCCGCAGAGCATATTATCTCTTAAGATGTGGTGGCGCTGTTGCCGTCTGTTTTACGTTATCTCTATGAGAGTTGACCTTCTTTAAGCGTTAGATATTCTTTGGCTTCACTGCCGTAGTCCCCCTAACCTGTTTTGCTCCTGAATGTTAACTTTCCCGCAGAGCATATTATCTGATCCCAGCGCCCCTTACGTGTGCTGCCAAAAACACCGGAACATCGCCGGTTCCATTTGCAGTGGTGCCAGGCCAGAGTGACGTGGAACGCCACAGACTGGCGACGTGTGGTGTTTAGCGATGAGTGCTGCTTCGTTTTGGGGACTCAAGATTATCTTGTCCGGGTGTGGAGGTCCCCGGGTCAATGGCGCCACACCTCCCCCACTGCAGGCATTATGGTCTGGGGAATCATTGCCTACGATAGCCGGTCAACTCTAGTAGTCGCACAAAGTAGTAGCAGATCGGTCAGGTACAGCAACTATACTGCTGGCCACCCAAAATGAAACACCAAGAAGGACACGAGATAGCAAAGTAAGATTTACTGGACACATAACAACAGGTACAAAGATGAAACGATTGAGCTTACAGGCCCGTGCGAATTGCCGAACACGCAGACATCACTAGTTCGTGTGGCCCCCATGGCTGGCAATAACGGCCGCTACACGCTGCGGCATCGAACGAAAGAGGCTTTGGACGTGGGCTTGGGTTATGTCGGTTCAGGCTGCTTGTACACGTTGCCACAGTTCATCAGGCGTAGCCGCGGGTGGCGCTTGCCGGGCCACTCGGTTGCGATCAGCGACCAGACGTGTTCGATGGGCGACATAACGGGAGAACAGGCAGGCCACGGCAGCAGTGACACCTGGTGGGCCCTGAAGAATTGTTGCACGATGCGTGCCACGTGCGGGCGCGCATTGTACTGTTGAAACGTGTTCACTGGCAGGGCCAACAGATAAGGGAGGACTACAGGCTCCAAAACATTGGAGATGTAGCGGTGGCTGCTGAGTGTACCGGCGATGCGTACCAGAGGGTGCGGGTGTCATATCCAATTGCGCCCCAAACCATAACGCCAGGCGACGAACCGGTATGGCGATGCATAGTGCAGGCGTCATACAGTCTCTTGCCGCGGTGCCGTCACACGCGGATCCGACCATCGTGGTGTTGCAGGCAGAAGCGGGATTCGTCAGAGAAGACAATGTCGTGCCATTCCGTAGTGCAGGTGTGGCGTTCAACGGCCCACTGCCGCCGCACTCGCCGGTGGTGTGACGTCAATGGTAATTGGAGCAATGAACGCCGTGCGACAAGTTCCCATTCCTGCAGACGATGTCGAACGGTACGTGCTGCCATAGGTTGTTGCGCAACACACCCTAATTCCTGCGCTAACGTTCGTGATCTGGCGGTGTGAGCCGTTAATGCCCGCCACACAACATGCCGGTCATCTCGTTCGGTGGTGTCCCGTGGCTGCGGCAATCGCTCACGTCGGTCCGTTCGTCCCTCCTGCACCCACCGAATCCATACTCGCCTCTCTGTGGCTGTATGTCGTCCCACACGAGCGCCGATATCTCGGCACGATAAACCGCTGTCGCGATAAGCAACTATTCGTCCTCTGTCGAACTCCGAAACGTGCTGGAATGACTGCCGTATTCTGCGACGAGGAATCAGGAAGCTTCCCCCGCACAGGTCAGGCAGCACAACACACTTCCACTACTTACACCCCGCCTTCTGTGCACCCTTCTTATAGTGCTTCTCGGTGGCGTGTCGGGCGCACATGATTTGCATATGCCCTGCAATGCTAATCGTTTGCATGTCCTCTCGCGGGCGACGCATGCTGCGAATTTCAGGCCAATCGTATGCTTCCTTCTTGGTGTTGCATTTTGGGTGGCCAGCAGTGTACGTAGCAACGTCCCCTATGCGCGTACTCAGTTGTGTCAGCCAGTGAGTATATAAAGCGATAGACATCCTTGCCAGCTGTCAGATCTGTTTTCGGCATGGGAATGACAAGTAATAACGATTTAAGCGATTTCCAAAGCGGTGTCATAGTTGGCGCTCGTGAGATGGGCCAAAGTATTTCGGAGGTAGAAACGAAATTCGGATTTTCACGGACGACCATTGCAAGGGTGTACCGTGACTACAAGAATTCCGGCAAAACCTCCAACCTACGATACCAGTGTGGCCGTAAAAGGACATTGGGTGAACGTGATGGACCATCGTTGGCTGTCAGGAATCGTTTCGCGCGATAGGTGTGCAACACTCTCGCAGGTATCATCGGAATTCAATGCTAGGGCCTCAACAAGCATCAGCGTCCGGACTGTGCAACGTACCCTGCATGATATGGGCTTTGGGAGCCGACGCCCAACTCGAGTCCCCTTGATGGGTGCACGACACAGAGCTATGCGCCTCGCTTAGGCACGGCAACACCGCCTCTGGACACTTGATGACTGGAAACAAGTAGCCTGGTCTGACGAGTCGCGTTTCCAACTGTATTGGGAAGATGGAAGGATTCGTGTGCGGCGCAAACCCCATGAAGCCATGGATCCCGCCGTTCAACAGGGAGGTGTACTGGCCGGTGGGGGTCCGTAATGGCTGGTGGGGTCCGTAGCTGTACCGGCCAACGCTATGTGCGCATCCTTTCTGACGAGGTACACCCGTTCATGTCCTGCATTCATGCTGATGGGTTGGGCCTGTTCCAACAGGACAATGCACTTCCACACAAGTGTCGGGACTCCACATTATGGTTAGAGGAGCATTCATCTGAGTTTGGGGTGTTGCCATTCCCACCCAAGTCCCCAGATCTGAACGTGATAGTACACATTTGGGATGCCATGCAACGTGCTATCGAACACGGGAACCCGAGACCTCGGAATACACCCGAATTGTGGAATGCTCTGCAGGAAGTATGGTGTGCATTGCCAACGGCATATTTGCAGAAGCTAGTGGAGTCCATGCCCCGTCGTATTTCTGCAGTCCTCCGCTACCGTGGAGGACCTACCAAGTATTAGACTGGTGTACCAGTTTTTCTGGCACTTCAGTGTACATGATAATACATGATTATTACTAACATTCACTTTCTTCAAGAGCAGCATCAATTAATAATAATAACAGTAGAAGTAGTAGTGTTCTAGTGTAGCAAGTAGTAGTAGTGTTCTAGTGCAGTAAGTTAGTAGTAGTAGTAATAGTATTAATCTTTCATTTTCACGAATTACTGCTTTCTACATATTAGCCAAACCTTAATTAATTACACTTGACTCCCCTTGAAAAATTTCCTGCAGGCGCACATAGCTGTTGAAAGATTTTTTGTATGAAGCATTGTTACATTTCTTTCGTGGCAAAGGAATAAAATGCTCCGCTGTAGCATTGACAGGAATCGCACAAATGCTCCTCCCAGGGGGACATACAAGCCACAGCGTCTTCAAATTTCCGATTCCTTTGTTCGAGAATTCAGTCAGTAAATAAATAAATATATCGCTCTTTCCACGTTCCAGAAACACACAGCAACCGAAAAATTGTTTTTCAGCCACCGCTGTGGAATTGAACCACAGAACTCTCGATATCTAGCCGAGGGCGTTACATTTGCACCACGGTGGCCAACAATCCACGGTGCTATGTGTATTTTTTAAGTCAGCTTCTGACATCATAAATCCGTAAGATGGGCTCAGCTACTGAGACGTCTCTATCTGGTGGGCATTAACGGCACTGGCTATATATATATATTATAGCAGTAATATAGCCGAGTTCGAAAGCTGGAAAAGAACTGAAATCGACAAGGGTCTACATTTTGAATGAAGCCTCCATGATCCTGCTAATGCCCTGATGACCAGCCTTGATCGTTTTTTCCGCGACATCGAAAATAATGAACAACCATTTAGTGGCAAGTTATTGATACCTGGAGGAGATTTTCAACAAGTTCTACCCGTAGTCCCTCCTCAGCTCGTGGAACCATTATCGAGAATTGTCTAAAATCGTGCCCACTATGGCCACACTTCGAAAAGTATCTCTTGACACAGAACATGCGTACAAACCCTAACGTGGTCGCATTCACCGAGATTTCGCATTCATCAGATTTTAATTTCATTTCGCATTACACCAGATTTCATTTCATTCCGCATTCACCATTTCACCGATTTTTCGCATTCACCAGATTTCAATTTCATTTCGCATTACACCAGATTTTATTTCATTTCGCATTCACCATTTCACCGATTTTTCGCATTCACCAGATTTCAATTTCATTTCGCATTACACCAGATTTCATTTCCTTTCGCATTCACCCTTTCACCGATTTTTCGCATTCACCGGATTTCAATTTCATTTCGCATTACACCAGATTTCATTTCATTTTGCATACACCATTTCACCGATTTTTCCCATTCACCAGATTTCAATTTCATTTCGCATTACACCAGATTTCATTTCATTTCGCATTCACCAGATTTCAATTTCATTTCATTTCGCATTCACCATTTCACCGATTTTTCGCATTCATCGGATTTCAATTTCATTTCGCATTACACCAGATTTCATTTCATTTCGCATTCACCAAATTTCACTGTGGTCACGTGTCAGGTGAACAAAATAATCTATTGTTCTGTTCGTGTTGCAACACACCAGTGGATTTTTTAAGAAAGGACAGTTGTGAAAAGCATTTGGCAAGCAAGCTGCATAAAAAAAGGTGTGTCATAACAGTCAACCGAAAATAACGCAGATATGTGTTGATGAATTAATTGAAAAAAGAACTAAACAAGGACAGCCTGCCTCAACTGAACTTTTGAAATTAACTGATGCCTTTTGTGCAGCTGATATCCCAATTTCCAAACTGGATACATTAAAAAATTACTTGGAAAATTTGTTGAAAGATACAGGTGTTATTCCAAATGCAAACTGGATGCGGAAATATTATTTGCCGAATATACAAGATATTCACAAGCAACAAGTGAAAGATTTTTTTAAACAAGTTAGTGAAATCATGCAATGCATTGATTATAATACGCTGTCCAACATACCAGAAATCATTACTCAAGTTATCAGGATAATGGCTGTGGAATAAATCACGCTCCTATGCTTGACCTTTGATCCCATTTCGATGATATTCAACAGAACCGGTTCATATATATACCTCCGAAACAACATGATAAAGTTTTGTCGCAATAGAAGCATTTTTTACGTAAGTTATGATGCATAAGAGCTATGGAATAGATCCCGCTCCTGTGTCCTAACCTTTGACCCCATTTCGCCCATTTTCGATAGGATTCGTCCCCAGACAGGCCCCTACAACATGCTAACATTTCATCCAAATGGAAGCATTTTTACGTAAGTTATGGCGCATAATGGCGATGGAAGTGATTCCGCTTCTATGTCCTGCCCTTTCACCCATTTTCGCCAATTTTCAATACGGTTTGTCCCCACGTGGTCCTCTACTAAAATTTCATCGAAATCGAACCTTTTTTACATTAGTTATGACGCATAAGAGCAGTGGAATGGATCCCGTTCCTATTTCCTGACCTTTGACTCCATTTCGTTCACTTTAAATAGGGTTCCTTCCCAGGTGATCTCCTACCACATACTAAAATTTCATTGAAATCGAACGATTGTTACGCGAGTTATCGTGCGGACGGGCATACGCGCACAACGCGCGACGTAATGAGACAGATGGGAATCGTTATCATCTGCTCGAAAGAGTGTGACATCATAAAACTTTAATAGGAATCACACACAACGCGCGACGTAATGAGACAGACGGCGTGACCGTGCCCCAACATCTCAATAGCAAGCTTGTGACGTCATAAGATTTCTAAGCATGGGTTACATTAATGGAACGACGCCATGACACTGAAAACGTGGTAATTCGGGATGGGTATTTAACGCACCAAACGAATTTTCCTAAAGTCGAGATCAAGCTAAATCGATTTCTAGTACCAGAAAACGGAATGTTAACGACTTTCATCAAAATCCTTAGAGCCGTTTTCAAAATAAAATTTTCATGGATACAAGAATTGCTCCTTTAAGGTGGACGTCAAGTAATTTTACTTCCTATACTTCCAATGGAAAAACTTCTGTACACATTCTCTTCACAATTAATGCGTTCCCAAGGATGAAAATTTGAACATCGATTAAAATAGCTTCATTTTATAACTTGGAATACTTAATATTTTCTAAAACATAACCATAATTATGCAATCCAACATTTATTTGTCTACATTACGTCATCAAAGTACAGGTAGCGCCATCTTTTTTCTGGTTTCAACACTACCAAAGGAAACGTTATTGTTTTTTAATATAATTATTGTTATGTTTTAGAAAATGTTAAGTATTCCAAGTTATAATATGAAGTTATTTTAATCGATGTTCAAATTTCGATCCTTAGGAACACACTAATTGTGAAGGAAATGTGTAGAAAAGTTTTTCCATTGGAAATATAGGAAGCAAAATTACTTGACGTGCAGCTTAATAGTATGTGATAAGGGCGATGGAATGGATCCCGATCCTATGTTCTGCCCTTTGACCCCACTTGTCCCATTTTCAATAGGGTTCCTCTCTGGGTGGTCTCCTACCACATACTAAAATTTCATTGAAATCGAACCATATTTACGCAAGTTATGAGGCAAAAGGGCAATGGAATGGAACCCGCTCCTATGTCGTGACCTTTAACCCCCATTTGTCCCATTTTCAATAGGGTTCGTCCCCAGGTGGTCCCCTACCACATACTGAAATTTTGAAATCTAACCATTTTTACGTGAGTTATCGTGCCTACAGACGGACGGAAAAACCTGGAGCATATACGCTTCTTCAACTTACGGTTGAAAAGCGTAAAAAAACAGTATCCAGTGTAAGCATCGTAGCAGACGAAACAACTGATTCGGAAGATAGGTACATTTTGAATATTCTTGCTGTTCAATTAGCTGAAACGAATGCTGAAAGCAGTAATGCTGAAACGTCTTTCAATGCAATCTTCCTCGAATGCATCACTTTGAATCCGTAAATAGCAGTCAACAGGGGCGCGCCCAGACTTCATTTTAAAGAGTGTAAGAAGGAAATACCTTCAAGAACATCATTTTCTGTGACCTTTAAATTTACAGTTTCTATAAAATACAAATGCCTCATAAATACAGGGTGCATAGGAAAGTCCCTTTAGCCTGGAATAACTTGCGAACGGAGAGAGGTACAGTTATGCAAGTGAGATAACGGTATAGTAAAGCGACTACGCCCAATCGAATGCAACCAATAGCAGCGCCCCTAGTGGCGAAATGCGTAAGTTAGCCATTGCAAATCGAAAACGAAAATAGATAGAGCAAAAATTTCCAAATACAAACTTAAGGTGGACCTCAAGTAATTTTGCTTCCTATACTTCCAATGGGAAAACTTGTGTACATATTTTCTTCACAATTAATGCGTTCCGAAGGATGAAATTTTTTTTTTTTTTTTTTTTTTAGGTTTAACGACCACCGTGAGCAACTCAATGGGCTATAAGCAGTCGCCTGTCCCTAATTTAGGGTCACTGGTTCCAGGGAAGGGAGAGAGCCAGTGCCGTAAGACAAACACAACATCCATGCCTCACCGGGATTCGAACCCGGACCCCGTTCGGACGAATGATCAGAGGCCATCGCTTAGACCACTGCGCCACCGAGGCGGCGATGAAAATTTTAACATCGATTAAAATAGCTTCATTTTATAACTTGGAATACTTAATATTTTCTAAAACATAACCATAATTATGCAATGCAACATTTGTTTGTCTACTGACGTCACCAAAGTACAGGTGGCGCCATCTTTTTTCTGGTTTCAACACCACAAAAGGAAAAGTTATTAATTTTTAATATAAAAATGGTTATGTTTTAGAAAATATTAAGTATTCCAAGTTATAATATGAAGTTATTTTAATCGATGTTCAAATTTTCATCATTGGGAACGTATTAATTGTGAAGAAAATGTGTACAGAAGTTTTCCCATTGGAAGTATAGGAAGCAAAACTCGCCGCCCCGGTGGCGCAGTGGTCTAAGGCGTTGGCCTCTGATCATTCGTCCGAAAGGGGTCCGGGTTCGAATCCCGGTGAGGCATGGATGTTGTGTTTGTCTTACGGCACTGGCTCTCTCCCTTCCCTGGAACCAGTGACCCTAAATTAGGGACGGGCGACTGCTTATAGCCCATTGAGTTGCTCACGGTGGTCGTTAAACCTCCAATCATAAAAAAAAAATAAAAAATAAAAAGCAAAACTCCTTGGGGTACACCTTAAAGAACATCAATTAATTAGTACAAAACGACATTTGTTTCACACGGATAAGATAAATTGTCACCTGAATACCCTAAAATTTCCGAAATCGATGCGCGACCTTTTGTGTGAACCTTTGAAGGGAACAGGCATAGGTATGAGCAAATGCACACAATTTATTGCATAAATGCGTACTTATGTCAATACACTTTGATGACGTCAGACAAAACAAAAATAAAATAAAAGGCAAACTGGCGCACAGTGATAAAAAGTTAATGTCGAGTAAGTTCGAAGAGTTCGCCATTGCCAACGATACACATTTGTATTCGTTAAAGTAACTGTGCATGCACATTCCTCAGCATGGAAGGTGTCACACTATTGCAAGCATCTGTAACACGACGACGTAAATCCAGCAGACTTGTAGGCGATGTTGCATACACCTGATTTTTTACGTAACCCCAGAATTCCAAGCTCCCCATTCTCACAGAGCGTACGTAGACCTAAACTTCTGATCAGGGTACATCCTGCTACTGGATTTATATCGTAGGTACGGTACAACGTCACAATCTGCATTTGCATACGGCTACATTTGCGAAATGTGAATATGCAGATTCGAATCGTCCCGCATCGATTTCGGACATTGTAGGGTATTCAGGCGACAATTTATGTTATCTGTGTGAATCAAATGTCGTTTTGTACTAATTAATTGATGCTCTACAACTTTGTATTTGGAAATTTTGCTCTGTCGCTTTTCGTTTTTGATTTCCAATGGCTAACTTCCGCATTTCGCCACTAGAGGCGCTGTTATCGGTTGCACTCGATCGGGCGTAGTCGCTTTACTATACCGTTATCTCACTTGCATAACTCTACCTCTCCCCGTTCGCAAGATATTCCAGGCTAAAGGGACTTTCCTATGCACCCTGTATATCATCATCATCATTGTCAACCATTATTCAATCCACTGCTGGACGAAGGTCTCCTCGAGTTTACTATATCTATAAAAGGTTTCTTTTTTTTTTTTTTGATTGGAGGTTTAGCGACCACCGTGAGCAACTCAATGGGCTATGAGTAGTCGCCCATCCCTAACTTAGGGTCAACGGTCCAAGGGAAGGGAGAGAGCCAGTGCCGTAAGGCAAACACAACATCCATGCCTCACCGGGATTCGGACCCGGACCCCTTTCGGAAGAGTGATCAGAGGCCAACGCTTAGACCACTGCGCCACTGGGGCGGCAAAAAAAAAAAATGCTTCGAAATTCTGGTTTCATAAACGCGACCGTAAAATCTTCCATTCTGTCGATTTACGGATGTGCACTTTGCAGGTAAAAACTTCAGATCATGTCCGACATGAAGTACACTGAAGAGCAATTGAACTAAAGACAGCTGGCGTTCTGCAAATATGGCGCTGTGGGCGGCCCTGTAAACGGAAACGACATGGCGTGTGCAGCGATCCGACAATATAAGGAGTGATGCGACGGGAATCAGTAAGAGTCGGACGCAGTATGGGTAAGACGAAGGATCTAAGCGCATTTTATCGTGGGAAAATTGTCGGGGTCCGACGAATGGGTCACTCCATCTCTGAAGTCGTGCACGCACTGAGATTTTTACGAGCCACTGTGTCACGGGTGCACCGTGAGTACATCGAATCCGGTAAAACCATCCCTGCAAGGGCCAACTGCCGTGGACAACAGCATGTGGATGAGCGGGGTCATCGTTGGCTAGCTCGCATTGTAACAGCGGATAGACGGGCCACAGTGCAAGAAATCACTCGGCAATTTAACGCTGGTGCGCAAAAACGTGTAAGCAGCCACACCATCCAGAACCATCTCCTCGCTATGGGGTACAGAAGCCATCGTCCCACCAGGGTACCGCTGATGACCGCACATCACAGGGTGCAAAGATTAGCATGGGCGCGGGAACATCGCCACTGGAACCTAGACAGGTGGGAAAATGTTGCCTGGGCTGATGAGTCGAGATTCACGTTGGTACATGCGGATGACAGGATACGAGTACGGCGCAAACCGCATGAAGCGATGGATCCTTCTTGCCAGCAGGGTACTCTTCAAGCTGGTGGGGGTGGCATTCTCGTCTGGGGACTGTTTACGTGGACTGAAATGGGACCCTTGGTGCATGTGACGTCGTCCCTCACAGGTCAACGTTACCGGGATATCCTGGACGACCATTTGCTCCCGTTTTTGCGTCTTCAACATCCCACTGGGGACCTCATCCTGCAACAAGACAATGCAGCTCCCGAACTGTAGCCGAATGGATGGATGAACACTCCACCGACGTGTCCTCGCTTCCTTGGTCAGCTAGGTGATCTAACCTCAGCACATCTGGGATGCCATCGAGAGAGATGACCCACCTCCATGAAATCTTCGTGAACTGTGGGAGCTTGTTCAGGGCTCGTGGATCCGTATGGCTTCCCAACGCTTCCGGTGTCTTGTCGAGTCCATGCCGAGACGAATCGCCGCCGTCATCAGGGCGAAAGGTGGTGCTACACGTTACTAGACAGGTATCTCTCATTCAATTGCTCTTCAGTGTATAACACAGCTGCCTCTCCAAGAAAGGAGGGAGGAGAATTGTGACACATCAGTGGCGTACTCAGCGGGGCACGGGGTGGGGGTGGCCCGCCCTCCCAATAAGGTGTAACATTCGTTATTGGCTGCTTATTTTTAAATATATTTTTATAGGTTTGTACATAGACAGCAGTGTATATTTGTACATGATTTTAAATATATATTTTACGAATAATTGAAAACGCACTTTAATATGAAGAAGATATTTTTATCGATTCTCAGTATTTTGGGTGATGTTTTCCCTCGGGTAAGGAAAAGTGGCCACCGGAGAACTGGATACATTACAATTTTAGTACCATAAAATTGTTCTGCATAAACAAATATCGTGTTATCAGATTGCCCACTACTTGAGCAACTATTGTTCACAAAATATTTTTTTAATATTTCATTTTCAATAAGAAATTTAGACATTTTCGTAAATTTCAGGCCAAAGACAAAGCAGAGAACTGGCCTCGGAATCAAGGGGGGTTGACAAGAGTATTCTGACTTGCCACGGGCGACACATCACAGACAGTGCAGTTGTATTGATCACAGATACAGCTGTTTAGTATAAAGCTTCCTTAATCTCCCCATATGTATCCGTTCACTCCCAGCGTGGTGAACTGTTGCATCGTGGGAATGAAAACATGATAACTGAATTACATATATAATGAATTTTTCTTTTAAATAAACGTGCCACGAAGTATCGCGATTTCTCACAGAAAAAACTTTTTAAAAACCTTTTCCACGTTTTTTTACGCTTTCGAACCGTAGGTTGAAGAAGCGTTTATGCTCCAGCTTTGTCCGTCTGTCTGTCTGTCCGTCCGCACGATAACTCACGTAAAAATGCTTCGATTTCGATGAAATTTTAGTATGTGGTAGTTGACCACCTGGGAAGGAACCCTATTGAAAATGGGAAAAATGAGGTCAAAGGTCACGACATAGGAGCGAGATTTATTCCATCACACTTATGCGTCATAACGTAAGTAAAAATGCTTCTATTGCGACAAAACTTTAGTATGTTGTTCCGGAAGTATACAGAACCAATTCTCTCTAATATAATCGAAATTGGTTCAAATGTGAGGGCACAGGAGCGAGATTTATTCCACAGCCATTATCCTCATAACTTGACAAAAAATGCTTCTATTGCTACACAATTTTAGTATGTTGTTCCGGAGGTATACTGAACCAATTCTGTTTAATATAATCGAAATGGGGTCAAAGGTCAGGGTACAGGAGCAAGATTAATTCCACTGCCATTGTCCTCCTAACTTGAGTAAAAATGCTTCTATTGAGACAAAACTTTAGTATGTTGTTCCGGAGGTATACTGAACTAGTTCTGTTTAATATCATCGAAATGGGGTCAAATGTCAGGACACAGGAGCGAAATTTATTCCACAGCCATTATCCTCATAACTTGACAAAAAAGGCTTCTATTGCTACACAATTTTAGTATGTTGTTCCGGAGGTATACTGAACCAATTCTGCTTAATATAATAGAAATGGGGTCAAAGGTCAGGGTACAGGAGCAATAATAATTCCACTGCCATTGTCCTCCTAACTTGAGTAAAAATGCTTCTATTGCGACAAAACTTTAGTATGTTGTTCCGGAGGTATACTGAACTAGTTCTGTTTAATATCATCGAAATGGGGTCAAATGTCAGGACACAGGAGCGAAATTTATTCCACAGCCATTATCCTCATAACTTGACAAAAAAGGCTTCTATTGCTACACAATTTTAGTATGTTGTTCCGGAGGTATACTGAACCAATTCTGCTTAATATAATAGAAATGGGGTCAAAGGTCAGGGTACAGGAGCATGATTAATTCCACTTCCATTGTCCTCATAACTTGAATAAAAATGCTTCTATTGCGACAAAACTTTAGTATGTTGTTCCGGAGGTATACTGAACTAGTTCTGTTTAATATCATGGAAATGGGGTCAAAGGTCAAGGCACAAGAGCGAGATTTGTTCCACAGCCATTATCCTCATAACTTGACAAAAAATGCTTCTATTGCGACAAAACTTTAGTATGTTGTTTCGGAGCTATACTGAACTAGTTCTGTTTAATATAATCGAAATGGGTTCAAAGGTCAAGAGCGAGATTTATTGCACAGCCATTATCCTCTTAACTTGAGTAATAACTTAAGTAATGATTTCTGGTATGTTGGAAAGCCTATCATGATCAATGCATTGCATGATTTTGGTAACTTGTTGATATTTGATATTAAGGTATCAATCGTAAAATGTGGGTGACACTTTTTGCCCCCCCTCCTCGGAAGCTGCCGCCCGCTTGGCGCGTCCCTGGCAGTCAAGCGAGACAATATACTTCAGTGCGTTAATAAGTATGAAACACCTTTTGCGAATATAACCGCTTTTGTGACAGACAATGCATGTTACATATATACAAAGCGCGGGAAAAGAGCCCGTAAACCGAATTTTTGAGGAAATACAGTATTTCGCGAAATTTTGGGGTAAATCCCTAAATTTTGGGAAAAGCCGCGAACTTTTCGCGAAATTTCGCGATTTACCAGGCGACCGCCCAACGAGTTTTGCCTTTTTTTCCCCCGATAAAATTACTACCCTAATTATAATCAACAGAGGATGCTAATATAAAATACATTTTCGTTAAAAACACGAAAGACTACGAAACTTATACATCACTACATCAAAGAATGGATATCAATATGAATTATACTTATTTTTTTTATTTTTTTTATTTGAGGTTTAACGACCACCGTGAGCAACTCAATGGGCTATAAGCAGTCGCCCGTCCCTAATTTAGGGTAACTGGTTCCAGGGAAGGGAGAGAGCCAGTGCCGTAAGACAAACACGACATCCATGCCTGACCGGGATTGGAACTCAGACCCCTTACGGACGAATGATCAGAGGCCAGCGCCTTAGACCACTGCGCCACCGGGGGCTTATACTTATTTATCAGCGTAAGATGGTGCTGTGAATTCCGTTGTTTTACAAGGAAGAATAGTGATATAAATTATTATCTATAAAAGATATTGCTAATCGTATAAATTACATTCTTTATTAACGAGGGAAGCTCGTATAAACAGTATATCTGTATCGATAAAGAATGCTGATATTTTGATCCGTTATATTTCTGTTTCGTTTTATTTCGAAGTTTTTTTTTTGGAGGTTTAACGACCACCGTCAGCAACTCAGTGGGCTATGGGCAGTCGCCCGTCCCTAATTTAGGGTCACTGGTTCCAGGGAAGGGAGAGAGCCAGTGCCGTAAGACAAATACAACATCCATTGATTGATTGGAGGTTTAACGAGCACCGTGAGCAACTCAGTGGGCTATGGGCAGTCACCCGTTCCTAATTTAGGGTCACTGGTTCCAGGGAAGGGAGAGAGCCAGTGCCGTAAGACAAATACAACATCCATTGATTGATTGGAGGTTTAACGAGCACCGTGAGTAACTCAGTGGGCTATAAGCAATCGCCCGTCCCTAATTTAGGGTCACTGGTTCCAGGGAAGGTAAAGAGCCAGTGCCGTAAGACAAATACAACATCCATTGATTGATTGGAGGTTTAACGATCACCGTGAGCAACTCAGTGGGCTATGGGCAGTCGCCCGTCCCTAATTTAGGGTCACTGGCTCCAGGGAAGGGAGAGAGCCAGTGCCGTAAGACAAATACAACATCCATTGATTGATTGGAGGTTTAACGACCACCGTGAGCAACGTAGTGGGCTATAAGCAGTCGCCCGACCCTAATTTAGGGACTCTGGTTCCAGGGAAGGTAAAGAGCCAGTGCCGTAAACAAACACAACATCCATTGATTGATTGGAGGTTTAACGAGCACCGTGAGCAACTCAGTGGGCTATAAGCAGTGGCCCGTCCCTAATTTAGGGTCACTGGTTCCAGGGAAGGTAGAGAGACAGTGCCGTAAGACAAATGCAACATCCATTGATTGATTGGAGGTTTAACGACCACCGTGAGCAACGTAGTGGGCTATAAGCAGTCGCCCGACCCTAATTTAGGGACTCTGGTTCCAGGGAAGGTAAAGAGCCTGTGCCGTAAACAAACACAACATCCATTGATTGATTGGAGGTTTAACGAGCACCGTGAGCAACTGAGTTGGCTATAAGCAGTCGCCCGTCCCTAATTTAGGGTCTTTGGTGCCAGGGAAGGTAGAGAGCCAGTGCCGTAAAACAAATACAACATCCATTGATTGATTGGAGGTTTAACGACCACCGTGAGCAACTCAGTGGGCTATAAGCAGTCGCCCTCCCTTAATTTAGGGTCACTGGTTCCAGGGAAGGGAGACAGGCAGTGCCGTAAGACAAACACAACATCCATTGATTGATTGCAGGTTTAACGACCACCGTGAGCAACTCAGTGGGCTAAAAGCAGTCGCCCTTCCTTAATTTAGGGTCAATGATTCCAGGGAAGGTGGAGAGCCAGTGCCGTAAGACAAACACGACATCCATTGATTGATTGCAGGTTTAACGACCACCGCGAGCAACTCAGTGGGCTATAAGCAGTCGCCCGTCCCAAATTTAGGATCACTGGTTCCAGAGAGGGAGAGAGTCAGCGCCATAAGACAAACACAACATCCATGCCTCACCGGGATTCGGACCCGGATCCATCTCAGACGAATGATCGGAAGCCATCGCTTAGACCGCAGCGCCACTGATCAGATTAGATCATACGTAGAGGATTTTAGGAAGGGAGTGTCTGACCCCAGGTCTTAAACAACCCTTAGAAATAGGAAGCTAGGAGATTTGGGCTAGAGTGCCTGATAGGAAAGTGACACGGAAGCGAGGTAGAAAGGTGGAGGAAGACGCCCTTATTTATTACCGAGGGGGCTAGTGCCCGGGGTCCGACGGCTTAACGTGCCCATTCGACGCACGGAGGGCATTAAGTGGTTCGAGCGTTCGTACCTGCCTGGGATCGAACCTAAGGTTTTCACCATGGCAGTCACGAACGTTGACCACTAAGCCACCCGATGCGTCACTCGGGGGACATTTTGGTGTTTAACGCTCATCACGAGCGATACTTAGGGCTATAAGCTCTCGCCCGTCCCTAATTTAGGGTCACTAGCTGCAGGGAGAGAGCTAGAGCCATCAGAAAAACACACAACCAATGCGCACTTGAGCGTTGGCCCATTCGAAAGAATGATCAGAAGCCAGTGTCTCGGACCACTCAGCTATCGGGACAGCGTTATGCTGCATATCCCAGTTTCACGCAGATATTTCCGAATTTGATTTTTATTATGAACATATTAACTCATAAAAAACTTAACTTGTTTACCTTTCTGGCTTGTTGGCAAAGAGTTCCTGCTAGTTTGGAGAAGAATTCCAACGGTCTAATTTAAGTCCGCTGTTGTCCGTAAGAGAATGAAAAAACGATTAACGACGGAGTTGAAAGTACTCTCGCTTTATAAGCGCCACTTTCCGATGTCTGTTGCTTCTTTTTAAAGAACTGACAACAGAGCGAACGTGTTGACGTGAAGAAGTGCTCAGCTGTTTGTGTTGTGTCTGATTTTAAACACATTGGCACGAAGAACACTGACCTCCTGCGAAGTGACATGTTTTTTTATTTGTCACGGCGTTGGAAGACAGGAGTATCGTCTGTCTACAAGGGGACGCATAAGTTAAAAGCCATCAAGACTTCTTTCTCCTTGTCTTTTATTTTTATTTTTCAGCATCAAAGCTTTATATCTGGGAAGAAACTCGTCTTCCAAAGGGTAATTAGGTTTGTTTTAACAGACCTATTAAAAATTTGTGCTTAAAACCACAAGAAGTCTAATCTGTGGAATATGACGTTTCCCGGCAAAATTCGCAAAGAAAGAAACTACGAAGTTTTAGAAATCGGGGTTTCTCTGCTATAGCAGCCGAATTTCAGGAACGCTTATCTGATAACGTGCTGAGCGGCCATTGATGGCCTTCAAAACAAACTCAATTACAGAGTCGAGTCATAATAATATGACCACCTACCTAATAATGGGAATAACCACCCTTGGCCCGGATGACAGAGGCGAGACGGCGTGGCATGGACGCAATGAGGCCCTGGAAGGTTGCCCGAGGAACACATGCCCAACCTTAGTTATGCCTCTGTATACACAGTCGTATCAGAATAATATGACCACCTACCTAATAATGGGAATAACCACCCTTGGCCCGGATGACAGCGGAGAGACGGCGTGGCATAGACGCAATGAGGCCCTGGAAGGTTGCCCGAGGAACACATGACCAACCTTAGTTATGCCTCTGTATACACATTCGTATCAGAATAATATGACCACCTACCTAATAATGGGAATAACCACTCTTGGCCCGGATGACAGCTGAGAGACGGCGTGGCATAGACGCAATGAGGCCCTGGAAGGTTGCCAGAGGAACACATGCCCAACCTTAGTTATGCCTCTGTATACACATTCGTATCAGAATAATATGACCACCTACCTAATAATGGGAATAACCACTCTTGGCCCGGATGACAGCTGAGAGACGGCGTGGCATAGACGCAATGAGGCCCTGGAAGGTTGCCAGAGGAACACATGCCCAACCTTAGTTATGCCTCTGTATACACATTCGTATCAGAATAATATGACCACCTACCTAATAATGGGAATAACCACTCTTGGCCCGGATGACAGCTGAGAGACGGCGTGGCATAGACGCAATGAGGCCCTGGAAGGTTGCCAGAGGAACACATGCCCAACCATAGTTATGCCTCTGTATACACATTCGTATCAGAATAATATGACCACCTACCTAATAATGGGAATAACCACTCTTGGCCCGGATGACAGCTGAGAGACGGCGTGGCATAGACGCAATGAGGCCCTGGAAGGTTGCCAGAGGAACACATGCCCAACCTTAGTTATGCCTCTGTATACACATTCGTATCAGAATAATATGACCACCTACCTAATAATGGGAATAACCACTCTTGGCCCGGATGACAGCTGAGAGACGGCGTGGCATAGACGCAATGAGGCCCTGGAAGGTTGCCAGAGGAACACATGCCCAAACTTAGTTATGCCTCTGTATACACAGTCGTATCAGAATAATATGACCACCTACCTAATAATGGGAATAACCACCCTTGGCCCGGATGACAGCGGAGAGACGGCGTGGCATAGACGCAATGAGGCCCTGGAAGGTTGCCAGAGGAACACATGCCCAACCTTAGTTATGCCTCTGTGTACACAGTCGTATCAAAATAATATGACCACCTACCTAATAATGGGAATAACCACCCTTGGCCCGGATGACAGCGGAGAGACGGCGTGGCATCGACGCAATGAGGCCCTGGAAGGTTGCCAGAGGAACACATGCCCAACCTTAGTTATGCCTCTGTATACACAGTCGTATCAGAATAATATGACCACCTACCTAATAATGGGAATAACCACCCTTGGCCCGGATGACAGCGGAGAGACGGCGTGGCATAGACGCAATGAGGCCCTGGAAGGTTGCCAGAGGAACACATGCCCAACCTTAGTTATGCCTCTGTATACACAGTCGTATCAGAATAATATGACCACCTACCTAATAATGGGAATAACCACCCTTGGCCCGGATGACAGCGGAGAGACGGCGTGGCATAGACGCAATGAGGCCCTGGAAGGTTGCCCGAGGAACACATGCCCAACCTTAGTTATGCCTCTGTATACACATTCGTATCAGAATAATATGACCACCTACCTAATAATGGGAATAACCACTCTTGGCCCGGATGACAGCTGAGAGACGGCGTGGCATAGACGCAATGAGGCCCTGGAAGGTTGCCAGAGGAACACATGCCCAACCTTAGTTATGCCTCTGTATACACATTCGTATCAGAATAATATGACCACCTACCTAATAATGGGAATAACCACCCTTGGCCCGGATGACAGCGGAGAGACGGCGTGGCATAGACGCAATGAGGCCCTGGAAGGTTGCCAGAGGAACACATGCCCAACCTTAGTTATGCCTCTGCATACACATTCGTATCAGAATAATATGACCACCTACCTAATAATGGGAATAACCACCCTTGGCCCGGATGACAGCGGAGAGACGGCGTGGCATAGACGCAATGAGGCCCTGGAAGGTTGCCAGAGGAACACATGCCCAACCTTAGTTATGCCTCTGTATACACATTCGTATCAGAATAATATGACCACCTACCTAATAATGGGAATAACCACCCTTGGCCCGGATGACAGCGGAGAGACGGCGTGGCATAGACGCAATGAGGCCCTGGAAGGTTGCCAGAGGAACACATGCCCAACCTTAGTTATGCCTCTGCATACACATTCGTATCAGAATAATATGACCACCTACCTAATAATGGGAATAACCACCCTTGGCCCGGATGACAGCGGAGAGACGGCGTGGCATAGACGCAATGAGGCCCTGGAAGGTTGCCAGAGGAACACATGCCCAACCTTAGTTATGCCTCTGTATACACATTCGTATCAGAATAATATGACCACCTACCTAATAATGGGAATAACCACCCTTGGCCCGGATGACAGCGGAGAGACGGCGTGGCATAGACGCAATGAGGCCCTGGAAGGTTGCCAGAGGAACACATGCCCAAACTTAGTTATGCCTCTGTATACACAGTCGTATCAGAATAATATGACCACCTACCTAATAATGGGAATAACCACCCTTGGCCCGGATGACAGCGGAGAGACGGCGTGGCATAGACGCAATGAGGCCCTGGAAGGTTGCCAGAGGAACACATGCCCAACCTTAGTTATGCCTCTGTATACACATTCGTATCAGAATAATATGACCACCTACCTAATAATGGGAATAACTACCCTTGGCCCGGATGACAGCGGAGAGACGGCGTGGCATAGACGCAATGAGGCCCTGGAAGGTTGCCAGAGGAACACATGCCCAAACTTAGTTATGCCTCTGTATACACAGTCGTATCAGAATAATATGACCACCTACCTAATAATGGGAATAACCACCCTTGGCCCGGATGACAGCGGAGAGACGGCGTGGCATAGACGCAATGAGGCCCTGGAAGGTTGCCAGAGGAACACATGCCCAACCTTAGTTATGCCTCTGTATACACATTCGTATCAGAATAATATGACCACCTACCTAATAATGGGAATAACCACCCTTGGCCCGGATGACAGCGGAGAGACGGCGTGGCATAGACGCAATGAGGCCCTGGAAGGTTGCCAGAGGAACACATGCCCAACCTTAGTTATGCCTCTGCATACACATTCGTATCAGAATAATATGACCACCTACCTAATAATGGGAATAACCATCCTTGGCCCGGATGACAGCGGAGAGACGGCGTGGCATAGACGCAATGAGGGCCTGGAAGGTTGCCCGAGGAACACATGCCCAACCTTAGTTATGCCTCTGTATACACAGTCGTATTAGAATAATATGACCAATTACCTAATAATGGGAATAACCATCCTTGGCCCGGATGACAGCGGAGAGACGGCGTGGCATAGACGCAATGAGGGCCTGGAAGGTTGCCAGAGGAACACATGCCCAACCTTAGTTATGCCTCTGTATACACATTCGTATCAGAATAATATGACCACCTACCTAATAATGGGAATAACCACCCTTGGCCCGGATGACAGCGGAGAGACGGCGTGGCATAGACGCAATGAGGGCCTGGAAGGTTGCCCGAGGAACACATGCCCAACCTTAGTTATGCCTCTGTATACACATTCGTATCAGAATAATATGACCACCTACCTAATAATGGGAATAACCACCCTTGGCCCGGATGACAGCAGAGAGACGGCGTGGCATAGACGCAATGAGGGCCTGGAAGGTTGCCCGAGGAACACATGCCCAACCTTAGTTATGCCTCTGTATACACATTCGTATCAGAATAATATGACCACCTACCTAATAATGGGAATAACCACCCTTGGCCCGGATGACAGCGGAGAGACGGCGTGGCATAGACGCAATGAGGCCCTGGAAGGTTGCCAGAGGAACACATGCCCAACCTTAGTTATGCCTCTGTATACACAGTCGTATCAGAATAATATGACCACCTACCTAATAATGGGAATAACCACCCTTGGCCCGGATGACAGCGGAGAGACGGCGTGGCATAGACGCAATGAGGCCCTGGAAGGTTGCCAGAGGAACACATGCCCAACCTTAGTTATGCCTCTGTATACACATTCGTATCAGAATAATATGACCACCTACCTAATAATGGGAATAACCACCCTTGGCCCGGATGACAGAGGCGAGACGGCGTGGCATGGACGCAATGAGGCCCTGGAAGGTTGCCAGAGGAACACATGCCCAACCTTAGTTATGCCTCTGCATACACATTCGTATCAGAATAATATGACCACCTACCTAATAATGGGAATAACCACCCTTGGCCCGGATGACAGCGGAGAGACGGCGTGGCATAGACGCAATGAGGCCCTGGAAGGTTGCCAGAGGAACACATGCCCAACCTTAGTTATGCCTCTGTATACACATTCGTATCAGAATAATATGACCACCTACCTAATAATGGGAATAACCACCCTTGGCCCGGATGACAGAGGCGAGACGGCGTGGCATGGACGCAATGAGGCCCTGGAAGCTTGCCCGAGGAACACATGCCCAACCTTAGTTATGCCTCTGTATACACAGTCGTATCAGAATAATATGACCACCTACCTAATAATGGGAATAACCACCCTTGGCCCGGATGACAGCGGCGAGACGGCGTGGCATGGACGCAATGAGGCCCTGGAAGGTTGCCCGAGGAACACATGCCCAACCTTAGTTATGCCTCTGTATACACAGTCGTATCAGAATAATATGACCACCTACCTAATAATGGGAATAACCACCCTTGGCCCGGATGACAGCGGCGAGACGGCGTGGCATGGACGCAATGAGGCCCTGGAAGGTTGCCCGAGGAACACATGCCCAACCTTAGTTATGCCTCTGTATACACAGTCGTATCAGAATAATATGACCACCTACCTAATAATGGGAATAACCACCCTTGGCCCGGATGACAGAGGCGAGACGGCGTGGCATGGACGCAATGAGGGCCTGGAAGGTTGCCCGAGGAACACATGCCCAACCCTAGTTATGCCTCTGTATACACATTCGTATCAGAATAATATGACCACCTACCTAATAATGGGAATAACCACCCTTGGCCCGGATGACAGAGGCGAGACGGCGTGGCATGGACGCAATGAGGGCCTGGAAGGTTGCCCGAGGAACACATGCCCAACCCTAGTTATGCCTCTGTATACACATTCGTATCAGAATAATATGACCACCTACCTAATAATGGGAATAACCACCCTTGGCCCGGATGACAGAGGCGAGACGGCGTGGCATGGACGCAATGAGGGCCTGGAAGGTTGCCCGAGGAACACATGCCCAACCCTTAGTTATGCCTCTGTATACACAGTCGTATCACAATAATATGACCACCTACCTAATAATGGGAATAACCACCCTTGGCCCGGATGACAGAGGCGAGACGGCGTGGCATGGACGCAATGAGGGCCTGGAAGGTTGCCCGAGGAACACATGCCCAACCCTAGTTATGCCTCTGTATACACATTCGTATCAGAATAATATGACCACCTACCTAATAATGGGAATAACCACCCTTGGCCCGGATGACAGCGGCGAGACGGCGTGGCATGGACGCAATGAGGCCCTGGAAGGTTGCCCGAGGAACACATGCCCAACCTTAGTTATGCCTCTGTATACACAGTCGTATCAGAATAATATGACCACCTACCTAATAATGGGAATAACCACCCTTGGCCCGGATGACAGCGGCGAGACGGCGTGGCATGGACGCAATGAGGCCCTGGAAGGTTGCCCGAGGAACACATGCCCAACCTTAGTTATGCCTCTGTATACACAGTCGTATCAGAATAATATGACCACCTACCTAATAATGGGAATAACCACCCTTGGCCCGGATGACAGAGGCGAGACGGCGTGGCATGGACGCAATGAGGCCCTGGAAGGTTGCCCGAGGAACACATGCCCAACCTTAGTTATGCCTCTGTATACACAGTCGTATCAGAATAATATGACCACCTACCTAATAATGGGAATAACCACCCTTGGCCCGGATGACAGCGGCGAGACGGCGTGGCATGGACGCAATGAGGCCCTGGAAGGTTGCCCGAGGAACACATGCCCAACCTTAGTTATGCCTCTGTATACACAGTCGTATCAGAATAATATGACCACCTACCTAATAATGGGAATAACCACCCTTGGCCCGGATGACAGCGGCGAGACGGCGTGGCATGGACGCAATGAGGCCCTGGAAGGTTGCCCGAGGAACACATGCCCAACCTTAGTTATGCCTCTGTATACACAGTCGTATCAGAATAATATGACCACCTACCTAATAATGGGAATAACCACCCTTGGCCCGGATGACAGAGGCGAGACGGCGTGGCATGGACGCAATGAGGGCCTGGAAGGTTGCCCGAGGAACACATGCCCAACCCTAGTTATGCCTCTGTATACACATTCGTATCAGAATAATATGACCACCTACCTAATAATGGGAATAACCACCCTTGGCCCGGATGACAGAGGCGAGACGGCGTGGCATGGACGCAATGAGGGCCTGGAAGGTTGCCCGAGGAACACATGCCCAACCCTAGTTATGCCTCTGTATACACATTCGTATCAGAATAATATGACCACCTACCTAATAATGGGAATAACCACCCTTGGCCCGGATGACAGAGGCGAGACGGCGTGGCATGGACGCAATGAGGGCCTGGAAGGTTGCCCGAGGAACACATGCCCAACCCTAGTTATGCCTCTGTATACACAGTCGTATCACAATAATATGACCACCTACCTAATAATGGGAATAACCACCCTTGGCCCGGATGACAGAGGCGAGACGGCGTGGCATGGACGCAATGAGGGCCTGGAAGGTTGCCCGAGGAACACATGCCCAACCCTAGTTATGCCTCTGTATACACATTCGTATCAGAATAATATGACCACCTACCTAATAATGGGAATAACCACCCTTGGCCCGGATGACAGCGGCGAGACGGCGTGGCATGGACGCAATGAGGCCCTGGAAGGTTGCCCGAGGAACACATGCCCAACCTTAGTTATGCCTCTGTATACACAGTCGTATCAGAATAATATGACCACCTACCTAATAATGGGAATAACCACCCTTGGCCCGGATGACAGCGGCGAGACGGCGTGGCATGGACGCAATGAGGCCCTGGAAGGTTGCCCGAGGAACACATGCCCAACCTTAGTTATGCCTCTGTATACACAGTCGTATCAGAATAATATGACCACCTACCTAATAATGGGAATAACCACTCTTGGCCCGGATGACAGCGGTGAGACGGCGTGGCATGGACGCAATGAGGCCCTGGAAGGTTGCCAGAGGAACACATGCCCAACCCTAGTTATGCCTCTGTATACACAGTCGTATCAGAATAATATGACCACCTACCTAATAATGGGAATAACCACCCTTGGCCCGGATGACAGCGGCGAGACGGCGTGGCATGGACGCAATGAGGCCCTGGAAGGTTGCCCGAGGAACACTTGCCCAACCCTAGTTATGCCTCTGTATACACAGTCGTATCAGAATAATATGACCACCTACCTAATAATGGGAATAACCACCCTTGGCCCGGATGACAGCGGCGAGACGGCGTGGCATGGACGCAATGAGGGCCTGGAAGGTTGCCCGAGGAACACATGCCCAACCCTAGTTATGCCTCTGTATACACATTCGTATCAGAATAATATGACCACCTACCTAATAATGGGAATAACCACCCTTGGCCCGGATGACAGCGGCGAGACGGCGTGGCATAGACGCAATGAGGCCCTGGAAGGTTGCCCGAGGAACACATGCCCAACCCTAGTTATGCCTCTGTATACACATTCGTATCAGAATAATATGACCACCTACCTAATAATGGGAATAACCACCCTTGGCCAGGATGACAGCGGCGAGACGGCGTGGCATGGACGCAATGAGGCCCTGGAAGTTTGCCCGAGGAACACACGCCCAACCTTAGTTATGCCTCTGTATACACAGTCGTATCAGAATAATATGACCACCTACCTAATAATGGGAATAACCACCCTTGGCCCGGATGACAGCGGCGAGACGGCGTGGCATGGACGCAATGAGGCCCTGGAAGGTTGCCCGAGGAACACATGCCCAACCTTAGTTATGCCTCTGTATACACAGTCGTATCACAATAATATGACCACCTACCTAATAATGGGAATAACCACCCTTGGCCCGGATGACAGCGGCGAGACGGCGTGGCATGGACGCAATGAGGGCCTGGAAGGTTGCCCGAGGAACACATGCCCAACCCTAGTTATGCCTCTGTATACACAGTCGTATCACAATAATATGACCACCTACCTAATAATGGGAATAACCACCCTTGGCCCGGATGACAGAGGCGAGACGGCGTGGCATGGACGCAATGAGGGCCTGGAAGGTTGCCCGAGGAACACATGCCCAACCCTAGTTATGCCTCTGTATACACATTCGTATCAGAATAATATGACCACCTACCTAATAATGGGAATAACCACCCTTGGCCCGGATGACAGCGGCGAGACGGCGTGGCATGGACGCAATGAGGCCCTGGAAGGTTGCCCGAGGAACACATGCCCAACCTTAGTTATGCCTCTGTATACACAGTCGTATCAGAATAATATGACCACCTACCTAATAATGGGAATAACCACCCTTGGCCCGGATGACAGCGGCGAGACGGCGTGGCATGGACGCAATGAGGCCCTGGAAGGTTGCCCGAGGAACACATGCCCAACCTTAGTTATGCCTCTGTATACACAGTCGTATCAGAATAATATGACCACCTACCTAATAATGGGAATAACCACTCTTGGCCCGGATGACAGCGGTGAGACGGCGTGGCATGGACGCAATGAGGCCCTGGAAGGTTGCCAGAGGAACACATGCCCAACCCTAGTTATGCCTCTGTATACACAGTCGTATCAGAATAATATGACCACCTACCTAATAATGGGAATAACCACCCTTGGCCCGGATGACAGCGGCGAGACGGCGTGGCATGGACGCAATGAGGCCCTGGAAGGTTGCCCGAGGAACACTTGCCCAACCCTAGTTATGCCTCTGTATACACAGTCGTATCAGAATAATATGACCACCTACCTAATAATGGGAATAACCACCCTTGGCCCGGATGACAGCGGCGAGACGGCGTGGCATGGACGCAATGAGGGCCTGGAAGGTTGCCCGAGGAACACATGCCCAACCCTAGTTATGCCTCTGTATACACATTCGTATCAGAATAATATGACCACCTACCTAATAATGGGAATAACCACCCTTGGCCCGGATGACAGCGGCGAGACGGCGTGGCATAGACGCAATGAGGCCCTGGAAGGTTGCCCGAGGAACACATGCCCAACCCTAGTTATGCCTCTGTATACACATTCGTATCAGAATAATATGACCACCTACCTAATAATGGGAATAACCACCCTTGGCCAGGATGACAGCGGCGAGACGGCGTGGCATGGACGCAATGAGGCCCTGGAAGTTTGCCCGAGGAACACACGCCCAACCTTAGTTATGCCTCTGTATACACAGTCGTATCAGAATAATATGACCACCTACCTAATAATGGGAATAACCACCCTTGGCCCGGATGACAGCGGCGAGACGGCGTGGCATGGACGCAATGAGGCCCTGGAAGGTTGCCCGAGGAACACATGCCCAACCTTAGTTATGCCTCTGTATACACAGTCGTATCACAATAATATGACCACCTACCTAATAATGGGAATAACCACCCTTGGCCCGGATGACAGCGGCGAGACGGCGTGGCATGGACGCAATGAGGCCCTGGAAGGTTGCCCGAGGAACACACGCCCAACCTTAGTTATGCCTCTGTATACACAGTCGTATCAGAATAATATGACCACCTACCAAATAATGGGAATAACCACCCTTGGCCCGGATGACAGAGGCGAGACGGCGTGGCATGGACGCAATGAGGCCCTGGAAGGTTGCCCGAAGAACACACGCCCAACCTTAGTTATGCCTCTGTATACACAGTCGTATCAGAATAATATGACCACCTACCAAATAATGGGAATAACCACCCTTGGCCCGGATGACAGAGGCGAGACGGCGTGGCATGGACGCAATGAGGCCCTGGAAGGTTGCCCGAGGAACACACGCCCAACCTTAGTTATGCCTCTGTATACACAGTCGTATCAGAATAATATGACCACCTACCAAATAATGGGAATAACCACCCTTGGCCCGGATGACAGAGGCGAGACGGCGTGGCATGGACGCAATGAGGCCCTGGAAGGTTGCCCGAGGAACACACGCCCAACCTTAGTTATGCCTCTGTATACACAGTCGTATCAGAATAATATGACCACCTACCAAATAATGGGAATAACCACCCTTGGCCCGGATGACAGAGGCGAGACGGCGTGGCATGGACGCAATGAGGCCCTGGAAGGTTGCCCGAGGAACACATGCCCAATCCTAGTTATGCATCTGTATACACAGTCGTATCAGAATAATATGACCACCTACCTAATAATGGGAATAACCACCCTTGGCCCGGATGACAGAGGCGAGACGGCGTGGCATGGACGCAATGAGGCCCTGGAAGGTTGCCCGAGGAACACATGCCCAACCATAGTTATGCTTCTGTATACACAGTCGTATCAGAATAATATGACCACCTACCTAATAATGGGAATAACCACCCTTGGATCGGATGACAGGGGCGAGACCGTGTGGCATGGACGCAATGAGGTTCTGGAAGGTTGCCCAAGGCACACGTGCCAATTCGAATTGCAGAAGAGCACGGAGTTTCTGGAAATCACGTGGTTGTGGGTCGGTACGTCGAACCTGTCGATCCAAATGGTCTCGCAAGTGCTCTAAGGGATTGAGATCGTGCGATTTAGCCGGCCAAGGCAGAACGGAGACATCGCTCTCGTATTCCTGGAGCCACACACCACTTCCTTAGCTACCTGGCACGGCGCATTGCCTTATTAGTAGACACCATCACCACCAGGGTAGGCGTTCAATACGAAGGGTTTAATGTGGTCAGCGAGAATAGATAGGTAGCTATTGACCTTCAGGGACCCCATCCAGTGCTACCAGCAGTAGCAGGTCATACCAGAAAAACATTCCCCACACATGCACACTGCCACCGCAGGCCTGTACTTGATCAACAAGCTTGACTGGATGTTGGTTCTGGTGTGTCTGACGCAGTATCCTCCGGTCACTTATGTGGAGTAGAAACCTCGACTTTTTGGAGAATGCAATCTTTCCCCATCCTTCCACTGTCCAATCAGTCCCATGCAAACTGCAGGCGTCGTTACCAATGGACCTGGGTTAACAGGGGAGCCTTGACGCAGCGTCCACTCCGGAGACCCATGCGTAACAGGGTTTGCTCTACTATTATCACGGACACGTACCTGGGTGCCCCAGCTTTTATTTGCGTAATCAACTGCTGCACGTTTGCGCGTCGATTGCCCTTTACCATTCGACGTTTTCCTCTGGGGTCGATGGCCATTGGGGCTCCACAGTTATGACGTCACGAGGTACTCGGTGTGCCAGTGGTCCATTCTTGGTACACCCTTACTACAGCACCTCGCGAACAGCCCACGAACTCTGCCGTTTCTGAGATGCTTCCAACCCATGGCGCGGTTGCCGATGATCATTCCTTTTTGAACGTCCGTCAAATCACTACTCTGCCCATTGTGCTCACGTGACGAACTATGGCTCATCTGTCCTGGCCGGCTGCTTATATCTGCGCGTGGTCGACTTTGTCACGTGCACACTGTGGAGTGTTTGGGCCGGTATACTGTGATTCCGGGGGTGGTCGTATATTTCTGATACGACCGTGCAGATGTGGCATGGATTCATCGAGTCTAACCGACTCGCCTCATCTTGTAGGGCTTCCGCCCACAGAGAAAGTTTAGCAAAGCTTTTGATGTGCCTGCACCGCAGGACGCACATGAGATAAAGGTAGATAGCAGTGAGAGCACATGTCCGCGTGGCTCAATTGGGAGAACGATTTACTCCGGACTGAGGAGAGCCGGAGTTTGTAACCGGGGCTTCCATATTATCAGAAAGGAGGTTCAGTAGCCATTTTGTGGGATAAAGAATTGGAATCATTTTCCTTCAATTCCCGCCATTTCGATGAGCTGGGCAACGAACAGTTAAAGTGCGCTTTTTCTCACGCGTCCCTTCAAATGAGAGGGAGTTAGATTTATTGTTTCGTCGATGTGAGAAGAGTAGAACAGGACATTATTGCTCTTCAGCCGTCCCAGGCGATTGAGTAAGAGAAGAGGGGGGCAGCGAAGGCAATAAATGATCTTTGCGTTTTTCAGAGAGAAGGCATTTCAGAGGTGTGACCGTGCTTTCTAGGAATGAGTTGGACTTCTTCGGCCAGGGAACGCTTTTTTAGGGGTTTTTTCTCCGAGCAAGAAGACAGAAGACACTTGGTGGCAGAAAGTGGAGAGAGAAGGAGATTTTTAGCGAATTGCCAAGGGTTTGCTGGTCGGCGTAACGGGTAAGCAAGCGTGCTGATGATACGGAAGAGAGAAGGAGATTTCGGGGTGTTAATAAGATATAGAAAGAACGGAGATCAGGACAAGGCTTAAAGACATTCCCCGTAACATCTGAGTAAAAGTCTTCCTCACTGTAAAAATAATATGGAAGCCCCGGTTACAACTCGATGCCCGGCGTGGACAAAACGGTGTACATTATATTAGCGCCCGAACTTCGAGGATGACCCGGCTGTTAAGTGTCTCGCAATGATGTGATGTTTTTTCCACACGGCGAGACAGGAAAAATGAGAATCTTTTCTTCAGTACTTCGAAAAAATAAATGTGTGTGATGTTACGTTCCTCACACCAAATTGTCTGAGATTTCTCAAATGCACGTTCCCCATGGGGTGACTGCGTACAGCGACTAAACCGTGGGACATGTTCCCGGCCCTCTTTCGGGGGGGGGGGTAGATGTGACGTGCCTGCACCGCAGGACGCACATGAGATAAAGGCAGATAGCAGTGAGAGCACATGTCCGCGTAGCTCAGTTGGGAGAGGGACTTACTCCGGAGTGAGGGGACCCGGAGAGGACAAACATGTACGTTATACGCTCTAGTGTGTGTGTGTGCGTGTGCGCGCGCGCACGCGCCGAGTAGGGAAACACAAGGATATTCGGTGATACACTATGTGGACAAAAGTGATTGGACACCCTCACGCAGGCGGAATGATGTTCTCCAACAGCAGACACGTGGTCGATAAAGTATAACAAGTTAGTAAAATTATGCAATGCATTGATTATGATACGCTTTCGAACATACCAGAAATCATTACTCAAGTTATGAGGATAATGGCTGTAGGATAAATCTCGCTCCTATGACCTGACCTTTGACCCAATTTCGATGATATTCAACAGAACCGGTAAAGTATACTTCCGGAACAACATGAAAAGTTTTGTCTCAATTGAAGCAATTTTACGTAAGTTATAACGCATAAGGGCAATGGAATGGATCCCGATCCTATGTCCTGACCTTTGATCCCATTTCACCCAGTTTCAATAGGGTTCGTCTCCAGATGGTCCCTTACCACATACTGAAATTTCATCGAAATCTAAACATTTTTACGCAAGTTATGACGCATAAGGGCAATGGAATGCATCCTACACCTATGTCCCGAGCTTTGACCCCACTTCACTCA
Organism: Macrothele yani; assembly: GCA_039090855.1. Lineage (NCBI taxonomy): Eukaryota > Metazoa > Arthropoda > Arachnida > Araneae > Macrothelidae > Macrothele > Macrothele yani. The sequence goes on along the minus strand of CM077032.1, from coordinate 59,558,158 downwards.
TTTTCAATAGAGTTCGTTCCCAAATGGTCCTCTACGTCATACTAAAATTTCATCGAAATCGAACCATTTTTACGCAAGTTATGATGCATAAGGGCAATGTAATGCATCGTGCTTCTATGTCCCGAGCTTTGACCCCACTTCACCCATTTTCAATAGGGTTCGTTCCCAGGTGGTCCTCTACGACATACTAAAATTTCATCAAAATCGAACCATTTTTACGCAAGTTATGATGCATAAGGGCAATGGAATGCATCCTGCTTCTATGTCCCGAGCTTTGACCCCACTTCACCCATTTTCAACAGGGTTCGTTCCCAGGTGGTCCTCTACGACATACTAAAATTTCATCGAAATCGAACCATTTTTACGCAAGTTATGATGCATAAGGGCAATGGAATGCATCCTGCTCCTATGTCCTGGCCTTTGACCCCTCTTCACCCATTTTCAATAGGGTTTGGGCGTTTAATGTATCCAGAACCATAGGCAGTCGCGCGTCGCTGATTTGGGGCCACTGATCACGAGAAAGGGAGAGTCCCGGGCCTGCTACATCCTGGTCTGGGGTTCGGAACCAGATCCAGCGAATAACCAGAAGGCAACGCCTCTGACCACTTGTCTACCGGGGCTTCCTTTCGCGTTACCCGTAAAAAACGAGGAGATGTGCTAAGTGACGACTTCATCAAAAATACCCACTGCAACCATGAAATACTTGTCAGTTATGCTTTATACTTGTTTAATTTTTCTGTGTTGATTTATTTCTTGTTAGTAAAATTTTGACATACGGAGAATCTACCTCCTAGAACGTCATTTTGAAGACTGCGTGCAGTCCCGGTGACGCAGTGGTCTAAGCTATGGCCTCTGATAATTGGTCCGAAAGGGGTCCGGGTTCGAATCCTGATGAGGCATGGATGTTGTGTTTGTCTTATGGCACTGGCTCCCTCCCTTCCCTGGAACCAGTGAGCCTAAATTAGGTACGGGCGGCAGCTTACAGCCCATTGAGTTGCCCACGAAACAAAGAAGTAATCATTCTCTTAACACTAAAACTCTTGCGATTCATGAAACGCCATAGAGCGATAACTGACTGTAACACGATCATTCGTTTGAGCTACGAACACGTTTGCGTATAAAACACAGCAATTGCTATTTCTGCCTACATGGCCATTCTAAAAGTACCTTTGTTCCGCTTTAACAATGCAAAGGGCCTTAGCACAGCGCGAAAACACTTGGTTGGAGTTCACTAAAGAACGCTTATTAAACTGCGCGCTATCGACGACTGATGTGCGATAAACAGGTACGGCTCGTTACTATGGTAACTACAACGACTACCAATTTTTCGAGATTCTAGCAAAGGTCGAACGCAGTACTGCGAATTTTTCATAACAAGTTAGTAAAATCACGCAATGCATTGATTATGATACGCTTTCCAACATACCAGAAATCATTACTCAAGTTATTACTCAACTTATGAGGATAATGGCTGTGGAATAAATCTTGCTCCTGTGCCCTGACCTTTGACCCCATTTCGACTATGCTCAACAGAACCGGTTCAGTATACCTCCGGAACAACATACTAAAGTTGTGTCGCAATCGAAGCATTTTTACGTAAGTTATGACGCACAAGGGCAATGGAATGGATCCCACTCCTATGTTCTGATCTTTGACTCCATTTCGCCCGTTTGCAATAGGGTTCGTCCCCAGGTGGTCCCCTACCACATACTAAAATTTCATCGAAATCGAACCATTTTTACGCAAGTTATGACGCATAATAGTAACGGAATGGATACTTGTCCTATGTTTTGACCTTTGACCCCATTTCGCCCATTTTCAATAGAGTTCGTCCCCAGGTGATCCCCTACCACATACTAAAATTTCATCGAAATCGAACCATTTTTACGCGAGTTATGATGCATAATGGTAACGGAATTGATACCTGTCCTATGTTTTGACCTTTGACCCCATTTCCCCCATTTTCAATGGAGTTCGTCCCCAGGTGGTCCCCTACCACATACTAAAATTTCATCGAAATCGAACCATTTTTGCGCAAGTTATGACGCATAATGGTAACGGAATGGATACTTGTCCTATGTTTTGAACTTTGACCCCATTTCGCCCATTTTCAATAGAGTTCGTCCCCAGGTGATCCCCTAGCACATACTAAAATTTCATCGAAATCGAACCATTTTTACGCAAGTTATGACGCATAATATTAACGGAATGGATACTTGTCCTATGTTTTGACCTTTGACCCCATTTCACCCATTTTCAATAGAGTTCGTTCCCAGGTGATCCCCTACCACATACTAAAATTTCATCGAAATCGAATCATTTTTACGCGAGTTATGACGCATAATGGTTACGGAATGGTACCTGTCCTATGTTTTGACCTTTGACCCCATTTCGCCCATTTTCAGTAGAGTTCGTCCCTAGGTGGTCCCCTACCACATACTAAAATTTCATCGAAATCGAACCATTTTTACGCGAGTTATGACGCATAATGGTAACGGAATGGATACCTGTCCTATGTTTTGACCTTTGACCTCATTTCACCCATTTTCAATGGAGTTCGTCCCCAGGTGGTCCCCTACCACATACTAAAATTTCATCGAAATCGAAATATTTTTACGCGAGTTATGACGCATAATGGTAACGGAATGGATACCCGTCCTATGTTTTGACCTTTCACCCCATTTCGCCCATTTTCAATAGAGTTCGTCCCCAGGTGATCCCCTACCACATACTAAAATTTCATGGAAATCGAACCATTTTTACGCGAGTTATGACGCATAATGGTAACGGAATGGATACCTGTCCTATGTTTTGACCTTTGACCCCATTTCGCCCATTTTCAAGAGAGTTCGTCCCCAGGTGGTCCCCTACCACATACTAAAATTTCATCGAAATCGAACCATTTTTACGCGAGTTATGACGCATAATGGTAACGGAATGGTACCTGTCTTATGTTTTGACCTTTGACCCCATTTCGCCCATTTTCAGTAGAGTTCGTCCCCAGGTGGTCCCCTACCACATACTAAAATTTCATCGAAATCGAACCATTTTTACGCGAGTTATGACGCATAATGGTAACGGAATGGTACCTGTCCTATGTTTTGACCTTTGACCCCATTTCGCCCATTTTCAGTAGAGTTCGTCCCCAGGTGGTCCCCTACCACATACTAAAATTTCATCGAAATCGAACCATTTTTACGCGAGTTATGACGCATAATGGTAACGGAATGGATACCTGTCCTATGTTTTGACCTTTGACCCCATTTCACCCATTTTTAATGGAGTTCGTCCCCAGGTGGTCCCCTACCACATACTAAAATTTCATCGAAATCGAATTATTTTTACGCAAGTTATCGTGCCGACAGACAGACAGATTAAGCTCGAGCATATACGCTTCTTCTCCTACCGTAGGTAGGAGAATGCGTAAAAAACATTTTCTGTTGTTTTGGGGCAAGCTATGCACCTATATAGGTTGCGCATTATTTGTGATGCAGCGGAATGCCTCCTGGGCCCTTATGCTGTAGTCCCTTTAGACAGCCCCCCCTAATCCGGCCTTGCTGAAAATTATGCTTATAATCAAACAAAGGCAGAGTGAAAATCTGATCGAAAATGTCATTTTTGTTCCAATTTTTCTAACAAGAGATAATGTTTATCTCTCCACTCTAAAAAAAGTAACTGCCGCTGTTTTAGAAATTTCGCGACACTCGCGCTTTTCTAGCTCGTAGCGCAAAAAAGTATTGAACACAAAAATATAAATTTTACATCGTTTGCAGAGAATTGTTCGGAGAACACGCTGAAATAAACTGTTTTTCGATTCTGGCGTTAGTTCAAGAGCTATTGTATTTCAAAGTTAAGGTAACCAAAAAAGTCCTATCAGGTCGCGTTCCGGACACACTAGCATCAACAGAACCACGAAACTTTGTAGGCATGTAAGGCCATGGCCGAATTTTTGCACCTGTCGCCCTTTTTTTTTTGAGTTTTTGTTTAGTATACGACAAATTAAATTTTTAATTTTCACAAAATTTTCCATTCCGCGATTGGATTTATTTTAAAAAACCGAATATATGGTAAACTATAAATCATAACGCATTACAAATGTTACAGCATAAACTCACAACTATCATCCCTCTTTTACAAAACCGTTTTTTAGGAAAAAGCCATTTTCTGATTTTTAAGCATTTTTTAAAGACCCAAAGAAACAAGCCGCTTACTATGCCTTTCACGTTAACCACACAGGAAAGTTCTGGTCCCGTGACCTCCTGTTATGGTGACGCAGCTATTTTTACCACTCTCTTCTTATTGGGTGAAAGGACAGGCTACAATCAAACTGGTAATGACGCAAAGCTTAATGACGTATCGACGCTTTTAAAGTTCGGCATTTTCCGCCGGCATGGATCAGATCAGATCATATGTAGAGGATTTTAGGAAGGGAGTGTCTGACCCCAGGTCTTAAACAACCCTTAGAAATAGGAAGCGAGGAGATTTGGGTTAGAGTGCCCGATAGGAAAGTCACACGAAAGAGAGGTAGAAAGGGGGAGGACGACACCCTTATTTGTTACCCGGGGGCCAGTAACCGGGGTCCGACGGCTTAACGTGCCCATCCGACGCACGGCGGGTATTTAGTGGTTCGAGCGTTCGTATACCTGCCTGGGATCGAACCTGAGGTCATCTCCATGGCAGTTGCGAACACTGACCACTAGGCCACCCGCGGCCTTTCCACCGGTATACGTCAATACCTATGTAAATATAGGCTTTCGCTTCGTATAGAAAAAGCGAATATGGGAGTGTATTCGCCCGTGACTTGTTGGACCACTTCTAAATTACATAGAGATCTGTAAATTGGCATGCTGATAGGTTTTAAGGTCCGTATACCTAGAAAAGTACGAACACAAAAAGAAATCAAACTGGCGGCTTTCGAACATTGCCTGCTTGAATTTTTTGCAAATTGTTTGACCACTTCTAAATGATCTACAGATCTGAAAATTGGCCTCCATATAGGTCTTAAGGTCCATCCGTATACTTAGAAAAGTACGGGGGAAAAAAAGTCGGCTTTGGGACATTGTCTGCTTGAATTTTTCGCAAACTGTTTGACCACTTCTAAATGATCTAGAGATCTGAAAATTGGCCTCCATATAGGTCTTAAGGTCCGTATACCTAGAAAAGTACGGGGGGTCGGCTTGGGGACATTGTCTGCTTGAATTTTTCGCCAATTGTTTGACCACTTCTAAATGATCTAGATATCTGAAAATTGGCCTCCATATAGGTCTTAAGGTCCGTATAACTAGAAAAGTACGGGGGGGTGGAAGTCGGCTATGGGACATAGTCTGCTTGAATTTTTCGCAAACTGTTTGACCACTTCTAAATGATCTAGAGATCTGAAAATTGGCCTCCATATAGGTCTTGAAGTCCGTATACCTAGAAAAGTACGGGGGGGAGTCGCCTTTGGGATATTGTTTGCTTGAATTTTTCGCAAATTGTTTGACAGCTTCTAAATGATCTAGAGATCTGAAAATTGGCCTCCATATAGGTCTTAAGGTCCGTATACCTAGAAAAGTACGGGGGAGGGGGGGGGAGTCGGCTTTGGGACATTGTCGGCTTGAATTTTTCGCCAATTGTTTGACCACTTCTAAATGATCTACAGATATCTGAAAATTGGCCTCCATATAGGTCTTGAGGTCCGTATACCTTGAAAAGTACGGGGGAAAAAAGTCGGCTTTGGGACATTGTCCGCTTGAATTTTTCGCAAACTGTTTGACCATTTCTAAATGATCTAGAGATCTGAAAATTGGCCTCCATATAGGTCTTAAGGTCCGTATACCTAGAAAAGTACGGGGGGGGGGAGTAGCCTTTGGGATATTGTTTGCTTGAATTTTTCGCAAATTGTTTGACAGCTTCTAAATGATCTAGAGATCTGAAAATTGGCCTCCATATAGGTCTTAAGGTCCGTATACCTAGAAAAGTACGGGGGAAGGGGGAAGTCGGCTTTGGGACATTGTTTGCTTAAATTTTTCGCAAATCGTTTGACCGCTTCTAAATGATCTAGATATCTGAAAATTGGCCTCCATATAGGTCTTAAAGTCCGTATACCTAGAAAAGTAGGGGGGGGAAGTCGGCTTTGGGACATTGTTTGCTTGAATTTTTCGCAAATTGTTTGACCGCTTATAAATGATCTAGATATCTGAAAATTGGCCTCCATATAAGTCTTAAGGTCCGTATACCTAGAAAAGTACGGGGGAAAAAAGTCGGCTTCGGGACATTGTCTGCTTGAATTTTTCGCAAATTGTTTGACCGCTTCTAAATGATCCAGAGATCTGAAAATTGGCCTCCATATAGGTCTTAAGGTCCGTATACCTAGAAAAGTACGGGGGAAAAAAGTCGGCTATGGAACATTGTCTGCTTGAACTTTCGCGAATTGTTTGACCACTTCTAAATGATCTAGAGATCTGAAAATTGGCCTCCATATAGGTCTTAAGGTCCGTATACCTAGAAAAGTACGGGAGAAAAAAGTCGGCTTTGGGACATTGTCGGCTTGAATTTTTCGCAAATTGTTTGACCACTTCTAAATGATCTAGAGATCTGAAAATTGGCCTCCATGTAGGTCTTAAGGTCCGTATACCTAGAAAAGTACGGGGAAAAAAAAGTCGCCTATGGAACATTGTCTGCTTGAACTTTTCGCGAATTGTTTGACTACTTCTAAATGATCTAGAGATCAGAAAATTGTCCTCCATATAGGTCTTAAGTTCCGTATACCTAGAAAAGTACGGGAGAAAAAAGTCGGCTTTAGAACATTGTCTGCTTGAATTTTTCGCGAATTGTTTGACCGCTTCTAAATGATCTAGAGATCTGAAAATTGGCCTCCATATAGGTCTTAAGGTCCGTACACCTAGAAAAGTACGGGAGAAAAAAGTCGGCTTTGGGACATTGTCGGCTTGAATTTTTCGCAAATTGTTTGACCACTTCTAAATGATCTAGAGATCTGAAAATTGGCCTCCATATAGGTCTTAAGGTCCGTATACCTAGAAAAGTACGGGGGAAAAAAGTCGCCTATGGAACATTGTCTGCTTGAATTTTTCGCAAATTGTTTGACCGCTTCTAAATGATCTAGAGTTCTGAAAATTGGCCTCCATATAGGTCTTAAAGTCCGTATACCTAGAAAAGTAGGGGGGGGAAGTCGGCTTTGGGACATTGTTTGCTTGAATTTTTCGCAAATTGTTTGACCACTTCTAAATGATCTAGATATCTGAAAATTGGCCTCCATATAGGTCTTAAAGTCCGTATACCTAGAAAAGTACGGGGGAAAAAAAGTCGGCTTCGGGACATTGTCTGCTTGAATTTTTCGCGAATTGTTTGACCGCTTCTAAATGATCTAGAGATCTGAAAATTGGCCTCCATATAGGTCTTAAGGTCCGTATACCTAGAAAAGTACGGGGGAAAAAAGTCGGCTATGGAACATTGTCTGCTTGAACTTTCGCGAATTGTTTGACCACTTCTAAATGATCTAGAGATCTGAAAATTGGCCTCCATATAGGTCTTAAGGTCCGTATACCTAGAAAAGTACGGGAGAAAAAAAGTCGGCTTTGGGACATTGTCGGCTTGAATTTTTCGCAAATTGTTTGACCACTTCTAAATGATCTAGAGATCTGAAAATTGGCCTCCATATAGGTCTTAAGGTCCGTATACCTAGAAAAGTACGGGGGAAAAAAAGTCGCCTATGGAACATTGTCTGCTTGAACTTTTCGCGAATTGTTTGACTACTTCTAAATGATCTAGAGATCTGAAAATTGTCCTCCATATAGGTCTTAAGTTCCGTATACCTAGAAAAGTACGGGAGAAAAAAGTCGGCTTTAGAACATTGTCTGCTTGAATTTTTCGCGAATTGTTTGACCGCCTAAATGGCCTAGAGATCTGAAAATTGGCATGCTGGTAGGTCTTAAAGTCGCAAATGGACGAAAAAAAGAAGAAAAAAAGCTCTTTGAAACATTCTCTGCTTGAATTGTTCATTTCCTACCATTTCTACGCCCAGAAAAAAGTCTGAAAACCAAAAAATTCAATTTGGTGGCTTAGCTTTACTGTTTGAAAATGCTGATAGGTTTAAAGATAATTTTGTCAGAATCACTGAAATGCTTTGAAAATCTCAAATTTTGATTTAAAATTAAGGGGCACCAAAGCCCGCTCAGTTTTACGTCAAACCGTATGCATTGACGCTACGATTTTAAATTGCTTTTCTTTCCATTAATTACTTTTCCCTTTCGTTAATTTTATGTTCAAAAAATGATTTTGTAGATTCAACCGTTCGGAGAACAGGCATGATTGTTAGTGCTTCAAATAACTTTTTGGATTAAAAATAAAAAAATCTATAACCCTCCTCTGCATTTCCATCAGCACAGTAAACGTTATTTCTACTACGACTACTGCTTATTTGAAACTCAAAATCAATGCTTAAAGAAAGTGACAGAAATCAAAGTCTTACCTATTGAGGAGTTTTGTTAAAATACAAATCACTCGTTAATATAGCTGTGAGAAAAACAAAACAAAAAACATTTAAACCGCTCGCATTTCTTTTAAAGAAGAGGCTACCCTCGAGCAAAGTGCGACAATGAACAAAGCACGTCTGCCCTGTTACAGATCCACTAGATAAAGGAAAGCTCAAGTGCTCGTCAAGCAAATGCGCATGAACTCCAGTAATTGTACGAACGTTCCATCACTTAAGGCAAAGATAAAGAAAAGCTAAAACTACATGCTAATGACAGAACTTAATGCATGCATGTCAAAAATACATCTCCTCAGAAACCACGACTCCTCGACGTCACACAAACGAGCTCCTAATGCATGTTATTATTCAGTAATTCGATGTCGCCTTCATATGCGAGTATCAGTTAACTTAAAAGTTTAGTAAAGGAAACTTCAAGGATTTTTGCCTGTACCGTAACCTTACATCTGCTAAAAAACAAAAAAAGAACGAAGCTTATGTCCTTGTGAAAGTGTTCTGTTTTCTAAATCCTAAATAAAGTCTGCTGTAGGCTGATAAAGAATCATCACGGCAATTATTTTTAATCATTGTCATAATGGGAATCCTTCTATGCAAAGCGTGATGACGTCAGGAGACGACTGGGACAACCAAAGCAGGCTGGGACGGTCGTTCCAGGCCCAGGGCCGTAGCTAGATCCCAGACCCGGGGGAGGGGGTGTCATCTGGGGGCGGGGGGGGGAGACGCTCGATGTCAACCTACAAACTAGCGGTTCCCACGAATACAGATCCAAGTTTTTCTTCGTTCTTTCGCTCCCTTTGTTAATGTACTTCACTAGCGAATAATTTTTCCAACACAAAAAGTAAAAAACAATAAAATAAAATACAAAATATGAAAGAAGAGAGTACTGAAAGAAAATTGAACTCTCTTAAAATATAAAGAAAAATAAATCACATTCTCTGAATTTACTTCATTGTGGCTTAATTTTTTTTTTTTTTGGTTTGAGGTTTAACGACCACCGTGAGCAACTCAATGGGCTATAAGCAGTCGCCCGTCCCTAATTTAGGGTCACTGGTTCCAGGGAAGGGAGAGAGCCAGTGCCGTAAGACAAACACAATATCCATGCCTGACCGGGATTCGAACCCGGACCCCTTACGGACGAACGATCAGAGTCCAGCGCCTTAGACCACTGCGCCACCGGGGCGGCGTGGTTTAATTGCAGGTACCATATTGTTGAATAAACTATTTCATTTTTTCGTTTACGATCCTGGTTCTTGGTGTGGATCCGCGTAACAGCATCGAGGAGTTTCTCATGTCGTATGTTGACTGTTTGTACTCCCTTTTTTTGGTTCCACTTTTTTCTCCATCTTTTATCACGCGTTTCCCTTCCCTGGTGACTATTCTTACGGTGGTAAACAGCCAAACCCCTCCTTTCCCTCTCAAAAACCAAGGCCCCTCAAATTCACGGCAACAAACCATTTTTCTCCCACACACACTCATCGTAAACCCAAGCTTACTGATCCCAAAGCAATGAATAGGAAGAAGTTGAAAGCGCTCTCTATCTCTTTCACACTCTCTCTCTCTCTCTTTCACTTACTCTCTCTTTCTCTCTTTCACTCTCTGTCTCTCTCGCTCTATTTCTCTGTTTTTGTCTCTCTCTCTCTCTCTCTCTCTCTCTCTCTCTCTCTCTCTCTCTCTCTCTCTCTCTCTCTCTCTCTCTCTCTCTTTCTGTGTCTTTCACTCTCACTCTCTCTCTTCCTGTGTCTTTCTCTCTCTCTTTTACTCTCTTTCCCTCTCTCTTTCCCTCTCTCTTTCCCTCTCTCTTTCCCTCTCTCTCTCTTTCCCCCCTCTCTCTCTCTCTCTCTCTCTCTCTCTCTCTCTCTCTCTCTCTCTCTCTCTCTTTCCCTCTCTATCACTCCCTCTCTCTTTCTCTCTTTCACTACCTGTCTCTCTCGCTCTCTTTCTCTGCTTTTGTCTCTCTCTGTCTTCCTCTCTCTCTTTTTGTCTCTCTCTCTCTCCCTCTCTTTCTCTGTTTTTGTCTCTCTCTCTCTCCCTCTCTCTCTCTCTTTCTGTATCTTTCACTCTCACTCTCTTTCCTTCTCTCTTTCCCTCTCTCTTTTACTCTCTTTCTCTCACTCTCTTTCCCTCTCTCTTTTACTCTCTTTCTTTCTCTCTTTTACTATCTTTCTCTCTCTCTCTTTCCCTCTCTCTCTCTCTCTCTCTCTCTCTCTCTCTCTCTCTCTCTCTCTCTCTCTGTCGCATATTTAGCGACCACACACATCCCCTCCACTCGACATTACGTTGCAGGCAATAAGTAAATGGAAGTTTCTGAACAGCAGATTTGCATCTCATAACCACTTATCAAGTTATGGATTGAGTTTTACCCATCTGCGCAACTACGCATCTACCACCGCTTCTGCGTTGTTCTTTAAATTTCTTCCTTTCTTTTCTTTTCGGAAAGGGGAAGTGGGTAACGTTCTTCCACATTTTACGTTCCTTCGAAAAAATGGGGCATCTCGCTCGTACCTGACACGTGACACCAACACGTAATGCCCCTGTGTGATTGAGAATCATTGTCGCAACTATTCCTACAGATCCCCGAGAAGTAAATTTTTTTCTTTTTTTGAGGCATTCATCGCTTGTGCTGTACCGTTTTAATTTTTTTTAAAGTTCAATACTCGAATAAATAAGGTACTTATGCATACAATGAAATACATCAGTAATTTTTAAAAACCGCCAAACAAGAAAAGTTCAGAAAATTTACAACAATCTTCCAAGAGACTGCTTGCTGGCCTTTCAGGGGGCTTGGTCCCCTGCAGCCCTCTGATCACTACGGCCCTACCCGGGCCCCGCGCCTCCAAGGAAGTTCCGCAGTTTAGGGGAAAAAATCATTTCCGGTGTAATTTTTTTAAATTTGTTTTATAAGTTTGGGAGCGCGAAGCACTTGAAACGATATTTGTTGTTGTTGTTTCCTTTCGCCGTGCAGGCAATGAGATTTGCAGATTTCAAATGATTATTTTAACCACCTTAATACTTTCCCCATTCATGAAATGGTCTAAGCGATGGCCTCTGATCATTCGTCTGAAAGGGGTCCGGGTTCGAATCCCGGTGAGGCATGGATGTTGTGTTTGTCTTACGGCACTGGCTCTCTCCCTTCCCTGGAACCAGTGGCCCTAAATCAGGGACGAGCGACTGCTTATAGCCCATTGAGTTGCTTACGGTGGTCGTTAAATCTCCAATCAATCAATGGATGTTGTGTTTGTCTTACGGCACTGGCTCTCTTACTTCCCTGGAACCAGTGACCCGAAATTCGGGATGGGTGACTGCTTATAGCTGACTGAGTTGTTCACGGTGGTCGTTAAACCCCCAATCAATAAATGGATGTTGTGTTTGTCTTACGGCACTGGCTCTCTCCCTTCCCTGGAACCAGTGGCCCTAAATCAGGGACGAGCGACTGCTTATAGCCCATTGAGTTGCTTACGGTGGTCGTTAAACCTCCAATCAATCAATGGATGTTGTGTTTGTCTTACGGCACTGGGTCTCTCCCTTCCCTGGAACCAGTGACCCAAAATTAGGGATGGGTGACTGCTTATAGCCGACTGAGTTGTTCACGGTGCTCGTTAAACTTCCAATCAATAAATGGATGTCGTGTTTGTCTTACGGCACTGGCTCTCTCCCTTCCCTGGAACCAGTGGCCCTTAATCAGGGACGAACGACTGCTTATAGCCCATTGAGTTGCTTACGGTGGTCGTTAAACCTCCAATCAATCAATGGATGTTGTGTTTGTCTTACGGCACTGGGTCTCTCCCTTCCCTGGAACCAGTGACCCAAAATTAGGGATGGGTGACTGCTTATAGCCGACTGAGTTGTTCACGGTGCTCGTTAAACTTCCAATCAATAAATGGATGTCGTGTTTGTCTTACGGCACTGGCTCTCTCCCTTCCCTGGAACCAGTGGCCCTTAATCAGGGACGAACGACTGCTTATAGCCCATTGAGTTGCTTACGGTGGTCGTTAAACCTCCAATCAATCAATGGATGTTGTGTTTGTCTTACGGCACTGGGTCTCTCCCTTCCCTGGAACCAGTGACCCAAAATTAGGGATGGGTGACTGCTTATAGCCGACTGAGTTGTTCACGGTGGTCGTTAAACCCCCAATCAATAAATGGATGTTGTGTTTGTCTTACGGCACTGGGTCTCTCCCTTCCCTGGAACCAGTGGCCCTAAATCAGGGACGAGCGACTGCTTATAGCCCATTGAGTTGCTTACGGTGGTCGTTAAACCTCCAATCAATCAATGGATGTTGTGTTTGTCTTACGGCACTGGGTCTCTCCCTTCCCTGGAACCAGTGACCCAAAATTAGGGATGGGTGACTGCTTATAGCCGACTGAGTTGTTCACGGTGCTCGTTAAACTTCCAATCAATAAATGGATGTCGTGTTTGTCTTACGGCACTGGCTCTCTCCCTTCCCTGGAACCAGTGGCCCTTAATCAGGGACGAACGACTGCTTATAGCCCATTGAGTTGCTTACGGTGGTCGTTAAACCTCCAATCAATCAATGGATGTTGTGTTTGTCTTACGGCACTGGGTCTCTCCCTTCCCTGGAACCAGTGACCCAAAATTAGGGATGGGTGACTGCTTATAGCCGACTGAGTTGTTCACGGTGCTCGTTAAACTTCCAATCAATAAATGGATGTCGTGTTTGTCTTACGGCACTGGCTCTCTCCCTTCCCTGGAACCAGTGGCCCTTAATCAGGGACGAACGACTGCTTATAGCCCATTGAGTTGCTTACGGTGGTCGTTAAACCTCCAATCAATCAATGGATGTTGTGTTTGTCTTACGGCACTGGGTCTCTCCCTTCCCTGGAACCAGTGACCCAAAATTAGGGATGGGTGACTGCTTATAGCCGACTGAGTTGTTCACGGTGCTCGTTAAACTTCCAATCAATAAATGGATGTCGTGTTTGTCTTACGGCACTGGCTCTCTCCCTTCCCTGGAACCAGTGGCCCTTAATCAGGGACGAACGACTGCTTATAGCCCATTGAGTTGCTTACGGTGGTCGTTAAACCTCCAATCAATCAATGGATGTTGTGTTTGTCTTACGGCACTGGGTCTCTCCCTTCCCTGGAACCAGTGGCCCTAAATTAGGGACGAGCGACTGCTTATAGCCCATTGAGTTGCTTACGGTGGTCGTTAAACCTCCAATCAATCAATGGATGTTGTGTTTGTCTTACGGCACTGGGTCTCTCCCTTCCCTGGAACCAGTGACCCAAAATTAGGGATGGGTGACTGCTTATAGCCGACTGAGTTGTTCACGGTGCTCGTTAAACTTCCAATCAATAAATGGATGTCGTGTTTGTCTTACGGCACTGGCTCTCTCCCTTCCCTGGAACCAGTGGCCCTAAATCAGGGACGAGCGACTGCTTATAGCCCATTGAGTTGCTTACGGTGGTCGTTAAACCTCCAATCAATCAATGGATGTTGTGTTTGTCTTACGGCACTGGGTCTCTCCCTTCCCTGGAACCAGTGACCCAAAATTAGGGATGGGTGACTGCTTATAGCCGACTGAGTTGTTCACGGTGCTCGTTAAACTTCCAATCAATAAATGGATGTCGTGTTTGTCTTACGGCACTGGCTCTCTCCCTTCCCTGGAACCAGTGGCCCTTAATCAGGGACGAACGACTGCTTATAGCCCATTGAGTTGCTTACGGTGGTCGTTAAACCTCCAATCAATCAATGGATGTTGTGTTTGTCTTACGGCACTGGGTCTCTCCCTTCCCTGGAACCAGTGGCCCTAAATCAGGGACGAGCGACTGCTTATAGCCCATTGAGTTGCTTACGGTGGTCGTTAAACCTCCAATCAATCAATGGATGTTGTGTTTGTCTTACGGCACTGGGTCTCTCCCTTCCCTGGAACCAGTGACCCAAAATTAGGGATGGGTGACTGCTTATAGCCGACTGAGTTGTTCACGGTGCTCGTTAAACTTCCAATCAATAAATGGATGTCGTGTTTGTCTTACGGCACTGGCTCTCTCCCTTCCCTGGAACCAGTGGCCCTTAATCAGGGACGAACGACTGCTTATAGCCCATTGAGTTGCTTACGGTGGTCGTTAAACCTCCAATCAATCAATGGATGTTGTGTTTGTCTTACGGCACTGGGTCTCTCCCTTCCCTGGAACCAGTGGCCCTAAATTAGGGACGAGCGACTGCTTATAGCCCATTGAGTTGCTTACGGTGGTCGTTAAACCTCCAATCAATCAATGGATGTTGTGTTTGTCTTACGGCACTGGGTCTCTCCCTTCCCTGGAACCAGTGACCCAAAATTAGGGATGGGTGACTGCTTATAGCCGACTGAGTTGTTCACGGTGCTCGTTAAACTTCCAATCAATAAATGGATGTCGTGTTTGTCTTACGGCACTGGCTCTCTCCCTTCCCTGGAACCAGTGGCCCTAAATCAGGGACGAGCGACTGCTTATAGCCCATTGAGTTGCTTACGGTGGTCGTTAAACCTCCAATCAATCAATGGATGTTGTGTTTGTCTTACGGCACTGGGTCTCTCCCTTCCCTGGAACCAGTGACCCAAAATTAGGGATGGGTGACTGCTTATAGCCGACTGAGTTGTTCACGGTGCTCGTTAAACTTCCAATCAATAAATGGATGTCGTGTTTGTCTTACGGCACTGGCTCTCTCCCTTCCCTGGAACCAGTGGCCCTTAATCAGGGACGAACGACTGCTTATAGCCCATTGAGTTGCTTACGGTGGTCGTTAAACCTCCAATCAATCAATGGATGTTGTGTTTGTCTTACGGCACTGGGTCTCTCCCTTCCCTGGAACCAGTGGCCCTAAATCAGGGACGAGCGACTGCTTATAGCCCATTGAGTTGCTTACGGTGGTCGTTAAACCTCCAATCAATCAATGGATGTTGTGTTTGTCTTACGGCACTGGGTCTCTCCCTTCCCTGGAACCAGTGACCCAAAATTAGGGATGGGTGACTGCTTATAGCCGACTGAGTTGTTCACGGTGCTCGTTAAACTTCCAATCAATAAATGGATGTCGTGTTTGTCTTACGGCACTGGCTCTCTCCCTTCCCTGGAACCAGTGGCCCTTAATCAGGGACGAACGACTGCTTATAGCCCATTGAGTTGCTTACGGTGGTCGTTAAACCTCCAATCAATCAATGGATGTTGTGTTTGTCTTACGGCACTGGGTCTCTCCCTTCCCTGGAACCAGTGACCCAAAATTAGGGATGGGTGACTGCTTATAGCCGACTGAGTTGTTCACGGTGCTCGTTAAACTTCCAATCAATAAATGGATGTCGTGTTTGTCTTACGGCACTGGCTCTCTCCCTTCCCTGGAACCAGTGGCCCTTAATCAGGGACGAACGACTGCTTATAGCCCATTGAGTTGCTTACGGTGGTCGTTAAACCTCCAATCAATCAATGGATGTTGTGTTTGTCTTACGGCACTGGCTCTCTCCCTTCCCTGGAACCAGTGACCCAAAATTAGGGATGGGTGACTGCTTATAGCCGACTGAGTTGTTCACGGTGCTCGTTAAACCTCCAATCAATAAATGGATGTTGTGTTTGTCTTACGGCACTGGCTCTCTATCTTCCCTGGAACCAGTGACCCAAAATTAGGGATGGGTGACTGCTTATAGCCGACTGAGTTGTTCACGGTGCTCGTTAAACCTCCAATCAATAAATGGATGTTGTGTTTGTCTTACGGCACCGGCTCTTTCCCTTCCCTGGAACCAGTGGCCCTTAATCAGGGACGAGCGACTGCTTATAGCCCATTGAGTTGCTTACGGTGGTCGTTAAACCTCCAATCAATCAATGGATGTTGTGTTTGTCTTACGGCACTGGCTCTCTCCCTTCCCTGGAACCAGTGACCCAAAATTAGGGATGGGTGACTGCTTATAGCCGACTGAGTTGTTCACGGTGCTCGTTAAACCTCCAATCAATAAATGGATGTTGTGTTTGTCTTACGGCACTGGCTCTCTCCCTTCCCTGGAACCAGTGGCCCTAAATCAGGGACGAGCGACTGCTTATAGCCCATTGAGCTGCTTACGGTGGTCGTTAAACCTCCAATCAATCAATGGATGTTGTGTTTGTCTTACGGCACTGGCTCTCTACCTTCCCTGGAACCAGTGACCCAAAATTAGGGATGGGTGACTGCTTATAGCCGACTGAGTTGTTCACGGTGGTCGTTAAACCCCCAATCAATAAATGGATGTTGTGTTTGTCTTACGGCACTGGCTCTCTCTCTTCCCTGGAACCAGTGACCTTAAATTAGGTACGGGCGACTGTTTATAGCCCACTGAGTTGCTCAAGCCCACTGAGTTGCTCACGTTGGTCGTTAAACCTCCAATCAAAAAAAAATCATCGTTTTGTGGCACCCACTTTTATACAGTGTGCTTCACTCGCTCTTTGTGCCTGATTTTCCCTTATGCAAACTAATGGACGTAATTCAGTGAAATTCGACTGGCGTATGAGAAGCATAGTCAGCGAACTGCCGAGGAGACCGAACACGCAATCGGCCTTCACTTCGCGCAGGCGCGACACACGGGCTAGAAGTAGCGACTTCTACTCTGTGGCCCGTGTGTCACGCCCGCGCAATACACGGAAACATGTCCTGTCATGGGGAATATTATGAATGGGGATTCATCCGACCACACTACACACATCCATTCATCAGCAGTCCACGTCGTATGCTCCTGGCACCACTGCTGTCGCCGTTGTGCATTCATCCGGGTCACCAGAGGTTTTGCAATAGCAGTCCCGCCATTAATACCTTGTTTAGGCTGCTCTTTATTTTCGTTGATACTGGGGTCTGGAGATACAGATTGAGCTCCGTACTAATTTTCGTCGCCGTGGTCTTCTTATTCCGGGTAACAATCCTCTTTAATACTCTCCTGTCTCTATCAGTCAGGGTCCTTTTCCGGCCGCTCTTGTGTTTCGCAGACGAATTTTTGCCACGAACACTGTATGCTGTTATGTCTCTAGACACCGTAGCTCTCGATACTCCCACTACCCTGGCGACTGTTGTTACGGAGGCACCAACTAGCCGGCCACCAACAATTAGCCCTCTTTCGAAGGCCGTTAGATCGCTCATTTCGGCGTCACCCTGAAAGAAATTTTGCAACAAGACACTTTAAATGCACTTAAATCATATGTAAATGATTTTAGGAGAGGAGTGTCTGACCCCAGGTCTTAAACAACCCTTAGAAATAGGAAGCCAGAAGTTTTAGGCTTGAATGCCTGATAGGAAAGTGACACGGAACCGAGGTAGAAAGACGCCCTTATTCATTACCGGGAGGCCAGTGTCCGGGGCTCGCCGGCTTAACGTGCCCATCCGACGCAAGGCGGATATTTAGCGGTTCGAGCGTTCGTTCCTTGCTGGGATTGAACCCGAGGTCACCTCCGCGACAGTCACGAACGTTGACTACTAGGCCACCATGTTGTGCGGCGGGCATTGACGGCTCGCACCGCCACATCACGAACTTAGCGCAGAAATTAGGGTGTGTTGCGCAACAACCGTGTCAGCACGTACCGTTTGACGTCGTCTACAGGAGGAGAGACTTTTCGCACGGTGCCCAGTGCTTCGATTACCACTGACGTTACACCACCGGTGAGTGCGGCGGCAGTGGGCCGTTGAACGCCGCACCTGGACTACGGAATGGCACGACATTGTCTTCTCCGACGAATCCCGCTTCTGCCTGCAACACCACGATGGTCGGATACGCGTGTGGCGGCTCCGGGGCGAGAGACTGTATGACGCCTGCATTATGCATCGCCATACTGGTCCGTCGTCTGGCGTTATGGTTTAGGGCGCAATTGGATATGACACCCGCAACCCTCTGGTACGCATCGCCGGTACACTCAACAGACACCGCACCATCTCCGACGTTTTGTAGCCTGTAGTCCTCCCTTACCTGCAGGACCTGCCAGCGGCCATGTTTCAACAGGACAATGCGCGCGCGCACGTGGCACGCATCGTGCAAGAATTCTTCACGGCCCACCAGGTGTCACTGCTACCGTGGCCCGCCTGTTTTCCCGATATGTCGCCCATCGAACACGTCTGGTCGCTGATCGGCAACCGAGTGGCCCGGCAAGCACCACCCGTGGTTACGCCTGATGAACTGTGGCAACGTTTGGAAGCAGCCTGGACCGACATACCCCAAGCTCACATCCGAAGCCTCTTTCGTTCAATGCGCAGCGTGTAGCGGCCGTTATTGCCAGCCATGGTGGCCACGCGAACTATTGATGTCTGCGTGTTCCGGAAGTCGCACGGGCCTCTAAGCTCAATCGTTTCATCTTTGTATCTGTTGTTATGTGTCCAGTAAATCTGGCTTTGCTATCTCGTGTATTTCTTGGTGTTGCATTTTGGGTGGCCAGCAGTGTATGTAGAGGATTTTAGGAAGAGAGTGTCTGACCATAGATCTTAAGCAACCATTAGAAATAGGAAGCTAGGAGATTTGGGCTAGAGTGCTTGATAGGAAAGTGACAGGGAAGCAAGGCAGAAAAAGGGGGAGGAAGGCGCCCTTATTTATCACCGGGGGACCAGTACCCGGGGGCCAACGGCTTAACGTGCCCATTCGACGCACGGCGGATATTTAGTGGTTCGAGCGTTCGTACCTGCCTGGGATCGAACTTGAGGTTTACTGCGTGGCGGTGACGAACATTGACCACTAGGCCACCCGCGGCCCTAAATGCGCTTAAACAGGACTTATAGATAGAGGTCTACACGGGCCTTAATTTGGAAAGCCCAGCCCTGCCCGAGCGCGCACGTCCAAGGCCCGGCCCGTTTCAAATTTTTTAATTAAAGCCTGGCCCGTACATTTCTCCTGTTTCCAAGGTCAGGTCCAAGCCCGCAAGTCCAAGGCCAGCCCGTATATGTCTCATTTTTCCATAGCCGGGGCAGGTCCGTAAAATTTCAACAATTACCAAAACACTAATTTGACACCTGATGCACTCAGTCATTCAACTCCTGAAGAGTTTTCGTCTTCTTAATTGCTTCACGTATTCTATTACAACAAAACGTTAATTCAGAGTATTTCTGAGACACTGTATAAGTCACGTGACTTACGAGGAGGGGGAAAGCTTGTATACTCCAAAATATTGCATGAGAAGGACAATTTCCATGCCTTTCGAATTTTCTGGGTTTTCAAATTACCATTCCCTAATGCCAGACCCGGAAATATCCTTGGGGGTAAGGAGAAGGAGGGGGGGGGGTTAATTCGAAAAGTACGAAATATCCTGAATAATGAGTCCGATCGTTTTACTGGGAGAAGATTTTATGGCTTTATAAACTGCACCTATGTCTACTGGCATATCATATCGCTGGAACCCAATATGTCTCTCGTGTGTGTGTGGGGAGCACATTTGTGCCGCTTAAGATGCGATGTTCCAGACTTTGGGTTATCGTAACTCAAAATGTTTTTGCATTTAGTGCAATGCACAACGTTTACTAACCGACTAGTTTCAGAACTGGACAGTAATTTAAAATATTTCTAAATATCGCTTTCCCCCTTTATATTGTCTACAAGCACATATTCTCCGGAAGCGATTTTTTCGCGAAATTCTTTCGCTTTCTCAAACTCCATAACAAGTATGGAAGAGTATTTATCAGCAACACTGAACTGATTATATGCTAAGGGAAAACAACGACAGACTGCCCAGCCAATCAGGATCACATAAGTTTTAAAAACGGCTGCCTGATGGTACAAGTAGGGAAAATACGGCACAGATTTATACACAGAAACAACTTTCTCCCAGCACATTTCTCCCGTGCCATTTAAGACAACTTAAAAGATTTTCACACATCTAGAGAAAACCGTGCCGCCGACCAGAACAATAAAAGAGATAAACACGGCTCAGATTTATACACAGAAGTAAGTTTCTCCCAGCCAACTTCTCCCGTGCCATTTAAGACAACTTAAAAGCTTTTCACACATCTAGAGAACAAAGTGCCGCCGACCAGCACAATAAGAGAGATAAACACGGCTCAGATTTCCACACAGAAGTAAGTTTCTCCCAGCCCATTTCTCCCGTGCCATTTAGGACAACTTAAAAGATTTTCACACATCTAGAGAACAAAGTGCCGCCGACCAGAACAATAAAAGAGACAAACACGGCACAGATTTCTACACAGAAGTAAGTTTCTCCCAGCCCATTTCTCCCGTGCATTTAAGACAACTTAAAAGCTTTTCACACATCTAGAGAACAAAGTGCCGCCAACCAGAACAATAAAAGAGATAAACCCGGCTCAGATTTATACACAGAAGTAAGTTTTTCTCAGCCAATTTCTCCCGTGCCATTTAAGACAACTTAAAAGCTTTTCACACATCTAGAGAAGAAAGTGCCGGCGACCAGAACAATAAAAGAGAAAAACACGGCTCAGATTTATGCACAGAAGTAAGTTTCTCCCAGCCAACTTTCCCCGTGCCATTTAAGACAACTTAAAAGCTTTTCACATATATAGAGAACAAAGTGCCGCCCACCAGAACAATAAAAGAGACAAACACGGCACAGATTTCTACACAGAAGTAAGTTTCTCCCAGCCAATTTCTCCCGTGCCATTTAAGACAACTTAAAATCTTTTCACACATATAGAGAAGAAACTGCCGCCCACCAGAACAATAAAAGAGACAAACACGGCACACATTTATACACAGAAGTAAGTTTCTCCCAGCCAACTACTCCCGTGCCATTTAAGACCACTTAAAAGCTTCTCACACATCTAGAGAACAAAGTGCCGCCGACCAGAACAATAAGAGAGATAAACAAGGCTCAGATTTCCACACAGAAGAAAGTTTCTCCCAGCCCATTTCTCCCGTGCCATTTAGGACAACTTAAAAGATTTTCACACATCTAGAGAACAAAGTGCCGCCGACCAGAACAATAAAAGAGACAAACACGGCACAGATTTCTACACAGAAGTAAGTTTCTCCCAGCCCATTTCTCCCGTGCCATTTAAGACAACTTAAAAGCTTTTCACACATATAGAGAACAAAGTGTCGCCGACCAGAACAATAAAAGAGATAAACACGGCTCAGATTTATACACAGAAGTAAGTTTCTCCCAGCGCATTTCTCCCGTGCCATTTAAGACAACTTAAAAGCTTTTCACACATATAGAGAACAAAGTGCCGCCGACCAGAACAATAAAAGAGATAAACACGGCACAGATTTATACACAGAAGTAAGTTTCTCCCAGCCCATTTTTCCCGTGCCATTTAAGACAACTTAAAAGCTTTCCACACATATAGAGAACAAAGTGCCACCGACCAGAACAATAAAAGAGACAAACACGGCACAGATTTCTACACAGAAGTAAGTTTCTCCCAGCCCATTTCTCCCGTGCCATTTAAGACAACTTAAAAGTTTTTCACACTTACAGAGAACAAAGTGCCGCCCACCAGAACAATAAAAGAGACAAACACGGCACAGATTTCAACACAGAAGCAAGTTTCTCCCAGCCCATTTCTCCCGTGCCATTTAAGACAACTTAAAAGCTTTTCACACATATAGAGAACAAAGTGCCGCCGCCCAGAACAATAAGAGAGATACACACGGCTCAGATTTCTACACAGAAGTAAGTTTCTCCCAGCCCATTTCTCCCGTGCCATTTAAGACAACTTAAAAGCTTTTCACACATCTAGAGAACAAAGTGCCGCCAACCAGAACAATAAAAGAGATAAACCCAGCTCAGATTTATACACAGAAGTAAGTTTTTCTCAGCCAATTTCTCCCGTGCCATTTAAGACAACTTAAAAGCTTTTCACACATCTAGAGAAGAAAGTGCTGGCGACCAGAACAATAAAAGAGAAAAACACGTCTCAGATTTATACACAGAAGTAAGTTTCTCCCAGCCAACTTTCCCCGTGCCATTTAAGACAACTTAAAAGATTTTCACACATACAGGGAACAAAGTGCCGCCCACCAGAACAATAAAAGAGACAAACACGTCACAGATTTCTACACAGAAGTAAGTTTCTCCCAGCCCATTTCTCCCTTGCCATTTAAGACAACTTAAAAGCTTTTCACACATATAGAGAACGAACTGCCACCCACCAGAACAATAAAAGAGACAAACACGGCACAGATTTCTACACAGAAGTAAGTTTCTCCCAGCCCATTTCTCCAGTGCCATTTAAGAAAACTTAAAAGCTTTTCACACATATAGAGAACAAACTGCCGCCCACCAGAACAATAAAAGAGACAAACACGGCACAGATTTCTACACAGAAGTAAGTTTCTCCCAGCCCATTTCTCCCGTGCCATTTAAGACAACTTAAAAGCTTTTCACACATATAGAGAACAAAGTGTCGCCGACCAGAACAATAAAAGAGACAAACACGGCACAGATTTCTACACAAAAGTAAGTTTCTCCCAGCCCATTTCTCAAAAGCCATTTAAGACAACTTAAAAGCTTTTCACACATATAGAGAACAAAGTGCCGCCCACCAGAACAATAAAAGATACAAACACGGCACAGATTTCTACACAGAAGTAAGTTTCTCCCAGCCCATTTCTCCCGTGCCATTTAAGACAACTTAAAAGCTTTTCACACATCTAGAGAACAAAGTGCCGCCAACCAGAACAATAAAAGAGATAAACCCAGCTCAGATTTATACACAGAAGTAAGTTTTTCTCAGCCAATTTCTCCCGTGCCATTTAAGACAACTTAAAAGCTTTTCACACATCTAGAGAAGAAAGTGCTAGCGACCAGAACAATAAAAGAAAAAAACACGGCTCAGATTTATACACAGAAGTAAGTTTCTCCCAGCCAACTACTCCCGTGCCATTTAAGACCACTTAAAAGCTTTTCACACATCTAGAGAACAAAGTGCCGCCGACCAGAACAATAAGAGAGACAAACACGGCACAGATTTCCACACAGAAGTAAGTTTCCCCAGCCCATTTCTCCCTTGCCATTTAAGACAACTTAAAAGCTTTTTACACATATAGAGAACAAACTGCCGCTAACCAGAACAATAAAAGATACAAACACGGCACAGATTTCTACACAGAAGTAAGTTTCTCCCAGCCCATTTCTCCCGTGCCATTTAAGACAACTTAAAAGCTTTTCACACATCTAGAGAAGAAAGTGCTGGCGACCAGAACAATAAAAGAGAAAAACACGGCTCAGATTTATACACAGAAGTAAGTTTCTCCCAGCCAACTTTCCCCGTGTCATTTAAGACAACTTAAAAGATTTTCACACATACAGAGAACAAAGTGCCGCCCACCAGAACAATAAAAGAGACAAACACGGCACAGATTTCTAC
This sequence comes from Macrothele yani, assembly GCA_039090855.1. NCBI lineage: Eukaryota > Metazoa > Arthropoda > Arachnida > Araneae > Macrothelidae > Macrothele > Macrothele yani. Next base: position 59,534,404 of record CM077032.1, on the reverse strand, counting down.
ACAGAAGTAAGTTTCTCCCAGCCCATTTCTCCCTTGCCATTTAAGACAACTTAAAAGCTTTTCACACATATAGAGAACAAACTGCCACCCACCAGAACAATAAAAGAGACAAACACGGCACAGATTTCTACACAGAAGTAAGTTTCTCCCAGCCCATTTCTCCCGTGCCATTTAAGAAAACTTAAAAGCTTTTCACACATATAGAGAACAAACTGCCGCCCACCAGAACAATAAAAGAGACAAACACGGCACAGATTTCTACACAGAAGTAAGTTTCTCCCAGCCCATTTCTCCCGTGCCATTTAAGACAACTTAAAAGCTTTTCACACATATAGAGAACAAAGTGCCGCCGACCAGAACAATAAAAGATACAAACACGGCACAGATTTATACACAGAAGTAAGTTTCTCCCAGCCCATTTTTCCCGTGCCATTTAAGACAACTTAAAAGCTTTCCACACACATAGAGAACAAAGTGCCGCCGACCAGAACAGTAAAAGAGATAAACACGGCTCAGATTTATACACAAAAGTAAGTTTCTCCCAGCCCATTTCTCCCGTGCCATTTAAGACAACTTAAAAGCTTTTCACACATATAGAGAACAAAGTGTCGCCGACCAGAACAATAAAAGAGACAAACACGGCACAGATTTCTACACAGAAGTAAGTTTATCCCAGCCCATTTCTCCCGTGCCATTTAAGACAACTTAAAAGCTTTTCACACATCTAGAGAACAAAGTGCCGCCAACCAGAACAATAAAAGAGATAAACCCAGCTCAGATTTATACACAGAAGTAAGTTTTTCTCAGCCAATTTCTCCCGTGCCATTTAAGACAACTTAAAAGCTTTTCACACATCTAGAGAAGAAAGTGCTGGCGACCAGAACAATAAAAGAGAAAAACACGGCTCAGATTTATACACAGAAGTAAGTTTCTCCCAGCCCATTTCTCCCGTGCCATTTAAGACCACTTAAAAGCTTTTCTCACATCTAGAGAACAAAGTGCCGCCGACCAGAACAATAAGAGAGACAAACACGGCACAGATTTCTACACAGAAGTAAGTTTCTCCCAGCCCATTTCTCCCGTGCCATTTAAGACAACTTAAAAACTTTTCACACATCTAGAGAACAAAGTGCCGCCAACCAGAACAATAAAAGAGATAAACCCAGCTCAGATTTATACACAGAAGTAAGTTTTTCTCAGCCAATTTCTCCCGTGCCATTTAAGACAACTTAAAAGCTTTTCACACATCTAGAGAAGAAAGTGCTGGCGACCAGAACAATAAAAGAGAAAAACACGGCTCAGATTTATACACAGAAGTAAGTTTCTCCCAGCCAACTTTCCCCGTGTCATTTAAGACAACTTAAAAGATTTTCACACATACAGAGAACAAAGTGCCGCCCACCAGAACAATAAAAGAGACAAACACGGCACAGATTTCTACACAGAAGTAAGTTTCTCCCAGCCCATTTCTCCCTTGCCATTTAAGACAACTTAAAAGCTTTTCACACATATAGAGAACGAACTGCCACCCACCAGAACAATAAAAGAGACAAACACGGCACAGATTTCTACACAGAAGTAAGTTTCTCCCAGCCCATTTCTCCCTTGCCATTTAAGACAACTTAAAAGCTTTTCACACATATAGAGAACAAACTGCCACCCACCAGAACAATAAAAGAGACAAACACGGCACAGATTTCTACACAGAAGTAAGTTTCTCCCAGCCCATTTCTCCCGTGCCATTTAAGAAAACTTAAAAGCTTTTCACACATATAGAGAACAAACTGCCGCCCACCAGAACAATAAAAGATACAAACACGGCACAGATTTATACACAGAAGTAAGTTTCTCCCAGCCCATTTTTCCCGTGCCATTTAAGACAACTTAAAAGCTTTCCACACACATAGAGAACAAAGTGCCGCCGACCAGAACAGTAAAAGAGATAAACACGGCTCAGATTTATACACAAAAGTAAGTTTCTCCCAGCCCATTTCTCCCGTGCCATTTAAGACAACTTAAAAGCTTTTCACACATATAGAGAACAAAGTGTCGCCGACCAGAACAATAAAAGAGACAAACACGGCACAGATTTCTACACAGAAGTAAGTTTCTCCCAGCCCATTTCTCCCGTGCCATTTAAGACAACTTAAAAGCTTTTCACACATCTAGAGAACAAAGTGCCGCCAACCAGAACAATAAAAGAGATAAACCCAGCTCAGATTTATACACAGAAGTAAGTTTTTCTCAGCCAATTTCTCCCGTGCCATTTAAGACAACTTAAAAGCTTTTCACACATCTAGAGAAGAAAGTGCCGCCGACCAGAACAATAAGAGAGACAAACACGGCACAGATTTCTACACAGAAGTAAGTTTCTCCCAGCCCATTTCTCCCGTGCCATTTAAGACAACTTAAAAACTTTTCACACATCTAAAGAACAAAGTGCCGCCAACCAGAACAATAAAAGAGATAAACCCAGCTCAGATTTATACACAGAAGTAAGTTTTTCTCAGCCAATTTCTCCCGTGCCATTTAAGACAACTTAAAAGCTTTTCACACATCTAGAGAAGAAAGTGCTGGCGACCAGAACAATAAAAGAGAAAAACACGGCTCAGATTTATACACAGAAGTAAGTTTCTCCCAGCCAACTTTCCCCGTGTCATTTAAGACAACTTAAAAGATTTTCACACATACAGAGAACAAAGTGCCGCCCACCAGAACAATAAAAGAGACAAACACGGCACAGATTTCTACACAGAAGTAAGTTTCTCCCAGCCCATTTCTCCCTTGCCATTTAAGACAACTTAAAAGCTTTTCACACATATAGAGAACGAACTGCCACCCACCAGAACAATAAAAGAGACAAACACGGCACAGATTTCTACACAGAAGTAAGTTTCTCCCAGCCCATTTCTCCCGTGTCATTTAAGAAAACTTAAAAGCTTTTCACACATATAGAGAACAAACTGCCGCCCACCAGAACAATAATAGAGACAAACACGGCACAGATTTCTACACAGAAGTAAGTTTCTCCCAGCCCATTTCTCCCGTGCCATTTAAGACAACTTAAAAGCTTTTCACACATATAGAGAACAAAGTGCCGCCGACCAGAACAATAAAAGATACAAACACGGCACAGATTTATACACAGAAGGAAGTTTCTCCTAGCCCATTTTTCCCGTGCCATTTAAGACAACTTAAAAGCTTTCCACACACATAGAGAACAAAGTGCCGCCGACCAGAACAATAAAAGAGATAAACACGGCTCAGATTTATACACAAAAGTAAGTTTCTCCCAGCCCATTTCTCCCGTGCCATTTAAGACAACTTAAAAGCTTTTCACACATATAGAGAACAAAGTGTCGCCGACCAGAACAATAAAAGAGACAAACACGGCACAGATTTCTACACAGAAGTAAGTTTCTCCCAGCCCATTTCTCCCGTGCCATTTAAGACAACTTAAAAGCTTTTCACACATATAGAGAACAAAGTGCCGCCCACCAGAACAATAAAAGATACAAACACGGCACAGATTTCTACACAGAAGTAAGTTTCTCCCAGCCCATTTCTCCCGTGCCATTTAAGACAACTTAAAAGCTTTTCACACATCTAGAGAACAAAGTGCCGCCAACCAGAACAATAAAAGAGATAAACCCAGCTCAGATTTATACACATCAGATTTATACACAGAAGTAAGTTTTTCTCAGCCAATTTCTCCCGTGCCATTTAAGACAACTTAAAAGCTTTTCACACATCTAGAGAAGAAAGTGCTGGCGACCAGAACAATAAAAGAGAAAAACACGGCTCAGATTTATACACAGAAGTAAGTTTCTCCCAGCCAACTACTCCCGTGCCATTTAAGACCACTTAAAAGCTTTTCACACATCTAGAGAACAAAGTGCCTCCGACCAGAACAATAAGAGAGACAAACACGGCACAGATTTCTACACAGAAGTAAGTTTCTCCCAGCCCATTTCTCCCTTGCCATTTAAGACAACTTAAAAGCTTTTCACACAACTAGAGAACAAAGTGCCGCCAACCAGAACAATAAAAGAGATAAACCCAGCTCAGATTTATACACAGAAGTAAGTTTTTCTCAGCCAATTTCTCCCGTGCCATTTAAGACAACTTAAAAGCTTTTCACACATCTAGAGAAGAAAGTGCTGGCGACCAGAACAATAAAAGAGAAAAACACGGCTCAGATTTATACACAGAAGTAAGTTTCTCCCAGCCAACTTTCCCCGTGCCATTTAAGACAACTTAAAAGATTTTCACACATACAGAGAACAAAGTGCCGCCCACCAGAACAATAAAAGAGACAAACACGGCACAGATTTCTACACAGAAGTAAGTTTCTCCCAGCCCATTTCTCCCTTGCCATTTAAGACAACTTAAAAGCTTTTCACACATATAGAGAACAAACTGCCACCCACCAGAACAATAAAAGAGACAAACACGGCACAGATTTCTACACAGAAGTAAGTTTCTCCCAGCCCATTTCTCCCGTGCCATTTAAGAAAACTTAAAAGCTTTTTACACATATAGAGAACAAACTGCCGCCCACCAGAACAATAAAAGAGACAAACACGGCACAGATTTCTACACAGAAGTAAGTTTCTCCCAGCCCATTTCTCCCGTGCCATTTAAGACAACTTAAAAGCTTTTCACACATATAGAGAAGAAAGTGCCGCCGACCAGAACAATAAAAGATACAAACACGGCACAGATTTATACACAGAAGTAAGTTTCTCCCAGCCCATTTTTTCCGTGCCATTTAAGACAACTTAAAAGCTTTCCACACACATAGAGAACAAAGTGCCGCCGACCAGAACAATAAAAGAGATAAACACGGCTCAGATTTATACACAGAAGTAAGTTTCTCCCAGCCCATTTCTCCCGTGCCATTTAAGACAACTTAAAAGATTTTCACACATCTAGAGAACAAAGTGCCGCCGACCAGAACAATAAAAGATACAAACACGGCACAGATTTCTACACAGAAATAAGTTTCTCCCAGCCAACTTCTCCCGTGCCATTTAAGACAACTTAAAAGCTTTTCACACATCTAGAGAACAAAGTGCAGTCGACCAGAACAATAAAAGAGATAAACACGGCTCAGATTTATACACAGAAGTAAGTTTCTCCCAGCCAACTTCTCCCGTGCCATTTAAGACAACTTAAAGGCTTTTCACACATATAGAGAACAAAGTGCCGTCGACCAGAACAATAAAAGGGAAAAGCACGGTTCAGATTTACACACACAAGTAAGTTTCTCCCAGCCCATTTCTCCCGTGCCATTTAAGACAACTTAAAAGCTTTTCACACATATAGAGAACAAAGTGCCGTCGACCAGAACAATAAAAGGGAAAAGCACGGTTCAGATTTACGCACAGAAGTAAGTTTCTCCCAGCCCATTTCTGCGGTGCCATTTAAGACAACTTAAAAGCTTTACACACATATAGAGAACAAAGTGCCGCCGACTAGAACAATATGAGAGATAAACACGGCTCAGATTTCTACACAGAAGTAAGTTTCTCCCAGCCCATTTCTCCCGTGCCATTTAAGACAACTTAAAAGCTTTTCACACATATAGAGAACAAAGTGCCGCCGACCAGAACAATAAAAGATACAAACACGGCACAGATTTCTACACAGAAGTAAGTTTCTCCCAGCCCATTTCTCCCGTGCCATTTAAGACAACTTAAAAGCTTTTCACACATATAGAGAACAAAGTGCCGCCGACCAGAACAATAAAAGATACAAACACGGCACAGATTTCTACACAGAAGTAAGTTTCTCCCAGCCCATTTCTCCCGTGCCATTTAAGACAACTTAAAAGCTTTTCACACATATAGAGAACAAAGTGCCGCCGACCAGAACAATAAAAGATACAAACACGGCACAGATTTCTACACAGAAGTAAGTTTCTCCCAGCCCATTTCTCCCGTGCCATTTAAGACAACTTAAAAGCTTCTCACACATATAGAGAACAAAGTGTCGCCATCCAGAACAATAAAAGAAATAAACACGGCACAGATTTATACACAGAAGTAAGTTTCTCCCAGCCCATTTCTCCCGTGCCATTTAAGACAACTTAAAAGCTTTTCACACATCTAGAGAACAAAGTGCCGTCGACCAGAACAATAAAAGGGAAAAGCACGGTTCAGATTTACACACAGAAGTAAGTTTCTCCCAGCCCATTTCTCCCGTGCCATTTAAGACAACTTAAAAGCTTTTCACACATATAGAGAACAAAGTGCCACCGACCAGAACAATAAAAGGGATAAACACGGCTCAGATTTCTACACAGAAGTAAGTTTCTCCCAGCCCATTTCTCCCGTGCCATTTAAGACAACTTAAAAGCTTTTCACACATATAGAGAACAAAGTGCCACCGACCAGAACAATAAAAGAGATAAACACGGCTCAGATTTATACACAGAAGTAAGTTTCTCCCAGCCCATTTCTCCCGTGCCATTTAAGACAACTTAAAAGCCTTTCACACATCTAGAGAACAAAGTGCCGCCGACCAGAACAATAAAAGAGATAAACACGGCTCAGATTTATACACAGAAGTAAGTTTCTCCCAGCCCATTTCTCCCGTGCCATTGAAGACAACTTAAAAGCTTTTCACACATCTAGAGAACAAAGTGCCGCCGACAAGAACAATAAAAGAGATAAACACGGCTCAGATTTCTACACAGAAGTAAGTTTCTCCCAGCCCATTTCTCCCGTGCCATTTAAGACAACTTAAAAGCTTTTCACACATATAGAGAACAAAGTGCCACCGACCAGAACAATAAAAAGATAAACACGGCTCAGATTTCTACACAGAAGTAAGTTTCTCCCAGCCCATTTCTCCTGTGCCATTTAAGACAACTTAAAAGCTTTTCACACATATAGAGAACAAAGTGCCGCCGACCAGAACAATAAAAGATACAAACACGGCACAGATTTCTACACAGAAGTAAGTTTCTCCCAGCCCATTTCTCCCGTGCCATTTAAGACAACTTAAAAGCTTTTCACACAAAGTGTCGCCAACCAGAACAATAAAAGAGATAAACACGGCACAGATTTATACACAGAAGTAAGTTTCTCCCAGCCCATTTCTCCCGTGCCATTTAAGACAACTTAAAAGCTTTTCACACATATAGAGAACAAAGTGCCGTCGACCAGAACAATAAAAGGGAAAAGCACGGTTCAGATTTACACACAGAAGTAAGTTTCTCCCAGCCCATTTCTTCCGTGCCATTTAAGACAACTTAAAAGCTTTTCACACATCTAGAGAACAAAGTCCCGCTGACCAGAACAACAAAAAGATCGTCTGCGAGCAGGTGGCTCGGTTTAAAAATGCCTCAGTCAATAGCCTGCCCTTAAGCATGAGAGGAGGGTGAAAGTCAGGGTGAGAGAGAAGGGTGAAAGTTAGGGATAGAGAGAAGGGACCACATTCACATTGAAAAACTAAGGAAGCTGACCCACTCTAATTGTATTGTAGGAAGGGAGGATGTCGTAAAACTTCCATTTTTACCAACAGCGGAAATTGTTCAATCTTATCCTGCTGCTGTATCTCGCTTGTTTTCCAAACGAGAAAGTCATCGTACAGCGATTGTTTTGCTCATAAAAAAAAAAAAAAAACCTTGCTCGGTTCGTGTCTGTTTTACATTAAATATTGAAGGCCAGGCCCGGCTCGTTTTCCCAACTTACAAATGAGCAAATGCCCGACCCGGCCAGCGGGCAGGGACGGGCCCGTGTAGGCCTCTGCTTTGAGGTTCTAAACGAAGATATTACAACTAGAAAATGGTGGGTATCTTTGCTTATTGCGACGTGCGCAGCTGCATTAAAAGTCACGTCTCTAAGTGTGGTGTTCAAATTATTCTGCGCAACCAGTGGCGCACCCAGGAATTCCTGTTAGAGGCGGCTGTATATATACTGTATAGTACATAATGTGTGTACATATATGTATAGTGTAAACCTATAGTTTGTATACGGTTGTAACGTACGTCGCTCTTAAACTCTTTAGGGCTTTGGGAAGAAGACGCCATGTCAGACACTTCTGTACTGCTCCATGTATTGTAACATGTAAAATAATATTCTGAATGTTTAATTTGTGACGTCCATCGCTCTTGATCTCTTTGGAGGGTCTTAAGCCCTCAAAGCCCTCTCCGTAGGTGCGCCAATGTGTGCAATCCCTGTATATTCTCACCCTTGAGAAAGGCGGACGTATGCGATAGTATATCTCGGGTCCGCCGAAAAACCGTGCTTAACGGAGGTCATGGTACAAGGAACTCGTATTAATTTCATATGATGTGTGGAAGAATCATCACACAATTTTTTCAATCCTCTCTGCCAACTATTAGTTCGATTCGAAAAATTATTTTTGCACTGGGAAGCTTGAAATGTGAGAATTATGATCATTGCATTCAGTTTTTCTTACGATGGATAATTTCGCCGCTAGAGGGCGAAAATGCAGATGAAATGGAACTCAAAATATATTTTATTCAATAAATTTGCTTCTAAACAACCTATTGAAAAATTATTTTACCTTTCGATTCCGTTTTAACGAAAACTATTTTAGGTACAGTCTCTTTTTCAAGTCACGCAAAGATTTTCCGCTAGGGGGCGTAAAAGTAAATTGCGTTTCCCCCGATATCTCCACTTCTAAAACTCCGATTTGAAAGATTCTTTCTGAATTGCATATAGCTCCTCATAGGAAATGTTTTGCATATAATTTCTAATTTTTGGTGAAAAATAGTTCGGCCACCAGGGGGCGTAAATGTTAATTTCTAACATTTACGTTCCATTCTACGAGTGCGATTGAAAAAATTCTTTCAACACCGAATTCCATTTACCTTGTAGAACATTTTATGTTACTATACGAAGCAATGGCGTCCGCAAACGCCCCCCTCCTTCGCAAAAAAAAATTTCGAGGCCCTTTGGCGAAAATCTATTAGCCTTTTTTTTCTTTTTTGATTGAAGGTTTAACGACCGCCGTGAGCAACTCAATGGGCTATAAGCAGTCGCCCGTCCCTAATTTAGGGTCACTGGTTCCAGGGAAGGGAGAGAGCCAGTGCCGTAAGACAAACAAAACGCCCATGCCTCACCGGGATTCGAACCCGGACCTTGTTCGGACGAATGATCAGAGGCCATCGCTTAGACCACTGCGCCACCGGGGCGGCCTATTAGCCTTCAATCACCGAAAACTTGAACTTCCATATTATCTAGTAGGTTTAACGAACGTTTTAATAAACCAAATTCTTCGGAACCTGGGAGTGTTTTCCGTAAAGAACATTATTGCGCAAAACACAAATGTGCGCATGGCAATTAAAATGATTGCCCCTAGTTTCATACTGATACAAATTACTCCAAAACACCAACGCTAAAGTTAGTCAAATCATGCAAATTTTATTCTTTAGGCCAACTTCTTTGAATGCCTAACGATCACACACATAAAATACATAAATGCCGCGTGACAGTGTCTTATGACCTTTTCCTATTTGTATGAAAATAGAGAACATGAGTAAGCAAATAAATAAGTAACAATTTACAATTGTGGCACAAAACTCCTAAAACTACTTATACTATTTAATGTCAAATATAAAAAACACACTTAAAGCTCTAGGAGACCCGCCATCTTGTATTGCTGCCTTCTCTTATTAACCAACGGGCAAGCGTATTTCACAAATTGCTCGGGCAATTTTGCATATTTTGGAACACCGTTTGTGGCTAACGCAAGATATATGATAAATAAAGAGTTCCCTGGTTTCAGAATTTTTATTGACCTTTCCCTTCATTTTTTACCTGCAGCGAAAGTCGTACCAAGGCGTCTTCCACAGTTTTATTAATTAATAAAAAATACTTAAAGAGTCCAAAATGAAAATCCGAAACCAGGGAACTCTTTATTTATCATATATCTTGCGTTAGCCAAAAACGGTGTTCCAAAATGTGCAAAATTGCCCGAGCAATTTTGCTCTGTTGGAACACCGCCCCCCTCCCCCAGATGACACTCCCCCCTCCCCCGGGTCTGGGATCTAGCTACGGCCCTGGGCCTGGAACGATCATCCCGGTCTGCTTTGGTTGTCCCAGTCCTCTCCTGACGTCATCACGCTTTGCATAGAAGGATTCCCATTATGACAATGATTAAAAATAATTGCCGTGATGATTCTTTATCAGCCTACAGCGGTGGCCGTTAAACTCGGAAAGAAGAAAAAAAGTCAAGATTTCTTTTCACAAGAAACATGTTGGAAAATTATTACAACGGAAACTACTTTTAAGAACATTTTTCATTAGAAATCTAACGAGCTAATGAGGAAGTGTAAATTCGAGGACATTTGAGGACAATTTGCGTCCCCGAAGGCATCAGATGTTTTTGGGGACAGTAAACAAAATTCGAGGACTGTCCTCAAGAATTGGGAACTTCTGGTCAGCTTATGTATGCTGAACTTAAAAAGCTTGGCGTGGCCCTGCTCTACACTGTTCATTATTTTGAAAACCAATGTACATGATAATACATGACTATTACTAACATACACTTTTTTCAAAAGCAGCATCAATTAATAATAATAATAATAGTAATAATAATAGTAGTAATAGTAATAGTATTAATCTTTCATTTTCACGAATTACTGTTTTCTACATATTAGCCAAACCTTAATTATAATACACTATCTACCAACAAGTAATTGGACACCTGTGATAGCAAAGGAAAACGAAGTTTATTCACCTTCAATAGTTGGTGGAGCCTCCACGAGCGGCGATTACAGCTGCGACCATCCGGGGCATACTCGCAACCAGGCGTTGTACGACGGCCAGCGGTATTTTCTTCCACTCGGCTTAGAGAAGACAGGTCAGTTCCTTCACCGATTTCGGACAGTGGGGGCACCCCTCAAGTAGACGCTCCAACTCGTCCCAGAGGTGCTTGATAGGGTTAAGGTCCGGGCTCTGCGTAGGGCAATTCATTCGATTAACCCCCATTGTTACCATACCAAGCCATGGTGGACCTCGCAACATGACAGGAGGCATTGTCATCCTGAAAGTAACATGGGTCCACCCCGTAAAACTGCCACAATGCAGGAAGCGCATGGTCATCCAAAATAATGCAATAGGTCTCGGCGTTGAGTCTACCAGGAATTGCGACCAAGGGTCCCATGCCATACCAGGAGAAACACCCCCATAGCATAATTCCACCGCCGCCGAACTTCACAGTTGGCAGAATACATTCCGGCAGGAGGCGTACTCCAGGCAGACGCCAAACCCAGACCCTGCCATCCAAACGGTAGAGGGTGAACCTTGTTTCGTCGCTCCAGAGAACCTGCTTCCACTGTTCAACGGTCCACTGTCGACGTTCTTAGCACCACGTCAGCCGAGCAGTGGTATTGGACTTAGTCATCAAAGGCTTGTGGGCGGCAGCACGTCCATGATAACCGAGCAGATGGGCTTCCTTACGGATGGTATTCATCGAAAGAACATTCTCGGATGCCTGTTGAAACTCCTCGCGGATGTGGCCAATCGATTTAGTGCGGTTCTTCCGAATTTCTCTGGCCAGCACCCGTCGGTCTCTAACTCCCAGTTTTGTGGGTCTGCCGGGTCGGGGCACATTCCGACAGTCACCTCTCATCTTCCACTTGCCAATCACGTAGGCCACTGTCGATTTTGGGTACTTCAACTCGCTGGATATGCCACGTATGGATCGGCCATTTCTGTGATACCCGACGATTACACCTTTCTCGAAATCACAGAGCTCCGAACTGCGTGGCATCTTGCATGCGACTGGTTGCGTTGTTGATTCCCACACGATATTTAACGGCGGCGGCCGTGACGTGTATCAGGACCGCAGATATCGTCGATTGCAGGGGTGTCCAATTACTTGTTGGTAGATAGTGTAATTACACTTGACCCCCTTGAAAATTTTCCTGCAGGCGCTCATGGATGAAGATGCCTTTGCTGCTTATTTTGAAGCAATTGAGTCTGCCAAAACATAGCTTGGAAGAGGCATTTGCAAAATGGTTTTATCGAATACAAAAATATGAAGATGTTCATGGAGATTATTTTGAAAAGTTGTAAATAATCATTCGTAAATAAATATATATTTCTTTAAACAGCTAAAAACTTTCGGCATGCCTTTCATATTTATATTTTCTTTCGGTTCAAACGAGATCAAAAGAATATTTTAGCTTCAAATCTACAGCAAAGTTCACTGGTTGCAAATAAAAATCTGTAAACAAATTAAATAAATTCAAAACTAAGCATCTTGGATACCTTGCTTAAGAATTTAATCGCATGTAGAAATAGCAAACAAAACAAGAAAGATGACACCGAATTTTCGGATTTAATGAGCATGTCTTTTGAATCCGTTCTGACGCAAATTAAATTTATCAAAGCTACTCAAAGTCAATGGAACCGGTATGGAAAGCAATAGTATCTGACCGAAGAAAGAAGTTTTTAAATCCGGTTTTTTATCCCTCAGATATTGCTGTAAACGGAATCGTGAACAAACGCGCTCTGGTGGCAGACTTGTGCGTTAAGAAAAGTTTGAACTTATGTGAGAAACATTTCGCAGCGGAAACGCTCTCCAAAAAAGAATTATTTTTCAAAACAGACTCTTCGAAGCAGAAATATGGACAAATATAAGATATGCATCTACGCCTCCTGGCGGAAAAACCATGCATTATTTTAGGAAGAAAGTATTCTCGAAAGGTTTTTTGATGTGAGCGGTATCGGTCCAAGAAAAAACCAAAAATTACTAGAGTTCAGATTTTGTTGCAAATACATCAAAAGCAAAAATTAACACTTATGCCCCCTGGTAGCCAAACAATTCTTTACCAAATATCAGAAATTATATGAAAAACATTTTCCATCAGGAGCTGTATGCGACACAGGAAGAATTTTTCAAATCGGAGTTTTAGAAGCAGAAATAACGCACAAAACGCAATTTACCTTTACGCCCTCTAGCGGAAAGTCTGACTTACTTGAAAATTTTGAAATAAAAGAAGGAATTTTTCAAATCGGACTTTTAGAAGTAGAAATATTGACAAAAAAAAAATGACATACACTTACGATCCTGGCGTAGAAACCATGCATTATTTTAAGAAAAAAATATCCTAAAAGGTTTGTCGATGTGATTAGTATCGGTCCACAAACGAATTTCTTTCAATAGAGATTTTAGAAGCTCCGATTTTGCTGCAAATACATCAGAATCGGAAATTAAAACTTACGCCCCACTAGTGGCCAAACCATTTTTTTTTTTTACCAAAATTGGAATTATATACAATTTTTCAAATTGGAGTTTTAGAAGCAGATATATCGGGGGAAACGCAACTTACCTTTACGCCCCTAGCGGAAAGTCAATGAGTTACTTGAAAATTTTTAAATTATATGAAAAACGTGTCACACCGGAAACTATCCAGTAAAGAAAGAATTTTTCAAATCGGACAATCAGAAGCAGAGAATTGACAAAAAAGGATACACCTCTACGTCCCCTGGCGGAGAAACCATGCAATATTTTAAGAAGAAAATATTCCGAAAAGGTTTATAGACATGAGTGGCATCGGTCCACGAAAGAATTTTTTCAATCGAGATTTTAGAAGCGCAGATTTTATGGCAAATACATCAGAAGCAAAAATTAACACTTACCCGCCGCGGTTGGCCTAGTGGGCAACGTTCGTGACTGCCGCGGAAAGGACCTCAGGTTCGATCCCAGCCAGGTACGAACGTTCGGTCCACTAAAAATCCGCCGTGCGTCGGATGGGCACGTTAAGCCGTCGGACCCCGGGTACTGGTCCCCCCGGTAATGAATAAAGGAGTCTCCCCCCCCCCTCTCTACTGCGCTTCCGTGTCACTTTATGTGTGTCACCTATCGGGCGCTCTAGCCCAAATCTCCTAGCTTCCTATTTCCAAGGGTTGTTTAAGACCTGGGGTCAGACACTCCCTTCCTAAAATCCTCTACATATGACCATTTGATCATTTAACACTTACCCCTCCTGGTGGCCAAAGTATTCCTTACCAAAAATTAGATATTATATGCAAAAGTGTTCCAATCAAGAGTTGTATCACCTGAGGAAAAAAAAAAATTCAACTCGGATTTTAGAAGAAGAGATATCGGGGAAAACGTAATTTACTTTTACGCTCCCTAGCGGAAATCCTATGCGTAACTTGAAAAAGTAACTACACCTAAAATACTCTTCGACATAAATGGAATCGAAAAAAAAAAAGAATTTTTTTAATCGGATGTTCAGAAGCAAATTATAAGAAAAAAATGTATTTCGAATTCGACATCATCTGCATTTACGCCCTCTAGCGACGAAATTGTACATCGTAAAAAAAAAAACGAAATAATGGATCATCATATTTCAAACTTCCCAATGCAAAAAGAATTTTTCAAATCGGACTAATAGTTGCAGAGATATGGTATCTACAGACGGACAAACAGACAAACCGATAACATAAGCCTGATCTTTTTTTTTTTTTTTTTTGGCAAAAGATGTGCTAAAAATTTAAATCAGGTTCTTTTTTTTTTTTTGATTGGAGGTTTAACGACCACCGTGAGCAACTCAATGGGCTATAAGCAGTCGCCCGTCCCTAATTTAGGGTCACTGGTTCCAGGGAAGGGAAAGAGCCAGTGCCGTAAGACAAACACAACATCCATGCCTCACCGGGATTCGAACCCGGACCCCTTACGGACGAATGATCAGAGGCCAACGCCTTAGACCACTGCGCCACCGGGGCGGCTAAATCAGGTTCGGTGTGTTTTCAAATATAGTAAAAATATGCTTACTGCACATAAGAATAAGCAAGAGGAACTAATAAAATAAATGAAACCCTCTCGTGATTTATGGCCCCTTTTGTACGCAAGCGCTGTAAGGGCAAGATGCTACAGATTTCAAAGTTACATCAAATTGCTGAATTGTACGCAGTTAATAAGAAAACAAACACAGGGAGTGCTTACCGATTTCATGCGCTGAATTTCGTTGCTCCTTAAAATGTTTGGCTTCGGAGTATGCAAAACAAGTTACCTGTGATGCACATTAATAAAATTCTTCCGAGAAGCGTTCATTAATTTTCATCTCAAGCCACTGCCGACTTCCGCCACAAAGCGATGAGACTTCCACTTCCCTTGCACGACAACAACATGCTCTGTAGTTCGTTTCCCGAAACATTTTGTGCGGAAGACTTTACTATTTGTGCGTCCGGAATTTCCGTGTGCGTGACTGTACCTATAGCAGCAGGGCCCCGACTTAGGTCAGTTGAGGCTCTGTGCACAATATATGTCTGGGGCCCCCCTCGATTAAAACTTTCAGTCAAAAAGAATATGTACTGGTAAATATTTTTTGCCCGCACCTGCAGAGCTTCAGCTGTAACATTAATTACCCTGGAATTCTTTCTTTGTTTTATAGTATCATTTACGGAAACAAATAACTATCCTCCCTGACATATAATTTAAAACACCTAGTTTACCATAAATTTAATGGAAATGATGAACCAACGATGAGAAGTAAGTAATCCTCATGAAGTCTTACAGTTGACCACACACTTTGTGGGAAAAATTATTCACAGTATTTGTCATTTTTTTGTAGGACTTCCGTCCACAGTGAGTAGAGTTTAGGTCCCAGCCACCTACAGTGAGATCGCCTTTTGGGCAGGACACAGAAACGGAAGGAATGAGAGCAAGTCTAACGACTTTGACAAAACAGTTTGTAGTGAGATTAGAGTACAGTACATGGCGCCACCGTACAAGTACGATGTTGCACATAGAGGGGTGAGAGAATTTCAGGGGGGGGCATACGAAAGGATACCCATTTAACCAGTGGGTCCAGCCTGGGGGCCGTCACTTAACGTGCTCGTCCGATGCACGGCGGATATTTAGCGATTGTTAGTAAATCACACCATCTCTGAAAGATCAACACAGGTTCGAACCTGAGGACCTTGCATTGATAGTCTGACTCGCTAACCACTAAGCCATCCGCGGCTCTGTGGGATAAATTATTGTAACACTCCATGTAAATTATTACAACAGTCTTTAAATAAAATAGTGTGAAATGAATTTTTTATGTATTTTTATTTATGTAAAAATAAACCCTACATAATTAAGAATATTGATTCAACATTTTTGTTCTTACAAGACTAATATTAATAATAAAAATATTTTTTTAGTAAATTCTACATGTATGCTGAAATGTTTTTCGTGTATAAATATATGATATTACTTTGAATACAGGCTGTTCGCATTTCATTTTTATTGTTACAAATAAGGGTAAGATTAAGACATTACACTGGCCGATGATAGCTCAGATCAACGCTTGAGCTTTATTATAAGAAATAATAATAATTTGGTTTCCAAAATCTCATCCTGAATCTTGAAACCGAACAATATAGTAATTTCGTGCTATAACGGAAAATGTATTTTGGTTCTGAAAATTTATATTATTATTAAGTTAGTTTGGAGGCCCCTCCAAATTCTGAGGTCCTGTGCGCGTGCAGAAATCAGGCACTGCCTAGCACAGGCATAATTAAGCATTTCTGCCCATCAGGGAGCTTGCCAAGGGTGTGTGAGGGTGGTTTAAGACCTACCCTGAAATTTGCTTTTGCCCCCTGTCGCTTACCCAATTCACGATGTGCCATTTTTCATTTTTTTTTTTTTTACTTTAAAATACAATCTGGACTTTCGCCGAGCAATAAAAAGTGTCGTATTTCTCATCGTGTAGCCCTACGCACAGGGCCTCAGAATTTCAAGGGGCCTCCAAACTACCTTAACAGTAATATATACTTTCAGAACCAAAATATATTATCCGTTGCAGCACGAAATTATTATACGTTTCGGTTTCAAAATTTAGGATGAGATTTTGGAAACTAAATTATTATTATTTCGTATAATAAAGCTCAAGCGTTGCACTGCGCTGAGCTGTGATCGGTCAGTGCAACATCTTAATCTCACCTTTATTTGTAATAATCAAAATGCAATGGGAACAGCCTATATTCGAAGCAATACGGTATATTATACACTATCTACCAACAAGTAATTGGACACCTGTGATAGCAAAGGAAAACGAAGTTGATTCACCTTCAATAGTTGATGGAGCCTCCACGAGCGGCGATTACAGCTGCGACCATCCGGGGCATACTCTCAACCAGGCGTTGTACGACGGCTAGCGGTATTTTCTTCCACTCGGCTTGGAGAACACAGGTCAGTTCCTTCACCGATTTCGGACGGTGGGGACACCCCTTAAGTCGACGCTCCAACTCGTCCCAGAGGTGCTCGATAGGGTTAAGGTCCGGGCTCTGCGCAGGCCAGTCCATTCGATTAACCCCATCCCATTGTCACCATATCAAGCCATGGTGGACCTCGCAACATGACAGGTGGCATTGTCATCCTGAAAGTAACATGGGTCCACCCCGTAAAACTGCCACAACGTAGGAAGCGCATGGTCATCCAAAATGGTGCAGTAAGTCTCGGCGTTGAGTCTACCAGGAATTGCGACCTAGGGTCCCGTGCCATACCAGGAGAAACACCCTTATAGCATAATTCCACCGCCGCCGAACTTCACAGTTGGCACAATACATTCCGGCAGGAGGCGTTCTCCAGGCAGACGCCAAACCCAGACCCTGCCATCCAAACGGTAGAGGGTGAACCTTGATTCGTCGCTCCAGCGAACCTATTTCCATTGTTCAACGGTCCACTGTCGACGTTCTTTGCACCACGTTAGCCGAGCAGCGCTATTGGACTTGGTGATCAAAGGCTTGTGGGCGGCAGCATGTCCATGATAACCGAGCAGATGGGCTTCCTTACGGATGGTATTCATCGAATGAACACTCCCGGATGCCTGTTGAAACTCCTCGCGGATGTGGCCCATCGATTTGGTGCGGTTCTTCCGAACTTCTCTGACCAGCACCCATCGGTCTCTAACTCCCAGTTTTGTGGGTCTGCCGGGTCGGGGCACATTCCGACAGTCACCTCTCATCTTCCACTTGCCAATCACGTAGGCCACTGTCGATTTTGGGTACTTCAACTCGCTGGATATGTCACGCATGGATCGGCCGTTTCTGTGATACCGGACGATTACACCTTTCTCGAAATCAGAGAGCTCCGAACTGCGTAGCATCTTGCATGCGACTGGTTACGTTGTTGTTTCCCACACGATATTTACCGGCGGCAGCCGTGACGTGTATCAGGACCGCAGATATCGTCCATTGCAGGGGTGTCCAATTACTTGTCGGTAGATAGTGTACATGAAAAGCATTTCAGCACACATGTAGAATTTACTAAAAAATATTTTTATTATTAATATTAGTCTTGTAAGAAACAAAAATTGTGAATTAATATTCATAATTATGTAGGGTTTATTTTTACATAAAGAAAAATACAAAAAAAAAGTTCAATTGACACTACTTTATTTAAAGGCTGTTGTAATAATTTACATGGAATGTCGCAATTATTTATTCCACAATGTGTGTGGTCAGCTGTAAGACTTTGTGAAGGATTACTTCTTAGAGCTTAAGCTACCATTGGTTCATTATTTCCATTAAATTTATGGAAAACTACTATACCGTGCAAATTAATTGGGACAAGCTATTTTATTCTCAGAAATGTAATGTGATCCCCAGTTGATGTCGGAAACCCACGTAAACCTATTTTATCGGCTGTGAGGTGGTGTGACTATTAGAACTTTATAGTAAGAACGTGGTTTGACCGGTTTTAAACAGGAAATAGGCGCTTCAGCTTCAGTTATGAGCTTTTGTGTGTGACAGGTGGATGCTAGGTTTTGCTCTCTGTGAGTACGTACTGTTTTCGAGTATTGAAAGATTGATATTTCCCCCAAGTAAACGTGCACAAATAATTGCTCTGAAGGATCACACTTCAATGACAGTGAGAGATATCGATTCTGCAGTTGGTGTAGGCAAATCAAGAGTATCAAGACTGCTTACGCGATACAATACATCTGGATCATCGTCTCCAAAAAGGAGAGGTAAATGTGGAAGAAAACGAAAAACAACTCCACGAACCGATAGATTTATTGGCTAGTGGTTGTGATGTTAGTGATTCAACTGTACGCCGTAGGCTTCTGGAAGTTGGCCGGAAGGCAAGAAGACCAACGAAAAAACAATATTTGAATGCGGAAATGAAGATAAAACGTTTAGCATGGGCCAAAATATATAAATCATGGACTGCTGACGACTGGAAAAAGGTAATTTTCAGTGATGAAACTCATTTATTTGTGCTGGGTTACCAAGCAAATGTCGTAAGACGAAGCAACTGTGAACCCTCAAGACCGGAATATGTCAAACAAACTGTAAAACACCCTCTGAAACAGATGTTTTGGGGTTTTTTCACATCAAATGGCACTGGAAGCTTAGTTCCTGTTTAAGGTATGATGAATTCAGCCAAGTACGTAGAAATATTACAACGTAGGATTGTTCCATTGTTGCAAACTTTTGAAGGGACATTTCAACATGACTTGGCCCCATGTCACAATTCGAAATTGGTCAAACTGGAAAATCAAATTCATTTGCTTGATTGGCCTGGAAATTCACCAGACTTAAATCCCACAGAAAACTTGTGGAATATTTTGAAGAGACGTTTAGGTAAAATGGACTGTACAACCAAAGAACGCATGATAACGAATGCTGTAAAAATGTGGTTCCACGATTATGAAGTCAAAAATATGTGCACTCAATTAGTGAAGTCAACGCCAAAACGAATTCAAGAGGTCATTTCTGCTAAAGGAGAACGTACTTCATACTAATACAAGTATTTATCAGTGTATATAAAGGCATAGTTTTGGGAAAAAGAGTGATTTTTTACTTTGTCCCAATTGATTTGCACAGTATAGTAGGTGTTTTAAATTATACCTCTTTAAGGATTGTTATTTGTTTCCGTAAATGATACCATAAAAAAAAAAAAAAAAAAAGAATTCCAGAGTAATGAATGTTACAGCTGTAAGCTCTGCAGGTGTGGGGAAGTACAAGTGGTGTGAATGTTCATCTATTACAAGTCACATTGGCTATAAAGTTGACTAGCTTGTGGGATGTGTTTTAACGTTTTTACTGCTAGAAAAACTGCTTGCAAAAACATCATCATCATCATTGTCAACCATTACCAATCCACTGCTGGACGAAGGTCTCCCCAAGTTTCCTCCACAACGGTCTGTCTTGTGCTAGTCTCCTTCATGTCACTCCCGCATACTTTCGAATTTCATCCACCCATCTCCCATGTGGTCTTCTTCTGGGTCTTTTCCTGTCCCTTGGAATCAAATCTAAAATTTTGGCTGTCCATTGATGGTCTGTCCTTCTGGCAGTATGTCCAGCCCATTGCCATTTCAGGGATTTAACTCTGATCATGATGTCTTCCACTCTTGTCATTTTTCGGATCCACGTGTTCCTCTTCTACTCTCTCCTGGTTACACCAAGCATGCACCTCTCCGTGGTTCTTTGAGTTGTCTGCAGCCTTTGTATGTCTCTTTTATTCAAGGTCCACGTCTCTGCACCATACGTAAGCACTGGAAGGATGCATTGATCAAACACTTTTCTTTTAAGACATAATGGCATATTGCTCTTGAAAATTATGCTGTTTCTTCCAAAAGCTCTCCAGGCAAGTTTTGTACGCCGATTAATTTCTTCATCAATGTGTCCCTCATTTGATATCTGCTGTCCAAGATAAACGTACGTGTCTGTTATCTCCAGCTTTTCTCCATCAATCCATAAATCTTCATATTTACCAGTAAATATTCTTTTCGACTGTTTGACTGAAAATTTTAATCGAGGGGGCCTCAGACATAGGACGTGCACAGGGCCTCGACTGACCTAAGTCGGGCCCTGACGCATTTCCCATAGAAAATGCTTTGTTCACGTCTGCGTAGAAAGCTTATCAAAATAGCATCCCCAGTGCCATGAAGTGCACTTATTCTCCATTCTTCCAAATCCTTTAGCCCTTTTCATTTTAGTATAACCAGGGGCGAATGAACACGGTGGATAGATACACTGAGAAAAACGTTTTGTTAATTCAAAAATTTTTTTTGTCGATATACAGTCAACAAAATTTTTCGTTGAATTTGCAAAATTATTTTGTTGAAAATTATTGTTGATTTAACAAAATTTATTGTTATCACGACAAAGCGTTTTGTTCATTTATCAAAATGATTAGGTCGATTTTGGGAAATTTGTTTGATCCAACAAAACATATTGTTATCATATATCGTTGTTCAAATTTCGCCAATTTGCGATGAACATACTTTTTACGTGGCCACGATAATGTAACTTGATTGACATTAAATGTCCGTCATTACTGTTTCACACGTTATGCAAGTTCGGCAATCGGGAGATTATTAAATGATGTTGGATACGTATGGGGCATAGTATCGGCAATTACAATCAAGAAACAATGAACTATATATGTACTTACAATTTGCCATGATAACAATATATATATATTGTTATCATGACAAAATGTTTTGTTGCTGAAACAAAACATATTATAGCAACAAAACTTATTGCGTGACGATAACAATATGTTTTGCTGCAGCAACGGAATATTTTGTCATGATAACAATATGTTTTGTTGGATCAAACAAATTCCCAAAAATCGACCTAATTATTTTGTTAATTGAACAAAACGTTTTGTCGTGATAACAATATATTTTGTTGCAGCAACAAAACATTTTGTCATGATAACAATATGTTTTGTTGGATCAAACAAATTCCGCAAAATCGACCTAATCATTTTGTTAAATGAACAAAACGTTTTGTCGTGATAACAATATATTTTGTTGCAGCAACAAAACATTTTGTCATGATAACTATATGTTTTGTTGGATCAAACAAATTTCCCCAAAATCGACCTAATCATTTTGTTAAATGAACAAAACGTTTTGTCGTGATAACAATATTTTTTGTTGCAGCAACAAAACATTTTGTCATGATAACTATATGTTTTGTTGGATC
This sequence comes from Macrothele yani, assembly GCA_039090855.1. NCBI lineage: Eukaryota > Metazoa > Arthropoda > Arachnida > Araneae > Macrothelidae > Macrothele > Macrothele yani. The sequence goes on along the minus strand of CM077032.1, from coordinate 59,512,481 downwards.
AAACAAATTTCCCAAAATTGACCTAATCATTTTGTTAAATGAACAAAACGTTTTGTCGTGATAACAATATTTTTTGTTGCAGCAACAAAACATTTTGTCATGATAACTATATGTTTTGTTGGATATAACAAATTCCCCAAAATCGACCTAATCATTTTGTTAAATGAACAAAACGTTTTGTCGTGATAACAATATTTTTTGTTGCAGCAACAAAACATTTTGTCATGATAACAATATGTTTTGTTGGATCAAACAAATTTCCCAAAATCGACCTAATCATTTTGTTAAATGAACAAAACGTTTTGTCGTGATAACAATATTTTTTGTTGCAGCAACAAAACATTTTGTCATGATAACTATATGTTTTGTTGGATCAAACAAATTCCCCAAAATCGACCTAATCATTTTGTTAAATGAACAAAACGTTTTGTCGTGATAACAATATTTTTTGTTGCAGCAACAAAACATTTTGTCATGATAACTATATGTTTTGTTGGATCAAACAAATTTCCCAAAATCGACCTAATCATTTTGTTAAATGAACAAAACGTTTTGTCGTGATAACAATATTTTTTGTTGCAGCAACAAAACATTTTGTCATGATAACTATATGTTTTGTTGGATCAAACAAATTCCCCAAAATCGACCTAATCATTTTGTTAAATGAACAAAACGTTTTGTCGTGATAACAATATTTTTTGTTGCAGCAACAAAACATTTTGTCATGATAACTATATGTTTTGTTGGATCAAACAAATTTCCCAAAATCGACCTAATCATTTTGTTAAATGAACAAAACGTTTTGTCGTGATAACAATATTTTTTGTTGCAGCAACAAAACATTTTGTCATGATAACTATATGTTTTGTTGGATCAAACAAATTCCCCAAAATCGACCTAATCATTTTGTCAAATGAACAAAATGTTTTGTTGTGATAACAACAAATTTTATTAAATCAATAATAATTTTCAACAAAATAATTTTGCAAATTAAAAATTTTTTTTTTAATTAACAAACGTTTTTCTCAGTGTAGGAATTCATTGAGGGAGGTTACTACTAATTCCTCTGCTGTTCGTTTGTGCTACTAAGTAGGATATCCCAACACGAAAAGTGGAATCTATACTGTACCATGCAGCCCCGATGGAGCAGTGATCTAAGCACTGGTTCTTGACTATTCTTCCGATGTGGGTCTGGGTTCGAATCCAGTGTGGCATGGATGCTGTGTTTGTAATGAGAAATATACCTCTCCTTTTCCCTGGAACCCGTGTCCCTAAATTAGGGACGCGAGACTGCTTATAGCTCATCCAGGAGTTGCTCACGTTGGTTGTTAAAACCGCAAAGAAAGAAACAAGTTAGTAAAATCATGCAATGCATTGATTATGATACGCTTTCCAACATACCAGCAACCATTACTAAAGTTATTACTCAAGTTATGAAGATAATAGCTGTGGAATAAATCTCGCTCCTGTGCCCTGACCTTTGACCTGATTTGGATTATATTAAACAGAATTGGTTCAGTATATCTCCGGGCGAAATTTTGACAAGAGTGAAAGATTTCTACTCCAAATTATATGAAAGGGATGATACATGTACTCCAGACATCATGAAAGGTACCAGTACCAGAGTTCTTCCAGTCCTTCCAGCAGAAGTTGCACATGCAATCAAGAACATGAAGCGGGGAAAAACTCCAGGAGAAGATGGAATTACTATAGACATCATACAAGAAGCAAGTGGAGAAATCGAAACAGTACTCGCCCAAATTTTCACTCGATGCCTTAATGAAGGGAAGATTCCTGAGGATTGGAACAACGCTACAATGATCTTGCTACATAAAAAAGGTGACATTGAGGATCTCAGGAACTACAGACCTATCAGCCTCCTATCAGTGGTTTATAAAATCTTCACTAAAGTTCTTTCACACCGCTTGAAGGTGACACTGGACATGGCTCAACCGAGAGAACAAGCTGGATTCAGGAGTGGCTACAGCACAATAGATCATATTCACGTACTGAGAGAACTAATTGAAAGAGCGAGGGAATATGAGCTTCCATTGTGCATGGCTTTTATCGATTATGAAAAAGCCTTTGATTCGGTGAAACCATCAGCAGTTGCAATGGCTCTGAAATCCTGCGGTACTGAAGATGCATACATTAATATTATTAATAACATCTATGAAAATGCAAGTGCAAAGATTCGGCTGTTTGAAAATACAACACACATAAAAATTGGAAAAGGAGTGAGACAAGGTGACACCATATCTCCGAAGCTCTTTAATGCCACATTGGAAAATGTCTTTCAATCACTGAACTGGGAAAACAAAGGGATAAAGATTAATGGAGATTATCTAACCCACCTTCGTTTTGCTGATGACATAGTCATTTTTGCAACTACCCCATCAGAGCTACAGAGTATGATCCAGGAACTTGCTGACAAGAGTAAAGAAGTGGGATTAAAAATGAACTTTCAGAAGACAAAAGTGATGTACAATGCTTTTACAAGAAATGAAGATTTATCGATTGATGGAGAAAAGCTGGAGATAACAGACACGTACGTTTATCTTGGACAGCAGATATCAAGTGAGGGTCACATTGATGAAGAAATTAATCGGCGTACAAAACTTGCCTGGAGAGCTTTTGGAAGAAACAGCATAATTTTCAAGAGCAATATGCCATTATGTCTTAAAAGAAAAGTGTTTGATCAATGCATCCTTCCAGTGCTTACGTATGGTGCAGAGACGTGGACCTTAGCTAAAAGAGACATACAAAGGCTGCAGACAACTCAAAGATTCATGGAGAGGTGCATGCTTGGTGTAACCAGGAGAGATAAGAAGAGGAACACGTGGATCCGAAAAATGACAAGAGTGGAAGACATCATGATCAGAGTTAAATCCCTGAAATGGCAATGGGCTGGACATACTGCCAGAAGAACAGACCATCGATGGACAGCCGAAATTTTAGATTGGATTCCAAGGGACAAGAAAAGACCCAGAAGAAGACCACGTGGAAGATGGGTGGATGAAATTCGAAAGTATGCGGGAGTGACATGGAAGAGACTGGCACAAGACAGACCGTTGTGGAGGAAACTTGGGGAGACCTTCGTCCAGCAGTGGATTGATAATGGTTGACAATGATGATGATGATGATATCTCCGGAACAACGCATACTAAAGTTTTGTCGCCATAGAAGAAATTTTAGTCAAGTTATGAGGATAATGGCTGAGGTATAAATCTCGCTCCTGTGTCCTGACCTTTGACCCCATTTCGAGAATATTCAACAGAACCGCTTCAGTAAACCTGACGAAGTTTTGTCGCAATCGAAGCATTTTAACGTAAGTTATGATGCATAAGGGCAATGGAATGGATCCCGCTCCTATGTCCTGACCTTTGAACCCCTTTCGTCCAATTTCAATAGGGTTCATTGCCAGCCTGTCCTCTACCACATACTAAAATTTCATCGAAATCGAACCATTTTTACGCGAGTTATCGTGCGGACGGACGGACGGACTAAGCTGGAGCATATACGCTTCTTCAACCTATAGTTGGAAAGCGTAAAAAAGATATACTAGCTCTCCTAAATCTTTCTCGAGGCAGTGAGACAGCAGGACGTGGCTGACAACTTTGAAGGAGAGGAGTGCAAGGTAAAGTAGCTGGCTTGAAGGACGTAAGTTAAGGAGGACTTAGGTGTTGTGCCTGCGTGTCACGACGTTACAATTTGATTTAAATAAACAGAAAGGATATTTTCTTTTTAAAATATTGTTCAAGTACGGTACTATAATAAAGTACTACCAAAAATTATATACAGAGTGTGGCAAAGAATTTTTAAGACTGGGTCTGTAAAATGAAATAGAAACAAGAAATTATAATTTGTTTTGGTTTGTTATTCAAAATAAGTCCCTCCGGCTTCAATACACTTGTTACAGCGATTTAATAATGATTCGAATGTCTGTTCCAGTTCACTTTGCGGAATTGCCTCCAAAGCACGCGTTGAAGCTGTTTGTATGGTCGAAATATCATCAAAATAACACGCTTTTAACGTCATTTTAAGTTTTGGGAATAAAGAAAAGTCGCAGGGTGCTAAATCAGGCGAATACGGTGGATGATTCAACACACGGACGTTATTTTTCGCCAAAAAACCTAAGAACAAGAAGTGAGGTGTGACTGGGTGCATTATTGTGCAACAAACACCAACTGTTTTCATCCCGATATTCTGGACGAATGCGACGAGTTCTGCCCATCAAACGCCTCAAAACATTTAAATTAAACTCACCAGTAATTGTTTGTCCACTTGGAACAAATTCTTTGTGGATAATACCCTTACTATCGAAGAATGTAATGAGCATTGTTTTGATTTTCGATGGAACTTTTCTTGTTTTTTTGGCTTGTGGTGAGTTTTTTGACTTCCATTCCGCACTTTGTCGCTTTGTTTTAGGATCATATTGCAAACACCATGTTTCATCACCTGTAACAATCGATTTTAAGAAGTTTGGATCATTTTCAGCGGCTGAAATGATGTCTCTGCAATGTGCACTTCTCCTTGATTTTTGTTCATTGGTTAACGTGTGTGGAACAAATTTAGCACAGACTTTTGTTTTGCCCAAATCTTCATGCAGGATGGTTCGAATACTTTCTTTGTTGATATTTAAAGACTCTTCCATCATTCTTAGTGACGCACATCGATTGTTTGCCACGAAATCACGCACTTTTTCAATAATCTCAGGTGTCCTAGATGAACTTGGTCTTCCGGTATGCTTATCATCTTCTAGCGTGTCTCTTCCATCCGAAAAACGTTTGTGCCACAGGAAAACATTTGGTTTACTTAAACAAAACTCACCGTAAACTTGTTTCATCATTTAATACGTTTCCGAGGCACTTTTACCAAGTTTTGCGTTAAATTTAATAACAGCCCTTTGTTCCATCTTAATAATTCAACTTGAAAAAAATTTTATACCAAGTTTTGCGTTAAATTTAATAACAGCCCTTTGTTCCATCTTAATAATTCAACTTGAAAAAAATTTTACTTCTCTAATGAACGCACGTTTCGTTTGAGTTACTTTAACAACTGCGCAGAACTTTTGGCAGAAAGCAAGCAGATGGTCACGGTTTATAACGCATTCGCGATTACACTGGTGGCGCCACCGTAGGCTGAAATCTAGCGCCAGAATTAAAAATTCCTTGACGCACTGTGTATATTGTTAAAAAATATGTATTATTAAATATTTTTATTTTTTCTTATAAAATTATACCCGCCCACCCTGACTTAGAAGCCTAGCGACGTCCCTGCTGCGCATGGGACAAAACACTGAATATGCCTCCCCTCCCATTTGTCTTTTTGTATACATAATATTGACAAAAGTCACCTGACACCCCTTCAAAAGCAAATGAACGGATCCCCAGCATTGTTAAGATGCGCGGTACAGCTGCAAACGGTATAAAAACATGCCTGCAGCTTACCGCGATCATATCGCACTGTGAGGTTGAGTGAAAACGTTGCGGCGGGAGAGAAACTGCCTTTGAGAAAGGAAAGATTGTTGAGTGTTATATGAGTGAGTTGTCCATAAAAGAAACCGAGAGGCGTTTAAACATCCCAAGTCAACTGTTTAGTATGTACTGAATAAGTGGAAGACAATTGGCATGCCTGAAGCCACAAAACGTACCGGCAGACCAAAGAAAATCAGTGATAGAGGACGTCGAAGCCTCAGGACAGTCGTTACAGCTAGTCGACGGAGTACTGCACATTGCCTCAGTGTACAGGCAAGTAAAAATGCTGGAACTTCGGTATGTACACATACCATTCGCAGAGAACTTCATTCCATGGGTTGCCGTGGTCGTGCTGCTGCTCATAAGGCTTTCATTTCCACTCGGAATGCTACTCGTCGTTTAGCATGGTGTAAAGAACATTTATCGTAGACCGTAGATCAATGGAAACGAGTCCTATGGACTGATGAATCCATATACACGATCAATCAGTCTGATTTACGTGTGTGAGCATGGCAGCAGCCGGGGGACCGCTATTTGCCACAGTGTACTGTTCCTACGCTTAAGTTTGGAGCTAGCAGTGCACTCGTGTGGGGGTGGTTTTCGTGGTATGGTCCCAGCCCATTGGTTATCGTGGACAAACCTGTTAACCAGCACGTCTACCTCGATATTCCGAACAATTATGCCCTACCAACTCTGTGGCAGAACTATGGAACCGAGCCTTGTTGGTACCAGCAAGATAATGCACCGAACCATAAAGCAAGGACTGTTACGGCGTAGTTTGACGACAACTGCGTATCGTGTGTGGACTTGCCAGCACAGCACCCTGATCTTAATCCCATAGAGCACCTATGGGATGAATTAGAGCGCCGCATAAGAAGTTCGGAACGAAGGCCAACTACTAAGCAACAGTTAGCGGCAGCATTATGTACTGAATGGAAGCGCATACCTATCGTTGTGTTCCAAACCCTTGACGAAAGCATGTCTCGAAGTGTCAGTGCATGCATTAAGGCCAAAGGTGGACCAACACCGTACTAATGTATACGTCGATAAATGCTATGTGTCCGGCGACTTTTGTCAATATAGTTTATATATACGTGCACACTATCTTCGAACAAGTAATTGGACACCCCTGCAATTGACGATATCTGCGGTCCTGATACACGTCACGGCCGCCGCCGTTAAATATCGTGTGGGAATCAACAACGCAACCAGTCGCATGCAAGATGCCACGCAGTTCGGAGCTCTCTGATTTCGAGAAAGGTGTAATCGTCGGGTATCACAGAAATGGCCGATCCATAAGTGACATATCCAATGAGTTGAAGTACCCAAAATCGACAGTGGCCTACGTGATTGGCAAGTGGAAGATGAGAGGTGACTGTCGGAATCTGCCCCGACCCGGCAGATCCACAAAACTGGGAGTTAGCGACCGACGGGTGCTGGTCAGAGAAATTCGGAAGAACCGCACCAAATCGATGGGCCACATCCACGAGGAGTTTCAACAGACATCCGGGAGTGTTCATTCGATGAATACCATCCGTAAAGAAGTCATTCTGCTCGGTTATCATGGACATGCTGCCGTCCACAAGCCTTTGATCACCAAGTCCAACAGCGCTGCCCGGCTAACGTGGTGCAAAGAACGTCGACAATGGACCGTTGAACAGTGGAAACAGGTTCTCTGGAGTGACGAATTAAGGTTCACCCTCTACCGTTCGGATGGCAGGGTCTGGGTTTGGCGTCTGCCTGGAGAACGCCTCCTGCCGGAATGTATTGTGCCAACTGTGAAGTTCCGCTGCGGTGGAATTATGCTATGAGGGTGTTTCTCCTGGTATGGCACGGGACCCTTGGTCGCAATTCCTGGTAGACTCAACGCCGAGACCTACTGCACCATTTTGGATGACCACGCGCTTCCTACGTTGTGGCAGTTTTACGGGGTGGACCCATGTTACTTTCAGGATGACAATGCCACCTGTCATGTTGCGAGGTCCACCATGGCTTGGTATGGTGACAATGGGGTTAATCGAATAGACTGGCCTGCGCAGAGCCTGGACCTTAACCCTACCGAACACCTCTGGGACGAGTTGGAGCGTCGACTTAAGGGGTGACTCCACCGTCCGAAATCGGTGAAGGAACTGACCTGTCTTCTCCAAGCCGAGTGGAAGAAAATACCGCTAGCCGTCGTACAACGCCTGGTTGAGAGTATGCCCCGGAGGGTCGCAGCTGTAATCGCCGCTCGTGGAGGCTCCACCAACTATTGAAGGTGAATAAACTTCGTTTTCCTTTGCTATCACAGGTGTCCAATTACTTGCTGGTAGATAGTGTATATTACTGAAGTACCAGAAAAACTGGTACAGACGAGCTTATGCAAAATACATAGCAATGCCACCTATGCGCGTACTCGGTTGCGTCCGTCAGTGCGTATATAAAGCGATAAACATCTTTGCCAGCTGTCAGAGCTGTTTTCGGCATGAGAAGGACAAGTAATAACCATTTAAGCGATTTTCAAAGCGGTGTCATAGTTGGCGTTCGGGAGATGGGCCATAGTATTTCGGAGGTTGAAACGAAGTTCGGATTTTCACGGACGACCATTGCAAAGGTGTACCGTGACTACAATAATTCCGGCAAAACCTCCAACCTACGATACCAGTGTGGCCGTAAAAAGACGTTGGGTGAACGTGACCATCGTCGGCAGTCAGGAATCGTTTCACGCGATAGGCATGCAACATTCGCAGGTATCATCAGAATTCAATGCTGGAGCCTCAACAAGCATCAGCGTCCGGACTGTGCAACGTACCCTGCACGATATGGGCTTTGGGAGCCGACGCCCAACTCGAGTCCCATTGATGGGCGCACGACACAGAGCTATGCGCCTCGCTTGGACACAGCAACAGCGCCACTGAAAACAAGTAGCCTGATGGTCTGACGAGTCGTGTTTATAAATGTATCGGGCAGATGGAACGATTCGTGTGTGGCGCAAACCCCATCGATCCCGCCTGTCAATAGGGAACTGTACCGGCTGGTGGGAGGTCCGTAATGGTATGGGGTGTGTTTAGCTGGACTTCACTGGCACGTCTACAAACGTCTGTGACCGGCCAACGCTATGTGCGCATCCTTTCTGACGAGGTACACCCGTTCATGCTGATGGGCTGGGCCTGTTCCAACAGGACAATGCATCTCTACACAAGTGTCGGGACGCCACATTATGTTTAGAGGAGCATTCATCTGAGTTTGGTGTGTTGCAATTCCCACCCAAGTCCCCAGATCTGAACGTGATATAACACATTTGGGATGCCATGCAACGCGCTATCGAACACAGGAATCCGAGACCTCGGAATACACCCGAATTGTGGAACGCTTTGCAGAAAGTATTGTGTGCATTGCCTACAGCATATTTCCAGAAGCTAGTGGAGTCCATGCGCCGTCGTATTTCTGCAGTCCTGCGCTCTCGTGGAAGACCTACTAAGTATTACACTGGTGTTCCAGTTTTTCTGGCACTTCAGTGTATGTATAATAATTTTCAAGAGCAATATGCCATTGTCTTAAAAAAAGTGTTTGATCAATGCATCCTTCCAGTGCTTACGTATGGTGCATAGACGTTGACCTTAACTAAAAGAGACATTCAAAGGTTGCAGCCAACTCAAAGAGGCATGGAGAGGTGCATGCTTGGTGTAACCGGAAGAGATAAGAAGAGGAACTTGTGGATCAGAAAAATGACAAGAGTGGAAGACATCATGATCAGAGTGAAATCCCTAAAATGGCAATGGGTTGGACATACTGCCAGAAGGACAGCAGAAATTTTAGATTGAATTCCAAGGGACAGGAAAGACACAGAAGACCACACGAGAGATGGGTGGATGAAATTCGAAAGTATGCGGGGGTAACATGGAGAAGACTGGCACAAGACAGACCGTTGTGGAAGAGGCTTGGAGAGATCTTTGTCCAGCAGTGGATTGATAATGGTTGACAATGATATGTACAATGATGCCCATAAATTAAGGGGCAGTTATATTTTTTGGGAAAACAATTCTGACAGGATGATGATGATAAATATATTACTGACATACAGACAGACTTAACAAAAAATTATACGCATAAAGAAGCAGACGTTTGTGAATGTACAGGAAATATAGGGAACACGAACAAAACGTAACATTTTTGATCTTTAGCAAAGCAGAAGGAAAACGGCCCTGACACTTGGAATAACTGCCTCTTGTCAAAGTTTAATAGGGATATATCCACCCCTCTCTGCAGTGCACGCGTGACGTCGGTTACACATGGTGACCTTGACAAGACTGTCCAGTGGATCTTGAGGTAGGTTGCGCCACACCTGTTTCAGCGCCGTATCCAGGTCATTTTTGATCCGCCATGAGCCTCCCCAATGCATCCCATACATGATCTATGGGATTCAGGTCAGGGCGTACGCAGGCCACTCCATGCGGTCTATTCCTTCGTTGTTGAGCAGGTCATCAACACAGGCTGAACGATGGCAATTGCATTGCCATCCATAAAGATCAAGGAATTTCCATCAGCGCCATGAAATTTTCGTACATAAGGAACGATAACATCCTGACAACGCTGAGCATTCATGTTTCCACTTTACAACACGTAAAGTTAGGTACGTCCAGTCGTAATGATACCGGTCCAGACAATCACCCCACATCCGCTGTCATGGTCAACTTCCGGAATGTTGGTGAAATATTATATGTTACGTGGTTCACTCCAGATGAATTGGCGCCTCGAATCGGACCACAAAAAACCTACTAATGTAAAAGAACAGGACATTGGCCCATTGCTCGTCAGTCCAGTTGGAGTGTTAATACCATCGATACCTCTGTGTGGTGTGGTCGAAGGTACACATCGTACCGGTTTGCGGGCATACAAACCAATCGCCTTGACACAGTCTGGAGCGATATTGTGGTCCCTGTGCTTGCCTGGAGATCTCGTGCTAACCTGCCAGCAGTTATTCGGCGTCATATTTTCGCAGTTGCAGTTATGTAACGGTCATCAGCAGGGCTGTTTTGCGTGGTCGACCACTGCTATACCTTTCGGTAGCTGTTCCACAGCCGTGCGACTATGCTTTCGCCAACTCCAAACTCATTGGCTACATCTGGAGTTGATCGTCCTGCTTTCAATTTCCCCAGAATTCTTCCACGGTTAAGATCATCGAGATGTGTTCTTCGTGATTTTGTGCCACTTGCCATAACAACAAATAACCAGCAATTTAACTCACGTAAAGATAACTCCACCGCTTCTATCACTGTTTGGCAATCTTGTGCTCTCACGTGTTTCCACATATGCAAATTATGGGCGGCCAATCGGTCATATCTGCCTCTTACGTCGTTTGCTACCGTCAGCGATTTTGCGCCAATAAAGACCTACGTCAACGTCCGCAAATTTGCATACTGCCTCTACCCCTTAATTTATGGACATCAGTGCATATACACTATATTGACAAAAGTCACCTGACACCTATAGAAGAGAAACACAACATAGTATTTATTGACATACATTAGTACGATGTCGGTCCACCTTTGGCCTTAATGCATGCACTGACCCTTCGAGACATGCTTTCGACAAGGTTTTGGAACACAGAGATAGGTATGCGCTTCCATTCAGTACATAATGCTGGCGCTAACTGTTGCTTAGTAGTAGGTCTTGGTTCCAAACTTCTTATGCGGCGCTGTAATTCATCCCATGGATGGTCTATGGGATTAAGATCAGGGCGGCTCTGTGCTGGCAAGTCCACACACGATACGGAATTATCGTCAAACCATGCCGTAACAGTCCTTGCTTTATGGCTCGGTGCATTATTCTGCTGGTACCAACAAGGCTCGGTTTCATAGTATTACCACAGAGTTGGTAGGTCATAATTGTTCAGAATATCGAGGTAGACGTGCTGGTTAACAGATTTGTCCACGATTACCAATGGGCGGGGACCATACCACGAAAAACACCCACACACGAGTACACTGCCAGCTCCAAACTGGACCGTAGGAGCATTACCCTGGATGCCGCCATACCCGCACACGGCCATCAGACTGATGGATCGTGTATCTGGATTGATCAGTCTGTAGGACCAGTTTCCATTTATCTACCGTCCACGATAAATGTTCTTTACACCATGCTAAACGACGAGTAGCATTCTGAGTGGAGATGAAAGGCTTTTTTTTGATTGGAGGTTTAACGACCACCGTGAGCAACTCAATGGGCTATAAGCAGTCGCCCGTCCCTAATTTAGGGTCACTGGTTCCAGGGAAGGGAGAGAGCCAGTGCCGTAAGACAAACACAACATCCATGCCTGACCGGGATTCGAACCCGGACCCCTTACGGGCGAATGATCAGAGGCCAGCGCCTTAGACCACTGCGGCATGAAAGGCTTATGAGCAGCAGCATGACCACGGTAACCCATGGAATGAAGTTCTCTGCGAATGGTATGTGTACATACCGAAGTTCCAGCATTTTTACTTGCCTGTACACTGAGGTAATGTGCAGTACTCCGTCGATTAGCTGTAACGACTTGCCCGAGGCTTCGACGTCCTCTATCACTGATTTTCTTTGGTCTGCCGGTACGTTTTGTGGCTTCAGGCATGCCATGTGTCTTCCACTTATTCAGTACGTACTAAACAGTTCACTTGGGATGTTTAAACGCCTCTCGGTTTCTCTTATGGACAACTCACTAATATAAAACTCAACAATCTTTCCTTTCTCAGTCAGTTCTCTCCCGCCGTGACATTTTCACTCAACCTCACAGTGCGATATGATCGCGGTCAGTTGCAGGCTTGCTTTCATACCGTTTGCAGCTGCACCGCGCATCTCAACAACGCAGCGGATTCGTTCATTTGCTTTTGAAGGGTGTTCGGTGACTTTTGTCGATATAGTGTATATATATAATCATCATCATTGTCAACTGGCAACATTGCTTGACTAGCACTTAAATTCGGATGAAAATATGTTTCCTTTTTTCTCACGCTTTCTTCCCTTGGGGACAACTTGGTCGTCACACATCTCTTTTCTATTTTCAGACAGGGAATAACTGTATAGAGAGACCGCAAAGGTTTGTGATTCCTCTTGCTAAACGGCAATCGTGATTTTGGGTTGGCTTAGCTTCGTTTCCAGTAAGCACGTCTTAGGGCATTTACCCACTTCCCCCAGAGTATAACAATTATTATAAGGAAACCTACGAAATGAAAGTGTCTTCTGGCCAGTTGTTTGTTTATTGGTACATCCGTATGCTACACAAGATATGACCATTTTAAAAATCTGTTTAGCTCATTAAATTTTGCTATATTATTTTCTGAAATACTTTACAATATATACACACTATTAATGAAAACAAAAAATTAGATCTTACTAAGGTTATACATTAAAAAAACGGATGTAATTGATATAAACACACGAACACCTATAGTAAAAAACGAGATATGACAGAGTCTTTCCGTACAACGCTGAACTTCAAACGTCGTACGGCTAACTTACGGTTTTCCAGTCTATGTATCTTAAAGGTCTTTGGCTATAACAGTCGCCCGTCGCTAATTTAGGGTCACTGCTTCCAGGGAACGGAGAGAGCCAGTGCCGTAAGACAAACACAACACCAATGCCTGACCGGGATTCGAACCCGGAACCCTTTCGGACGAATGATCAGAGGTCATCGCTTAGACCACTGCGCCACCGTGGCGGCCAACCCCTAATTTAGGACCACTGGTTCCAGAGAAGGGGAGAGCCAGTGCCGTAAGACAAACGCAACATCCATGCCTCACTGGGATTCGAACCCTGACGCACCTCAGAGGAATGTTCAGAAGCCATCGCTTAGACCACTTTGCCACCGCGGCGGCAGAGCCAATATTGTTAGACAAGCACAACATCCATGCTTCACTGGGATTCGAACCCAGACTGTGCAACATAGGCGGCTAAAACATTATTCATGCATCAGCAAAAAGATCTGTAACATTTAAAACAAATTTTTTATTAAAGCAGATATAACTTTTTCAGAAAACTTAGCATCCTGACAAAAATACGTTGGACTGGTCGTCATTGTACTTTATCAGCAGTGAATGAAGAGAAATGCATAAAAAATGTGTGCTATGCACTTAAAAGACCCAAGTTTGTGACATTTACGGAGACACTGATTCAAAGAATGGCTTCTCCCCCCGCCCCCTTAAAAAAATCAGTTCACACATATTTGTGCCCCCACCAAAAGATTGATTGGAGGTTTAACGACCATAGTAAGCACCTCAATGACCTATAAGCAGTCGCCCGTCCCTAACTTAGAGCCAATGGTTCCAGGGAAGGGAGAAAGCTAGTGCCGTAAGAGAAACACAACCACCCGGACGAATGATCAGACGCACCCACCCAAGTATTTTTTTCTTAGTTATTTGTCCAGCACCACAGGAAAACACCAGTTTACACTTATTTGTGCCCCACCCCCAACTGAAAATCATTTTACTTATTAGTGTTCCCGAAGGAAAACATCAGTGTGCACCCCCCCCCCCAAAGATTTTTTTACACTTATTCGTGTATCCACCAAAGGAAAAAAATAGTTTACACTTTTTTGTGCCCCCCTTCCCTACAGAAAATTATTTTACCCCGAAAGAAAACATCACACAGTCTGCACTTTTTTCCAACCAAAAGAAAACACCAGTTTATGTTTGTACACTGCCCCGCCCCCACCCAAGGGAAAACATCAGTTTACAACCCCAGCTCAGGAAAAAAAAAAAAAAAATCATTTTATACTTATTCGCTCCTGCCCCCTTCAATTTTTTGGTCACGCTAAGGCCTACGTGAACTGTGGTGAATGAAACAAAACAAAAAAGACACCAGGTAAAATTTTATTACATTACTTCAAAAATTGAAAAACAAACAAGAACAGGTATCTTTTAAGCTTTACAATTAGTAACCTACCTTTTGTTTTTACACATATAAATATTAGACATTTAATATGCAGATATTTTTTATTCAAATGCAACAATATTATACCCTGAGTTGCGATCAGGTACACACTAACTTTGCAACAGAACCAAATTAAGATCACATACATAACGTCGTTATTTTGCCACATGGTAAAAGCACAAAGTTGCAACACTCTTAAAAGGAAGACGTCTATAAATGTACAATCTTCATGAAAACATGGAGTTGTTGAAAGACTTTCTTGCAAGTTTGGAAAAGTGAGTTATGCTTTCTTTTGTTTTTTAAGATGTATTATGAGAAAAAAGAAAAAAGAACCAGCCATTTTCGAAAATATATAATGGTTCCTTTTAAAACAAATTCTTCACAATGTGCGAGTGTGATCCCAAAATTTAATGTGGTATTAGTAAAAGACTTTTCAAATGAACTTTTTAGGCCTTTTCACCAAAATTTGAATCATTCAGCAATGCCAAAAGCTTTTACGGAAATTTAGATTTCCTGTTATTTAATTCACTTGTAAAGTGCTCTGATATTTAATTTAAAAAAACTGAAATTTTGTATAAAATTTAAATGCACTAAATTTGTAGTGATTCAGAAAGTAAAGAATTGTTACGCATATCAGCCACCGGTGCTGGTGGTTAGCCGGCCGTAGTCGTTTATTGGTGACCGGAGTGTTTCACGCGCTACTTCTATCACGTGATTGACGAAGAAAAAAAGCTGAACTTTTTAACCTGGGGAAAAACCAGAATGTTAATATAACTCAGCATCAACAAGATGAAATCGTTCAATGTAATTTATTTATGTAAATATTAACCTGGAGCACATCACTCCATTCAAAATATAAAATTACTGACATTTAACAACAACATTCCCAAAGGAACCATCGCAGAGTAAAAAAAAAAAAAAAAAAAAAAAAAGACTGCGAACAAAATCTCCGCTCCGTTTGATTTCCGTTTTCGGAAAATTCTCCTTCACTTTCAAGCTGCAATACAAATATTTAGCCAATAAAATATTGGACAACAAAACTGAGCAGGACATCGCGAGGGAAAAAATTATGATTACGGGAGAAATTCTTCACTCCGCCTGACTTCCGATGTAGAAAGTCGGAATTCCGTTCTCCGACGAGAAACGACCCCCCCCCTCACAAAATATGTTCTCTTCTGCCTCAATCTCGAGAACCACACAAATGGAAAAATCTCCAGCTTGAAGATTAAAGGGAAATTTTCGTGTCGTCTAACCCTTCGTTTTCGGAAAATTTTCCTCCGTTTTCAAGTTGAAATGCAAATATGTATGGAGTAAAATGATATTTAACAACAATACTGGGCAGAAGAAACATCGCGAGAAAAAAGAAACTACGATTACGGGGGAAATCTTTACTCAGTTTAATTTCAGTTTCCAAAAGTTTTGAAAGAAGAATATCTTTCCCTCCTTGACCGAAAACGAACCCCTACCCAAACTAAACTCCCCAAAATTTCTCTTCAGTTTTAATCGATCTCGAGATGATCTAAATGATGACGAAAACACCGGAATTCCACAAATCCGAGGAAGAATCTTTCCCTCTCTTTTTTATTGGGGGTTTAACAACCACCGAGAACAACTCAATGGGCTATAGGCAGTCGCCTGTCCCTAATTTAGAGCCATTGGTTCCAGGAGAGAGCCAAGACCACGAGACAAACACAACATCCCAGCCCCAACTCTGATGATAAGAAGCTAGTGGTCAGACCACTGTGCCACCAGGGCAGCTGATATAGTACTTGTTGCTATATAACGTGTGTGCCTCATGTGGTGTCCAGTGTAAACTCAGTCCACCCATCACCGATGCAAGACAGTACTTTTTGCTATACATGGTAAGGCCTAATATAAGATCAGCCCACCTACCACCATTGTGACACAGTACTTGGTGCTATATACAATGTACCTCAGATGCCCAATGTAAAATCTATCCACAATGTAATACAGTACTTTTTACTACATGTGATGTTGTCTAATGTAAAATCAGCTCACCCACCACCCATGTGACACAGTATTTGTGGCTATATAAGGTGTGCCTCATGTGGTGTCCAATGTAAAAATCAGTCCACTTGCCACCAATGCAATACAGTACTGTTTCTACATGTGGTACGGTCTAACGTAAAATCAGCCCACCCACGTGACACAGTACTTGGGATTATATATGGTGTGCCACAAGTACTATCCAATGTAAAATCAGTCCACCCACAACTGGCACAATACAGTACTGTTCTGCTATATGTGGTATGGTCCAACGTAAAATCAGCCCACCCACGTGACACAGTACTTGGTGTGCCTCGGGTGCTGTCCAATGCAAAATCAGTCCACCCACTACTGAAGCAATACAGTACTGTTTTGCTATATGTGATATGGTCTAATGTAAAATCGATCCATCCACAACTGGCGCAATACAGTACTGTACTGCTATATGTGGTATGGTCCAATGTAAAATCAGCATACCAACGTGACACAGTACTTGGTGTTATATATGGTGTGCCTCAGGTGCTGTCCAATGCAAAATCAGTCCACCCAATACTGAAGCAAAACAGTACTGTTTGGCTATATGTGATATGGTCTAATGTAAAATCAGTCCACCCACAACTGGCGCAATACAGTACTGTTCTGCTATATGTGGTATGGTCCAACGTAAAATCAGCATACCCACGTGACACAGTACTTGATGTTATAAATGGTGTGCCTCAGGTGCTGTCCAATGCAAAATCAGTCCACCCACTATTGACACAATACAGTACTGTTTTGCTATATGTGATATGGTCTAATGTAAAATCAGCCCACCCACATGACACAGTACTTGGGATTATATATGGTGTGCCTCAGGTGCTGTCCAATGTAAAATCAGTCCACCCACCACCCATGTAATACAGTACTTGTTGGTATATATGGCATGGACTAATGTAAAAATCAGCCTTCCCACCAGCTATGTGACACAGTACTTGGTGAATGACATCGAAGATCAATGTCATTCACTGTAAAATGACATGAGCTATGTAATACAGAACTTGTTACTATATATGGTGAGACCTAATGCAAAATCATTCCACCCACTACCCATGTGACCCAGTACTTGGTGCTATGTACAGTATACCTCAAGTGTGGGTTTATGGTGTACCTGAGGAATTTCCTAGTGCCAATTCAAGAAATTCAGTGGATTCTATTCTGGAGGGCTAGTAAGCCATGCAACAACTAAAACACACTGTTTATCTGGTTAAACAATTTATTGTTGTCATTATTCTTACCTAGGTGATGTATTTTCCACTGGTTCCCATGTATCTGTCTCTTCAGAAAATATGAAAATTGCATCACCTTGGAACGGGAATTGAACACACATGATTTCCGTTTGAGCATACTACCATTACACCGCCCGGGACAATAAAATTTTTTTTTCTCTTTTGATTGGAGGTTTAACGACCATCGTGAGCAACTCAATGGGCTATAAGCAGTCGCCCGTCCCTAATTTTGGGACACTGGTTCCAGGGAAGGGAAAGAGCCAGTGCCGTAAGACAAGCACAACATCCATGCCTCACCGGGATTCGAACCTGGACCCCTTACGGACGAATGGTCAGAGGCCATCGCTTAGACCACTGCGCCCCAATAAAATTCCAAGCAACTATTGCTTAGTATTTGTAAAACACAGTGAAATATAATTTTTTTTATGTTTGTTTGGGAGTTTAACAACCACTGTGAGCAACTCAATGGGCTATAGGCAGTCGCTTGTTCCTAATTTAGGGTCACTGACTCCAGGGAAGGGAGAGAGTCAATGTCGTAGACGAACACAACATCTATGTCTCGCCGGGATTCCAACCTGGATCCATCTTGGATGAATGATCAGAAGCCATCGCTTAGACCACTGCGCCACCGGAGCAGCAAAATATAAATTTCACACTGTATATGTTTTTATTTATTTGCATATCCCTTCTGTAGTATACAGTGCTCGAAATGGGCCTGTATATGTCAGTATGGCATACCAGCACTTTTTCCCCCCTAGTATTTCATATCGCCACTTTTTTTTCTTTTTTTTTTTTTTTTTTATCAGGAATTTACATACTGGCACAAATTTTCAGTAGTGGGAACTGCAAAAATGATTTTCTTTTTGTCTCTGACTTATGAGCATACATACATATCACTAAGCTGTTCTCTGCGATTCAGAGGTTAGCTCCACAAAGAAATACAAACTACTAGATAATTTTTACTTACTGTTGCCATATCAAACTTCTCTATTTGAAGTGATCTTGACACACAACTCAGGCTTCACTAAAATTCCTCACACACTGTACACAAGATCTTCTACACTTCATACTTATAATCTTTTTCTCTGGCAGACACTCCTGAATCTGATCCTCCCATGACTTACTTGGCCTTCCTCTGCCTTTCCTTTCTGCCACTTGGGCTAAAAGATTTTCTTAGTAAGCATCTCATCACTCATTCTTTCAAGATGGCCAAACCACCTAAGAATATTAGTCTCCACCTTCCTAACAACATTTTGATTCACATTACACAACTGTAACACATCTTCCTTCCTCACATCATCAGAACGTGTCTTGCCGCAAATCCCCCATAAATAACACATTTCTCCAGCACACAAAGGACTCCTATGTTTCTTCTAAAGTACCCAAGTTTCACTGCCATACATCAGAGTAGGACAATTACACTCTCATACACTGCCATATGGGACTCTCTTGAGAACCCATCATTCCTGTGAAAACCTCTTAAAGCAGCCATGACTTTCCATGAAGAATTCACTCGCCTACTAATTTCACCATCCAATTTGTTCTCTCTGTCAAACATGCTTCTTAAATACAATCCTTAAAAGGATGGAAATGAAGATACACGTAGCATGGAGTGACCACACACAACAGCAACATTTGTTGAAAGTAGCCATTACCATTGGGATAAATGACGAATCAGAGAAGGATTTTTTTATTAGTTTTATAAGTGATTTTTATTATTAGTTTTATTAGTTAGAGCCCAAATGTGGAAACGTAAGTAGAGAAGTTACTGATTTGTATGTCAGGATATAAAAGGGTGTGATCAAAAAGTATGATTACTTTTGATCACACCCTTTGGAGGTTTAACGACCACCGTGAGCAGCTCAATGGGCTATAAGCTGTTAAATATATATATATATATATATATATATATATATATATATATATATATATATATATATATATATACTGATTTGTATGTCAGGATATAATTCTAGTCAGGATATATAAGTAGTGTTTTTCAGGATTTTTTTATTAGTTTTATTAGTCATTTTTTATTAGTTTTATAGATTTTTTTATTAGTTTTATAAGTTCAATCCTTAAAAGGATGGAAATGAAGATACACGTAGCACATGATCACATCTTGCCTAAACCCCAGATCATCCCACCTAAGATGTTTGTAATTTTTATTATATCATTAATTTAATATATTCAATTTGAAGAGCTTCTTAATAGAATGAAGAATTGGGAGTAATACATTAAAGAAAAATGTAAATTGTGCAGCCATGAGAGTATGAACTTTCTCCGCTTCGGATTTTTTTCTTTTTGAGGGTGGTGAGATTGCTATTAATTTAAGACTGAATATTCCTTCGGATTGCAGGGACTTTAACTGCCCAACTTTCTACTTCATGGAAGTCCCTATTGGAAGAAGGCAGCCTTCTAGGCTCAGGACCTTAATAGTTTTGGGTTCAAGTCCAGCTGAATGACTAATGATTAGCTGAGGTTCGGAAGACTCATTAATCCCTTAGTCCCGGGCTACAGGCTTCTCGTTATAAGCAAGACTAACCCCAGTCCTCGGTGTGGCATAAGTAGTGTCCGCTGGATCCACAAACCAACCATCTGAAATTGACTGCCATCTTTTCTGACTTATGGTGCCATAGTATTCCACATAATTGTCAATTATATTTTCAAACAAAGGAGTTTTTCTTCCAGAGATTGGAGATTTTCTAACAACAGTATTTTTTTCGGAAGATTTTTTGTGTCTGAAATATGAGCCTACCAGAACTTCAAAATTACAATTTTGAGCACTGGTAATATGATATGTACTCATACGTGTTACTGAAAATGTATTACAAAGCATTGTTGATATATTCAGTAAATTTTAGGTTACAGTTATTGCAACAAAGAAATATCAGTGCAATTTTACAAGTGAATGCAATTTGCTATCTATTTTCTTTTCCCTGTGACTTGCACAACAAGAACACTTAATAAATGCTGTGGATTTTCACCTCCCACATTTTTTTCATAATTTATAAAAGTTTGCCATGTATCAATGTGACAAATTTCATTCTACAATTACCTCTATTCATATAATGTTTCAATAACATGCAGTTATAACTTATATTTCACACACACAGTATACAAAACTTAACCAAAATAAAATTTAAAAAATACAAATCTGAAACTATTGACTTGGAATGCAGTAAATCATGTAAATATTCTACAATAACATATCAATGGAAGGCAGTTCTTTGGAAAGCAAACACGTGTTTGTAACAGAACATAATTTGCATATTCCATGCGAAATGAAAAACGAGGTATGGCTATGAAATAATGAGACTCTGCTTTATGGCAAATGAAAAACGAGGTACGACTATGAAATAACGAGACTGCTTATCGCAAATGAAAATCAAGGTATGGGTATGACATAACGAGACTCTGCTTATGGCAAATGAAAAATGAGGTATGGCTATGAAATAATGAGATATTTATTGCAAATG
Source organism: Macrothele yani (assembly GCA_039090855.1). Lineage (NCBI taxonomy): Eukaryota > Metazoa > Arthropoda > Arachnida > Araneae > Macrothelidae > Macrothele > Macrothele yani. The sequence continues at coordinate 59,491,370 of CM077032.1, read as the reverse complement.
AAAAATGAGGTATGGCTATGAAATAATGAGACTGTTTATGGCAAATGAAAAATGAGGTACAGCTATGAAATAACAAGATGCTTATCGCAAATGAAAAATGATGTATGGCTATGATATAACGAGACTGCTTATGGGAAATAAAAAATGAGGTATCGCTACAAAATAACGAGACTCTGCTTATGGGAAATGAAAACGAGGTACGGCTATGAAATCACGAGACTCTGCTTATGGGAAATGAAAATGAGGTACGGCTATAGAATAATGAGACTGCTTATGGGAAATGAAAAACGAGGTACGGCTATGAAATAACGAGACGCTTATCACAAATGAAAATCAAGGTACGGGTATGACATACCAAGACTCTGCTTATGGCAAATGAAAAATAAGGTATGGCTATGAAATAATGAGACATTTATCGCAAATGAAAAATGAGGTATGGCTATGAAATAACAAGATGCTTATTGCAAATGAAAAATGATGTATGGCTATGGTATAATGAGACTGCTTATGGGAAATGAAAACGAGGTACAGCTATGAAATTACGAGACTCTGCTTATAGGAAACGAAAAACGAGGTACGGCTATAAAATAATGAGACTGCTTATGGGAAATGAAAAACGAGGTACGGATATGAAATAACAAGACTGCTTATGGCAAATGAAAAATGAGGTACGGCTATGAAATAATGAGACTGCTTATGGGAAATAAAAATGAGGTATGGCTATGAAATAACAGGACTGCTTATGGCAAATGAAAAATGAGGTACGGCGGCTATGAAATAATGAGACTGCTTATGGGAAATGAAAAATGAAGTACGACTATGAAATAACTAGACTCTGCTTATGGGAAATGAAAAATGAGGTATGGCTATGAAATAACGAGACTCTGCTTATGAGAAATGAAAAACAAGGTACGGCTATGAAATCACGAGATTCTGCTTATAGCAAATGAAAAATCAGGTACAGCTATGAAATCACGAGACTCTGCTTATAGCAAATGAAAAATCAGGTACAGCTATGAAATAACGAGACTCCTTTTTGTACTGTTAAAGCTTGTAAAAAAATCCAAGAAGTTCTTGAAACTCTTGTTGCCTTTTTCAGACCGAGATCAGTCACCCCTTAAAGCATCATGCCAATGCGAAGCATGAAGAAAAGTAGATTCTTTTCCAGAATCTGCCATAGAATGCATTACTTTTTTAGCTGAGAAACTTATCACAGTGCTTGAACATTCTGCCTACTCACCAGATTTGGCACCATGTGACTTTTTTCTTTTCCCTTAGATTAAATCTGTACATAAGGGGACTTGTCTTGAATTGGTTACTGTGGTAAAGAAGAGAATGACCAAGCTTCTAAAACATACCAACAAAGAATAAAAAAGCTGCAGAATGAGTGATGAGAAAATGTGAATATAACACAGCACGAGATGGAATTGTTTACTGTATATAAAATTACTGAATTCAAAACAAAATAATAAGAGTTCCACAGATCTATGGCACAATAAAAATTCACAAGGAAGGCCATCCAATAAGACCTATCACTGACACTAGAAATTCCCCACTCTCCAACATTATTATCTGCTTATTCACCTCAAGGATATCTTCCCTTCTCCTCCTTACTTTCTAAAAAATTCCATACAGCTGAAAGAAAAACTTGACAACATTCCAGAATTATTTCATCCAGTAATGGCAGGCCTAGATATAGTATCTATGTACACTAACATTAACCTAAATCTCCTGCTTGAATTCATTGCAGATGACCTGGCAGAAAAAATAGTATTCCATAACCACAATAGAAAGATACTGCTTGGAATATATGAACTGCTCCTGTTTTCTTTGAAAAATAATTTCTTCCAATTTGGAAAGAAATATTACAGGCTAACTTCAGGACTCGCAATGGGATCTCCGCAAGCACCTCTGCTAGCAAATTATGTGAGTAAACTGAGGCAAAAATCATTGTACAACCCTCAATATTTGCACTCTTTGTAAGATACATGGATGATGTCTTGTTTATTGTAGATAATGTGGACCAATCTCTACCTTCTCAAATTCTGGCAGCATTCAACTCACTGGAGAATTCTTTACAGTGCACCCTGGAACTGGAAAAAAACAACAACGACATAGCATCAATTTCCTAGATTTAACCTTGACCTCAAGAGAGGGGGAAATCTTCACTCAGCTTTTTAGAAAACTCACTAACACAGGAAAGATGTTAGACTTCTGCTCGTTACACCCTGACTATATTAAGTCTAATACGGCGAGACAATTTTTGGAGAAAATTAAAGTCCTTTTCTCTACAGATGCCCAAAAAGACATACACAGAGAAGAATTAAAAAGAATATCGTCAGAGAACAATTATCTATCCCCATTCATTAAGAAGTTATTTAAAACAAAATGCCAAAAAAGAAGCAGCAAGTGAACAACTTCAAACTCACCAGCAGAATTACGTACCACAAAGGACTTTTTGAAAAACTAAAGAAGATCGGAGCAAAACATAATATCAGACTTGCCCCAGATGTAAATAACAAGTTAAAGAAGTTCCTGCCAGCTCTAATACAGAAAGAAACAGACATCCAATTGCATGAAGGAGTAGTCTATTGCATCGACTGTAACTGTGGGCTCAGCTATATAGGAGAAACAGGAAGGAGTATTAAAGTCAGAATGAAAGAACACCAAGCAGCGATTAGGAACATTAGTAACAAAACAGGGCGGGACAGGCGTATACAAACAAGTGGACACTCCATAAATTGGGACTCAGTAAGAATAATCGCCCACAAATCACACTTAGTAAAGAGGAAGCTAGAAGAAGGGATGGGAATAGCAAGAAGAAGTACCACAGTTAACGATAATTGCAGTTGGACACTTCTGACTGAGTGGCAGCAACTACTCCAGTGACGTAGTCCTGATGATGAACTAGGTTCTAGTTCCAAAAATTCTGACTGAGTGGCAGCAACTACTCCAGTGATGTAGTCCTGATGATGAACTAGGTTCTAGGCAGTATGGGTAAGACGAAGGATCTAAGCGCATTTGATCGTGGGCAAATTCTCGGGGCCCGACGAATGGGTCACTCCATCTCGGAAGTCGTGCAGGCACTGGGATTTTCACCAGCCACTGTATCACGGGTGCACCATGAGTACATCGAATCCGGTAAAACCATCCCTGCAAGGGCCAACTGCCGTGGACAACAGCATCTGGATGAGCGGGGTCATCGTCAGCTAGCTCGCATTGTAACAGCAGATAGACGGGCCACAGCGCAAGAAATCACTCGGCAATTTAACGCTGGTGCACAAAAAACGTGTAAGCAGCCACACCATCCAGAACCATCTCCTCGCTATGGGGTACAGAAGCCATCGTCCCAAGAGGGTACCGCTGCTGACCGCACATCACAGGGTGCCAAGATTATAATGGGCGCGGGAACATCGCCACTGGACCCTAGACATGTGGAAAAATGTTGCCTGGACTGATGAGTCGAGATTCACGTTGGTACATGCGGATTGCAGGATGAGTACGGCGCAAACCACATGAAGTGATGGATCCTTCTTGCCAGCGGGGTACTCTCAAGCTGGTGGGGGTGGCATTCTCGTCTGGGGACTGTTTATGTGGACTGAAATGGGATCCCCTGGTACGTGTGACATCGCCCCTCACAGGTCAACGTTACAGGGATATCCTGGACGACCATTTGCTCCCATTTGTGCATCTTAAACATCCCACTGGGGACCTCATCCTGCAACAAGACAATGCAGCTCCCGAATTGTATCCGAATGGTTGGATGAACACTCCACCGACGTAACCTCGCTTCCTTGGCCTGCTAGGTCACCTGACCTCAATCCCATCGAGCACATCTGGGATGCCATCAAGAGAGATGACCCCCTCCATCAAATCTTCGTGAACTGTGGGAGCTTGTTCAGGGGTCGTGGATTCGTATGGCTCTCCAACGCTTCCGGTGTCTTGTCAAGTCCATGTCGAGACGAATCGCCGCCGTCATCAGGGCGAAAGGTGGTGCTACACGTTACTAGACAGGTATCTCTAATTCAATTGCTCTTCAGTGTATAAGACCTGTAAAACAGTTATTTCCACAGTAAAATAATATGGTTTTAAAAGGCACTGCTATTTTTGTTTTGTTGCTGTACTTGCTAGAATAGAACATCAGTTCAAGTTTCCTCTTTTATTGCTTCCTTCTCAGCAAGTTCCATGGTCATGTTTGTCTTCTTTTGTTGACTCTGCAGTTGCACAGCGTTCATTGCTTGATTTTTTTCTCTGTTGATATCACTCCCCATTTCTTCATTGTCGTTTTTCTTTTCTTTCTTTCTTCCCCCACCACTCAGATGACAATTATTATCCATCATGCTGAAAGACCTTCAGCCTGAAAACCATGAATGTATAGCTCTCACTATTTTAGATAACTTTGAGAATATCAATACTTTGAACACCATGCATCAATTCTTACAAACTTCCCCTGTCTTACCAAATTTCAATGCAAATGCAAACATTTGTAAGGGAACGTAACATTTAATATTTAATTACAACACAGGAGAGTGAGAACATCGTGAGCGGGGTGGGTGGGGGAGGTATGATTACGGAAGAAATCTTAGATTTCCGACATCCGTATTCGGAAAGTTTTTCCCATTTTAAGCTGAGATGCAAATATTCATGGAATAAAAGGATATTTAACAACAATACTGGGAAGGGGCAGAAGAAACATCGCGAGAGAAAAAATTATGATTACCGGATAAACCTTCACTCCAACTAACTTCCGTTTTTGAAAATTTCAAAAGACGGAATTCCGTCCTCAAACAGGAAACGAATCCCCACCACCAATCCCACCAAAATTTCTGTTTTGTAGTGCATTGATTTCCAGAATACCCCAAACGATAATCGAAATGGCAAAATTCCTCGAATCCAGGGATGAATCACGTGCCTGAAGACTACAGCGAAATCTTCAAGTGTGGTCTTAACTTCCGTTTTCGGAAATCGTTGCCCACAGTTTCACACTGAAATACAAACATTTATGCAATAAAGTAACATTTAACAACAATACTGGGCAGAGGTAACATTGCAAAAAAAAATAAAAAAATATGATTACGGGAAAAATCTTCACTCTGTTTAACTTCCGTTTTCGACAGATTTTCAAGACGAAATACCGTTCCTAGATGAAAAACGACACCTCCCTCCCCTTATTAATCCACCCCAAATTTTCTCTCCATTTTGCATCAATCTCAAGAATGACCAAAATGATGACAAAAAGGGGCGGATTTTCGGGAAAAACAATATGTGTAAAAGGGATCACACAAGATGAGTAACAGCACTGTTTTTCCCAATGGATGATCGGAATGCAGTGGTGTGTTGATGTGGAAGGGGAGTATATTGAAGGCGATAAGAGTGAAAATGAAAGTTTCTTATTTAACTACAGTTATATCATCAGTCTCCTTATTTAATTGCCATACCTGTACAAGAATAATTCAATTACACAGGGAAAGGGGTTTTACATGTCTTTTTTAAAACATCCTGCTGAAAAAACAAAATGGCTTTTTCATGCATATTAACAATGTTAAAAAAATTTCCTTTCCTTTGACCCCGTGGGTAATATTTTAAATAAGGTTGTTAATTATTTTGATAGAGACTTTGCACAAGTTTTTCTTTCCTATTATGTCAAAGTTTCTGGGCTGAGAAAGCCCTTATAACTAAACACATTTTCACCATAAGAAACACTGAATGTGATAAAAATGGCAAGAGCACATAAACCTAATTTATAAATCACAGTTCCACACGTGGCAACATGCAACTCAGTTTAGCCATTAAACTTGACAATATAAACAATCCACACAAGATACACAAAAAAGACATACAATCACTTTTTAAAAAAGCTATGGAAGTCCTGAAGAAAAGACATCATGTCTGTTACATGAATAGAACAATGATGTCTTGTCATTTAAAATTCAGCTATATACAATAAATGCCATCAAAATCATATAAAAATGTCTAATTTTTTTTTCACCTTCAAATTGGTTCTGCTCAGCAACACCTAAATTCAATGACTGAAAGAAATGGGTGTTTGGCTAAGTACCCTGAAATTGCACAATTCTATGGCAGAAATATAAATCTATTTGACTATTTTTGTTTCCTAAATCCTAAACATGAGCCAAAATAAGAATTGCCACCTTCTCAGTAAAATTCTAAATGCACAGCATTGAGAATCACATTGTCATTGCGACACCAGCCAAATGTTTGTTTTTGATGACTTTAGCATCTCTAATCAGACATGTGATGATGGATTTTAAGAAATGTTGGCAGTGACTTAGAGGAAGCTGCCCTAAGTAAATAAAAAACAACAAAAAAAAAACCTCCAAATCCTCCATATTTTGAAATTTTTCTTTTCATCCGCACTAAAGAGCACATAGAAGAAACAGAAAGAAATAATTTAGTCAGACTGTATAATCAGGGAGTCATTAACACATCTACTTTAAAGGTCACAGAAAAAAAAAAAACCCTATACATTATATAAGAGCCTATAAGCTCGCATTTTATATGAAAAATACAGTGGAATATACTAAACACATATTTAGATCTAATAAAAAAAATAATGTGTAATTCTAGTGCTTAAACAGGTGACAGATTTTGGCTGTAATTACAAAGTGTTATTTGTATTCTTCTGCATCAGTTACTGGTGGGTTCGTTTATGTTTGGCATTGTGACTGTGTGCCACCGTCATTGGTGCACCCTCAGAGGGGGCATAAGCCCCCTCCAAGGAGATGAAGAGCAACATACGTCACAAATTAGACATTCGAAAATATTATTTTACATGTTCAAAAAATTACATAGTGTTTCCTATTACATGGTGTCTTCTTCCCAAAGCCCCAAAGAGATTAAGAGCAACGTACATCACACATTAAACTTTATTTTACATGTTCAAAAAATTACATAGTGCCTGACATAATTTCTTCTATTACATGGTGTCTTCTTCCCAAAGCCCCAAAGAAATTAAGAGCGACATAAGTTACAAATAAAACATTAAAAAATATAATTTTACATGCTCAAAAATTTACATAATGTCTTTTATTACATGGTGTCTTCTTCCCAAAGAGATTAAGTGCAATGTACGTCCCACATTAAACTTTATTTTACATGTTCAAAAAATTACATCGTGTCTTCTATTACATGGTGTCTTCTTTCCAAAGCCCCAAAGAGATTAAGAGCGACGCACATCACAAATTAAACTTTCCCAAAGAGATTAAGAGCAACGTACGTCACAAATTAAACATTATTTTACATGTTCAAAACATTACATAGTGTCTGACATAGTGTCTTCCATTACATGCTGTCTTTGTTCCAAAGAGATTAAGAGCCACGTACGTCACAACCGTATATAAACTATAGGCGCACACAATATATGTACACATATTATGTACGTATACTCTACATATATCAGGGGTGATTGTGAGGTGACACAAAAAAACCTGAATCTCTCCGCTCAGTGCCAATTACAATGATGCATATAACGAATATTTATATATATTACGCACATATAAACTAACTGTACAAAAAATAAGCCTGAGTGCTTGTGCAGTTAAACTTCACATCTTTTGTTGTACCCAATTTTCTTTCACCGTACAAAATCCTTCAGGCACTGCATCTTTGAAATCAAATTTTGCACTTTATATTATATGTTAATTGAGCAGTCTATATGGATGAGTTTTACTTGAAGCATTCAATTTCTAAAAGTAGCTCATTGGATTAACCGAATCTAATATAATCAAATCATTTGATGTAGATGCAGCTTTCAAAATAATGAAAAACAAAAAAGCCTTCCTTTCAGCAGGCTGTTATCTTGAAAGCTTGTTTGATAACAAAAGAAACACTCAAGGAGTCACAAATCGCCTACATTCCACCATCCACAGGGATGCGGTGTTTTTAATCAAATACTGTAATGCCCTAAAAATAAAACTTGAACTTTTAGTTATCGTTTCATAGCATTTTTAGAAATGAAACGTCTGAAGCATCTCAAATTCTTCTAAAACTTAAAACTCAAATTCTTCTAAAACTTAAAAACCCGGATTTACGGGTTACAAATGTTACAAAAACCTGGAATTACCGGGCTACACCCGGATTACAAACAGGTCTGATATATATAGCCCCCTTCAACAAGAATTCCTGGATGCGCCACTGGCCGCTATGCAATATACACTGAAGAGCAATTGATTTAGAGACAGCTGGCGTTATTCAAATATGGCGCTGTGGGTGGCCCTGTAAACAGAAACGACATGACGTATGCAGCGATCCGACAATATAAGGAGTGATGCGACAGGAATCAGTAAGGGTCGGACGCAGTATGGCTAAGACGAAGGATCTAAGCGCGTTTGATCGTGGGAAAATTGACGGGGCCCGACGAATGGGTCACTCTATCTCAGAAGTCGTGCAGGCACTGGGATTTTCATGAGCCACTGTGTCACGGGTGCACCGTGAGTACATCGAATCCAGTAAAACCATCCCTGCAAGGGCCAACTGCCATGAACAACAGCGTGTGGATGAGCGGGGTCATCGTCGGCTAGCTTGCATTGTAACAGTGGATAGACAGGCCACAGTGCAAGAAATCACTCGGCAATTTAACGCTGGTGCACAAAAACGTGTAAGCAGCCACACCATCCAGAACCATCTCCTCGCTAGGGGGTACAGAAGCCATCGTCCCACAAGGGTACCGCTGCTGACCGCACATCACAGAGTGTAATGATTAGCATGGGCGCGGGAACATCGCCACTGGACCCTAGATACGTGGAAAAATGTTGCCTGGACTGATGAGTCAAGATTCCCGTTGGTACATGCGGATGGCAGGATACGAGTACGGTGCAAACCACATGAAGCGGTGGATCCTTCTTGCCATCAGGGTACTCTTCAAGCTGGTGGCCTGGACTGATGAGTCAAGATTCCCGTTGGTACATGCGGATGGCAGGATACGAGTACGGTGCAAACCACATGAAGCGGTGGATCCTTCTTGCCATCAGGGTACTCTTCAAGCTGGTGGTGGTGGGGGCATTCTCGTCTGGGGACTGTTTACGTGGACTGAAAGGGATCCCCCCATGGTACGTGTGACATCGTCCCTCACAGGTCAACGTTACCTGGATATCCTGGACGACCATTTGCTCCCATTGTGCGTCTTCAACATCCCACTGGGGACCTCATCCTGCAATACGACAATGCAGCTCCCAAATTGTATCAGAATGGTTGGATGAACACTCCACCGACGTGACCTCGCTTCCTTGGCCAGCTAGATCACCTGACCTCAATCCCATCAAGCACATCTAGGATGCCATCGAAAGAGATGACCCCCTCCATCAAATCTTCGTGAACTGTGGGAGCTTGTTCAGGGGTCGTGGATCCGTATGGCTTCCCAATGCTTTCGGTGTCTTGTCGAGACGAATCGCCGCCGCCATCCAGGCAAAAGGTGGTGCTACACGACTTAAAACTAGCTTTTGAAAAAGCAATAAAACGTTTCAATGATACTCGTACTCAAAAACCTGCCGTTCCTTTTCCATTTTCAAACCGGATCTTTTGCATTTAATTTGTATGCTTCTGCTTCTGATAACTGCAGTGCAGGTATAAAAATGGGATATGGGTATTTAAAGTGCCAAACCTAACATCAATTGATTCCCTATTAGCCTCAAAATTCTGTTTACGATAACTGCCGTGCATGAAGTATATGGGATATTAAAAGTGCCAAACTTAATTTCCATTGATTTCCTATTAGCCGCAAAAATAATTTTTGAAATATCTCTGAAATCAAAAAGTTCTATGTGCACAAACAGACAAAATTATTACCTAGCGCTGTTTCTTACAGAACGTTCTAATAATAGGAAGCGATGGCATTTTAAAAAAGTTTAAAAACCGTTTTCCTGAGTCCCCCACCCCCTTTTTTTGTTAATCTGACGGATGAACATTTCTGAAGGGATAAGAAGGGGGAGGGGGCCCCTGAACCTTTTAGTGCCTAGGGCCCCAAAAGATCTAGTCTCCTCTGTATATATGTATGTTAATGGTCAACTATATGTTGGTAATTAACCAATAACTTATGGATAACAATACAACATGAATAATTCAGCAACCAGTGCACCCTTACACATTGCGTAGGTTATTTGACAATTGTCCCACCCCTCCGACCTCAAACGCATGTATGCAGCAGGTATTGGAGATTGTATGTGTATGACATGATTAGTTGCACCATCTTCACTGCAAGTGAACGAAATAATACACATGAAGTAAGTACGAATGGGATGTTTATTTTAGTTAGAGATACTCATTTCGTCCATCTCCGTTGCATTTGAATGGCATTATTAAATAATTGAATTATATCTTCTTCATTGTAATGCATTACAGATTAATTCCATTACTTGTGCAAACCATACTTGGGATTACCTTGTAATGCATTACACGTTAATTGCAATCTGTACTTCCATCTTTGTAATGTATTCCTGCCCAACTCTGATTCAAAGGACTAATTGTTAGCCTCAATTTTTTTTTTTACAATAATTTTTTAGCAAACTATTTTAATCAATTTTCCATAAAATATGAGAAAAAAGTTATTGTACAAAAAAAAAAAAAAAAGGCTAACAATTGTTGGTCCTTTGTTAAAAATGGATAATAAAATATTAATAAAAAAACAAACAAAATATATACAAAAAAGATCATAATCCAAATTGATCAAGTATATATTTATATATTTACTACTTAATGTATGTGAAAGCCTGTTTCCCCCCCCCCAATGACATAAAAACGAACGGAGAGTAGGAGGAAGTAACATGCTAAAAATGTGGGAAAATGAAGATAGTGAGTTATGCTCACATTCTTATGAGATTATTTGTTTAATTAGTTTTGATATGACACGTTTTTACTTTAAAAAAACCCTATTAAGAATGCTTTTGACATCCTTATACAGTATGCAATTGTGATTTAATTCCACAATGAAATCAAAAAAGCGCAATACAGCTGCTATTTAATTTATTTCTTATGTTTATTCGTTTGCATCTGACTTATGTTTGATTGAAATTCATTTATTTTTAAAATATGTCATTTCTTCTTTTGCATTCAGATACACCTGTCTGCTGCCATAGGGGAGACACTGATATGGATAATTGGCCCATATAATATTCTACTCTCAACACATTGCAGCTAAATGTTACTCCTTCCATCAGCCAATGGAGTGCATGTCTTTAAAAAGATATGACCCTATTTCATGGGCACCTATGGCTTACTTTTCAAGAAGGGCGAACAGAAATTGTAAATACAAATGACATATACTAACTCCATTCGAAAATTTCCCCTGCACCTTTTTACTGTCCGACTGTTATTTACAACACTCTCAACACGTAAATTTAATTGGAAACCAGAAGACTAAATCCGTAAAAAACAAAAGATGGACAAAGAAAATTAGACAGCATGTTAGGACAATAAGGAAATTTCATTTGGCCACTCACGTCTCGCGAGCTACATAGAAAACACCAGAGATCACTCAACTGGTCATCAAAAATGAAAAAATACGCTCAAGACAAATTTCTGGGGAAAATTTAGAAGGATTTCAGTGAACAGCTGCCGCAGAGGATGATATTTTACCTTCCATACATTTTCACACTATGCATGTACGCTGATCTCCAACATGCAAATTTTCTACTGCAAATTTCCACTTTTTCTACTGGAAGTTAGCTTTTCTTCTAGAGATGTACAACATTAAAAGATTTGAAAAGTTGGAATTTAGCTCACAAATGGCAACACCTACTATAGTGTAGTCCTGAGGAAGGGTTGGGGGTGCTACCCAAAAATTCAACTGTAAGTAATATCCATTTATTCCTGAGTAAATCACATAATTTAGTGAAATTTATAATATATGAAGTATAGGAATAGCCATGACATAATTATTACCAGAATGGGAATTTTAGTCTTGCCGTCCATTACAGAAATGCAGACGTACCTATAACACCTCATAAATTACCTCATCTAAAAAAATAAAAAATTCTATTAGATACTGGATAAAAGAAAACTGTCGAAACATGCATTTTAAATTGAATTCAGTTGTGAACAAATTTTGACAACAATTTAACAGTAAAAGGATTTTCTAAATCTCTTGATCAAATGCAGCATCAAACTACACTCAATATGGGGTGTTGTACTGGACAACTTTTTTCTTTGACAAAATCAGAAGTTTAAGACCAGTTCGAACTTAATCCGCATGAAGGTTACTCTGAGAGCTGAAATGTGCACCTGCCACATAACAATTTTCCAACACAATTAATTTTTGGATTTATTGGGTCACCTACTGTGTGATCAGTTACTAAATAAATATGTATTGGTACTTCTATTTATAGTATTAGTACCTCCTCTTTCAGTAGACCCAAAGTTTAATCCATATGAATGAGTTCTGTGGCAAATTGCAGGGGTAGGAGCGCATTTTAAAAAAATACTGGGCAGAGGGAACATTGCGAGAAAGTATTACGATTACGGAAGAAATCTTCACTCCAACTAACTTCCGTTTCAGGAAGATGGAATTTCGTCTTCAAACGGAAAACAACCCCCTCCCCCCAAGATTTCAGCTCAGTTTGTGCATCGATCACGAGAAAGCCCCAAATGATAACGGCTGACGTAATCCATGGGCCCGACGCTGTGCATTCTTCCCACTTAGCTTTCAAACAAGCAAATCAAATTCCTCCTCCTCAGAAGAAAATAAATGAAAGAAACAAAGAGGTGCATCACAAACTTTGTCCAGAGGCTTCAGGCTGATGCTATCCTGGTCTGGCGCCGTGCTTTCTTTCCACTTAGTTTTCAAACAAGTAATACACATTCTTCCTACTCATAAAAAAAAAAAAAGAAAAGAAACAAAGAGGTGCGCCACGAACTTGGTTCAGAGGCATCGGGCCGACGCAATCCCGAGCCACAGCAAAAGAAGCACGTACGGGCCAACATAATCCCGGGTCATGGTGAAAGAAGTGCCCCGAGCCAACGTAATCCTGGGTCACTGCGAAAGAAGCACGCTGGGCCTACGAAATCCCGGCCCTGCACCATGCTTTCTTTCCACTTAGCTTTCAAACACGCAAAACAAATTCCTTCCCCTCTGAAAAAAAAAAAAAAAAAAAAAGGAAGGAAAGAAAAGAAACAAAGAAAGAGCTGCCTGCGCCACTAACATTATTCAAAGGCATTGGGCCGACATTATCCCGGGCAACGGCGAAAAAAGCACGCCGGGCTTTCTTTTTTGCACTTTCAAACAAGCAAAACAAATTCCTCCTCCTCAGACAAAAAAAAAATAGAAACAAAGAGCTATGTTACGAACTTTGTTCAGAGGCTTTTACATTAATTACAAAACCAGTAAAACTTGCTTAATAACAGCGAAAATCTGAATATCCATAATTTTTCGTTAGTCATCCGTATTTCCGGGGGAAATCCGTAATAGTTGGCATCTCTGTGCATCCTCCGTAGGAAGCGGCTTCACGACCAGTGCCTGATTTACGCAAGGGCACACGGCGTCCGTGCCCAGGGCCCCCAGTCCCCCAATTTGAGCACTAACATTTAATTTTTATTATTTTGGGCAGCAAAAACAGCGACGGCGGTGTACAGCAGTTAATTTTCAGTGAGTGTAAATATGCATCGACACGTTGCTTCAAAAAAATTGATTATTAATATCCATTTGAAAGATGGAGATCAAATGTTTACTTTTAATTTACAATTTTTTTTAACATTTTTTGTTTCTTGCATTTATTAAAGTAGATAGTACTTGTGTATTAAAGCACCACTTCTTGTGCTTTATACAATTATACGCACAGTTATAGAATAATTGTGTGAAGCACCAGGGGTGTTGCCTTAATACTCAAGTACCATTGTTGATTTATTAAGAGTACAATTCATGCCCGGGGATGCCTCCCCTCCCCCAAGTTGTTTGTGCCCAGAGCTCCACTTGTCTTAAGTTGGTCTCTGTTCATGACAGTTTCAATTCTCAAACGATCTCACAAAAGCGAGAATGCATTTGCGTACATCGCAAATTACAAGAGTGAGAGTTCTTGGCGATGATATCACAATGATAGAGTTCTCTCTCTCTCTCTCTATTGTCATTGGACAGTGAGAACGCATGACGTCACAACGATAGAGTACTCTCTCTCTCTATCATCATGACGTCACAACGATAGAGTACTCTCTCTCTCTATCATCATGACGTAACAACGTAGAGTACTATATCTCTATCGTCATTGGACAGTGAGAACGCATTCGTGTACATCGCAAATTACAAGAGTGAGAGTTCTTGGAGATGACGTCACAGCGATAGAGTACTCTCTCTCTATCGTCATTGGACAGTGAGAACGCATGACGTCAAAATGATAGAGTACTCTCTCTCTATCGTCATGACGTCACAACGATAGAGTACTCTCTCTCTTTCTATCGTCATTGGACAGCGAGAAAGCATTCGCGTACACCACATATTACAAGAGTGAGAGTTCTTGGGGATGATGTCGCAACTATAGAGTACTCTCTCTCTATCGCCATTGGACAGTGAGAATGCATGACGTCACAATGATAGAGTACTCTCTCTCTCTCTCTTTCTTCCTCTACAACATTACTCTCTCTCTCTCTCTATCGTCATGACGTCACAACGATAGAGTACTCTTTCTCTCTATCGTCATTGGACAGCGAGAACGCATTCGTGTATATCGCAAATTACAAGAGTGAGAGTACTTGGCGATGACGTCACAACGATAGAGTACTCTCTCTCTCTCTCTCTCACATTGCCCTGATCACCACTGATTTTTGCTAAAAATAATGGATTCCAAGCAGTAGCCAGCTACCCCATGGCTATATGTTGGCTATAACAATATATATGGATGAACCCCATCATTCCCGTCCATTTTTACCACAACGATAAAGTACTCTCTCTCTTTCTTGTTCCATTTACGCGGTACTTGTAAATGCTAGATGAGGAATCACTATACATAGTTTACCATTAATTCTTAAAATTTCCTGATTACACTCAAATTTTCAGGATATAGAACTAAAATAAGGACATTTCAGGACAAAAAATAAAATAAAAATCAGGAACTTCAGGACAACTCTGACCACTGAAATTGTTGTTGCTTTTAAGATAAACGTGGGAGGGACACAAATGTCGGAATACCTCTGCCGGAGAATCGCTTTGTCTGTATATGGAGAAATGGTGTGGTGATGATGGGCCATCACAATTACTGATCATTATTCATAGTGTCTATGTCAAAATTATAAAGGATGGTAGGGCTTACCAATTATGCTGAGCTGAAACCTACGTCTAACTGTAGTTAGCTTTTCTTAATTAATTTATAACAGTGTACTTGGTCTGGCTGCACTTTTTTCATACAAGTACAGAGAATTTCGCTGTCTTTTCAGAGCAAGCGCCCAAATTATAGATAGAAAGAAACACTTTTTTTTTTTTTTCTTCTTAGGGAAATAACTTTTCAGACAGATATAAAGCCCAAATGAAGTTACTGATCATTATTCATAAGTAGTAAAATAATTATTCATTCTTTAAAAAAAAAATTCAGATTAAAAGATAACAAGAAAATGGGCCATTTCTTGTGTGGTCCACCCCTGTCTGAAACTGCAAAATTATTGCAATATTAAACAAATATAATATTATAATATCAAAGGTATTTTCAAGTACTTCCAATATTGGATTTCGTAGGAAAAAGTCCGCTATTGAAAAGTTAATTCGTTTTTTGACGTGCATTAATGCAATTGCATTGTTGGACTTATTAAATCCATGTTGAACACTTACCGCACGTGTTGGTTTCCGTATTTCCATTTTGTAGATGCGGCTTGGGTTTTTTTTTCATTTGGTTGCTGTTCCTTTTTAATTGGCCTCGTCACTAAATGAATTTTTTTCCCCTTTGCTGCTTCTACATTTCGATACGTTTTTACCCAAGTACTTTCGGTAACATTCTGTTACCGTCATCTAGGGGACGTTTTGCTCCGACCTGCACGGACCGCGTCGGCAGAGCATTATGTGGTTCTCGTGGGCTGCATCTGCTCGTGTCTATCACTTCCTCTTGGGCGATGCAGCCCACGAGAACCACATAATGCTCTGCCGACGCGGTCCGTGCAGGTCGGAGCAAAACGTCCCTAGATGATGGTAACGGAATGTTACCGAAAGTACTTGGGTAAAACGTATCGAAATGTAGAAGCAGCAAAGGGAAAAAATTCATTTAGTGACGAGGCCAATTAAAAGGAACAGCAACCGAATGAAAAAAAAACCCCATGCCGCATTAACACAACGGAAATACGGAAACCAACATGTGCGGTAACTGTTCAACATGGATTTAATAAGTCCAACAATGCAATCAAAGGTATTGTTTACCTATATTGAAAAATATTTCGCACGTTGTGGCTCCGTGAGGCACATACTCCCACCCCGAGAGAGGTCTATTTTGTAACAAGTTTTTGTTAGTTAAATTTTTTTACAAATAAAATAATTTAGTTAAATATTAAAAAAAAAATTCCTTGTTTGGAGGTTTACTGATCACCATGTGCACCTCTATGGGCTAAAAACAGTCACCTACCCTTAATTTAGGGCCACTAGTTTCAGGGAAGGGAGAGAGCCAGTGCCATAAAACAAACACAACAGCCGTGCCATCACTGGGATTCGTCCTTAGATCCATCTTGGACGAATGCTCAGAAGCCAGTGCTCAGATCACTGAGCCCACTGAGTGTGTCTGTATCTGATGATGCTAAAATTTGATTTAGTAAACAAGTAGAAATTTTTTCTTTGAACATATTGTTCAGGTAGAGTACTATTTTCATAAGCAAAAATGTAAAAATTTTGAAAAGCAATTAAGACTATACCTTCACAACAAGAAAGAAGCTGAAGGCGACATTCCACCAACACCACTAACCCAATAGCCATAGTCATATTATCTTGTTAGTTTATCAGCAGTGTAACAAGTCAGATCTGTGTGTGTGTGTTTGTCAAAGGTGGGACTGCACCAAATTCCTTTTGCAGCTGGTAGTAAAGAAGCATTAAAAATTATTTCAGTGTTTTGTAAATAAAGTTACTATCAAGCAAGCCCCAGCAAAATTAATACCATAATTTTCGTTGTATAATCCACTGGTTATCTGCTAAAAAAGTAAAAAATATAAGTTCTGAGGATTATATGCCGATGCGGATAAAACGCTGATTTAAGAAAAGAAAAAAGCTTTTACGGCCCTTCAATTTAAAAAAAAAATCTGCAGCATAACTGTGCAGGCAAGGGGGTATAATTGTAAAAGGAACTCCTTCGGAAATTTTTTTTTCAGTTCAGGAGTTTGTATGGAGCGGGGAAGGAATGTCGTAATGAAAGATCACGAAAGTTCTGGGGAGAGACGGAGGGGGTCATTTTGTATCATTGAGAAGTACAACTCTGACTTTTGTGCCATCTCTGTTTTTGTCAACTAGCCAATAAATGTACACACTGCACTTGCTGCACGAACCTATGCATTCCTCCTTTTGGATCTCGTGTGCACTGTGCCTTGTGTTTAGTTTGTCTTTCACCATTTCGACCAATGTCTTTGCTACTGCTATTTTCCTTCATTGCTATTCATGATGTCTTTGAAAAGGAAACGTTTCAGTTACACTGCCGAATTTAAACCTAAACTGGTGGGCACACTTGAGGATATGATCGTGTCACTACACGATAGTTTTGAGAAGGTCAGAAAACAATCGCGCAGTGACATGCGGAAAGCCGATGTGCCACGGTCTAAAACGTAAACAAATCCATCTGTAAAATCTGGGGAAAAATTCACGGAAGTTTTTATTGGCCCACGTATAAGACGATCCCGTAACTCTGAAAGAAGGAATTCCTCCCAAAACTTTCGACTTATACACGAGTACATACAGTATTTCTATGACTTGTTCTGTATCAGTGTTTTGTCATTGGCAAGGTGTAACGCAATACTATGGAGCTGCATTGGTGTGATATATGGATGCCACGCCACTGAGCTTTATCTGTCCGGAGATAAAAATATGAAAAAGTAACCTTTAAAAATGAATTCCGTCATTTAATAAAATCGCCCCCCCTACTTCTTTGGACTCCTGGGTCATTATATGACCGATTTTTCTGTTGGAAATTCCACTTCCGGTTAAACATCTATGAAGTGCGGATTAGGCGGCAATTTTTTTCCATGAAAGTCACAGTCTGCGGATTATATGCTGGGGCAGATAATACGACGAAAATTATGGTACTTGTTCACCCTGATTTTGAAGTTCAGCAATGCCTCTGGTATAAAATAACCATAAAAGCATGTAAGAATTTCTGTAAACTTCGGCAAATTTTCAGTTTGCCAAAATATACAGAAATTCTACTTGTGTTAGGTAGAACATAGATAATATCGAAGATCTTAATGTTCCTGTTGTGCAAAAAATTCCCATTTAAACTACTGATATTACCCCAGTTTCCATTTGCAGCACGTTTTGTAGCGTTACTACACATCTGGCTGAGCATAAAATAGATGTTACCCACGGAAGACCTAATTCTTTCTTGGCATTACTGACCTTCAGCAGTGCCTCTCTGGAAGAATACCGAGGAAATTGCTCTTTCGTGAGCAAAATGGCTTCGCATTTTCGTGAGAACATTGAAATAGCTCTATTTCTCCAAACAACAATACCAATAACTTTATCTGCTGTAAGAGGTAGATTTGGTCAACAAAACCATGCTGGGAATTTAAGTTTTGTGGTCCACTACAGAAACATATACCCACAGAGGAAACACCTCATAAATCTCCTCTTGAAAAAAATTCTGTTTAGCTCCTGAATGAAAGAGAACTGTTGAAATATGCATAGTAATACTAATTCAATTGTGAACAAATTTTAACAGCAATTTAAAAGTGAAGGAATTTTAAAAATCAACTTCTGAATGTAGCATATCAAACCAGGTTCAAAACGAGGTGTACCAGAAAATTATACTTATTTGGTCACTGATTGTGTACTGTGCTATGGCATTCATACCACCTCCTTAAATAAACCCCTTTTTTTTCTGTCTATCCATTGATTTGATTCATGAACTACCATTTTGATCCATAAACTAGTACTGCTAAATCATTGTTTCTTATTGTAATACGTTATTGAGTATTGAAATACTTTCAGCGTAAAAACACACCATTATAACTATATCTACAATTTGTCATATATTGAAAATTTATATAAATACGTAGAAATATACCTAATAAATCTTTCATGACATTACACATTAATGGTGTGAAAATTCTTAGGTCTCTCTTGCAAAATATCCAAAAAGAGTTTATATCCGCTTCTTCGTCATCAAAATTCTATCTGTTCTGCAAAATTTTACTCCAAAAAAATGCACTTTGTAACTATTATTATTGAGATATATTAAAAAATAAGTCCACGTCCAAAATATATACCATTATTCTTATGCATCCAGAAAATTTTTAATGCGATATGTTGAAGCATGTCATAAAAAACACACTTGTGAAGCATGTCATAAAAAACACACTTGTGAAGCACGTGGACTTATTTTAATATATCTCAAAATGATAACAGTGAAAAAGTGCGTTTTTTGGAGTAGAATTTTGCAAAACAGAACTTTGACGAAGAAGAAGTGGATACATACTCTTTTTGGGCATTCTGCAAGAGAGACCTAAGAATTCTCACACCAATAATGTGTAATGTCATGCAGGATTTATGAGGTACGTTTCTACGTATTTATTTAAATTTTCAATATAGGACAAACTGTAGATATCATTGTTTCTTTTAAGATGAATGACAGTAGGACACAGATTTTGAAACATTTCTGCTGAAAACTCGCTTTCTGGTCTGTGTCTGGATGTAAATAAAGGTGTGGGGATGAAGGATAATCAAAATTGTTACTAGTGTCTCCTCTAAGATTACAAATGGCGGGTATGGCCTACCAATGTCCCTTTGGCTCAAAATCCAATGATCTACGCTTAACTGTAGTTAGCTAATTATTCAAAACTAGATGCTTTTGGTTTGGTGGCATATTTCTCATTCAAGTAGAGGGAATTTTCCTTTGTCATTTTAAAGCAAATACCCAACACACACATTTTGTTTATAGATTAGATTAGATTAAATTAGATTATAGATAGACAGACAGACTTAGAAACCATTTTTTAAGACAACGTTTTAGTTAGATATTATAAAATTCAAATGCAATTAATGATTCTTATTCACAAGTTTCAAAATAACTATTTTCTTTCCAAACAATGCAAACCAAGTCGATACAAGAAAATAGTGGGCCATTTCTTGAGTGGCCCACCGGGTACTATCCTGGTGAGCCATTTCTTGAGTGGCCCACCGGGTACTATCCTGGTGGTCCATTTCTTGAGTGGCCCACCGGGTACTATCCTGGTGAGCCATTTCTTGAGTGGCCCACCGAGTACTATCCCCGTGGGCCAATTCGCCCCATCTGCTGCTATGTTTCGCTAATTTTCCTCACCAGGGATCACTTTAATCTCTACTGCTCAAAAATGAAGAGACTAAAACAATGTAAATATAGTTTCATGCTCTAAGTACACATTAATACACTATCACAAATTCATTTCTTTCAGAGAATACTTTTAGCATTTTTAAAAATTTTGAATAAAGCCAATTAAATTATGGAAAAAATCAGGTTTGACCTGACACTTAAGATTGATTGCTACTTTGGCAATGAAAACAAAATTACCACATTTATGGTATTGAGCATTTTAAAAATCTCTTCTATGTGCTCTCTGCATTCATTTAAAAATCACATCAGACATTCTAAATAACCTTTGTGAATATTTGAAGGGCAACCTTTAGTTTAACACTAATTTGCAATCATTCAGTGTTTTTAAAATGCATGAAATACCTTTTTCTTTTTATAAACTCACTCTGATGAAAGATGGCAACTCTTATTATTGTACAATGCCCATTAATTTATGTCCAACTTTTGTGCAACAGTGAAGTAATTCTAATTTAAGCAAATTTCTAAATTTACTGTACCTACTATGAGCTGCAAAAGAGCTGAAACTGGGGGGACTGCTACATAAAATCAACAGTATGGTTTGTTAGCTACATATGGGTGACACGAAAAAAAAAAAAAAAAAAAAGCAGAACCATACTTCATCTTGAGAGGCATATATATATATATTTATTTATGTATATATTTGCACGCTGCTGCATTAAGCCACATCTAAGTTTTGGCCACTTGAGTAGACACAGCCTTCAGAGAGCACAGGCACATGTAAAATGGAAGAAATTCACTGGCAGTGAAGCAGGTGGAGATGGCTTGCCACAGAATGATGACTGAGTACTACATCCACATTTCATTACTTACTCCACATATCATGAAAAAGTTTCATACTTATCAAGAACACTTTATATGTAAAATGTGGGGTGGATTTCAATGCTGCCAACTCAACTCACATGACTGTCAACAATTTAAGATCTCCATCTCTCTCTCTCAAAAAAAAAGCAGGCAAACTGTTTACATAAACAACAAATTCACAATCATAATACCCAGTTAATAATTTCACAAAAATGCATTTTATGTTCACTATAAATGAAATTAGCTATTTCATAACCAGGCCAGAGTTTTATGTACATTATGCACTTCTTTTCTTTCTGATTTGCTTCTCATCCAGATGCACAGCAGAAGAGTTGAAAAACTCCTCTGCTGTGCACCTGAAAAACTGATGCCATAAATCTTGAACTTTCATTTTTGTGGTTTATGATAATTGCTGTTATTTTGTTGTTATAATTTTTGATCTTATTTGTTTATGTATTTGCACTTCTTTTTGAAACTTGCTGTTATAAAGTTTGATCTTTCTTTTGCTTGTATACTGAATTCATTTTTAAAGCTTGATCTTATTCGTTTATGTATTTGGACTTCTTTTTAAAGTTCAATTCAGAAGAAATTTTGACTTTTCGAGGCAAATCAGTATTTACTGTACATATATATAATATATATACTTATATGTCATCACATATACTGTATATGTACATATATATCTTCTAGAAGTAGGTTTGTTGAAAAAAACCTACAGCTGGAAGATAAGAAATTGAAAGATGTGATCATTATAATTACCTACATGTTAAAATTGCACAGGAAGGTAGAGATGCAATGGAATTAAGAAATAGAATTGCACAGGGAAGAAAAGCTGTGAAATTCCTGAATGGGAATCTGGTGGAGTAAAGAAATAACCAAGAAAAAAATTGGGTATTTATAATAGTATTATTGTTAAGAGCATCTTACTATATGGGACCAACGCTGGTGATTAACAGAAGCAGATAGAAAGAAAATAACAGCTGTACAGATGGATGTTTTAAAAAAAGCATGTAGTGTCAAGAAGACAGAAAATAACGAATGAAAGAATTAAGGAATTGATGGAAGTGAAAGAAACAATTTAGAAGACAAACAAAAGAGACAATTGCATTGGTTTGGTCACATAAAAAAGATAACCAGTGAAAGACTACCCATAATTGCAATTGAATTTAAATCAA